>JAWZYU010000044.1:3862400-4484400 GCA_038380435.1 Ryuthela nishihirai | reverse complement strand
TAGGGATAATAAGAGAAAGCGCCTCTCCTTTTGCGTCACCCATTGTTTTGGTGAAGAAAAAAGACTCCACATACAGATTCTGCGTCGACTACAGGACACTTAATGCGAAGACAATCCCCGATTCGTACCCTCTCCCCCTCATAAACGAAATTATCGACCAACTAGCTCACGCCAAATATTTTAGCTCGCTGGATATGGTGTCCGGTTATTGGCAGGTTCCTGTTCACCCACGTGACGTGGAGAAAACGGCATTCATTAGCAGGAAAGGGTTGTTTGAATTTAACTACCTACCATTTGGACTAAAGAACAGTCCCGCTACTTTCCATCATTTACTGGACCACGTGCTAATGGGAATGCGACAAGAGCAAGTTCTCGTCTACCTCGACGACATAATGGTGGCCTCCCAGACCTTTGAACAACACGCCGAATGGTTACAGAGGGTATTTGATCGCTTAAGGGCCTACAATTTAAAGTTGAAGCCGGCGAAGTGCCAATTCATGAAGGAATCCCTCACGTACTTGGGACACTTGATTTCCGCAGAAGGGGTCCAGCCGGACCCGCGGAACGTCCAAGCCATCGAAGATTTCCCCCGCCCCCGTAGTGTCCAAAACGTTCGAGCCTTCCTAGGCCTAACAGGCTATTACCGGCGTTTCATCGATCAATATGCCGACCTCACAGCCCCCTTAGTTCATTTGGTGAAGAAGGACGTTAGTTTTAAATGGTCCCCGGAAGCTGAGGAAGCGTTTCAAGTGTTAAAGAGAAAGTTAATGACAGAACCCCTTCTCCTTTATCCCGACTTTGGACGGAAGTTTTTCCTGTCGACCGATGCGTCGGACATCGCGGTAGCCGGCGTACTCGAGCAGGAAACGGACGACGGACTCCGTCATCCGGTCGCCTACGCCAGTCGGAAGTTGAAGCCCCCGGAAACCCGTTACTCAACGATTGAAAAGGAAGCCCTCGCCATACGTTTTGCCATCACACATTTTAAACAATATTTGTATGGTCGACGTTTCACGGTCATATCTGACCATGCCCCCCTCACGTATTTGTTGAAGCTGAAGGACCCCTCCAGTAGACTGGCCAAGTGGAATTTGACGCTATAGGACTACGATTTTGATATCATTTATCGGCCTGGGAAACATAATGTCCCCGCCGACACTCTGTCCCGTCACATACAGGCATTAGAGAGAGAGGCCCCCTCCCAGAACCCCTTTTGCGATCTGGCCCATCTAAGGAACCTACAGCTGGAGGACCCCACTTTCAGGCACACTATCGAAATGTTAGAGAGTATGACCCCCGATACACACACGAGTGCTACTGAGCCCTTTTACCTGAGAGAAGGTATCTTATACCATTTGGCCCCCCCGGCAAGCCATAGCCCCCGCAGGGAAGCAACGGAGCAATTAGCGATCCCCGTCAGTCTTCGTGGGCAGGTACTAGAATTATGCCACGACAACCCATGTTCAGGCCACCTGGGAGAGTATAAGACCTTACAGAGGGTAAGGTCGGAGTATTACTGGCCTGGCATGTATGCAGATGTTCGAAATTACGTCCAGACATGTACATCTTGTCTGCAACGAAGAGGCTATCAAGAGAGAAAGAAGGGAAATCTGGTTCGAGCCCCACTCACAAGTCGCCCCTTTCAGCGGGTAGGAATGGACATTTTAGGTCCCCTCCCCCTCACTCAGCGAGGAAATAAGTATGCACTAGTGGTTATGGATTATTTTACCAAATGGCCAGAGGTCTACGCGCTGGCTGACCAATCGGCAGAGTCCATTGCCAGAGCATTTGTGGAAGACTTTATTCCTAAGCACGGAATTCCCACCACCGTTATCAGCGATAACGGGCGAAACTTTACCGGTCGCGTGATGACCGAGGTATTTAGCCAACTAGGCGTCACAAAACAGAATACGAGTTTCTATCATCCGAGCTCCAACGGCCTCGTAGAAAAATTCAATCAATCCATAGCCTCCATTTTGTCTCATCTGGTGGCCGTCAAGAATGATGTGTGGGATGAGCATCTGCCATTTGTTTTGATGGCTTATCGGAGTGCCACCCACAGTTCCACCCATGAGACCCCCTACTTTTTACTTTATGGCCGAGATGTGGTCCTGCCTTACCAGTTGTGGCAGGCGAAAGAGCCCCCAACCTACGCTGACACCGAGAGCTATGGCGAGCAACTGACCAACAAGCTGAGCGAAGCCTATGAGTTAGTAAAGACAAATCTGGAAGAGGCAGCTGCTAACCAAGAAAAACAGAGGAGGAGAATAGCTGTGGATAAGGGAATTCGGCCCGGTGACCTAGTGTTTCTATATAGCCCACGGGTCCCCCGCTGAAATACCAAGAAGTTATCGAGAATGTCCACAGGACCATGGCGAGTATTGCAACGCCTCACTGAGGTAAACTATAGGATCGCCTTGGTCACCAACCCGCACAAAATTGAGACAGTGCACGTTGATCGACTTACCAAGCTGCAGAAACGTCGCTCGTACCTACTAGGCGAGCCTTCTGTTCAAGAGGAACCCACACCGGAAACCCCGATGCCCCCATCACGACCCCTCCCTGAGCCCGAATCGGAAGAAGACGATTGGGAACCGAACCCCCGAGTTACACGGGATCACACCGCAGGCCGTCCTGCGCCCGCCGCCGGATGCGCCCTGCCGAAGCAAGCCTACCGCCGCCACACGCTGCAGCAGCCAGCCAATACGAGCTTCGACCACATGGACAAGACGGGAGAGTCATACCGTCTCCAGCCTCTGCAGCAGGCCAGTCCTCACAAACCTTGGCCTGTTATGATGCCCACAAACACACTGGATCCACGCCCCCGCCTCCTCTGCCGCAGCGGCCGCCAAGAGTTAGGCGGCGCTTGAGAGCATTGAGTACAGAGACAAACGGTGACCTTGACGAGGCGAGTTCCACCTCATGGGCAAATGTCGTTGTGAAGGGACGCCTTCCCAGCGCGGCGCCCAATGGCGGGACGGATCGCCCCGGTCAGGTCCGACAACCGAGGTCTCCGACTTTACAAGTACACCCACGCCAGTCATCCATCACTCACCCCCCCCCCCCAGCTGTCAAGCGAAAAGGAGCAGTGAATCTGAGCAGGAAGTGAACGCTCGCGCGAGAAATCGCGAGATTTCTCCCGCGCGCGGTGGCAAATCCGGCTTACATGCAGATTGGTGACGTTTCGGGTGGATTCGTGAGTGGTGATCGACGCCCCCCCCCACCACCACGCATCGGATAGGAGCGCAGGCCGGAGAAATGACGTCATGCCGGGGCGCTCGTCCCATCGCCCCTGGGCCCGCGGGAATGGGCTACGAGAGCCGCGGCATCGGACAAATTCGGCATCGACAATCCTTTTTTTGTTGCCCACGCACACTGGAGTTTTCATGAGTAACATGGAGATTTCAAATTAATTAGGAATTGTTGTAGAATTGATTATTAGATGTTTGAATCAATCTTGAGTTTCATAGAATAGGATTGTAAACTATTTAAGGAGTGTAGAGAATTAACATGTGCAGAGTTAAACTACTGAGATAGAATATCGATTGCAAATTAATTAGGAATTGTTGTAGAATTGATTTTTATTGTGTGAGGAGTTAGATTTGAGTTTCATAGAATAGAATTGTAAGCTAATTGAAAAGTATAGAGAATTAACATGTGCAGAGTTAAATTACTGAGAAAGAATATCGATGGCAAATTAATTAGGAATTGTTGTAGAATTGATTTTTATTGTGTGAGGAGTTAGATTTGAGTTTCATAGAATAGAATTGTAAGCTAATTGAGAAGTATAGAGAATTAACATGTGCAGAGTTAAATTACTGAGATAGAATATCGATGGCAAATTAATTAGGAATGGTTGTAGAATTGATTATTAGATGTTTGATGAATCAATCTTGAGTTTCATAAGATGGGATTGTAAACTAATTAAGGAGTGTAGAGAATTAACATGTGCAGAGTTAAATTACTGAGATAGAATATCGATGGCAAATTAATTAGGAATGGTTGTAGAATTGATTATTAGATGTTTGATGAATCAATCTTGAGTTTCATAAGATGGGATTGTAAACTAATTAAGGAGTGTAGAGAATTAACATGTGCAGAGTTAAATTACTGAGATAGAATATCGATTGCAAATTAATTAGGAATTGTTGAATTGATTACTAGATGTTAATTGATTACTAGATGTTTGATGAATGAATCTTGAGTTTCATAGAATAGAATTGTAAACTAATTGAGAAGTGTCGTAGGATAGAATAATCACACGTTAGTTACTGAAATAGAATTTGAACTATAGATTACTGTGAGGTTATTAGAAGAAGAGCAGACATTGAATTTTAAGCGTTTGGGAGTCACGTGACGGTAGGCACGGCGACGACCTACGCGACCTGTACATGTGTATAGATGTGGAGACCCAATGTTGATTTTTCCCTCCTTTCCTTTTCATGGTGCCGATCTGGAGTCACCGGTGGAATGGCCAGCCACAGAGACTGCCCCGGAGGACCTCCCCGAGCCAAGCGATCCGGACTCTCGGCGTGTGGGAGTTTACGCTGGGTGATCACCCTTGGACTGGAGGAGACGACCTGTGCCCAAACCACCCACGTGCCCTTCGACCAGTGCCGTGATCCGTGTATGACTAGTGAAGTGCACAATAGTTCGCAAGAAGTGCACGATGTTCAAGTGGTGTGTACCGTGTTCAACCCATTTGGCAGAACAACCGAGCGCAGTGGCCAGCTTCCCAAGAGCCTCTCCGTGCCCCCCGCCGACTCCCCCTCTCCCTAAAGGGGGATAGGTGTGTCGTGCTCACAGCGAATTCCTCTTGTGGACACGACTTTGGGAGGCCGGAAGGTTCCAGAACACTGGCCGTGGAACCAGCCGCCATTTCGCAAATTCGGCAGGACACGCAAGCGAAGGTCAAGGTGACCTCCTGACCCCCCTCCCCCGCAGCGGCGAGCGCGGAGGACGCCTCCGTTTCGGACCCACGCCAAGGAACACGGAGAGAAAAAAAGGGGGGTGGGGGAGATCACTTACATTGGATCTTCCCCAGTTGACCAATCAGCGAAAAACACATCGCGCCTAAGGAAAGACGATTGGTGTAAAGACGAGAACAAAGGCCGAGAGAGCCTTCCTGAGAGAGAAGCAACCAAGCTTCGACCTTCTTCGTTCGACTATCGCTCTTGGTGTAAGACGTGAGTGTTTTAGGCTGCGAGTTGTTGAGATGTTGCAGGACGCCTTGTGCCTGCGCTGCGGACAGGCAAAAAGCATGGACAACGATGCTACCCTACGGACAGAACAACAATAGCTGGACAAGGAAGGAGGTAAGGGAAAAATTCTATCAGCTATGGGCTCCCATTTCGATTATGCAGTGTTCAGCCGCCGTCACTAAAACTCCCATAGCGAACATTTCGTTTTAATGCTCCGAACATTTTGGCCAGGACAGTGACTCCAAAGACAGTTCTTAGCTTAAAGGAATTGTTGCACATCTAGTAAGGACTTTTTCGAACAAGTAGAGGGAGATGACTGAATTCAGTAATTTATCCAGAACTGTATGATTTTTTTCTATGTCTAGTTATGAGATCAAAATAATAAAATAATGTTTGTTTGGTACCCCTTTGTCTTGTCGAGTTATGTCCTAACAAGAGAGGAAAAGATCGGCCGCATAGGAATGTCTATTATTTTAAATGTTGGAGGGAAACGAACCTGGCTCTGTCAACAGAGAAATTAAAAGAGTAAAAATACACAACGCAATTAACAGTCGTACTTGGGGAATTGAAGTTACAAGCTAATTTCTCCCCTAGTTGTGTCCACCCTATCTCCGAGAGCAGGTGGGGTGCACAACAATATTATAACTAAAGACAATCTTGTAATATGCTTTAATAACGTACAGATATTTTGAAGAAGATTCTATTATAATTGTAGAAAAGAGTTGTTTTTCAGAGAGGTAAAGGTCGATAAAGAAAAACTTTTATGGGTAATCATTATTTATGAATTTAAGAAAACTGTTGTAACGAATTCTTTTTATGGCAGAATACTATTAATTCGATACCTAGTCTACGGACCTGTGTGCTGTTTAGGAGTCGTAGGCGGATGGATATTTGCAGCTTGCGGACTGATACAGTTGCTTGAGTTGTAATGTTTCTAACGGAATTCTGTAAATTTGTGTTCTTTGTTTCTAATGACAAGATCATTAATTCGTTAAAATTGTTTGTTCCAATAAATCGTTAATAAAGTTTAAATCACTGATCATTTAGTTTCAATTGTTTTCTTAACCGGGGTAAGTGTCTTGTTAAAGAATTTCCATCGTTCGAAGCAGTTTTCTGTGACTGGATTATTCTCTAATGATGTTGTCTCAAGACAGCTCCGTTCAGTACTAAAAATGAAATACCGAGACCAATTTAATATTTAGATTTAATTAACGATTTCCTGGAATAAACTATAGCAATGAATAAATGTTCTTCAAGTCATTACTGACCACCAATCTAAATTTACATTGATCATCTGTAACGACTATCCTTAGCAGTATTACTAACTCAACCAACACTATGTATATCGCCGTCTCTTTGCAAAGTTGTATCGCGTTCGCTTGCAGTGACATTGCTTCTGCCGATGTCCGAGTCAGAATCCTACGATGGCACAGTCGTTTGTTCGATCATCTACGTTGCGATTGTCTCTCATTAACAGTTCAGTTCCAGATAAGTACAGTCGCTGAGAAAAGTATCCGAACGTTATGGTTGATTACAGAATTCGGAAAAATATCTGGCAACGATTTTTTTTAGAAATTAGTGATCTACCAACGTTCGTGTACTGTACACGAAGATTGCCAGATCACTAATTTCTAAAACAATCTTTACCAGATATTTTTTTTAATTCTGTAATCAACCATAGTGTTCGGATATTTATTTGAATGACTGCACACGAAGGTTGTCAAATCACTAATTTCTAAAAAAAATCGTTGCCAGATATTTTTTTCTGAATTCTGTAATCAATCATATTGTTCGGATGTTTATTTAAGCGACTGTACCTTGAATTTCTAAGTATCTCACATTGCTTTCTTGTTCCAAATCATTTACCCTTTCTGATAAATTTTCGATCGTATTTTCCACAGGGAATTTTAAACATCCTCTATAACACCTCATTTTCCTTACTCGACTTTTAATAAAGCTTTGAATCTATTCCTTCTGATCCGATATATCAAAGCAATCGATATTTTTAAAGCATGCTTGGTGAATGGAACTCTCAGAAATCGAACGAATACATTAGAATAAGCGTTTGTTTGTTTACTCTGATAAAAATGGTTTGTACGACATTTTTCAATATCTACTCCTTTTAAACACTACTCACTTTGCTTCATTTAGTTCATGCAGGAAAGAATACAAAAATACGTTATAACCGAGGATGGATAAGCGAGAATAATTCTCAATATCGCCTGTTTCGATTTTCTGTAATGCATTTCATAAGTTTCCAATTGTTTCTATTAGAAGTAAAGGATCTTTAAAATATTTATTTTATTGACTAAAGGGAATACTGGTAGACTTATGCATCGTCGTGTCCGTTAGTCGATCCTTTTATTTCAGATTGTTTCACTTAAAACCAAGAGAATCGAACAAAAATTTTAAGAATCCCTTTTAATGAAAATCGCATTAGCCAGAAAAATTTTCTATATCTGCTATTTGGATATCCTATGATACGTTCAATTGTTTCCAAATGTTTCTTTTATAATTTTTCTTTTTTTAAATTTCGTTTTAATGAGGGTTGTATTAGTGAGAAAAGCAGATTATCCAACGAATTTTTGTTTTGCAGTAGGGAATTTCTTTTCATTTTCCGTTTACTACGATTAGAAGGAACATACTTCCTAAATATTTTGCCATAGTGTGGGGTCGGATTAAAGATGGTACATGCAAAACCTATATAGAAAAATAGATTAAGGAGAATAGATACAAATATTGCAGTTCCTGTAATTTAGAATTATTTTTATCAGAACGTTTAAGAGTGAGTGATCTTCTCATTAACATCTAAATCATTGGCAACGATTGGAAAATAAGTTGCCTCTCATGAAGAATAGATGGCGCAAAGTCCGCCACATTTCAGTGAAAAATTTATGTCTTTTCCTGGAAGAGTGTTTTCGTCGGTTGCGTGGTTTTTATGGTAGAGGGCTCTGGCATGTACCTAGAGAGTTGCGGGTGCGATTCCCGCCGTGTCAGTAATAATTTTTCAGATGAATAATTATTATTTCTCATATTTTCCTAATTGTCCACCCAATTGTCGTATCCTCCCGGTTGTCGTATCCACCCAATTGTCGCACTTCCAGTTGCTATCCACTCAGTTCACGTCCATCCAATTGTCGCGCTCCCGTGTAAAATTCGTAGAAGACAATATATTTTAAAGTATTCAAATACAAAAACCTTTATCTTAAGAAGGAAATGATGAGTTGTTTTGATTGCAGATGGAGTTGAGGGATGATTATGTGATGGATGATGCTGGATATGTAGCTTGAGTTATTCAATTGTTCTCTCATCATCGCTATCATCCTCCGCTTATACAGGACTACAGGCGCAAGTTCAAGTTCAAAAGTTACCTTCGAGATTAAATCCAGAGATTACGTTTCAGGCTCATCCGTGAACAATTGTGATTACGTCGTTTTTCAGGAAAAACATCAATAGTTGCTGCTTTCCTGCTTATATTTTCCCTCTTGCTTAAATTCGTAATGGTGAACAGCCTTTCGATCTGTTTAGACTCCACACAGTGACTACGCCAATCGTCCACAGAAGGTCAGTAGGGGACACCGATGGAAAGGCCGACGTCCGTCGGATGGGACGTTAAGCCGTGGCTCCGTGTGCGAGAGAGCCATACCCTGTGCACGTTAAAACAGCGTTGAAACTGATATTTTGGTGAATAATTCGATATTTTCGAAGTTCTATCCACCTAAAGTATACTTTACCCATAGAATCTCATTCCATAATACTGGTTGATGAATATAAAGCATTAGGTTGTGAATCTGACCGTAAATTCAAAAGTTATTACACACCACATAGCTTTTACCTGTGTTTCATGCGCGTAAAACATCGCTAAAAATAACTATTTTGATACAGAAATCGATTTTTTTTCATAATCCTATCCAGTGAAAATATTTTTAAGGCATAGAACATTTTATATTACGCCTTGATGGAAATTAACCATCAGATTGTCACTCAGACTGTAAATTGAAAAGTTGTTAGCACAGGAATAACTTTTAGCTCCGTTTTAGGCGTTTAAAACAGCGTAGAAACTGATATTTTGGTGAATTATTCGATATTTTCGAAATTCTATGCACCTAAACTATACTTTAGCCATAGAATCTCATTCCATAATACTAGTTGATGAATATAAAGCATTAGGTTGTGAATCTGACTGTAAATTCAAAAGTGATTACACACCAAATATAGTTTGCGTATATTTTATGCGCGGAAAACAGCGCTAAAAGAGCTATTTGGATTCATTAATCGATTTTTTTCAAAATTCTGTGCTGTGAAAATATTTTTATGGCATAGAATATTATTTTATATTACGCCTGGATGGAAATAAACCATCAGATTGTCACTCAAACTGTAAATTCAAGTGTTGTTAGCACAGGAATAGCTTTAAGCTCTGTTTTAGGGGTTTAAAACGTTTAGGCCCCACAGAGTCAGAGAACAAAGGAAACAGTGTACTAAGCACTTTCCCGCCCACACAATAGCGGTTTAATCGCGACAAACAGACCCTTTCTACATGTAAAAGAAAAATTAATTGAACACACCCTTCCGGTGGGAAAAGCGTCCCCTAGCGGTTGAATAGTGTGGAAAAAGGTTGCCCTAAAGTGACCCTAAAGTCTGAAAACTCTAGGTCTCATAGAAGGAGAGCATAGGTTAAAAAACAGATTCTGAAAATGGACCAAAAAGAATCCAAAAAGACATTTTACCCAGAAAGGTAAAGAAAGGACCCTTTCTAGTGTCCAAAGTAGAGTCACGTGAGCTAAAGATTCATACTCAACACATTCATCACTTGAAGGATTCGTTCTCACTTGGTATCCAGTCATGCTCATCCGGGGCGTTTCATGAGCGTTTCATGATAATTCGGTCCACTGAGTCACGTGACCTGAAGATTCGTACTCAGGAGATTCATCACTTTACAGATTCGTTCTCACTTGGCCTTTGCTCATTCTGGGTGTTTTAAATAATGCGGCAGGCGGTGTAGTGTATAGCTAGATACATTAAGAATACCTTAAAAAGGCGATTCGGAAAAAACGGAAAAGTACAAAGTACCGGCTATTACAATTCCGTAATAGCTGATACACCATACTTTCCTAAGGGCCACACTTCGACTAGCGCCCACCAGTGTTGCCTACGCTTGATCCCAGGCTGCCAAATGCCCAGGACCTGTGCAGGCACCACTGGTTACTTCGGGAGCTAGCTCACTAAGTAGCATAGTGATCGCGACTCCCCGACTACCCCCCCCCCCAAACACGACGGAATTCCGCATGCTCAACACCTTGGGGCAGAGAACAAAACGGATCGTGGGAAAGGTTTACAATGTGCCCGGACAGGCAATTTGCTTATATAGTAGGTATTCGAAGCTTGTATAAAGTAGCGGTAGCTAATATTTTCAAAATTTCGTCGTAAATATTAAGGAATCTGGCAACGCAAAAAATCTGACCAATGGTCATCCGTTAGAGGTCATCGAGATCTAATTATATAGCAAATTTTATACAGATCGGTCCAGTAGTTTTTTTTTTAAAGCATTCAAATTTCTCATAGAAATTACATTAAGGAAACCACCTCAAATTTTTTTTTTAGAAACCGAGGGAGAACAACCTTTCAAAGCGAAAGAGGAAACCTGATGAATGACGTTCGCGGACAAATGAGGTTCGTCACCGTTTGAATTATGGGTAAAGGGTTATAAAGAGGGCCGTGTGCAAAATCGATATTTTACTAATGTTAAAGTATAGGGAAAAGCTCGATCGAAAAGCTAATGTTATCCTATAGAGAAAAATCGTTATATCCTATAGGGAAATTTAGTTGCCTAGGGAAAAATCGGTATAAAGCTCCAACCGTTACAGATAGCGGGTTCGGACCACGTGATTCGGCATGACGTCAAATTACTTCACTCCTTTATCGAGGACGAGGCTCTAAACTCAATATTTAAAAAGTTTGAAATGAATTTTAAAACGTTAAAATCTCGAAAACCGCAGGTGCTGAGTCGAATCCGGGTTCGGAATCGGATGCGTCTCGACGAGACCTTTGAGAAAAGGGGTCATATCATATGGCTATCTCTGATAATTAAGAAGTGAGCATCAGCCAATCAGGATTCAGCATTTCAAAATTCTGGAATCCCATTGGTGGTAGAGGAAGATTTAAATTTCGCGCTCTTTTTTCAATGTAAAGGAATTCCTAGGATAAGAACGCACTTATAATTTTCAACGAATAAGAATAACTTCACCGCACTGGGCTTAAAAAAATAAGGGGCGTGTCATGATAATTCGGAACACTGATTCCTGTCTTATTAGAAAAATGGACCGTTTAAAGCATTTAAATTGATTTAAAACTTCAAACTTCTTATACATTTTAAATAATCAATATTCCAGGTAGGTATTTCAATAATTATTTTTAACCAATCAGATTTAAACCTTAAGATTCCAACGGATTCTATTGGATGCTTATTTTCACCTGGAAAGTACTCTATTCTGCACTCTCCGACATACGAAGTACATTGCACGTAAGATCTGCGCATACCTATGACGTTATCCATAAGTAGCCATATAAGGACAGATTGATGACGTCATACATAACTAGCCAATCAGCGTAGAGCTTAGGAATGATGTCTTGGTATAGTTATCCTAATTTATACTCCATAAACCCTGATATCAGAATACCTATGACGTCACTAATAAATAGCCATATAAGGATATATCGATGATGTCATAAGATATGACGTAACACCTTTTGATTGACAGCATTGTATAGTTATCCTAATATATATCCCTTCAGAATACCTATGCACATCAGATCTTCGCATATCTATGACGTTATCCATAACTTGCCATACAACGACAGGTCAATGACGTCATCGAGATATCACATGACATCTGATGATTGACATGTGTATAGTTATTCTAATATATACCCCAATGCAAGATTGATGCACATACCGATGGCGTTATCCAGTACTTGCCATATAAGGACAGCCTTATGACGTCACACTTAATTAACCAATCACAGGACAGCTTGATCACGTGATTCAAATCGACCAATCGTTTCAAACCGTAAGAATATACTTATCCTAATAAATACTCCATAGGATTAACATGGCTAATGCTTTGAGATATGGACAATGCTTTCCTACACGGAGAGTCAGGCAAATTTTTTTACAAGTCCAGCTGCCCACCCCTACGGTGCACCATACTTTCGCTATGGACGTCGAGACTTGAACGCAACCCATGCTATCCTATAGGTAATCTGGGTCAAACAGTCACTAAGTCTAGCCATGAAATAATTCAATTAATTAATTATTTATTTATCTACTACTCTTATTCTGCACATATAAGGATTGGCATTCTTCATGTCTTGAACAAGATCGATTCCTACAAGGACATAGCAATGTAAGTATTATGACCCCTCTTTTTATTAATTTCAACGCGTTTTTTATAATAATTTCATTCTTTTATCTTTGATAACTATTAACGCAAAAATAGAGATAGACTTTTTCAATACTTGCAGTAAACGACTTTTTTAACATATCGTATTTTCGCTAAGCCTAATACAATGAACATAGTGAAGGATTGGAAACAGCTAGATCTAAGCTTAGCAGCCCTCCCCTTCGGTTCCCCAACAGAAGGACAGGATCAATCTTCTGTTAGGTACTAACAGCTTGCACCACGAGAAGGCGGGGTAGGACATGAGATGGCTAAAATAGGGCAAGGCCTATTAAAGTTTAAGCAACCATTCGCAGGTCAGGAGCCCTAAAAAGGACCGTTACTCTTGAGACAACTACTTGCCACCTTTTATCTTTGCCACTGATTCTTATCATAAAATAAAACAATCTTTTTTGACTCTTTTCCTTTCCATGGACCAACAGGGTCTCTTTTTCATTCCATCACGAAAGTCAACAAAATAATCTTGAAATTCTGTTTCGTATCTTCTTCCTCTTCCTCGAAATCCATTGGCGTGTTCTATTTCTAAAGCTTACACGAGAGGAAGGGAACTGCTCCTCTTGTTCCTTCACTTTGCTGATATTTTCTGGGGAACACCTCTGGGTCGACAGGCAGGAAAAGTAACTCTCACACTGCTCCTCAATTTCCTTCAGCTGGCTGGTCAGGCAGGTGAAATATCGTTCTTGGACCGGATCATCTGTTATACCACTGCCGGTGATTTCCTCGTGATCCCTTTTCGATTGTTGTTCTTCACATTCCTTCTGATGGTAACCGGGAACAACGAGGAATGGATGTTGTAGAGCTTCATCTGCAGGAGTCTCTCTGTTGGATCTAAACGCAGGAAACATCCCATAAACTTCTTGAACTCTTCGGCAGTGTGAGATTCCACGACAGAAGAGGGATTCCCTTCCCGTAGTATTTCCAACAAATGGTTGTTTTCCATTATACCGCTGAGGACAGGCAAGATGAGCTCATCAAAGGTGAGTGGCTGTGGATAATCTTTCAGTGTTCGTGTAATGGCTTGGCGAGTGAATATCTGCACTGATGTTATGCCCAATGTCCACAGCTCGACAGTTACTGCTCTAATACGACCGCGCAATTTTTTGGAAGTCAGTTCTGGAGGCTTGTGACTGAAGCCGACCCCAATCCTCTTTCTAGCAGTACTGTCGATTTCTGTGAATAGTGTGAAATCTGTTAGAATGGCACTATCAGAGGTGGCATCAATAAGGATGTTCTCTTCTTTCACATCCATGTGGCTCAAATCGCAGCCGTGGAGAAAACTGAGAGCTTTCAAAACATCCCTCACGTCCTTTTTTTTTTCTTACAAAACAATTCGAATCAGTAAAAAACTCCCAATCGTGAATCGTATAGAAGATGTCCCTCTTCATCAGTGGCATTAGAAATACTCGACTCTCTCCTATAAGTGGCAAAGTATCGTAGAGTGGAATGATGTTAGGGTGGTTCATATGTGGCCAGTAGAGATCCTCGCCTACGGAAGGGCACGCCACAACTTTAACTGCAACTCTCTTCCTCTCCTTTATGTCGAACTTTTCCACAACCGCTCCAAACCCTCCTTCACCCAAGCGGCGTAAATACAGAAAGTCCGGATGACTTTTCAGACGTTCTATTGAATCATAAATGACTTTTCGCATTTCGGTACACATTTTAGTCGCTATAAGATCAATTAAATAAGTTACTTACCTCTGTATGTGTTCACGAGAACTGAAATTCTTCTTCAGTTTAACCGCCAAATCGAACGATGCGTTTTGTTTCGTCTTTTGATCAACGACAAGTATTTGTTTACACTACAGACATTGTTTACGCTGTGATTGTTCTATCGACGTCACCTTCGATGCTAGATATCGGTGGATTTATAAATTAAAAATACTGAACCAAATTTATTCAACTAAAATAAATCATTATTTAATAAGTATTTACACCAGCCGAAAAATTCTGTTTCCCGAAAGCATAAATAAAATATATTTTATTGCTAGATAATTTGAATAATGGACAGACTTTTTAAATTGTTTAACGATATTCTTCGTCAAAGAATCATCAAGCGCAAAAAAGTTTATTTTTACGAAGTATAAAACTCAGTAGAAATATAATAAGACCAAGGGCAGTCAGGAAAAATGGACAAAATTATGAAACTTCTGATACAATACAGGAGGGACCTTTATTTTTAAACAACTCTTTTGATGTAGTGAACAATGACACTTCAAAAAACTAGGGCTTAAATCATCAAAAATAGTTAGGAATGACTTAACGCGGTGGTGGGGTTCCGATGTGCCCTATGCAGCTCTCTCTCTCATCTCGGCTGGAATTTTATACGAGGGGCATTCGAAGCGTTCTTGCTACCCCTAAGCCCATTTCTCTTCCCATATGCATAAGTAATTATTGAATAAAATAATAAATAATTAATAAAGCCATTGCATTTACCTCAAGAGAGCTTTTACTTCCTTCAAAGTACTCCCCTCCAGCATATATGCAAAGTTGCAGACGCCAATGCGGGCGTGGGTTGGGAAGCAATATTTCTCTATATGGCAAGTACTGGATAACGTCATCGATATGTGCAGATTGCATGTGCAGTAGTTGCGTATGACGTCATAGATATGCGCAGATTGAAGTGCATATGTATTCTGATGGGATATATAACTATACAATGCTGTCGATCAAAAGGTGACACGTGATATCTGGATGACGTCATCAACATGTCCTTATATGGCAAGTAATGAATAACTTTGTAGCTATGCGCAGATTGAATACGCCATGAGATTTATATATCAGAGAGTGCAGAATAGAGTAGTTCCGAGCTGAAATTAGGTATCCAATAGAATCCGTTGGCATCTTAAAGTTTAAATCTGATGGGTTAAAAATAATTATTCAATTATCTTTTTTAAATATCGAAGATTTAAAATATATGAAAAGTTTAAAGTTTAAAATATATTTAAATATTTTAATTAGTCCATTTGGTGACTCCCATGATTCCCTATTCTGAAGCATAGGAAATACTAGTAGTAAGTCACTGACAGTTAGGAGCCATTTTAACCCTTTATTAATCTGCTTCCTGAGCTGTGATTGGTTAAAAATATTTATTTATCTATCTAGTTAGGGATAAAATCTCTATCCCTTCACTCTTCCTAGTAAGAAACCTATCCTGAGCTACATCTGCTGCATCCGGCCACTGCACACCAATTCTAACAAGGTCCTGTTTGACATTGTCTGCCCACCGCATCCTAGGTCTCCCCCTCCTTCTGAGGCCTCTAGGCACACTGTTCATAACCCTATTCACCAATCTATAATTATCCATACGGGCAACATGGCCAAACCAGCGGAGTCTCTCTCTGCACAATATGCTGCTTAAAGGAGGTTGCAGACTCCTTTGCCTAACCTCATCATTAGTTACAGAGTTAAACCACCTAATACCCAAGATGCTGCTAAGCATCTAGAATCAAAAGCATCTGGTTTCCTGTTATCTTGTTTACACAGCGTCCAAGTTTCACTACCATAACTAACCCTAGAAAGAACCAAACTATTATACAGTCTAATTTTAGTCTATAGGTGTATGCGCCTATTTCTCCACAATCTCCATAGATTCTTAAAAGTCCCGGCAGCAATACCTATTCGTCTGTTAATCTCATGCTGCACATCACCAGTATCAGTTACATAGCTCCCAAGGTAATTACACTGTGACACCTGCTCAAGACTGCAACCATTCAGATTAACTGAATCACAACCCGCCTGACCAATTTTCATCACTTTATTTTTCTCTCTGTTTATAACCAAACCTACTCTACTACCAGTCTCATCAACAGCTCGAATAAAAGAGTTCATCTCATCAACATCATTTGCCAAAAGGGGCTAAATCATCAGCATAATCTAAATCATAAATCTTCGTATCTCCAGCCCATTTAAGGCCAAAATCTTTCCCTAGAAGTGAATTTCGCATAACATAATCAACAACCAAACTAAGGAGAAAAGAAGACAAAATGCACCCTTGTCGAACACCAGAAGTAATGCTAAACCAATTGCTACAAGACTTACCAACTCTCACACACGACTCAGTGTTATTATAGAGAGCTTTCATTATTAATAATAATAATAATCTTTATTCATATTCATGTTAGTTATACAAAATTTTAAACAAATGACCCGCAAAGCATTTGCTTATCTGCAGGAGAGAAGAATAATAACGTTACATGAAAATACATAAGATATAGTTTAAAACAATGTCATCAAATTATATGAATTTCAGTGGAAGCTCCATTATAGTGGTTGAAATTTTTATTTAAAATTTAGTGCCTAGAAGAAAATTTTTTGTCTTATTTTTGATTTCTTTAAAATTGTTTAATAAAATAATTTCCCTTGGCAGTTGATTGAACACGTAAGGTATTGTATATGCCCTTGTACATTTCCCGTAATTGTTTAATATTTTTGGAAGTTGGAAATAATTTTTGGATTGTAACCTTGTGTTTTTCCCATGAGAGATTTTATATTTAAATTGATTATCAAAAAAATATTTTAAAGTGATGCTGTATTTCTAAAGGTTGTGAAAAGAGAGTATGCCTAGATAATTTAGTCTTTCTTCGCTATGATAAAATGAATTTCTTAAGTTGTATGGGATTATATTTTTAGCAATGGATGATTGAATAGTTTCTATTTTCTTTATATTTGTGAGGTTAGTTGAGCCGTATATTGTCAAACCATAGGTCAATATAGATTCACAGATAGCTTTGTAAACCAAAATACATGTATGTGTGCTTGCAACAAATTGTAGTTTATAAAGTTTAGATGCACATAGACGCAATTTCCCTGCTAACTTTTGAATATGTGTATTCCATCGGAAGGTTGTGTCCATGTAGAGTCCAAGATATTTATGGCTCTCAACACGCTCAATAACATCACAGTCGCAGCAGTCAGGGTCATGAGTTATCATGTTGTGGGGACACAAGGGTTCGTGGTTTTTAATTGCATAAGATGAGAGATCATAGTATCCTGGTGAACGAAAGCTCATCCATTTGGTTTTTTCTGAATTTATGTAAATACGATTAATGTTAGACCAGTAAATAATTTTGTTAAAATCATCCTGTGTATCTCGGACTGCGTCTCCTATATTGTGATTCACGTTAACCAAGGCGGTGTCATCAGCATATATATAAAGAGAGCCCTTCAGTTTAAGGTTAGCTAGATCATTAATATAAATAATGAATAAAAGCGGACCTAAAATTGAACCTTGTGGAACACCAGTGTACACTGTTCTCTTCTCACTAAAAACGCCATTAATTTTGGTAACATGCACTCTATTTTTTAAATAATTTTCAAACCATTTAAGGGTAATACCTCGGACACCATAAATATACAATTTTTGAAGCAAAATATCGTGATCCAACGTATCAAATGCCTTACGAAAGTCCAGAAAGAGAGCTGATGCTTTTTTTCCGTTGTTTAAAGTTCCGTTAATGACGTCAGAAAACTCCGTTAAAAGTGTAATTGTATTTTTACCTTTTTGGAAACCATATTGCTTTTCACTAATAATGTTATGTTTTTTCAAGAAATTGGCTAGAACGTTAGCTACATATCTTTCAAGTATTTTGTGAAGGACGGGTAAGATGGCAATGGGCCTATAGTTAGTGCAATCGGATTTAGTTCCACTTTTGTAAATTGGTCTTAGAATAGCAATTTTGAGTTTATTAGGGATGTTTCCTGTAGATATGCTTTCATTGATAAAGTTTGTCACGAGATCAGCTAAGGAGGTTTTGCATGCTTTAATGTGCTTTATGTGTACCTGATCGTATCCACATGATTTTCTTTCATTTAAGTCACTTAGAATTTTGAAAGTTTCTTGTTTTGAGATGGGAGGAATAAAAATTGAGGGGACAGAAGGTTGGATATGTTTAGGAACTGTAGAGAGATTCTGTATACGGTTATCGTCTCTGAGATTGACAATAATGTCTGCAAAGGTGTTGTTAAATTTCTCTGCTGCTTGAGTTTCAGACATACCTTGTGGCATATTCTTCATGATAAAATCGTCAATGGCAGTTTTAGGTTTATTGTTGATAATTTGGTTGATGAGTTCCCAATTTTGTTTTGGTTTATTTTTACATGACTCAAATTGTTTGAAGTAATATTTTTTCTTTTCCTGCCTAATAACGGACGTGACTGTGTTTCTTAAGTTTGTGTATAGTAATTTAAAATTTCTGTTTCTCTTGTTATTTTTCTAATCAATCCAAGCCGAGTCTCTTTTACGTATTAAGTTTATTATTTCCTGATTTATCCAGTCTTTGCTACAATTTCGTTGTTTCATTTTTGAGCCATCCGATAGTTTATTAATTTTGTTATTGTTAACAATCGCCGTATATTTTTTTATGAATGTTTCATAAAGTACGTCTATTGGTTCTGAATTTGGGGTTTCGTTTCCAGTGCCTCTATCCAGCCAGTCTGTTAGACTTATTTCTTTGCATATGTTTTTATGATCTAAGATAGTTTTCGTGTTAAAATTGCTGGCTAGCTTTTTAGTGTGATTGGACGAATTCCCAAGTTTTTTCCCCCCGCAAATTGCCGCGATTAAGTAGTGGTCTGCGATCCTACTGCCAAAAATCATTGAATTTGTGTCGAGTTTAATGTCAAGTCGGACGTTAATGTGATCAATGCATGTCTGAGAGAGAGAGTCACCAATGATGTCTTCCCTGGTGATACCAGTAATGATAGGTGAGAAACCAAACTCGGTTAACAATTCTACGTATTTGGCAACTCCGTGTTTTTTGATATTTTTGATATCTAAATTAAAGTCTCCAACTAGTATTTGATTGCGATGTTTATCAGTTGTTTCGAACCAATTTTTGAGATTAGAAAGAAAAGTGTTAATGTTCGAGCTTGGTGATCTGTAAATAGCAAGTAAATTGAAAGTTAAATTACCCTTGTAGATATTTATATTCAGTGTTTCAGCAGGGATTACAAGTGAAGGTATCGTTTTGGCTGTTAACTAACTTGTCTGGTATACCATATGATCTCACAATCAACCACAAATTTTGACGATCAACAGAGTCAAAAGCCTTTTTGAAATCAACAAAGCTAGCAACCAAAGGTTTCTGAAACTCTAAACATTTCTCAAGAATCTGGCTAAGTGAATATATCTGATCTACACATCCCCTACCACTTCTGAATCCACATTGCTCATCACGCAATTGCCTGTCAACCAGATTCTTAATTCTATTAAGCACAATCATGGAAAGAACTTTACCTGGAACAGAGAGTAGGCTGATACACCTATAGTTATCACAAGAACTGCGATCACCTTTTTTGAAAAGAGGGATAATAATAGCTCTGGTAAAATCTTTAGGAACCTGCCTTTATCATAAAAGATATTCAAAATTTCAGTCTTCCAAGTGGTAACCGAAACATTCCCAGCTCTGAGCATTTCTGTAGTAATTTCATCTACTCCTGGGGATTTATGAAGTTTAAGTTTAGAGATAGCCAAAATATCTTCAGATTGTGTTATAGGGCCAACATTAAAGCCACCAATGCATCTATCATCATTACAAACAATGGGAGTAGAACTAACCACATTGTTTAGAACATCATTAAAATGCTCAGCCCACCTAGCCATGACAGAATCGTCACCATCTATAACCTTACCTTGTTTATCCTGCAATCCTTGTATGCCTGTCCGTTTTCTACCACATAAAACATTAACTATCTGGTACAGCTCTCTGCTGTTGTGCTGCCTAACTGCTTCCTCAGCTTTGTCAGCCAAACCATCAAGCCAAAGATTCTTATCAGTAGCTAACTGATCCTTTACACGTTTATTAAGCTCTCTGTAATCCTTTCTATTAGGACTAGTAGGGTACTGATTAAGGACGTTCCTACAGTTCCTTCTTTCTGAAATAAGCTCAAGTGCCTTATCACTTAAATAATTCTGCCTCCTCTGTTCCTCTTTTCCTAAAAGAGTACTGTTAGTTTCCAAAAAGCCTGTTTAAAATGGACCCATTTCAGTATTAAGGAAACCATGATTGTCATAATGACTAAGTAACCTATCATGGTAAGCTTTAGCTATAACTGGGTCTTTCAGAGCTTCAGTATTAAAGGTAAATTTTTTAACCCTAGCACAACACTTTTTAAGTTTAAGTTGCAAGACACTTTTAACAAGGTAATGGTCAGATCCAATTTCAGCTCCCCTATATGCCCTGGTATTTCTAACAGAACTAGCCCATTTGCTATTAATTAATATATAATCAATCATATTCCTATGCAGCCCATCAGGTGAAACCCATGTGTATTTATGTATGTCGCGGTGTTTGTAATACGTGTTAGTTATTCTGAAACCATTGAGTTTACTTCCCTGTAGGAGACGTTGCCCATTGCCATTGCAGCTACCAATACCAAAAGGGCCTATCACCCCTCCCCAAAGATCAGAGTCAGTACCAACTTTGGCATTGAAGTCACCAAGAACAAGGGTAATATCTCCTTTCTTGACAGAATTCAAAATATCCTGAAGTTGTCCGTAAAACCAATCCTTCTCATCCTCATCAGCATCCTCAGTGGGGGCATAACAGCAGATAACATTCAAGTCTTTAATGCTTGTCTGAAATTTTGCTGTAAGAAACCTTTCATTAATGCACTCATATCCTAGAAGAGCTTCAATAGCGTGTCTGCTGAGCAGCAGACCCACGCCTTGGTGATGCTTTCCATCCTCCCTCCCTGTAAAGAGAAATTTAAAGTTATTTTTAAGTATCTCACCTTTACCTGTCCATCTGGTCTCTTGCAAGCCTAGAATATCTAGGTTATAGCGCTGTAATTCCTGCATGAGGACATCAAGAGAATAATCTCTATGTAATGTCCTCACGTTCCATGTTCCTGCAGAGAGAAAATGATTAGTAGGATTTTTAAAGAAATTTGGTTTATTGAGATTGGTAGGGCCAACAATATCAAACAGCCCCCTGATCGCAGGCATGGGGCAAAGACCCGTTCCTCCGCCGCTAAAGGCTGAAGTCCGCTAAAGGCCTTTTCAAGTGGACTTTTTCAAGAGCAACATGTCCTGCCTGAGACACATTACTCCAGTTTAGGCTTGACGATGCCCATCTAGCTAAGTAAGGTTCAGGTACCTGCGATGGCCTCTGATTAGGATTATCCAGCAGCTGATATAAGGTATCCCATGCCTCTGTTCACTTCGAGCTGGCAACCCAGAAGCAAACAGAAAACACAGCAGCAGACTCTCCCTCAACAGAGGCCCACCAGTGCAGCAAGTCCAGGATCAATAATCAAGCTCAAATCCATAAACAAGTCCAGTCTAGTAAGTATAAATTGTCAGCACCACGACCCTCTGTGGTTGACCACTCCTCAGCAGGGTTGAAAAAAAAGAAAAAAGTGGCCATAGATGACCAGATCAGCAGGCCATACTGAACTGGCAGCCCTCCCCTTCCGTTCCCTTCCAAAAGAGAATATCTCTTTTGAAAGGTACTAACGGCCTGCACCACGAGAAGGCGGGGTCGGACATTAGGTGCTAGACCTGGCCGGTTCTGTGCATCATCACTAGGGATTGGTACACAGCTCTCCTTGCAGTTTACGCCTAGCTACCATTTCATTCATCGTTAACGATATTTGAAGAAACATATATTATTCTACAATCATGTTATTTTAGCTAACAGTTTTCTATGTTCACTTTTCTGGAAAATGTTTATGAATTGCAATTCTGCTATATAGTGTTTAAGTTTTTAAATGTGTAACTGTCAATTGTCAACTGTCCATGTTACCTCATACCTTTTACCCCAATGAGTGGACCCCAGTGACTATAACCCCTTTTACCCCAATGAGTGGAAAAAAATAAGTATACGTTTAGATCAAAATTGAAGAATTGTCAATTCTTTTATAATTTTTTATCTATAACTGTAACGAAAAATAAAGCAATGAACGAAATCTAAGTTCAGTTTTCATCATTATTAGTATTTAAAGAGTTTCCTTAAAAAATACACATTCTCAAACAGCTTCTTGCCACAGAGGTCTGACAAGACTCTATCAGTTTACATAGTCGTATCAGAATAATATGACCACCCCCCATTCCCATTATTAGGTAGGTGGTCATATCATTCTGATGCGACTGTATATATTCCATAATATAAGTCTGACGGTGGCAGGACCTCACCTGAAAAATAAGACAAGCATCCAGAGCTTGAACCCAAGTCCCTTAGATCAATAGCCAAGCTCTCTTTTAATAATTTACAATAGCTCCAGTGTTAATCGCAATATTTTATCACAAATAAAGTGAATCGTAATAAGCAAATTTTAATCATTATCAAAGATTTATTGTACCATTTGAGTAAAATTAGTATACGTTTTAGAATTCCGACTAAAGAACAGATAATGATTTTTGTTAAATTTTTCAACAACACACTGCTATTGTTATATTGTAATATATCCTTAGATTTCGAAACACGAGAATGAATAATATAGATAATACCTGTAAGTGTTTCCGCCCCTAGCCGTCCCGTGGCCAAGTGGTTAGCGTTCTTGGCTACTGATCTAAGGGACCTGGGTTCGAGCCGTGGTTAAGGCATGGCTGTATGTGTCGTCTCAGATTTCTACTTTGGCATAATAAATTGACAGATTCCTGTCAGACCTCTGTGGCAAGCAGCTGCTTGAGGGGGGTATTTATTTTTTGATAAAGACATTTTTCCTGATTTTACTAGAACAATTATTATTATTTTTTTTAATTGATTACGATTTTCGTGATAACTGTAGGGGTATCAGCCTGATTTTTCTTCAAGTAAAGTTACCTGCATGATTGTGCTTAATATAAATAATCTGATTGATGAACAACTGCGTGATCAGCCGTGACCTTCGAGACTCAAGGCCTTTGAAGTCTAAAGTGACGTCACATCCTGTGGATCTAGAGTACTTCCTGCGTACGTAGTACTACCGTCGCAAATCGAGCATTTACTTTTTTTTATAAGATCGGGAGGGCATTTTTGTTTGATAATGTGCTCAAAACTGATTGACATAGTATGATTATATTGTATATATGTACATCAGTGTAATATTTCTATGAAAAACCTTAAAATAAGGAAGACGTTGACACTAAAGTAGATCTTGATTTGTAATTGTGCTAAATTGATGACTCAAAATGTAATCGTCGTTTAACATTCTCTGAACATGTAGAACGACATATAAATTACCAGGAGCGTCATAATCGGTTGCACGTATAATTAAAATGACACAATATGTTTAAAAATAAAGTTAAATGCAAATAATTACTCGGTTATATATTAACAAAAAAAAAAAAAAAATCATTTCCTTCACATATTTTTCGCGATAAATGCTGTCAATAACTGATCCAGTTGTTTGTACCATTAATAATATAATCGTGACATATAAATTGTTATGGAAAATTAGTGTGTTTTATTAAAAATAGAAAAAAAACACTGAAAAATTATTCAGAACAATTTTATTGGCAAATGGAACTAATGGCAAATGTGAACTAAAAATTAATGATATACTGTAATAGCTTTAGCTGTAACAATTTCAGTTAGTTATGATTTAATTTCAATACTTTTTCGTAGTGATTAGACTGAATTAATAGGAATATTGAGATGTATTTTTTTCTGAACTCACATTAAATTTGAATAATATTTGGACATGGATACAACCTTCCAATGGGATACATATTCAAAAACTAACAGGAAAAGTGCATCTAAACTTTAGAAACTACAATTTACTGCAAGCACACACGCACATATATATTTTGGTTTACAAAGCTACCTTTAAATCTGTGACTAAAGATTTGACAATAAATCGCTCAACTAACCTCCCAAATGTAAAGAAAATATTCTCTAATCAATCTTCGATTGTTAAAAAAATAATTCTATGCACCCTGGTAAATAAAGATTAAATCATTTAGGCATACATCTTTCCAGATATAAGCTAGTGGTGTAAGACCACTAAACTAACAGACTCTGCCTTTTTTTCACTAATATAACTTATTAGTTTAGTGGCCTTAGAACACGGTGGCATGTACCTGCAGAGATATGGTCCAAATCCCACATGCCAGAAAAACTGTTTGTCACAAAACAATTAATATCAAAGCCAACAGTTAATTCTGTGGATACTATTTATTGAAGGTAGAACTTTCTCTTTTTGGCACTAAGACATTTTTTCTTATTTCCTAAATTCTCTAACAAACAATCATTTTTTATCTTGCAAAAATTGTTTAAAAATACATTTGTTGAACACCAGATAATAATTAAAGATAATAATCCCGCCAACAAACACACAAGCAGCTACGGGGTGTCAAGATGCTAGATCGACGAATACTGACGTCAGAACGTGTGACGTCACCAGTGAAAAGACCTTGAGTCTCGATGGTTACTGATCAGCAGTGTGGATTCAAAAGCGGTAGAGGATATGTAGATAAGATTTTATCAATTAGTAAGATTCCTGAGAAATGTAGAGTTTTTGTACCCTTTGGTTACTAGCCTTTCAGATTTCAAAAATGCTTTTGAGTCTGGTGATCGTCGTGATTTGTGATTAATGGTGAGGACGTATTCCATAACACACAAGTGATTAACATAGTGAAAGTTCTCTGCGAAACCATTGAGTAATGTTTGAGATTTGCTCGCACTTTAGGTACAAAATCCTTCATATATCCCTAAATGGCTCCCTCCAAGATTAAGACACATCGCCCGTCTGTGGTTCAAGTACACAAGTAATTGTTCTGGCTGGTACTATAGTTAAGGCACTTGGTTACGGATCAAAGTGACCTAGGTTTGGCCCCAAGGTAAGACATGAATGTCTGTGTTGTCATTCTTTTGAGGGCTAGCCTTCCTCGTAGATCTTCTCTATGGCTTGTTAAAAGATTCCCATCACACCTTTCTTTGCAATCATCTGCTTGAAAGTTATTTCATTATTTCTTTAATAGACTTTCTAAGCCATACTGATGAACTTTCCTTTTACCCCAATGAGTGGACGAGGTGGCTCAGTCATTAGTGCACCAGACTTAATCTGCAGCTCCAAGGTTAGAGTGCCAGCTGGGTCAATATTGAGATTTATCTCTGCAAAACTCCCTACCCTGCCCACAGTCAGTAGGGGACACCAATGATTTGGAAATGTAGCTGTCCATCGAATGGGATGTTAAGCCTTGACACTGTATGTGGGAAAGCCATATCCTCTGCACATTAAAGGACAGGACGGTCTCTGTAAGGGGGGGGGGTTATCATCTGTCTCTTAAGAGCTTTTACTGTGGGCCCCCTCCCGAAACCTCTGAGCCTTCAGGTTCCTTGTGATCTGGTCATTTACCCCATTGTGTGCAAAAAAAGTGTTGCTTACTGGTAAAACAATTGTATGCCGTCAATCATCTCTTCAAGTATTCCAAAATTCAGAAAATAATATTAATTCAGTTTCAGAATTTGTCATATCTCACTACATTTCTGCAGGTAGTTTTCAATATGGTAATTCAATAGATTAGCTGCTTTCTTGATGGTGTTTCGAGACTGGCAGTGGTGGTAGCTTTTACCCTACTAGTCAAGGACGTACGCAGATGATGTGAGTCCAGTTGTCATTTTTTTTTCATGTTAAACCCTATTTTCAAATGATCAGCATCTAGCGACTGTCTTAAAATCTGCAAAGCTCTTTTATTGCAGCTCTTCAAAGGCTTTGGTCTCATGACCAAAAACACGCCATGGGCTATCTGATCGACTTTATTTATATGATTATATCTCAACTTTCATCCTCATTTCGTATATATACATAAGTCCGAGCTGGGACATTGTTTTAGACTTATCTCCCCAAAAGCCCTCGCCCTGCCCAGGGTCAGTATGTGACACCTTTGGGCTTGAATAGGCCGCCCTCCGTCGGATGGACGTTAAGCCGTAGTCCCGTATGCGGGAGAGCTATACACTCTGCACGTTAAAGAACACACTAAATGGTCTTGACGGGAGGCTACCACCTGTCTCCCAACAGCTGTTCCAGTGGAACCCCTCCCACAACCTTCTGTGAGCTTTCGGGATCGTTGTCGTCTGGCCATTTAGCCCATTGTGTGCAGAAAAGTGCCACTCAGAGGTAAAACAATCCAACCCTTATATATTACTAGCAGTTCTGGATGTATTACTACTTACCATTAGTAATATATATATAGACAAAGAATCCTTAGCTGCAGAGCATCTCTCAGTTTATACGCCATAGTACAAGGTCTCTGAGGATGGTGGAACCTCAGCAGAAAAATTATACTAACGTCCACGCCTTATCTAGAGCTCGAACCCAGGTTCCTTAGATCAGTAGCAAAGCTCGCTAACCACTTGGTCATGGGACTGCTGTTTTGGAATGGTCTACTGATTTAAAGATTATATTAGCCTCCTAAGAAAGAACTGAAAATTCGTTTTTCGGCAATCGATTTCGAATTTTTTTGGTCTTTTGTTAGGGAAATTTCTTTTTCATCAAGGCTCGAGTAATATCGAAAATTTTCGCTCCCACCAGAAGCAGATTTAGAGATCAACTTAATCTATGCAGAATCTGCTTCTGGAGACATCCTATGGCACAGATTCTAATCCATTGCACTTCAGCAAAACCAGACAATTTTTTTTAACAAATTTCTGAAAATGATTCAAGGTATATACCGAATGCTCCGGAACTTTGGTGAAACGAGTAAGCTCACAAATGGTTCAAAGTTAATAACATTATTATACACTGCTCACAAAAATTAGGGAATACTTCAAAATGAATATGAATCGATGAAATATCCCGTAATTTTTGTGAGCAGTATATATGAATTACATTACAATACACTGGAACTTTAAAATTTAACGTTATTCTTGCGTGTTTTATGGAATAAAAATTTTCAAAATTTATTTTATACTTTCCAAATTGAATGAAGAAACAAGCGTACAAAAAAATATCGAGAAGTAAACAATGCCTCGATAAAATGAAGGAAACAGCCGAAAACCTTACTTCCGCTAAACGAACACCTTTTTATTTGGTATGTTCCACTTCGTAATAATGTAGCAGATTAAGAAAGTAGTATGTTACGCCGAGACATGACTCATTGCAACGATGTTACAGCGTTCACTAAACGGAGCCATTGAAACGGAACATATTAAATAGTATAGGAAGCTCCAGGATTTGAAATTTCCAAACAAGTTATGTTTTGTTTGATAACGAACGTATATTAGGATGGATTAATTTGATTGTGTATTATGGAACTAGAGTGATTGTGACCATGTAATGATCCTTCAACTAGATGATATGATGACATAGAAGGTAAGTTTTAATAAACTTTAAAATCTTATTTGAAATTCGAAATCTTTTAAAAGTGTACGTATTACTTGTGCTGCCATCTAATGACAGCATAATGAACTGATTTGACACTGACTACGAGCATTGTGTTATAGCGATCAGTTTAGCATTGAATTTCTGCCCAAAACTCTAGAACTGAAGCCCATTCAACTAAGTATTTCCATCATTTACTGAGCAAGGAGTAGGGAAACCTGCGATAAGATTAAAAGTAAAATTCTCGAAAAGCCGCCATAAATATAAATATAAGCACGTAAAGAATTATTGCTTAAAAATATAAACATTATTGGGTAATAAAACTACCAGAAATAGGTTCGCAGAAATAGATAATTCCAGGAATGTTTCTTATCAATTATGATTACGAAACTTGATAAAACGTGAAATGGATAAAGAACATATTCTTTTTTCACACTTGTAAGCAATACTCTCATTTATACAGCTTTTATTTCTTTTTCAAAGAGATCGACATTTATTCAAAAACATATTCTATGGCAATTTTTCTGTTACTATTCTTTGTTTCCCAATATTTTAATTTAAACTGTTAATTTTATGCTGTGTCCTTCATAATATCTTCAAAATGTAATAAATATGTTACACCAGAAAAGTAAAACAAATGATATGCACCCATTAATTTTATTTAAATTGAAAAAAGTAAAATATGATTTCATTAAAACAACATCTAATTTGTCAGTGGTTCACAATAATTAAAGAATCATTTAATAACTTAATATATATTTAAATAACGAATAATTCTAAATGTGATAGTTACACATTATTATTTCCTCAATCACACAAACAAAAATATGAAATATTTATGAAAAGTAGTTGGGACACCAAATGATTTTTATTTGATATAAAAAATATAACACTTTTAAAGGACATTATAAAAATCACAGAACAAAAACAAGTTTTGCATATTTTATAATTATACAATATTGGACGAATGGTCAAGTAGTCATTTTTTTTCCTTAATTCAATTTGAGTGATGTAGCACAGGAGTGTTCTTGTAAAATTATTCACTAAATTTTTGCTCACTTTAAAATAAATGAAATTTTTATACATTGCACCTCATTAAAAAAACTTGTGGGTCATAAAACAAATCATCAATATATTTACTCCTGATCATTTCTTTAAAAATCTTTAATTGATTATATATTAATTAAGAGCAAATGGGCTAGTTCTGTTAGGAATACCAGGTTATATAGGGCAACTGAAACTGGGTCTGACCATTATCTTGTTAAAAGTGTCTTGCAACTTAAACTTAAGAAGTGTTCTGCTAAAGTTAAAAAATTTACCTTTAATACTAAAGCTCTGAAAGACCCAGTTATACCTAAAGCTTACCATGATAGGTAACTTAGTCATTATGATAGTATAGGTTACTTAGTCAATATGATAGTAAAGGTTACTTAGTCATTATGATAGTCATGGTTTGCCTACTACTGAAGTTGAGGAAGGATGGGACCATTTTAAACAGGGTTTTTTGGAAACTAACGGTACTCTTTTAGAAAAAAAGGAGCAGAGGTGACAGAATTATTTAAGTGATAAGGCACTTGAGCTTATTTCAGAAAGAAGGAACTGCAGGAATGTCCTTAATCAGTACCCTACTAGTGCTAATAAAAAGCATTACAAAGAGCTTACTAAACATGTAAAGGATCAGTTAGCTGCTGATAAGAATCTTTGGCTTGGCTCCAATGCCAAGGAAGCAATTAGACAGTACAAGAGCAGAGAGCTATACCAGATAGTTAATGTTTTGTGTGGTAGACAACGGACAGGTATACAAGGATTGAAGGATAAACAAGGTAAGGTTATAGAAGGGGAGGATTCTGTCATGGCTAGATGGGCTGAGCATTTTTGTGATGTTCAAACAATGTAGTTAGTTCTACTCCCATTGTTTGCAATGATGATAGATGCATTGGTGGCTTTAATGTTGGCCCTATAACACAATGTGAAGTTATTTTGGCTGTTTCTAAACTTAAACTACATAAATCCCCAGGGGTTGATGAAATTACTACCAAAATGCTTAGAGCTGGGAATGTTTCGGTTACCACTTGGATGACTGAAATTCTGAATATCTTTTATGATAAAGGCATGGTTCCTAAGGATTTTACCAGAGCTATTGTATTCTCTATTTTCAAAAAAGGTGATCACAGTTCTTGTGATAACTATAGGGGTATCAGCCTACTCTCTATTCCAGGTAAAGTTCTTTATATTATTGTGCTTAATAGAATTAAGAATCTGTTTGACAGGCAATTGCGTGATGAGCAATGTGGATTCAGAAGTGATAGGGGATGTGTGGATCAGATATTTTCATTTAGGTAAATTCTTGAGAAATGTTTAGAGTTCCAGAAACCTTTCGTTGCTAGCTTTGTTGATTTCAAAAAGACTTTCGACTCTGTTAATCATCATAATTTGTGGTTGATTATGAAAGCATATGGTATACCAGAGAAGTTAGTTAACATAATGAAAGCTCGCTATAATAACATTGAGTCGTATGTGAGAGTTGGTAAATCTTTTAGCAATTGATTTTGCATTACTTCTGGTGTTTGACAAGGGTGCATTTTATCTCCTTTTCTCTTTAGCTTGGTTATTGATTATGTTATGCGAAATTCACTTCAAGGGAAAGATTTTGGCCTTAAATGGACTGGAGATACGACAATTTATGATTTAGATTATGCTGATGATTTAGCCCTTTTGGCAAATGATGTTGATGAGATGAACTCTTTCATTCGAGCTGTTGATGAAACTGGTACTAGAGTAGGTTTGGTTATAAACAGAGAGAAAACTAAAGTGATAAAAATTGGTCAGGCAGGCTGTGATTCAGTTAATCTGAATGGTTGCAGTCTTTAGAAGATGTCACAGTTTAATTATCTTTGGGGCTATGTAACAGATACTGGTGATGTGTGACATGAGATTAACAGACAAATAAGGATTGCTGCCAGAACTTTTAAGAATCTATGGAGAGTGTGGAGAAATAGACATATACACCTAATGACTAAAATTAGACTATAATAGTTTGGTTTTAGGGTTAGTTATGACAATGAAACTTGGACACTTTGTATACAAGATATCAGGAAACTAGATGCTTATGCAGTATCTTGGGCATTAGGTGGTTCAACTTTGTAACTAATGGTGAGGTTAGGCAAAGGAGTTCACAACCTCCTTTAATTAGCATATTGTGCAGAGAGAGACTCCGTTGTTTTGACCATGCCCATATGGATAATTATAGATTGGCAAATCGGGTTATGAACAGTGTGCCTAAAGGCTTCAGAAAGTGGGAGAGACCTAGGATGTTATGGGCAGACAATGTCAAACAGGACCTTGTTAGAAATGGTATGCAGTGGCCACATGCAGCAGATGTAGCTCAGGACAGACTTGCTTGGAGAACTAAATTACATGGTCTGGTTGGACCTCCGTAGCCCATGCCTGCTTGAGGATGATGATGATGATCAATTATTTTTAGATACATAACTAAAAAATTTCGCCACTTCAGACAATTCATTATTTTTTAATTTTTTTCCTCTAGGTATTTTTGGAGTTCCTAACCCACCCATACACCCTTTCATAGAAGGAGTTGAAAAATTTTTTTTTTTTCTTTTGGGAAAAACACCACCCACTCTGTTAATGGCTAACTCTGTACAAGGTTATATCTGCACTTTTTATCACTCCTGTTACTAGATGGTGCCACAAGTGGGCATGGACATTAATCAACTACTGAAATAATGTAGCTGAAAAGGTTAAAAGCTTAGAGTGTGATGGTGAGTTTTCAAGGTATGGACGGTTATGGTCTAAAGTTCGAAAAGGTAATTTTTTCGTGGCAGAAATTTGTATTGTTTAACTCATGATTCAGATCTACTTCTTCATATGTAACATCATCATCATGCTCAAGCAGCCATGGGCTCCAATTTAGTTTTCCAACCAGACCGTGCAATTTAGTTCTCCAAACATATCTGTCCTGAGCTGTATCTGCTGCATCTCGCCACTTCACACCAATTCTAACAAGGTCCTGCTTGACATTGTCTGACCAACACATCCTACTTCTCCCCCTCTTTCTCAGGCCTTAAGACACACTGTTCATAATCCCATTCACTAATCTATAATTATCCATACAGGCAACATGGCCAAACCAATTTTATCTCTCTCTCTGCACAAGGTACAAGTATACTGCTAAGAGGAGATTGCCAACTCCTATGTCTAACCTCTTCATTACTTGCAAATTTGAACCACATATACCCAAGATACTGCATAGCATCTAGAATCAAAAGGGTGAAGTTTCCCGTTTTCTAGTTTACAAAGTGTCCAAGTTTCTCTACCATAATTAACCCTAGAAAGAACCAAACTATTATACAGTCTAATTTTAGTGTTTAGGTGTATACGCCTATTTCTTCACACTCTCCATAGATTCTTAAAAGTCCCAGCAGCAATCCCTATTCATCTGTTAATATCATGCTGCACATCACCAGTATCTGTTATATAGCTCCCAAGATAATTAAACTGAAACCTGCAGAAGACTGCAACCTTTCATTTTAACTGAATCCAAGGCTGCCTCACCAATTTCCATCACTTCAGTTTTATAAAATAATTTTACACACAACTAATTGAATAAGATTTAATAATTTACACGATGATGGTGTTGTACATCTAAAAAATCAGATACTAAATAATTTCCAAGTTAAGAGGATTGCTTAACATTATGAAAAGTTGACAGAAAAGTTGCCCTTTTGGCTTACTTATTCTGAACACAAAATGCTATAATACACTCTAATATACTTATTTAACTCTATAACAATCCTTTTACAAGTAAAGATAAATTAGAGCAGGAATAAGTGTATAAATGTATTTACCATTAATCTCGAGGCTGGTACAATTGCATTAGATGATACATGTTGATTGAAAATTGCTGTTGATATTATGTTCAATGCTACCAATCCTTAAGTTCACCATCCAGTTTTTTATTTTTTTATTAAACCTGTTATTTAACTCTATACCAAACATTTTTTTTAGTGCCTGCTAAAAAACTGATGGTTAACTTAAGTACTGGTAACATTCAACATAAACTCAACAGCAATTTTACATTAAGTTGTAACATCTAATGCAATTATATCAGCCTTGAGATTAATGGTAAATGCATTTATATGACTTATAAAATAAAATAAATACCCCTTCAAACAGCTGCTTGCCACAGAGGTCTGACAGGAAACCTGTAAGTTTATATGCCACAGTAGAAAGTCTGAGAGGATGGCACGACCTCAGCAGAAAAACAACACAAACATCCATGCCTTACCCAGGGCTCGAACCCAGGTCCCTTACTGTAGTAGCCAAACGTGCTAACCACTTGGCCACAGGACAGCTATATGAGTTATTCCTGCTCTAATTTACCTTGTAAAAGGATTGTTATAGAGTTAAATAAGTATACTAGAGTGTTTTATAGCATTATGTGTTCAGAATAAGTAAGCCAAAAGGGCAACTTTTTGGTCAAGCTTATATAATGTTAAGCAATCCTCTTAACTTGGAAATTATTTAATACATGATTTTTTAGATGTACAACAGCATTATCATGCAAATTATTGAAACTTTAATTTTCTTGCTGTTTATAACCAAACCTACTCTACTCTCAACAGCTCGAATGAAAGAGTTCATCTCATCATCATCATTTGCCAACAAGGTCAAATTGTCTGCATAATCTAAATCAGAAACTTTGAAATCTCTAGACCATTTAAGGCCAAAATTTTTTCCTTGCAAAGAATTTCGCGTAGCATAAACAAGAACCAAACTAAACAGAAAAGGGGACAAAATGCACGCTTGTTGAACATCAGAAGCAATGTTAAACCAATTGCTACAAGCCTTACCAACTCACACATGACTCCATGTTATAAAGAGCTTTCATTATGTTAACTAAATTGTCTGGTATGCCATACAACCTCAAGATCACCCACAAATTAAGACCATTAATAGAGTCGAAAGCTTTTTTAAAAACAACATAGCTTGTAACTTTAGGTTTCTGAAACTATAAACATTTTTTGAAGAACCTGCCTGAGTGAAAATAACTTATCTACACATCCCCTACCATTTCTGAAACTACATTGCTCATCATGAAATTGACTGTCAAGATTCTTAATTCTTTTAAGCACAATCATGCAAAGAACTTTTCCTGGTACAGAAACTAGGCTGACACTGCTATAGTTATCTCAAGAACTGCGATCGCCTTTTTTAAAAATACGCTTTTGCTTTTGCTCCTTGGATTTCCCCCCTGACACAAACCCTAATTACACATGCATTCAGTGGAACTGTAGGTCTCTTAGAAACAAATTACATGAACTCAAATCACTCGCATAACAATACATAATCCCCAATCTGGCCCTAAATGAAGCAAGGGTACCAGACAACTTCAGCTTTTAACCCTACATCTTACATAGTGCACCCACCAGAAAAACACATTCACACTCTACTACACTCGTGCACCAAAAATTCTCACACTGCCTCATTCCCAATCCACACCCTTATGCCTACATGGACATAGTAGGCAAAAATATCAAAATTCAACACATTACATTCAATATTTCCAATGCATATTTCTATGGTGAGGCACCATTAAACCCAAATACACTTATCAAAGGCTTCACTCAAATATTCTCCATCTCCCCTGACCCCAGCATTATCTTAGGAGATTTTAACCCTCACAATGAAAGCTGTGGCACTACAATACAAACAACAGAGGTAATGCCATTGCATCACTGATACAACATTTCAATTTGGCCACACACAATTATGGTTCACTCATGCTCACAAAACCCCCCTATGAGTCTGTTCTTGACCTAATAGATTGACCTCCAGATATAGCCCCCATCATCACATGGCAGGTTAATCATTCCACTTGGCATAGTGACCATTATCCACTCTATATCACAATTCAAGGTACCAAACCTCAACTTACACAAACTAAACTGGCCACACGTATAATCAAACAGAATATAATATCATCACTATATATGATTCCATTCACCAAAGTATGGATAAAAATAAATTTATCCCTAAGCACCTCACTGGCTTTACAAAAAACCACTCGTATATTACCAAACAACTAGCTATCAGAAGAAAAACAGAAGACACTGCCCGAAGATACCCCACCCAACCTGCCATTAATACATTCCATCCAGCAAATGCAAAACTTTGATGCCTCCGACTGAAAATAAAAAAAAGGAGTGGAGAACATATTGCAATAACATTAATCACAGAACAAACTCAAAATTCATTTGATCAACCATCAGATCATTCAGAGCCCAAGCCCAACCCCTTGCCCCTTGGTATGCATTTATATGGAAAAATCAAATCTCCATTAAACAAGGGCCTTATAGCTCAGCTGCTCAGCACCACCACCCCCAGGCAAACTCTCCCACTTACCAAACCCATTGCACTCACATGAATGACTCACTTAAACAAACACAGACATGCAAACTACCCGCACTTAACCTACCCTTCACACAACATGAATTACAAATTGCCATATAACAGACTAATAAAAAAGTACCCGTGGCCCTGACCACATCAGATAATAATGCAATCAAACACCTAGGGCCAAATACACTCAGCAACTTGTTTTCCATATACAACACATGCTGGTCAACACACCATTTTCCAACTGAATGGAGGGACATTCATATCATCCCCATTCTAAAGCTGATATACCAGCATCTGAAATATCTTCATATAGGCCTATTGCACTCACTTCATGTGTGCTGCAGGTATTTGAAAGAATGGTGCTCTCAAGAGTAAAATATTTTACACACTCAAATAATACATTCCCCATTTGCCAAACTGGCTTCAGAGAGCACAGCTCAACAACTGACAATTTCTTTGATCACCTCAGCTGAAATAACCATTCACAACAAGGAAATTTTAGGTTGTGTTTTTCTTCACCTCACTTCTGTATTTGATACTGCCTCACACCCTAGCATACATTATAAACTCCAAAGCATTGGCTTTGGAGCATTGCATCACAGGCAACCAAAGCATTGCGTCACAGGACACATACTACATTTCATACAAAACTTCCTCACACTCAGAAACATAAAATTCCACCTGGGGACTACCTTTTCTGACTCCCAAAAATTAAATAGAGGAGTATCACATGGCAGTGTGGTTTCTCTGTGACTATTTGACATCCTTTTACATGACCTCCCTAAACAATTACCTAGAGACATTAAATGCTCAATTTTTGCTGATGACATAGCACTTTTTGAACCAGTGATGAATTATTAGAATGATCTTTTTGGGCTTTTTAAAGTTATGTGCAGTGAGATTACTTTCATTCCATGAGTGTTTAAAATTGTGGAACAGAAGTCCATTGTTCAGCAGTATGAGCCTTTCAAAACAGATTTTTGTGAGTTTTTGGAACACTGCTAAATGGCATTCTTTGGTGATTGGTAATAGGCAGTTGTAAGGGGTGCAACAAATGGACTATGATAATAGTAGAGGGGGGACAGAAATTTTCCAACTCAAAAATCAAATTTTGCCAAGAGGCAAAATAAGTATTTTACATAAATTTAATTATGTCTGTCAGGAACATAACCAGGATTTTGTTACTTCAGGGGAGGGGGAGCATTGATTTTGTTAACTCTCATTATTACCTATCTTCCTATTGCTTCTACCTCTGACATTTCTCAGGTGGTTGATTTGTCAGTTTCTTGGTTTGCCTGTTTGTGGATTTGACAAAATGTTGTTTATCATATCTTTCCAATGCAATAGAGAAGCTTAATGATTTATATGTTAAACAGAAGCCTGTGGTGTGGGTACTGTCATAGAATATAAAAATTGATCCCCCATGCTTTATTCCCCCCTAAAAATGGGGAAATATGAAAGTTATTCCTCCACTCTATCCAGAAAGAATACCAAAAGCATCAAATGATGCCACAAATAATTCCTTCTAACGTGGGGAATGTTACAAGCTACAAAACATTGACCTCCCATGTTTCTTCCACCATAAAAAAAGGGAGGAAATATTAAGATGATTTTTACCTATATCTCCTTAACATGAGTGCAAAAACTAACAAAACAAATAAATAAATATCCTCTTTATGCTTCAATTGAAGCAACATGTCATAGGATATAAAAAATTGACCACCCATGCTTTCTCTCCCCCCCCCCCCCCCCCCCCCGCATTAAAAATTGAAAATATTGTAGGCGTTCTACTATATATTCGGAAAGCGAAAGCTTAGTGTTACAGGTTAGGTGATAAATGAAAGCTCATATAGTGACCTTGTTAATATTTCTTGTTTCCTTCCATCATTCCCCCATGATAAAGTATGGGAAGAATTTTTACGTGGTTCGATTTGATGATTCATATCTCAAATTAAAGCTTGTGACATCTACAATATCATGAGCATATCAAACACAAATCGAAAATGGGAGAAAATATGGTCGATGTTTATGAATAATATATCAAATGAAAATTTTTGAAAGTAGGTTTTTTTTAGGGTGAAAATAAATTAAAAAAATCTAAAATTCATATCTTCCTATAGGACCTAAAAATGTAGTAAAGGAAACCTAAAGCATATCGATGGTGCAATCAGTCACTGAGTTACTATTCACTTCAAAGAAAGATAGGGTGCCGATTTACCTACTCAGGAAGGTTTACCGAGCCCTATTTTCCCTTGAAGTGAATACGAATTCAGTGATTGATGGCACCATTGATATGTTTTACATTTCTTTTTCTATGTTTCAGGGTCCTATAGGAAGATAGGTATTTTTTTAAACTATTCCACTCCTCCTGGTTTGAGTGATAGAAATGATGTAAATAGCTTTACTCTAACAGCTGAATTCATGTACATTTATCTAGCTGTATATCTTATTCATTAATCTTCTTAATCTCAAAAACAATTCCAATTTTACCAAGTTGCATCAGTTTTTGCCAAAAAACCATAATTTTACAAAAGAAAACAATCCCAATTTTCACAACTCCAGCAGGAATAGCTCGGTAGCGCGCCAGGCTCATAATGTGCAGTCCCAAGTTCCAGTCCCAGCTTGGTCAGTTTTGAGATTTATCTGTGCAAAACTCCTCATGCTGCTATGGTCAGTAGGGGACACTGATGGGCTTTGAAAAATTACCGTCCATCACATGGAACAGTAAACCATGTTTCTGTATGTAGGAAAACCATACCCTGTGCATGTTAAAGAAGACACTGGATGGGAGGCTACCATCTGTCTTTCAACAACTGTTCCACTGTGTCCCATCCTCCAACCTTTTCTGAACCTTTGGGATCCTTGTGACCTGGCCATTAAGCCCATGGTTTACATAAAAAAATACCGCTCAGAGGCAAAACAACCCAAAAACAACAGAACTCACTGGATTATACCAAGTTGTTTAGAATTTTGCCCTCTCCGATTTATTTTGGAGGGAGTCACCCCATCTCTCTCCGCCATAGCTATGCCCCTGCCCTGCAGTTACAAGCTTTCTGCCACCAAAATGGTGGTCTCTCATAAGGTAAGCTCAGGGTCATGGTGTTTTTGCTAACGTACTCTCTAGCTCCCATTTACTATATATATATATACATATTCGTATCAGAATTATATGACCACTTACCATACATATACTATTGTAGGTGGTCATATTATTCTGATATGACTGTGTATATATTGGGTCTTACCAATCCCCAACAGAATTTTCTCGCTACTAGCTTCATACTTAGGTAAAATAATTCTTTTACGAAAGGAATGAGAAAATGTCCTTTGTGATTCATTTGAAAGCTCAGTTGTTACCCTTCTGCAAACATCTGTTCTCCATTGCATGAAAAACAGATAAAATCATCCCCATTTTCAACCCCTATGTAGAAAGGGGTCTTATCTACTCCTTTTTTTTTTACTTTTTCAGGGTAATGACTGAGCTTTCTTTCTCCATTCTCCCCACCTTACATCTTGATCACTTTCCGTCATACTCCTTGTGGCAGTTAGTATTTCTGAATGGAGAATGTCACCATTAAACTTTTCTAAATTCTCACCATTGCATCTCATTTCTACTGCATGTTGTATCGCCATCATTAAATCTTTATAAAGCATGAAGGGATATGGCATATCTATACTCTATTTTACATAAGGAATGGAGCAACAAAACCTGAAGATCAACGAAGGCAATAACTGAAAAAGTAAAATGCTATACACAGGAAACAGAAAAACTTTGAGAATGCTAGTAAGGGTAATAGAGGCAAAAAGGAATTAAATTTATATGTATATCATGCTTATTTTTTTTCAATTGAACAGCTCTGGAATAGAGGCAGAAATGTTTCACTTCAAAGGAAATCTCTTTTCTAGCCACACACAAACCCTTAATATTTTCTAGTTCTAGGCCTGTTTTTGATAATGCTCTTATTGTCTGTCTGAACAAGTTTATTGAGAGTTAATGCAATTTTCTATATATGTTTCAGTATTGATAGGGACAAGATAGTTGATAGGGATAGGATTTTCTGCAAGATGGTTTTAACACTATTCCCTAAAATATTGTTATCCACCTAATGCCCAAGATATTGCGTAAGCATCTGGAATCAAAAGCATCTAGTTTCCTGTTATCTTGTTTACAAAGTGTCGAAGTTTCACTACCATAACTAACCCTAGAAAAAACCAAACTATTTTACAGTCTAATTTTAGTGTTTAGGTGTATACGCCTATTTCTCCACACTCTCCATAGTTCTTAAAAGTGCTGGCAGCAATCCCTATTCATCTGTTAATCTCATGCCGCACATCACCATTATCTGTTACATAGCTCCCAAGATAATTAAACTGTGACATCTGCTCAAGACGGCAACCATTCAGATTAACTGAATCACAGCCTGCTTGACCAATTTTCATCACTTTAGTTTTCTCTCTGTTTATAACCAAACCTACTCTACTACCAGTCTCATCAACAGCTCGAATGAAAGAGTTTTCGTATCTCCAGCCCATTTAAGGCCAAAATCTTTCCCTTGAAGTGAATTTTGCATAACATAATCAATAACCAAGCTAAAGAGAAAAGGAGACAAAATGCACCCTTGTCAAACACCAGAAGTAATGCTAAACCAATTGCTACAAGCCTTACCAATTACCTAAACCAATTGTGCTTAATAGAAATAATCTGATTGATGAACAACTGCGTGATCAGCCGTGACCTTCGAGACTCGAGGCCTTTGAAGTCTAAAGTGACGTCACATCCTGTGGATCTACAGTACTTCCTGTGTACGTAGTACTACCGTCGCAAATCGAGCATTTACTTTTTTTTATAAGATTGGGAGGGCATTTTTGTTTGATAATGTGCTCAAAACTGATTGACATAGTATGATTATATTGTATATATGTACATCAGTGTAATATTTCTATGAAAAACCTTAAAATAAGGAAGACGTTGACACTAAAGTAGATCTTGATTTGTAATTGTGCTAAATTGATGACTCAAAATGTAATCGTCGTTTAACGTTCTCTGAACATGTAGAACGACATAAATTACCAGGAGCGTCATAATCGGTTGCACGTATAATTACAATGACACAATGTGTTTAAAAATAAAGTTAAATGCAAATAATTACTCGGTTATATATTAACAAAAAAAAAAATCATTTCCTTCACATATTTTTCGCGATAAATGCTGTCAATAACTGATCCAGTTGTTTGTACCATTAATAATATAATCGTGACATATAAATTGTTATGGAAAATTAGTGTGTTTTATTAAAAAGAGAAAAAAAACACACAAAAATTATTCAGAACAATTTTATTGGCAAATGTGAACTAATGGCAAATGTGAACTAAAAATTAATGATATACTGTAATAGCTTTAGCTGTAACAATTTCAGTTAGTTATGATTTAATTTCAATACTTTTTCTTAGTGATTAGACTGAATTAATAGGAATATTGAGATGTATTTTTTTCTGAACTCACATTAAATTTGAATAATATTTGGACATGGATACAACCTTCCAATGGGATACATATTCAAAAACTAACAGGAAAAGTGCATCTAAACTTTAGAAACTACAATTTACTGCAAGCACACACGCATATATATTTTGGTTTACAAAGCTACCTTTAAATCTGTGACTAAAGATTTGACAATAAATCACTCAACTAACCTCCCAAATGTTAAGAAAATATTCTCTAATCAATCTTCGATTGTTAAAAAAATAATTCTATGCACCCTGGTAAATAAAGATTAAATCATTTAGGCATACATCTTTCCAGATATAAGCTAGTGGTGTAAGACCACTAACAATTCCAATTTTACCAAGTTGCTTCAGTTTTTGCCAAAAAACCATAATTTTGCAAAAGAAAACAATCCCAATTTTCACAACTCCAGCAGGAATGGCTCGGTAGCGCGCCAGGCTCATAATGTGCAGTCCCAGCTTGGTCAGTTTTGAGAATTATCTGTGCAAAACTCCTCATGCTGCTATGGTCAGTAGGGGACACTGATGGGCTTTGAAAGATTGCCGTCCATCACATGGAACAGTAAACCATGGTTCTGTATGTAGGAAAACCATACCCTGTGCATGTTAAAGAAGACACTGGATGGGAGGCTACCATCTGTCTTTCAACAACTGTTCCACTGTGTCCCATCCTCCAACCTTTTCTGAACCTTTGGGATCCTTGTGACCTGGCCATTAAGCCCATGGTTTACATAAAAAAATACCGCTCAGAGGCAAAACAACCCAAAAACAACAGAACTCACTGGATTATACCAAGTTGTTTAGAATTTTGCCCTCTCCTATTTATTTTGGAGGGAGTCACCCCATCTCTCTCGGCCATAGCTATGCCCCTGCCCTGCAGTTACAAGCTTTCTGCCACCAAAATGGTGGTCTCTCATAAGGTAAGCTCAGGGTCATGGTGTTTTTGCTAATGTACTCTCTAGCTCCCATTTACTGTATATATATATACATATTCGTATCAGAATTATATGACCACTTACCATACATATACTATTGTAGGTGGTCATATTATTCTGATATGACTGTGTATATATTGGGTCTTACCAATCCCCAACAGAATTTTCTCGCTACTAGCTTCATACTTAGGTAAAATAATTCTTTTACGAAAGGAATGAGAAAATGCCCTTTGTGATTCATTTGAAAGCTCAGTACCCTTCTGCAAACATCTGTTCTCCATTGCATGAAAAACAGATAAAATCATCCCCATTTTCAACCCCTATGTAGAAAGGGGTCTTATCTACTCCTTTTTTTTTTTTACTTTTTCAGGGTAATGACTGAGCTTTCTTTCTCCATTCTCCCCACCTTACATCTTGATCACTTTCCGTCATACTCCTTGTGGTAGTTAGTATTTCTGAATGGAGAATGTCAGCATTAAACTTTTCTAAATTCTCACCATTGCATCTCATTTCTACTGCATGTTGTATCGCCATCATTAAATCTTTATAAAGTATGAAGGGATATGGCATATCTATACTCTATTTTACATAAGGAATGGAGCAACAAAACCTGAAGATCAATGCAGGCAATAACTGAAAAAGGAAAATTCTATACACAGGAAACAGAAAAACTTTGAGAATGCTAGTAAGGGTAATAGAGGCAAAAAGGAATTAAATTTATATGTATATCATGCTTATTTTTTTTCAATTGAACAGCTCTGGAATGGAGGCAGAAATGTTTCACTTCAAAGGAAATCTCTTTTCTAGCCACACACAAACCCTTAATATTTTCTAGTTCTAGGCCTGTTTTTGATAATGCTCTTATTGTCTGTCTGAACAAGTTTATTGAGAGTTAATGCAATTTTCTATATATGTTTCAGTATTGATAGGGACAAGATAGTTGATAGGGATAGGATTTTCTGCAAGATGGTTTTAACACTATTCCCTAAACTATTGTTATCCACCTAATGCCCAAGATATTGCGTAAGCATCTGGAATCAAAAGCATCTAGTTTCCTGTTATCTTGTTTACAAAGTGTCGAAGTTTCACTACCATAACTAACCCTAGAAAGAACCAAACTATTTTACAGTCTAATTTTAGTGTTTAGGTGTATACGCCTATTTCTCCACACTCTCCATAGTTCTTAAAAGTCCTGGCAGCAATCCCTATTCATCTGTTAATCTCATGCCGCACATCACCATTATCTGTTACATAGCTCCCAAGATAATTAAACTGTGACACCTGCTCAAGACTGCAACCATTCAGATTAACTGAATCACAGCCTGCCTGACCAATTTTCATCACTTTAGTTTTCTCTCTGTTTATAACCAAACCTACTCTACTACCAGTCTCATCAACAGCTCGAATGAAAGAGTTCATCTCATCAACATCATTTGCCAAAAGGGCTAAATCATCAGCATAATCTAAATCAGAAATTTTCGTATCTCCAGCCCATTTAAGGCCAAAATCTTTCCCTTGAAGTGAATTTTGCATAACATAATCAATAACCAAGCTAAAGAGAAAAGGAGACAAAATGCACCCTTGTCAAACACCAGAAGTAATGCTAAACCAATTGCTACAAGCCTTACCAATTACCTAAACCAATTGTGCTTAATAGAAATAATCTGATTGATGAACAACTGCGTGATCAGCCGTGACCTTCGAGACTCAAGGCCTTTGAAGTCTAAAGTGACGTCATATCCTGTGGATCTACAGTACTTCCTGTGTACGTAGTACTACCGTCGCAAATCGAGCATTTACTTTTTTTTATAAGATCGGGAGGGCATTTTTGTTTGATAATGTGCTCAAAACTGATTGACATAGTATGATTATATTGTATATATGTACATCAGTGTAATATTTCTATGAAAAACGTTAAAATAAGGAAGACGTTGACACTAAAGTAGATCTTGATTTGTAATTGTGCTAAATTGATGACTCAAAATGTAATCGTCGTTTAACGTTCTCTGAACATGTAGAACGACATATAAATTACCAGGAGCGTCATAATCGGTTGCACGTATAATTACAATGACACAATGTGTTTAAAAATAAAGTTAAATGCAAATAATTACTCTGTTATATATTAACAAAAAAAAATCATTTCCTTCACATATTTTTTGCGATAAATGCTGTCAATAACTGATCCAGTTGTTTGTACCATTAATAATATAATCGTGACATATAAATTGTTATGGAAAATTAGTGTGTTTTATTAAAAAGAGAAAAAAAAACACACAAAAATTATTCAGAACAATTTTATTGGCAAATGTGAACTAATGGCAAATGTGAACTAAAAATTAATGATATACTGTAATAGCTTTAGCTGTAACAATTTCAGTTAGTTATGATTTAATTTCAATACTTTTTCTTAGTGATTTGACTGAATTAATAGGAATATTGAGATGTATTTTTTTCTGAACTCACATTAAATTTGAATAATATTTGGACATGGATACAACCTTCCAATGGGATACATATTCAAAAACTAACAGGAAAAGTGCATCTAAACTTTAGAAACTACAATTTACTGCAAGCACACACGCATATATATTTTGGTTTACAAAGCTACCTTTAAATCTGTGACTAAAGATTTGACAATAAATCACTCAACTAACCTCCCAAATGTAACGAAAATATTCTCTAATCAATCTTCGATTGTTAAAAAAATAATTCTATGCACCCTGGTAAATAAAGATTAAATCATTTAGGCATACATCTTTCCAGATATAAGCTAGTGGTGTAAGACCACTAAACTAACAGACTCTGCCTTTTTTCCACTAATATAACTTATTAGTTTAGTGGCCTTAGAACACTGTGGCATGTACCTGGAGAGATATGGTCCAAATCCCACATGCCAGAAAAACTGTTTGTCACAAAACAATTAATATCAAAGCCAACAGTTAATTCTGTGGATACTATTTATTGAAGGTAGAGAACTTTCTCTTTTTGGCACTAAGACATTTTTTCTTATTTCCTAAATTCTCTAACAAACAATCATTTTTTATCTTGCAAAAATTGTTTAAAAATACATTTGTTGAACACCAGATAATAATTAAAGATAATAATCCCGCCAACAAACACACAAGCAGCTACGGGGTGTCAAGATGCTAGATCGACGAATACTGACGTCAGAACGTGTGACGTCACCAGTGAAAAGACCTTGAGTCTCGATGGTTACTGATCAGCAGTGTGGATTCAAAAGCGGTAGAGGATATGTAGATAAGATTTTATCAATTAGTAAGATTCCTGAGAAATGTAGAGTTTTTGAACCCTTTGGTTACTAGCCTTTCAGATGTCAAAAATGCTTTTGAGTCTGGTGATCGTTGTGATTTGTGATTAATGGTGAGGACGTATTCCATAACACACAAGTGATTAACATAGTGAAAGTTCTCTGCGAAACCATTGAGTAACGTTTGAGATTTGCTCGCACTTTAGGTACAAAATCCTTCATATATCCCTAAATGGCTCCCTCCAAGATTAAGACACATCGCCCGTCTGTGGTTCAAGTACACAAGTAATTGTTCTGGCTGGTACTATAGTTAAGGCGCTTGGTTACAGATCAAAGTGACCTAGGTTTGGCCCCAAGGTAAGACATGAATGTCTGTGTTGTCATTCTTTTGAGGGCTAGCCTTCCTCGTAGATCTTCTCTATGGCTTGTTAAAAGATTCCCATCACACCTCTCTTTGCAATCATCTGCTTGAAAGTTATTTCATTATTTCTTTAATAGACTTTCTAAGCCATACTGATGAACTTTCCTTTTACCCCAATGAGTGGACGAGGTGGCTCAGTCATTAGTGCACCAGACTTAATCTGCAGCTCCAAGGTTAGAGTGCCAGCTGGGTCAATATTGAGATTTATCTCTGCAAAACTCCCTACCCTGCCCACAGTCAGTAGGGGACACCAATGATTTGGAAATGTAGCTGTCCATCGAATGGGATGTTAAGCCTTGACACTGTATGTGGGAAAGCCATATCCTCTGCACATTAAAGGACAGGACGGTCTCTGTAAGGGGGGGGGGGGGGTTATCATCTGTCTCTTAAGAGCTTTTACTGTGGGCCCCCTCCCGAAACCTCTGAGCCTTCAGGTTCCTTGTGATCTGGTCATTTACCCCATTGTGTGCAAAAAAAGTGTTGCTTACTGGTAAAACAATTGTATGCCGTCAATCATCTCTTCAAGTATTCCAAAATTCAGAAAATAATATTAATTCAGTTTCAGAATTTGTCATATCTCACTACATTTCTGCAGGTAGTTTTCAATATGGTAATTCAATAGATTAGCTGCTTTCTTGATGGTGTTTCGAGACTGACAGTGGTGGTAGCTTTTACCCTACTAGTCAAGGACGTACGCAGATGATGTGAGTCCAGTTGTCATTTTTTTTTCATGTTAAACCCTATTTTCAAATGATCAGCATCTAGCGACTGTCTTAAAATCTGCAAAGCTCTTTTATTGCAGCTCTTCAAAGGCTTTGGTCTCATGACCAGAAACACGCCATGGGCTATCTGATCGACTTTATTTATATGAGTATATCTCTATTTTCATCCTCATTTCGTATATATACATAAGTCCAAGCTGGGACATTGTTTTAGACTTATCTCCCCAAAAGCCCTCGCCCTGCCCAGGGTCAGTATGTGACACCTGTGGGCTTGAATAGGCCGCCCTCCGTCGGATGGACGTTAAGCCGTAGTCCCGTATGCGGGAGAGCTATACACTCTGCACGTTAAAGAACACACTAAATGGTCTTGACGGGAGGCTACCACCTGTCTCCCAACAGCTGTTCCAGTGGAACCCCTCCCACAACCTTCTGTGAGCTTTCGGGATCATTGTCGTCTGGCCATTTAGCCCATTGTGTGCAGAAAAGTGCCACTCAGAGGTAAAACAACCCAACCCTTATATATTACTAGCAGTTCTGGATGTATTACTACTTACCATTAGTAATATATATAGAGACAAAGAATCCTTAGCTGCAGAGCATCTCTCAGTTTATACGCCATAGTACAAGGTCTCTGAGGATGGTGGAACCTCAGCAGAAAAATTATACTAACGTCCACGCCTTATCTAGAGCTCGAACCCAGGTTCCTTAGATCAGTAGCAAAGCTCGCTAACCACTTGGTCATGGGACTGCTGTTTTGGAATGGTCTACTGATTTAAAGATTATATTAGCCTCCTAAGAAAGAACTGAAAATTCGTTTTTCGGCAGTCAATTTCGAATTTTTTTGGTCTTTTGTTAGGGAAATTTCTTTTTCATCAAGGCTCGAGTAATATCGAAAATTTTCGCTCTCACCAGAACCAGATTTAGAGATCAACTTAATCTATGCAGAATCTGCTTCTGGAGACATCCTATGGCACAGATTCTATTTCAGGGTCCTATAGGAAGATAGGTATTTTTTTAAACTATTCCACTCCTCCTGGTTTGAGTGATAGAAATGATGTAAATAGCTTTACTCTAACAGCTGAATTCATGTACATTTATCTAGCTGTATATCTTATTCATTAATCTTCTTAATCTCAAAAACAATTCCAATTTTACCAAGTTGCTTCAGTTTTTGCCAAAAAACCATAATTTTACAAAAGAAAACAATCCCAATTTTCACAACTCCAGCAGGAATGGCTCGGTAGCATGCCAGGCTCATAATGTGCAGTCCCAAGTTCCAGTCCCAGTTTATCTGTGCAAAACTCCTCATGCTGCTATGGTCAGTAGGGGGACACTGATGGGCTTTGAAAGATTGCCGTCCATCACATGGAACAGTAAACCATGGTTCTGTATGTAGGAAAACCATACCCTGTGCATGTTAAAGAAGACACTGGATGGGAGGCTACCATCTGTCTTTCAACAACTGTTCCACTGTGTCCCATCCTCCAACCTTTTCTGAACCTTTGGGATCCTTGTGACCTGGCCATTAAGCCCATGGTTTACATAAAAAAATACCGCTCAGAGGCAAAACAACCCAAAAACAACAGAACTCACTGGATTATACCAAGTTGTTTAGAATTTTGCCCTCTCCGATTTATTTTGGAGGGAGTCACCCCATCTCTCTCTGCCATAGCTATGCCTCTGCCCTGCAGTTACAAGCTTTCTGCCACCAAAATGGTGGTCTCTCATAAGGTAAGCTCAGGGTCATGGTGTTTTTGCTAATGTACTCTCTAGCTCCCATTTACTGTATATATATATATACATATTCGTATCAGAATTATATGACCACTTACCATACATATACTATTGTAGGTGGTCATATTATTCTGATATGACTGTGTATATATTGGGTCTTACCAATCCCCAACAGAATTTTCTCGCTACTAGCTTCATACTTAGGTAAAATAATTCTTTTACGAAAGGAATGAGAAAATGTCCTTTGTGATTCATTTGAAAGCTCAGTTGTTACCCTTCTGCAAACATCTGTTCTCCATTGCATGAAAAACAGATAAAATCATCCCCATTTTCAACCCCTATGTAGAAAGGGGTCTTATCTACTCCTTTTTTTTTTCTACTTTTTCAGGGTAATGACTGAGCTTTCTTTCTCCATTCTCCCCACCTTACATCTTGATCACTTTCCGTAATACTCCTTGAGGCAGTTAGTATTTCTGAATGGAGAATGTCAGCATTAAACTTTTCTAAATACTCACCATTGCATCTCGTTTCTACTGCATGTTGTATCGCCATCATTAAATCTTTATAAAGCATGAAGGGATATGACATATCTATACTCTATTTTACATAAGGAATGGAGCAACAAAACCTGAAGATCAACGAAGGCAATAACTGAAAAAGAAAAATGCTATACACAGGAAACAGAAAACTTTGAGAATGCTAGTAAAGGTAATAGAGGCAAAAAGGAATTAAATTTATATGTATATCATGCTTATTTTTTTTTCAGTTGAACAGCTCTGGAATGGAGGCAGAAATGTTTCACTTCAAAGGAAATCTCTTTTCTAGCCACACACAAACCCTTAATATTTTTAGTTCTAGGCCTGTTTTTGATAATGCTCTTATTGTCTGTCTGAGCAAGTTTATTGAGAGTTAATGCAATTTTCTATATATGTTTCAGTATTGATAGGGACAAGATAGTTGATAGGGATAGGATTTTCTGCAAGATGGTTTTAACACTATTCCCTAAACTATTGTTATCCACCTAATGCCCAAGATACTGCGTAAGCATCTGGAATCAAAAGCATCTAGTTTCCTGTTATCTTGTTTAGAAAGTGTCCAAGTTTCACTACCATAACTAACCCTAGAAAGAACCAAACTATTATACAGTCTAATTTTAGTGTTTAGGTGTATACGCCTATTTCTCCACACTCTCCATAGGTTCTTAAAAGTCCTGGCAGCAATCCCTATTCGTCTGTTAATCTCATGCCGCACATCACCATTATCTGTTACATAGCTCCCAAGATAATTAAACTGTGACACCTGCTCAAGACTGCAACCATTCAGATTAACTGAATCACAGCCTGCCTGACCAATTTTCATCACTTTAGTTTTTTCTCTGTTTATAACCAAACCTACTCTACTACCAGTCTCATCAACAGCTCGAATGAAAGAGTTCATCTCATCAACATCATTTGCCAAAAGGGCTAAATCATCAGCATAATCTAAATCAGAAATTTTCGTATCTCCAGCCCATTTAAGGCCAAAATCTTTCCCTTGAAGTGAATTTCGCATAACATAATCAATAACCAAGCTAAAGAGAAAAGGAGACAAAATGCACCCTTGTCAAACACCAGAAGTAATGCTAAACCAATTGCTACAAGCCTTACCAACTCTCACACACGACTCAGTGTTATTATAGAGAGCTTTCATAATTTTAACTAACTTGTCTGGTATACCATATGATCTCACAATCAACCACAAATTATGACGATCAACAGAGTCGAAAGCCTTTTTGAAATCAACAAAGCTAGCAACCATGACTGCTTGAGGATGATGATGATGATGATTGTTATCCATAAGGGCAACATGGCCAAACCTACAGATTCCCCTCTGCATGATGCCTAGCCAAGGCCACCTTGATACACGAGATCTGGATAACCTTGAACAAAAGGAGGAAAGAAAGGAGTTTCCTTTTATTTTGTTTGCAAAAGGGTACAAATTTCACTACTATAACTAAGTCTAGAAAAAAATAACCTCTTATAGTCTCATTTTAATCTTTAGGTGTATGCGCCTATTTCTCCACACCCTATATACAGGGTGATTCAAAACTTATCGTTCAAATTTCATGGGGAGGTAGGGAATACGTCAGGAAACCGATTTCACATAGGAAAGTATGTCCGCAAACATCATCTACATGAACAAAATGGACAAGTAAAGTGAACACAAGGAAACAGTACAGTTAAATGGTAACGAATGTGACTTTTATTCCAACAAGGTAAAGTACAGGTTCACAGTAGGTGCTCAAAATTGCGACCATTTACACGGACACAGGATTCACAGCGCCGTTGCATTGACCGCCGAACATTTTTAAACATGCCTGGCATATCACGGACAATGCCTGTGGCGGCCACTATTTGTGCAACAAGGTCCATTTCGCTGTCGACGTGGGTCTCGTACACATGGTCTTTCAGGGCCCCCACAAAAAGAAATCCATGGGCGATAAATCAGGTGACCTGGGTGGCCAAGCGATCGGTCCACCTCTACCGATCCATCGAGCTCCGAATGTTCGGTTCAGGTAATCACGCGCAACAATTGTGCTATGGGCTGCAGCCCCGTCATGCTGATACCACATATCTCGGCAGATATGTGCAGGAACAGCGCCCAGAAAAGTCGGTAACACTGTCTTATGAAATATTAGGTATTTCCGGCCATCCAATCGGGGCAGTAGCAAGTAAGGTCCCAACAAACGGTCACCAATGATTCGAGCCCACACATTTAGGGGAAAACGATGTTGCGCACCGTGACTTCTTGTACCATGCGGTTGTCGTAAGCCCACACATGTGAATTGTGTGTATTGAACACACCTTCACGACTGAATGAAGCTTCATCTGTAAAAAGGACAGAAGCTGGAAAACGGGTCCACGGCACCTTTCTGCATGAACCATTGTGCAAATTCCACACGCTTCGGATAATCATCAGGATGCAGTAACTGCACCCTTTGCAGATGGTAAAGATGCACACGTTCCTCATGCAGTATCTGCCACACTGCTGACTGAGAGACCCCAAGCTGCTGAGCAATAGCTCGTGTGCTGGTATTCGGATTATCTTCGATGGACTGTAGGATTTGTTCTGCAATGTTGACTGTCCGCGTCAGTCGTCTTCTCCCCGTATCCTGCATGTTGCTGCGCAGTGAACCACGTTTGCGCAGATTGCGATGCACACGTGCAAACATTTGATGCTGCGATGTTCTTCTGTTGGGGTATCGGTCTTTGTAAACTTGCCTAGCTTGGTGGCCACTTTCGCCAGCTGCCCCATATGCGAGATGCATATCCACTAGCTCTTGATGCGTAAAAGATTCATCTTATCACTAGTAAGTCAGCTCATACACTGATGACAGTGGGAGTGGTCGGGCGAGCTGTACACTGGTTGGGTACACACAGCGCCCTCTACATACGCATGCGTACATTTGCGGACATTTTTTCCTATGTAAAATCAGTTTCCTGATGTTTTCCCTACCTCCCCACGAAATTTGAACGATAAGTTTTGAATCACCCTGTAGATTTTCAAAAGTCCCAACAGTAATTCCTACATTTTTCTGTTCATCTCATGCCATACATCACCAGTATCTCTGCTATAGCTCCAATAATAATTTCAATGAGACTCCTGCTCAAGAGTGTGACCATTCAAATTAAATGAACCACAGACTGCCTGACCTATTTTCATTGATTTAGTTTTTTCCATGTTGATCACCAAACCTACTCTACTAGCAGTCTCATAACAGCTCGAATGAAAGAGTTCATCACCATATTCAAAAAGGGCCAAAGCATCAGCCTACTATAACTCAGAAATTTCAGATATGTAGACCATCTACCCCTAAAATCTTACCCTTGCAGTGAATTTCACATAACATAATCAATAACCAAACTAAAAAGGAAACGAGACAAAATGCACCCCTGTCGAACACCAGAAGCAATGCTAAGCCAATTGCTACAAGCCTTACCAACTCTCACACATGACTCAGTGTCATTATAGAGAACTTTCATTGTGTTAAATAACTTGTCTGGCATGCCATATGATCTCACAATCAATTGATGACAATCACCAGACACAAAAGCCTTTTTGAAATTTACAAAGCTAGTAACCACAGGTTTCTAAAATTCTAAACATTTCTCAAGAATCTGCCTAAGTGAAAATATTTGATCTGCACTTCCCTACTACTACTGAATCCACATTGTTCATCTCACAATTGCCTCTCAGCCAGATTCTTAAATCTATTAAGCAGAATCATACAAGGAATTTTACCTGGAACAGAAAGTACGGTGATACCCCTATAGTTATCACAAGAACTGTGATCAAATTTTAAAAAAATCGTAATAATGATTGCTCTAGTGAAATCTTTGGGAATAAAAAAATAAAATAAATACCCCCTCAAGCAGCTGCTTGCCACAGAGGTATGACAGGAGCCTGTCAGTTAATATTCCATAGTAGAAGGTCTGAGAGGATGGCAGGACCTCAGCAGAGAAACGACACATACATCCATGCCTTATCCGGGGCTCGAACCCAGGTCCCGTAGATCAGTAGCCTAGCATGCTAACCACTCGGCCACAGAACGGCTAATCTTTAGGAACAATACTTTTATGACAAAAAAAAATTCAAATTTTCAATCAGTTATATAGTAACAGAAACATCAACAGCTGTAAGCATTTCAGTAGTAATTTTATCCACCCCTGGGTATTAATGTAGTTTAAGTTTAGGAATAGCGAAAATAACTTGTACTCTGATATTAGTCAGACATTACAGCCAATAATGCATCTATCATAATTACAAACAATGGGAGTTGGAGTAAATTCATAGTTTAGAACTCTGAAATGCTCAGTCCACCTAGCCATGATTGAATCCTCACCTTCAATAACCTTATCTTAATACAAAACCTTAACTATGTGGTTCAGCTATCTGCTGTTATCTGTCTAGGTGCTTCAACGGCTATGTCAGCAAAGGCACCTCACCAGAGATTCTTATCAGATGCTACCTTATCCTTTACACGTTTATTAAGCTCTCTGTAACCCTTTCTATTAGGAATAGTAGGGTGCTGATTAAGGACATTTCTGCAGTTCTTTCATTCCAAAATAAGCTCCAGTACCTTATCACTCAAATAATTTTGTCTTCTGCTCCTTTTTACCCAAAATAGTAGTGTTAGTTTCAAGAAAATCCTTTATAAAATAACCCCATTCTTCAACTATAGTAAGCAAGCAATGACCATCACAATTAGTAAGTAACGTATCAAGGTGAGTTTTAGCTATTTCTGAGTCTTTCAGGGCTTCACTGTTAAAGTGCTTTTAATAAAGGTAATGGTCAGATTCATTTTCATCTCCCCTATATGCAGGTGCTGGACTGATAAGGGTCTTGAGTATTATAGAATCCTAGGCCCCAATGAGAGCAAGATTTTTTCAAAAATAATTATTTCTTCAAAACATTTCTACAGAATTGGGGAAAAACTCATTTTATGCTTCATGTACGAGCTCTCAAAAGAATAACTATTAAAATCTCATTTACTAGATGCTGTGTCTCTGAAAAAAAAGAATGCTAGTCTCTTATGCAGCCCATCTGGTGAAAAACACGTGTACTTATGTATGTCGTTGCATTTAAAAAAAGTGTTAATTTGCTCATACGATTAAGTGCCTATTGCCATTGCAGTTAAAAATGCCAAGGGACTTATCAGCCCTCCTCAATGGTATGTTACCAACTTTAGCATTGAAGTTGCCTAGAACAAGGGATCGAGTGGTTAGCGCGCTTGGCTACTGATCTACGGGACCTGGGTTCGAGCCCCGGGTAAGGCATGGATGTTCGTGTTGTTTTCTGCTGAGGTCCTGCCATCCTCTCAGATCTTCTACTGTGGCATATAAACTGACAGGCTTCTGTCAGACCTCTGTGTCAAGCAGCTGCTTGAGGGGGTATTTATTTTTTTTATTTATCTTGACAGAATTGAAAACATCCTAAAGTTGCTTGTAAAAACTATATATCTAATTCTAGTGAGCACTCTCAGTAGGGGCATAACAACAGATAGCATTCCAGTTTTTAATGCTTGCCTGAAATTTTAACTGTGAGATACCTTCCATTGATGTACTCATATCCCATAAGTGCATCACTAGTGTTTCTTTTGAGTAGCAAACCTATGACTTAGAGAGATTTAAAGAAATTTAAATTTTTTTTTTTTATTTAAATTATTTTCAGGTATCTGATCTTTCTGTCCATATGGTCTCTTGCAAGCCGAAAGTATTTTAGTTATAATGTTGAAATTCTTGTGTGAAACCATCAAGACAATACTGTCTGTGCAGAGTCCTCACATTCCTACTGCCTGTGGTGAAAAATGGTTTCTGAAATGTTTACAGAAACAATGCTTATTGAGAGAGGGAATGCCAATAATATCAAACAGCACCCTAAACGCAGGCATAGACCTGTTCCACCACTACTAAAACTGAACCCCTGTATCCTGAAAGACTTCGTCGAAAGTTAGTTTGATGATGCCCATAGAAGCAAGAGTTCAGGTTGATGCGAAGGCACTCTGACCAAGATTATCCAATTGCTGATAAAATGTATCATGTGAATCTATTCATTGGGGCTGTTAACACACAAACAAACAGAAGACACAGTGGAAGTTTTTCCCTCAACAGGAAACCAACAATGCAGCAAATTCAGGATCTATAAACAAGCTCAGAACCATTATTTCATTCTGGTTGGTGTATATGATCAGGTCTGTGTAGTTGACTACTCTTCAACAGGGTAGAAAAAAAAAGTAGCTATAAGAGATCAAATCAATAGGCCAAACTGATTGACTGCCCTCCTCTTCCGTTCCCTACAAAAAGAGAGTATCTCTTTTGAAAGGTACTAATGGTCTGCACCATCAGAAAATTTGGTCAGACTTTAACTGCTAAACCCGGCTGGTTCTGTGCATCATCACAAGTATTCTCAGTTAATAAAACTTAAGTACAGGTTACAACTTGTATATTTCTCTTGCTGGTAAATTTTGTAGTGGCTCTTTCCTTTATTTTAATAGTTTCCTTCATTGGTTCTTTAAAAATACACTGCTCGACATTGACAGTGCCCCCTCCTAGAAGGACATGTCGCATAAAGATGCAAATAGAAAGGTAGGTGTGTGCAGTTGAGATTTGTAAATGATGTGTGGCTCAAAAGATAAAAGGTGCAAGAAGGAACAAGGATGGTATTGTGTCTATGCAGGTGGAAGTCGTGCGAACAGTTGAGATTAGGTGGTTCCTGTTGTAAATTGTTGAGCCAATGCCAATCGGGCCCGCCATCGGCATGTTTATCACCATTTGGATGCTTTTGAGAGAGGAAGAATTGTGTGAAGCTGGATGGACTGCATGTTGTGCCACTGTCCATGTTCATCGTGATACACCAACTGTTGGATGCTCTTGGCAGCAGTGATGAAATGAGGGTTCTAGTGTGCATTCAGAGGAAGTAATGCCATCCAACATACGTCAGCACTGCTTGATAGGTGCATTGTTCGGCATGCTTGTTGGTTTATATATTTTTCGTATGCATATGTTTTCATATTGCTTTTTTTTTTTATCTCATTTAAAACGAAAACGAGATAAATAGCAATATAGTAGAGGAAAAAATATATTTACATATTATAATTTAGTAGTTGGAAACCGAGATAGAAGTAACTAAAGAAAACGAGATATGAAGTAACTAATTCGCTTTGTCGTCTTTCTGTCTGTAGACATCGAAAATTTTTGTTTGCAGAGATAAATTAAAAAAATCGCTTTGTGGTAAAATCTCTGTAACACTCCAAATACGCCCTGTATTCATTTGAAATTCCAAAATTTCAAACGAATATTGCAAATAATGTATTTATGCTAGAAATTTGAAATTTTGGTGCTGGAATATAAAGGTCAAGAAATTTCCACTGTCAACCAGGAGATAATTGTTTGTTGATAGAGATGAATGAAAAATTCTTTTTCGGGTTACATTGGAATTGATGAAACATTATAATTTACTCTTTTCAAATATTCCAAGAACTATAACTGTGCCCTCTAACGGCAGAAAAATTTTATGATTTAGAATTAATGTTGGAAACGATGTATTTATGCAAGAAATTTGGAGGTGGAATGTGTGAAGATTATGGAATTTTCATTGGTAACAGTGAATTAGCTTATTACACCCATGACAGTTGTGGGGGAGGGGGGATGTAAACACAATTTAGAGTTTTTGCAGATATTTGCTTGTATTTAGAGAAAAGTGAAAAAAATCTTTTTTGGGTTAGATAGCAATTGATTAAATATTATAATTCGCACTTCTGGAATCTTTTGAACACTAATTGCTCCCTCAAATGGTGAAAAACATTCAAAATTCCAAAATTTGAAATGAATATTGCATGCATGCATATACATACAACATCCTCATGCAGCCATCTGCTACATTCCTGTTTACTGTTCCTTTTACGTTCCTGACATCTGTTCTGAGCTACTGTTGCTGCATTTGGCCACTCTAGGCCAATTCTGGCAAAGTTCTGTTTGACATTGTCTGTCCATCTCTTCCTTGGTCTCCCACCTTTTTTTGAAACCCTTAAGCACAGTGTTCATAATCTGTTTGGTAATCTGCAGCTATGTGTACTGGCAACATGGCCAAACCAATCCAGTCTCACTCTGCACAATATGCTGTTCAAAGGAGGTTAATGATGCTTTCTACTAAACCTCATCATTACTTACAAAGTCAAACCACCTAATGCCCAAATACTGCGTAGGCATCTACAATTAAAAGAATCATGTTTCTTGTTATCCTGCTTAGAAAGGGTCCATGTTTCTCTAGCAAAGCTAACCTTAGTCTGTATAATTGTTTGGTTCTTTCTAATTTTAGTCTTTAAATGTACACACCTATTTTTCCGCACTCTCCATAGATTCTTAAGAGTCCCAGCGGCAATCCCTATTCTTCTATTTATCTTATACTGCACATCACCAGTATCTGTTACATAGCTCCCAAGACAATTAAACTAAGACATTTGCTCAAGAGTGCAGCCATTCAAAGCAACTGAAGCACTATCTACCTGACCAATTTTCATCACTTTAGTTTTATTTCTGTTTATCACCAAACCTACTCTATTATCATTCTCATGAACAGCCCTAATGAAAGAATTCATCTCATCAACATCTTAGCCAATAGGACCAAATCATCTGCATAACCTAAATCACAAAATTCGAAATCTCTAAATCATTTAAGGCCAAAATCTTTCCTTTGCAAAGAATTTCGCATTAGGTAATCAATAACTAAAGAGAAAAGGAGACAGTCGCTGGAAGACGTACCAACTCTCACACACAACTTTGTGTTATTATAGAGAGCTCTCATTACACTAAATAACTTATCAGGTATTCCATATGATCTAACAATCAACCACAAATCATGTAGATCAACAGAGTCAAAAGCCTTTTTGAAATCTATAAAGCTAGCAACCTCAGGTCTCTGAAACTCTAAACATTTCTCAAGAATCTTGATCAATACATCCCCTACCACTTCTGATTCTGCACTGTTCATCATGCAGTTGTCCATGAACCAAAATTCTTATCTCTATTAAGTATAATCATGCAAAGAACTTTTCCTGGAACAGAAAGTTAACTGATTCCTCTATAATTATCACAAGAATTGCAATCATCTTTTTTTAAAAACTGGGGACAATAATAGGTCTAGTAAAATTCTTATGAACAATATTTTAATCAAACAGAAAAAATTCATAATTTCAATTGGACATGTGACAACAGAAACCAGTAATGCATCTATCCTTAGTGGAAACAATGGGAGTAGAAATAATCACATTATTTACAATCTCTCTGAAATGATCAGCCCACCTAATCATCACAGAATCCTCACCTTCAACCTCCTTACGATGTTTATCCCCCAATCCCTGTGTACCTGTCTGTTTCTTTCCACTTAAAACATTAATTATCTGGTACAACCCTCTGCTGTTGTGCTGTCTAACTGCTTCCTCAGCTTTGTCAGCCAAGTTATAAAGCCAAAGTTTCTTACCAGCTGCTAACTGATCTTTTACACGTTTATTATGGTTAGATTATTCGTATTAATCTTGCACTTCCTTCTTTCAGCAATTAGTTCCATAGCCTTACCAGTCAAATAATTTTGTTTCTTCTGCACCCTTTTACCAAAAAGAGTACTATTGGTTTCAAGAAAAGCCTGTTTAATCTGATCCCATTCTTTCTCAACTTCAGCACTAACCAAACCACTATTGTCATATTGACTAAGTAGCCTATCATGGTATGTTTGGATATTTCTTGATCTTTCCACCATTCAGTGTTATAGCTAATTTTTTTAACATGAGCACATTTCTTACTGCTTAAACTTCAGCTGCAAAACACTTTTGACCAGATAATGATGAAACCCAATTTTGGCGACCCTGTATAATCTGGTATTCCTAACTGAAGTAGCTTATTTACTGTTAATTAAAATATAATCTGTCACATCCCTGTGAAACCCATCAGGTGAATACCATGTACATTTATTAATGTCCTGGTGTTTATAGTCATCATCATCATCATCATCATCATCCTCAAGCAGCCATGGGCTATGAAGGTCCAACCAGACCATGTAATTTAGTTCTCCAAGCAAGTCTGTCAGCTACATCTGATGCATATGGCCACTGCACACCAATTCTAAAAAGGTCCAGTTTGACATTGTCAGCCCACCGCATCCTAGGTCTCCCATCTTTCTGACACTTTTAGGCACACTTCATAACCCTATTCTCTAATCTATAATTATCCATATGTGCAAAATGGCCAAACCAACGGAGTCTCTCCCTGCACAATATGCTACTTAAATGAGGTTGCCGACTCTTTTGCCTAACTTCATCATTAGTTACAAAGTTGTACCACCGAATGCCCAAGATACTGCATAAGCATCTAGAATCAAAAGCTTCTAGTTTTCTGTTATCTTGTTCAGACAGCATCCAAGTTTCACTACCATAACTAACCCTGGAAAGAACCAAACTATTATACAGTCTAATTTTAGTCTTTAGGTGTATACGCCTATTTCTCCACACTCTCCAAAGATTCTTAAAAGTCCCGGCAGCAATCCCTATTCGTCTGTTAATCTCATGCTGCACATCACCATTATCTGTTACATAGCTCCCAAGATAATTAAACTGTGACAGCTGCTGAAGACTGCAACCATTCAGATTAACAGAATCACAACCTACCTGACAAAATTTCATTACTTTAGTTTTCTCTCTGTATATAACCAAACCTACTCTACTACCAGTTTCAACAACAGCTCGAATGAAAGAGTTCATCTCATCAACATCATTTGTCAAAACGGCTAAATCATCAGCATAATCTAAATCGGAAATTTTCGTATCTCGAGTCCATTTAAGGCCAAAATCTTTCCCTGGAAGTGAATTTTGCATAGCATAATCAATAACCAAGCTAAAGAGAAAAGGAGATAAAATGCATCCATATCGAACACCAGCAGTAATGCTAAACCAATTTCTACAAGCCCTACTAACTCTAACAAAAATTATATTAGAGGTACATAATGCGGTAATTAAAATTAAAGTAATTTATTTCTCTATGACACTCTTAAATGTTTTTAAGCACTTGAATGCATGGAACTATGCTATCAACTATCAATAATTATTAAGGAGAGATTTACGTACCATGCCTTAGAGGATGGGTAGCAACTGGAACTTCCTGGGATGCTTTAGGTGAGAAATTTAAAATTCGATGTTCTTGTCAGCAAGTAACTTCTCAGTGGAGATTAAAATAAGGATGATGGCTGCCAATAGTCTACCCACCTTGGTGAATGAAATAACCATTTAGACTTTTCATAGCATAGTGTGCTTAAAAGGTTTCTGATCCAAGGCATGTGTTTCGTCCCTTTCCTATTGGCGCTTCATCAGGTGGTACATGAGGAACTTAAGCAAATGCAGGGGAGTTGGTTGTTCTGCACAGGGGAGGGGTGTGCCATAAATTGACATGCCAGTGGCTCAGCTCTGAAGGTTGGAGTGGTCGGCAGATATGAGGGTGGCCGTAATGCGATCTGCATGTAATGGAATTTGGGAGAGAGTGTGGGATTATGGGAAATTGCCATGATCAGCATATGTCAAGGGAGCTTCACTATTTGTGGCTATTAATTCATAATTATAATCAGTGGGGTGCTTTCAGTGAATTAATACATTTTTTAAACTGCAATTTTACATTAAGATAATTATGTTTTTGAGGGTCTCAATAATGGTTTTTATATTGGTATTGTAATTGCGAGTTTGTTTCTCTGTTTATAACCAAACCTACTCTGAAAGAGTTCATCTCATCAACATCATCCGCCAAAAGGGCCAAATCATCAGCATAATCTAAATCAGAAATTTTCGTATCTCCAGTTCATTTAAGGCCAAAATCTTTCCCCTGAAGTGAATTTCGCATAACATAATCAACAACCAAACTAAAGAGAAAAGGAGACAAAATGCACCCTTGTCGAACACCAGAAGTAATGCTAAACCGATTGCTACAAGCCTTACCAACTCTCACACACGACTCAGTGTTATTATAGAGAGCTTTCATAATGTTAACTAACTTGTCTGGTATACCATATGATCTCACAATCACCACAAATTATGACGATCAACAGAGTCGAAAGCCTTTTTGAAATCAACAAAGCTAGCAACCAAAGGTTTCTGAAACTATAAACATTTCTCAAGAATCTGCCTAAGTGAAAATATCTGAATCACACATCCCCTACCACTTCTGAATCCACATTGCTCATCATGCAATTGACTGTCAACCAGATTCTTAATTCTATTAAGCACAATCATGGGAAGAACTTCACCTGGAACAGAGAGTAGGCTAATACCCCTATAGTTATCACAAGAACTGCGATCACCTTTTTTGAAAATAGGGATCACAATAGCTCTGGTAAAATCCTTAGGAACCATGCCTTTATCATAAAAGATATTCAGAATATCAGTCATCCAAGTGGTAACCAAAACATTCCCAGCTCTAAGCATTTCGGTAGTAATTTCATCTACCCCTGGGGATTTATGTAGTTTAAGTTTAGAAACAGCCAAAATAACCTCAGATTGTGTTATAGGGCCAACATTAAAGCCACCAATGCATCTATCATCATTGCAAACAATGGGAGTAGAACTAACCACATTGTTTAGAACATGACTAAGATGCTGAGCCCACCTAACCATGACACAATCCTCACCTTTTCTAACCTTACCTTGTTTATCCTTAAATCCTGTATACCTGTCCATTTTCTACCACACAAAACATTAACTACCTGGTACAGCTCTCTGCTGTTGCGCTGCCTAACTGCTTCCTTGGCTTTGTCAGCCAAGTCATCAAGCCAAAGATTCTTATCAGCAGCTAACTCTTCCTTTACACATTTGTTAAGCATCTTGCAGTTCCTTCTTTCTGAGATGAGCTCAAGTACCTTATCACTGAAATAATTCTGTCTCCTCTGCTCCTTTTTCCTAAACGAATACTGTTAGTTTCCAAAAAAGTCTGTTTCAAATGGTCCCATCCTTCATCAACTTCAGTAATAAGCAAACCATGACTGTCATAATGACTCACTAACTTATTATGGTACGCTTTAGCTATAAATGGGTCTTTCAGAGCTTGAAAATTAAAGGAAAATTTTTTAACCTTACCGCAACACTTCTTAAGTTTAAGTTGCAAGACACTTTTATCAAGGTAATTGCCAGATCCAATTTCAGCTCCCCTATATGACCTGATATTCCTAACAGAACTAGACCATTTGCTGTTAATTAATATATGATCAATCATATTCTTATGCAGCCCATCTGGTGAAACCCATGTATACTTATATATGTTGTGGTGTTTTTAATAATGTTATTATTAAACAATTGAGTTTACTTACCAGTAGGAGACATTGCCCGTTTCCATTGCAGCTATCAATACCAAAAGGGCTTATCACCTCCCCCCAAATGTCAGAGTCAGTACAAACTTTGGCATTGAAGTCACCTAGAACAAGGGTAATATCTCCTTTCTTGACAGATTTCAAAACATCCTGAAGTTTTCCGTAAAACCTATTCTTTTCATCCTCATCAGCATCCTTGGAGGGGGCATAACAGCAGATAACATTCAAGTCTTTAATGCTTGTCTGAAATTTTGTGGTAAGGAACTTTTCATTAATGCATTTATATCCTAGAAGAGCATCATCCCCTGCTGAGAAGGAGACCCATGCCTCCGTGATGCTTATTATCTTGGCTCCCTAAAAAGAGAAATTTCAGATTATTTTTAACAATCCGACCTTTATCTGTCCATCTGATCTCTTGTAAGCCCAGAGTATCTAAATTATAACAGTTGAATTCTTGTCTGAGGAAATCAAGAGAATAAGCTCTGTGCAGAGTCCTCACATTCCAACTACCTATGGAGAGAAAATGGTTAGTGGGATATTTAAAGAAACTGTGTTTATTGAGAGATGGAATGCTGACAATATCAAACAGCCCCCTAATCGCTGGCATCGCATTGCCCCACCACTAAAGGCTGAAGCCATCTATACTGGAAAACTTCCTCCAATATAGAATTCGACGATGCCAGGAGAAGCAAAGATTTCAGGTGCGTGTGATGACTTTTGCTCAGGATTATCCACCAGTGATAAAACATATCCCGTGAATCTATTCATTTGGGGCTGTCAACCCACAAACAAACAGAAAACACAATGATAGATTTGTAGTCCACAGTAGCCCAGCATTATAGCAAGTTCAGGATCCACAATCAAGCTCAGAGTCTTATATCAGTCTAGTCCAGTAGGTTTATATGGTCAGCACCATAACCCTGTGTGATTTAACACTCCTCAGCAGGGTGGGGAAAAAAATGTAGCCATAGTTGTCCCGATCAGTAGGCCACACTAATCCGACAGCCCTCCCATTCCATTCACTTCCACAAGAGAGTATCCCTTTTGAAAGGTGAAACTACCAATGCCAAAGGGACCTAAAACTGCTGCCCAAAGATTAGAATCAGTTCCAAGTCTAGCATTGAAATGACCTAGCACAAGAGAAAACCTCCTTTCTTCAGAAAACTCAAAATATCTCGAAATGAGCTGTAAAACATATCCTTCTCATTCTTATCAGAGCCCTCTCTGGGGGCATAACAACGTTCGTGAAATAGCTGACACTCAAATTTTTAATTTTGGTTTAAAATTTTTAATTTTGGTTTCAAATTTTGCTGTAAGAAATCTTTTATTGATGCAGTCATATCCTAGTGAGCATCACTGGCGTGTCTGCTAAGAAGCAAACTTACACCTGGGAAATTCTTTCCATCCTCCCTGCCTGAAAAGAGAAATTTAAAGTTATTTTTGAGTATCTCACCTTTACCTGACCATCTGCTTTCTTGCAAGTCTAGAATATCTATGTTATAATGCTGGAATTCTTGCAAGAGGACATCAAGAAAATAACGTCCTCACATTTCACAAACTTGCAGAGAGAAAATGGTTAATAGGATTTTTAAAGAATTTAGGTTTATTGAGAGAGGTAGGGCCAACAATATCAAAGAGCCCCCTGATCGCAGGCATGTGGCAAAGACCTGTTCCTCCTGCACTAAAGGCTGAAGTCACCAATGCCTGTAGGAACTTCAGGCACCACATTTTGAAGTGGTCCTTTTGAAGAGTCATGTGGCCTGCCTGAGACGCATTACTTCAGTTTAGTATTGACGATGCCGAACTAGCTAAGTCAGGGTTTAGGTACCTGTGGTGGCCTCTGAGCAGGATTATCTACCAGCTTTTATAAGATATCCCATGCCTCTGTTCACTTAGGGCTGACAACCCAGAAACAAACAGAAAATATAGTGGCAGATTCTTCCTCAACAGAGGCCCACCAATGCAGCAAGTCCAGGATCCATAATCAAGCTCAAATCCATAAACTAGTCCAGTCTAGTGGGTGCAAACGATCAGCACCTGGCTCTGTGAAGTTGACTACTGCTCAGTAGGGTTGAAAAAAAGAAGTTGCTATGGATAACCAGGTCAGTAACTCACACTGAGTTGGCAGCCTTCACCTTCTGTTCCGTTCCAAAAAAGAATATTTTGAAAGGTACTAACAGCCTGCAGCAGTAGAAGGTGATGTCAGACATTATGTGCTAGACCTGGACAGTTCTGTGCATCATCACTGGGAATTGGCACACAGCTGTCCTTACAGTTTTTGCCTAGCTACCCTTTACAATCACAAATATTGCAACAATGTATTAATTATAGAAATATGGACTTTTGATGGTGGAATGTGAATGTCATGAAATTTCCTTTGAAAACAATGAAACTGATAATTAGAAAACTTTTTAGTGTGATTGGTACTGATGAAATATTATAATTTTCATTTTTCGAATATTTAGTAATTTCAGTATATATATTTACAGCTCACTAAATGTGAAAATCACAACTGTAACCAGTTTTACAAAAAATACGGATAGAATAGAATTTTGAAAAAACTGTGGAAGCGTTTGAGGAATATTCCACTGACAGCAATAATATTGCCACTTTTCCGACATAGGTGTGGAAAATGCAACTACTTCAATTTAAGAATTAAAAGACGAATACTTTTATGTTGTATAATTATTAATGAAATATTATTTGCATTTATTCCCATCATCTGCTTGCTCAAATTAAAACTTTTAATGGAATGAAACATTAGGGAAGGAGAAAACTTCATTTTCTTTAAAAATGAGATTCTCATAAGTGCCAGAGGTGATATTCGTTTTTCTACTTAAGGATATCTTTCTTTTTCTATTGGCTATAGAATATAGATTTCTCTCTAGAACTTTCTTAGGAATGTAAATTTTATGCCAGTGGCTCTTTAAAGATATAGGCTTGTTTTTTGCCTGGCTTTTAATAATGTAGTTATTTCTCGTCGCTATTTACGAATATAATTTTTTATTTATAGTGACTCTTTAAGAATATTTGTTTAATGGTGACTTTTCAGGAACTTTTTTAGTAGAGACATTTTAAGGATGCAGTTTTCTTGATGGCTATTAGCTAACATTCGTTGACCACCTCTCACTCTAGATGGTGTGATGGTGTCACATTCCATCAAAGAGAGAAGACAGCAACGGACTTTCCAAGTCCATCACTCTCTGCTTTCTCACCACAGCAGGGTAAGAGGGGGGAGGGGAAGAATCTAAATGTTTGTACAGTTGCGACTAGAGACTGCAAATGGCAGAATACCAGCCTGGCTTGCAATCTGCCACTAGTTAATTGGATTACTAAACAGTTTTCATCCTCTTTGTTTTAATTTTGTTCATTGTATATGTTTTGCTTATTCTTGTGTCTGATTATGTTATTTCATTTCTAGGTATATATAGCCAAGTGCTTGGAACATAAGAAGCTTGCAATATAGATACGATGTAAATTAACACTGACAGAAAGCAGAAAATTAGAGAAGTTGAAAAAATTTCTTTTAAACATGCAGTTGACACTAACTACTGTTCGAAATTCTGTATGTTCAAAAGAATAAATTCTAAGTGTTTGCACATTTATATTTTCTGTACAAAAAAAGATATGCCTCATTATTCATTAAATTGGAATATATTTTGTCAAATTGACAAAATATGCGTCATGTTTTCAACACTGAAAATGTACTTCATGTGCATAAAATATCGTGAATACGACACTGAATAAATTAGAATCATAAATTGTTTCAGTTGGAACAAAAATGTAATGTTTCTTATTTGTCATAAAGGACTGACAAGAGGGCAAAGAAATGCTTCATATTTGTGAAAAATACAAAAAGTGAAATCAGAGTTGGAACTATTAGTGTGAGCAGAACAAACTCGTGTGTGTAGGAAGTTTTTCCAGAAACAAAGATATAGAGAGCACTTCTGAGATAACATGCAGAAATTTTACAGCGGATGTCATATTACGTAATGGAGAATATTGATTGAACAGCACCTGTATTCTAATACATAGGAAAGTCATATATTGGTGAAATATCCAAAGAAAGTTTCAAAAGCAAGCTTCTGCTCTAATATCAGTATTTTACAAACACAATACATAAGACTCAACCAAATCTTCAGAGTCTTCAATAATAATTTTCATGCACAGGAAAAGAAGAAAAAATATTGGGTATAGAAAGCTTTCCTTAAAATCTTTAATTTGGCACACAATAAGGAGAGGACATAGTGAAGTACAAAACAAAAGTTTTAAGCAAGCCTGTGATATTTTTATTTTTATCCTGCAAAATACACTCCACATATATGTGAAAAATGCAAAAAATCATTTAAAACAAAGCAGAATCCTGAATACCATTTTTAATTTCACAATAGAAAAGAAAAACTGTCTGCTGTATGTATAATAATAAATTAGCAAACAAAGCTCATTTATGGTCTATTATCTCTCGCACAGAGGAAACATGACACATCTCCATTAAATATGTAGAGAAGAATTTACACAAAAAGCTCGTCTAAATAATCATTACTTTGCACATTTGAGAGAGAAGCTGCATCAGTGTGAAATATATAACTTGGAATTTGCTGATAAATCTTAAGGTTCATAAAGTGATATGCAAAAATGGAAAAACCACATATTTTAATGTGTAAAACTAGATTTTCAAGTAAAGGATCATTGAAATTTCATTATCGAAGAGACAGAAGAGAAGCCACATATCCCTGAAATATATAAGAAGAAATTTCACATGCAGATTTAAGGACCTCTTTTTTACTCTTCGAGGAAAAATGAGCACATTTTAAAAATAAGTAAACAGGAATCATCAGAAAAATCTCACTCTAGGTGTTATTTACTTAAACACAGAAAAAAATTACATGTATGTGAAATATGTAATAAGAAATTTGCATAGAAATCTTCCATTAGGAAGCATGTTCTGACACACAGAAGAAAAACTGAATTATGTGAAACGTAATAAGAAATTTGGACAGATGTCTCAGCTTAGGTGGCATGTTCTGACACACACAGGTGAAAAACAGCATGTATGTGAAATATGTAATAAGAAATTTGGACACATTTCTAATCTTAGGGAGCATTTTCAGACACACACAGGGGAAAAACCACATGTTTGTGAAATATGTAATAAAAAATTTGCACTGAAATCTTCCCTTAGGAAGCATGTTCTGACACACACAGGTGAAAAACAGCATGTATGTGAAATATGTAATAAGAAATTTGCACTGAAATCTACTCTTAGGAGCCATGTTCTGACACACACAGGTGAAAAACCACATGTATGTGAAATATGTAATAAGAAATTTGCACAGATATCTACGCTTAGGGTACATTTTCTGACACACACAGGAGAAAAACCACATGCATGTGAAATATGTAGTAGAAAATTTGCATTGAAATCTACCCTTAGAAAGCATGTTCTGGCACACACAGGGAAAAAACCACATTCATGTGAAATATGTAATAAGAAATTTACACAGATGTCTCATCTTAAGGAGCATTTTCTGACACACACAGGGGAAAAACCGCATGTATGTGAAATATGTAATAAGAAATTTGGACATATGGCTCATCTTGGGGAGCATTTTCTGACACACACAGGGGAAAAACCGAATGTATGTGAAATATGTAATAAGAAATTTACGCAGATGTCTAATCTTAAGGTTCATTATCTGACCCACACAGGGGAAAAACCACATGTATGTGAAATATGCAATAAGAAATTTACACTGAAGTCTAACCTTAGGAAACATGTTCTGACACATACAGGGGAAAAACCACATATTTGTGAAATATGTAATCAGAAATTTGCACTGAAATCTACCCTTAGAAAGCATGTTCTGACACATACAGGGGAAAAACCACATGCATGTAAAATATGTAATAAGAAATTTGGACAGATGTCTAATGTTAGGCAGCATTTTCTGACACACACAGGGGAAAAACCGCATGTATGTGAAATATGTAATAAGAAATTTACACAGATGGCTCATCTTAGGAAGCATTTTCCGACACACACGGGAAAAACCACATCCATGTATAATATGTAATAAGAAATTTCGAGATATGTCTAATCTTAAGAAGCATTTTCTGACACACACAGGGGAAAAACTGCATGTATGTGAAATATGTAATAGGAAATTTGGGCACATGTCTCATCTTAGGGAGCATTTTCTGATACACACAGGAGAAAAACCGCATGTATGTGAAATATGTAATAAGAAATTTACACTGAAGTCTAACCTTAGGAAACATGTTCTGACACATACAGGAGAAAAACCACATATTTGTGAAATATGTAATCAGAAATTTGCACTGAAATCTACCCTTAGGGACCATGTTCTGACACACACAGAGGAAAACCCACATGAATGTGAAATATGTAATAAGAAATTTGCACAGATACCTACTCTTAGAAAGCATGTTCTGACACACACAGGGAGAAAACCGCATATATGTGAGATATAAGCAATTTGCAGTAAAGTCTATTCTTATGGCTCATTGTCTGACACACAGTGGAAAAACCACATTTATGTGAAATAGGAAATTTACACTGAAGTCTACCCTTGGGAACCATGTTCTGATCCACAAAGGGGAAAAATCGCATGTATGTGAAATATGTAATAAGAAATTTGCACTGAAATCTATCCTTAGGGACCATGTTCTGACACACACTTGGGAAAAACCACATGTATGTGAAATATATAATAAGAAATTTGCACTGAAATCTACCCTTAGGATGCATGTTCTGACACACATAGGGAGACAACCGCATATATGTGAAATTTGCAATAAGCAATTTGCACTGAATTCTAATCTTAAGGTTCATTGTCTGACCCACACAGGTGAAAACCTGCATGTATATCTAATATGTAATAAGAAATTTACATGGAAGGCTACCCTGCAAGACCATTTATATACACACACCGGGTAAAAGCCAATTGTATGTGATATATGTAATAGGAAATTTTCATGCAAATATGAACTACAGGACCATTTTTCTACACACAGTGGAAAACCCATATGTATGTGAAATATGTAATAATGAATTTGTAAGTATGTCTAACCTTCATCATCCTCAAGCAGCCATGGGCTATGGAGGTCCAACCAGACCGTGCAATTTAGTTCTCCAAGCAAGTCTATCCTGAGCTACATCTACTGCATCTGGTCACTGCACACCAATTCTAACAAGGTCCTGTTTGGCATTGTCTGCCCACTGCATCCAAGGTCTCCCCTTCTTTCTGAGGCCTTTAGGCACACTGTTCATAACCCTATTCGCCAATCTATAATTATTCATACGGGCAACATGACCAAACCAGCGGAGTTTCTCTATGCACAATATGCTGTTTAAAGGAGGTTGCAAACTCCTTTGCCTAACCTCATCATTAGTTACAAAGTTGAACCACCTAATGCCCAAGATACTGCATAAGCATCTGGAATCAAAAGCGTCTAGTTTCCTGTTATCTTGTTTACAAAGTGTCCAAGTTTCACTACCATAACTAACCCTAGAAAGAACCAAACTGTTATACAGTCTAATTTTAGTCTTTAGGTGTATACGCCTATTTCTCCACACTCTCCATAGATTCTTAAAAGTCCCGGCAGCAATCCCTATTCGTCTGTTAATCTCATGCCTCACATCACAATTATCTGTTACATAGCTCCCAAGATAATTAAACTGTGACACCTGCTCAAGACTGCAACCATTCAGATTAACTGAATCAGAGCCTGCCTGACCAATTTTCATCACTTTAGTTTTCTCACTGTTTATAACCAAACCTACTCTACTACCAGTCTCATCAACAGCTTGAATGAAAAAGTTCATCTCATCAACATAATTTGCCAAAAGTGCTAAATCATCAGCATAATCTAAATCAGAAATTTTCGTATCTCCAGTCACTTTAAGGCCAAAATCTTTCCCCTGAAGTGAATTTCGCATAACATAATCAGTAACCAAGCTAAAGAGGAAAGGAGACAGAATTCACCTTATCGAACACCAGAAATTCTAAACCAATTGCTACAAGCCTTACCAACTCTTACACGCAACTCAGTGTTATTATAGAGAGCTTTCATTATGTTAACTAACTTGTCTGGTATACCATATGATTACACAATCAACCACAAATTATGACGATCAACAGAGTCGAAAGCCTTTTTGAAATCAACAAAGCTAGCAACCAAAGGTTTCTGAAACTCTAAACATTTCTCAAGAATCTACCTAAGTAAAAATATCTGATCCACACATCCCCTACCACTTCTGAATCCACATTGCTCATCACGCAATTGACTGTCAACCAGATTCTTAATTCTATTAAGCACAATCATGGAAAGATCTTTATCTGGAACAGAGAGTAGGCTAATACCCCTATAGTTATCACAAGAATTGCGATCACATTTTTTGAAAATAGGGATAACAATAGCTCTGGTAAAATCCTTAGGAACCACCTTTATCATAAAAGATATTCAGAATTTCAGTCATCTAAGTGGTAACCGAAACATTCCCAGCTCTAAGCATTTCCGTAGTAATTTCATCCACCCCTGGGGATTTATGAAGTTTAAGTTTAGAAACAGCCAAAATAACTTCAGATTGTGTTATAGGGCCAACATTAAAGCCACCAATGCATCTATCATCATTGCAAACTATGGGAATAAAACTAACCGCGTTGTTTAGAATATTACTGAAATGCTCAGCCCACCTAGCTATGACAGAATCTTCCCCTTCTATAACCTTACCTTGTTTATCCTTCAGTCTTTGTATGCCTATCCGTTTTCTACCACACAAAACATTAACTATCTGGTGCAGCTCTCTGCTGTTGTGCTGTCTAACTGCTTTCTCGGCTTTGTCAGCCAAACCATCAAGCCAAAGATTCTTATCAGCAGCTAACTGATCTTTTACACGTTTATTAAGTTCTCTGTAATGCTTTCTATTAGGATTAGTAGGGTATTGATTAAGGACATTCCTGCAGTTCTTTCTTTCCGAAATAAGTTCAAGTGCCTTATCACTCAGATAATTCTGTCTCTTCTGCTCCTTTTTTCCTGAAAGAATACTGTTAGTGTCCAAAAAAGCCTGTTTAAAATGATCCCATTCTTCCTCAACTTCAGTAGTAAGCATACCATGACTGTCATAACGACTAAGTAACCTATCATGGTAAGCTTTGGCTATAACTGGATCTTTCAGAGCTTCAGTATTAAAAGTAAATTTTTTAAACTCAGCACAACACTTTTTAAGTTTAAGTTGCAAGGCACTTTTAATAAGGTAGTGGTCAGATCCAATTTCAGCTCCCCTATATGCCCTGGTATTCCTAACAGAACTAGCCCATTTACTGTTAATTAATATGTTCATAAAACCTATCCTTCTCATCCTCATCAGCATTCTCATTGGGGGCATAACAGCGGATAACATTCAAGTTTTTAACGCTTGTCTGAAATTTTGCTGTAAGAAACCTCTCATTAATGCACTCGTATCCTAGAAGAGCATCACTAGCATGTCTGCTGAGAAGCAGACCCACGCCTTGGTGATGCTTATTGTCGTCCCTCCCTGAAAAGAGAAATTTAAGATTATTTTTCAGAATCTGACCTTTATCTGTCCATCTGGTCTCTTGCAAGCCGAGAATATCTAAATTATAATGGTGGAATTCTTGTGTGAGGACATCAAGAGAAAATGCTCTGTGAAGAGTCCTCACATTCCAACTACCTATGGAGAAAAAATGGTTAGTGGGATGTTTAAAGAAACTATGTTTATTGAGAGAGGGAATGCCGACAATATCAAACAGCCACCTAATCGCAGACATGGGGTAAAGACCCGTTCCCCCACCACTAAAGGCTGAAGCCATCTGCACTGGAAGACTTCCTCCAATGTAGAATTTGACGATGCCAGTAGAAGCAAAGGGTTCAGGTGCGTGCGATGACCTGTGCTCAGGATTATCCACGAGCTGATAAACATATCCTGTGAATCTATTCACTTGGGGCTGTCAACCCACAAACAAACAGAAAACACAGCGGAAGATTTTCCTTCCACAGAAGCCCACCAATGCAGCAAAATCAGGATCCGTAATCAAGCTCTGAGCCATATATCTGTCCAGTCCAGTGGGTTTATATGGTCTGCACCAGGACACTTTGTGGTTGACCACTCCTCAGCAGGGTAAAAAAAAAAGTAGCCATAGTTGTCCAGATTAGTAGGCCACACTAATCTGGCAGCCCTCCCCTTCTGTTCACTTCCACAAGAGAGTATCTCTTTTGAAAGGTATTAATGGTCTGCACCACGAGAAGGCGGGGTCAGACATTAGGTGCTAGGCCTGGCCGGTTCTATGCATCATCACAGGGGATTGGTGCATAGCTCTCCTTCCATTGACTACCTAGCTACCATTTGCAGACTAACCTTAGAAGGCGTTATTTGATGCACAGAAGGGAAAAACCACTTATATGTGAAATATGTAATAAGAAATATCCATTGAAATATAACCTTAGGCACCATTTCCTTACACACACAAAGGAAATGCCACATGTATGTGAAATACATAAGAAATTTGCATTTAAATCTTAGGAATCATTTAGTGACACACATAGGAGGGGAAATCAAGTGTGTGAAATATGTAACAAGAAATTTGCATGCAAAACTTCACTTGGCGGCCATTTTCTTACTCACAGAGTGGAAAGGTCACATGTATGTGAAGTACATAATACAAAAAAATTATCTCTATATCTAACATTAGGAATATTATTCTGTCACACATAACACATAAATGTGAAATATGTAACAAGAAATCTGTACCCAAATCTACACTTCAGAACCATTATCTGACACAGAGGAAAAGCTGCAAGTATATGAAATATGTAATAGGAAATCTTCATTGAAATCTGCAGTTAAGAATCACTTTCTAACACACAGTTGAAAAACGGAATGTATGGGAAATATGTAATACAAAATTGTCAATACAATATATCTAACCTTACAATTAATTTTTTTTCCACACATGGAAAAATCTGGATGTATATGAAATATGTAATAGGAAATTAGCACTGATATCTATTCTTACCAATCATTTTCTGACACACACTGAGGAAAATGAATAAATACATCTATATACTACGGAATCATTGTCTCATACAGACAGGGGAAGAACCGGATGCATGTAAAACATGTAATGAGAAAAATCTGCGGAGGAATATACAATTAAAAATGATATTGTTGCGGATTACAAAAATGGATAGCCACTGAGCGTGAGTATTAAAAACTATATTTCAAAACCAAATTGAATACAAGGTAAATTGTTACAAAGAAAATATGGATGAAATATCTTATTAACAAATCAACTATTAACCATACACAAGTTATCAATCTTCCTGCGCAGAGCACACAACATTAGCTCTGTCTATTCCACTAAATATTACCTTTTTACTTGATTACCATGTCGCTTGAACATCGTACACAAACAAAATCTTCTTGTGCTAGTTGGCTAACTCACACTAGCAGAACCATACGACCGTCTGCGTACACAACACATAAAAGATACCACTTTTATACTTAACGCACACTGTCTCAGAACAGCTAACCGTCCATTTTCGAACTCTTGACCATTACACACACAACCGTTAAACGCTCAACTGTTCTTCTTCAAAATTCTCCCAAAGTTCTTATTCGTTGGCTGATACTTTTTGCTTTCGGTTGCCAGATTCCTTCTGTCGTAACACTGCCCCCTTCCTAGGTCTTGTTCGTCCCGAACAATTCTGGATTCTAAAGCTTCTTCAGTTTGATGAAACGGGGTCAAACGATCCACGTGAACCACTTGCACTTGTAGCTGGACGTCGAAAGTTTTCTCCTTTGGATTTTTAATTCTATCAACAGTAACAACGAATGAAAATCATTAGTGACATAAAATTCAGGGAGGAGTTTCATCCTCCAGTCTGACCCTTTTGTCAGTTGACTTTCACTTAATTCAGAACTGTCGTGATGAACCTTCAGCCATATTTCACCTGATTCAATTTGATCCCCAAGGTGCTTCACAATCATAATATCAGCTCCATAATTCTTTTTAGCGCTTTGGTCCATCTCCTCCTTCCATACTCTTGCTAGAACTGCAGCTTCTAATCCGACAACCTTACCTGTTTCTCCTGCATAAGTGAAATCAGTGATGTGTCGGGCTGCTAGAAATATCTTTTCTGTTTTACCTTCACATAGCCAGCTTGCAACATCTTCAGATACTCCTTGTTCTATTAACATGTTACGAAACTTGTTCAAAGCATTGCCGTTATGCAGAACCTTGCGGACACGTTATGCTTCATCTACCCTATTATCCACAATGTTCACCAAACGCAGAAGTTCTCCTCCTAACTCTTTGATGAGCTCTTGCAGTTCCAAGGATCCGTTACCAAGGAAACGCTGAACAGCTTCCATCAGTTCCAGAGAATTGTCAACAGAGTTTTCAAGAGGTGAATCCATGTTGCTGATAATAGCTGAACTCTTCATTCCACGAGCTTGTGATGCTGCAACCATTTCCTTAACTAAATCAACAGCAACATCTTCTGTACTGATGAGATCAATAGCTCCTTTTCCGAATTCAACATCATAAACCAAAGTGCACACTCCTTCAGCCAGCTTTTTGGACACAATTGAGCATATCATTAGAGGAATGCTATCTACAGTAGCCGTCAGATCCTTGTAGTGGTAAATCTTCTTCTCTGTTGGCACCAGCTCCTCTGTCTGTCCTACGATGCAGCATCCGACGTCTTCCATCACTGCTCGATTTTATCTTTAGTGCAGTCGACTGTGAAACCAGGGATGGATTCCAATTTGTCCAGAGTATCTCCCGTCAATTGGAGAGCACGACCGGAGATCATGGGGACCTTGAGACCTAAAGCAGCAAGTGCAGGAGCCAAGACAAGACTCACTTTGTTGCCGACACCTCCTGTGCTGTGTTTATCTACCATCCGATGGCGCCACTCGGGTCTCCAGCAAAACACATGACCCGAGGTCATAGTTGCTGTTTCTTCCGAATTCACTTTCTTGGAGCTCTCATTGTAATTAGCCAGAGAAATATCAGTCATGATTGCCAAATTGTTCATTCTGGAGATCAGCGATGAGTTTTGTAACATGATATTGTCCACTTTAGAGCTCTTGTAGTCGTGATAAAACTCTTCTATATCCTTATAATCTAAATGGTTATAATGTCCAAATCTGCGCATTGACTGTTCAGGAAAGAAATTCAGCATGGCTACGTTGAGATTATCTGAGGGCTTCACTTCTCTCTGATCGTAACTCTGAGGCTTAGTTTCATCCAGAAAGTTAGTCTTTGAAGTACTGTCTCTGCCTGGAGCTCCTTTACTAGCATCACCTGTTACGCTTCTAAGCCATTCTTCGGAATTCTTTCTTAAATCCCCACTTTCTATAAACGATTCGAGTGTGGCTATATGCTTTGGAAAAATTTCTCCGACTTCCCCGGTGACGTCGAATGGCACTTTGTATCTATGATGAATGGACGCCTCTTCTTTACTCGGACCACTCTGCGAAATGTAAACTCTGTTTCGTTCCCCCTCATTACCACTAGTTACTCTGCCTTTGCGATAATTGTCCATGACGCATTTTGCTGACGGCGAGGAATAGAATACCTTTCGTGTGGATCTCTCTTCAGATCGTGCCAGACTTGTATACCTAGGTATTTTGAAGTGCAAAGTGTACTGTATAGTCTCACAGCTCTCTGATCTGTGTGATTGTTCTTCACAGTTCCTAGACATGTCACCAGCGACATAGACACTCTGCCATGCATTACCAGTAGTTGCGTGGTCAAAGGCATTATCTGCGCTATCTCTACGTTTCTTGATTTCCAGTAGCAGATCCACATTTTGAGATTCTCCTTTCTTGCGAAGATTCGATTCTTTTGTAGTCTTCCTCTCGCAGTCCTCTCGCACTTTCTCTATCTGTCTCGAGATCTCTTCAATCCATATGAAGGCTTCATCAGAACGCCACTGTCCCAGCGAGCTTCTCCTGTCCGTCGAATTTTGTAAAAACGAATTGAATCTAAATTGCTTCTTTTTCAGACAGCGAAGAATCCCGGAATGTTTTCTGGTTCCGCATCGTTTCTTTCCCACATCAGCATTATGTTCATCTATACTGTTATCTCCAGTGCTGTTAGGTTTGCAAATTTCACCTATTGGTTTTGGATTCACATTTTGATATGCGTTGCCTTTCTCTTTTTCCTTTTCATTATTTTGTGTAGCCATTTCGCTTTCATTTTATCATTTCGACTCATTATTTCATCTAATTTACTATTTTGTGTCACTATTTCGGCTTTAATATCAGTCATCTGTGTAGCCATATAGGCTTTCAAGTCATCTTTTTGAGAAATTATCTCAGTTCTCAACTCATTATTTTATCTTTTAATGTCATTCATCTGTGTAGCCATATCGGCTTTCATATCAGTCATCTGCGTAGCCATATCGGCTTTCAAGCTATTTATCAACTTTACTAATTCATCCATACTTCTAGTTAACGGCATTCAATAAATTACCCCACTTCTGACACCAAATGTTGCGGATTGCAAAAATGGATAGCCACTGAGCGTAGTATTAAAAACTATATTTCAAAACCAAATTCAATACAAGGTAAATTGTTACAAAGAAAATATGGATGACGTATCTTATTAACAAATCAACTATTAACCATACACAAGTCATCAATCTTCCTGCGCAGAGCACACAACATTAGCTCTGTCTATTCCACTAAATATTACCTTTTTACTTGATTACCATGTCGCTTGAACATCTTCGTACACAAACAAAATCTTCCTGTGCTAGTTCGCTAACTCACACTAGCAAAACCATACGACCGTCTGCGTACACAACACATAAAAGATACCACTTTTATAATTCCCGCGTACACAACACATAAAGATAATTCTTTATACTTAACGCACACTGTTTCAGAACAGCTAACTGTCCATTTTCGAACTCTTGACCGTTACACGCTCCACTGTTCCTCTTCAAAATTCTCCCAAAGTTCTTATTCGTTGGCTGATACTTTTTGCTTTCGGTTGCCCGATTCCTTCTGTCGTAACAATATTCTGACGTGGTTTTTTCCTTTTGTATATATGAAATATGCAAAAAGAAATTTTGAAATATAGCATCAAAAGTGTTTTCAGTTTATATAAAGGAAAAACCACTCTCTCAAAAATAAAAAAAAATGTAATCAAAGCTGAGCAAAAAACCATTATCTGATATGAAAGATTACTGGCTTAACTATGACCTCCTTATAAAATTTCAGAATGAAGTTGGGGCAAAATTTTCTTTTAGAAAAAGTGGTCTGGTGTGTGAAATACACAGCAAAGCTAAAAACTGAAAGAGGAATCTTTAATGTTTTCAACTACATAGAAAGGAAATTGCGCATGTTGATGAAATATGTATAAAGAAATATTCATGGAAAGCCTGTATTAATATTTATTTTTCTCTAATGAATGATATACCTCACAAAAGTGAAACATGTAACATGAAATGTGCACAAAAGTCATAATTAAAGTGTTATTCATTATCATGCATGAAACTGAAACCACATATCTGTAGAATATCCAACTAAATATTTGCCGAAATATAATTGTTCAAAGTTATCTTTTGAGGAACATAAAGGTAAAGCTATTCCAGTTGTGAAATATGTAGCAAATTTTTGTCACGAAACAAAGTACTTTATTGAAATTTTGTACCATGGAAGACAAATGAATTTGCTATGAAATATGTACGAAAAAATTTACAGAGAGACTTCTTGATTCATTTTCTGAGAAACATGAAAGAAAAGCTACATAGGTATAAAATACGACAGGAGAAATTTCTACTGAAAACTCAAGTAACATTTTCAGTTTGGTGTAAGAGTAGAGCCTCGTATCTCTGAAATGTTTAGCAAAAAATTTCTGGTATAAAATTCATTTTGTTATCCAATAACTAACACACAGAAGGTAGATTTCTGTAAGCTATTTATCATGGAATTTACCCAGAAAAATGGTTAAGAATTATTATGTGAACCCACATGTGTCTGAAATTTCTTAGAAAAACTTTCCAGAAGAAACTCAATGTACTATTTTCAGTTGAATGTGAAAAAAAGCCATGCATTTCAAAATATGCAGAAAACATTTTTACACATAGTTCCTCTCAGTTTGCATTCTGTAATACACTCGTAACAGAATCCATATATCTACTAAGTATGTTGCAAAAGCCTGGACTGAAATACTATATTTCTTACATAAAAAAGTATACTGATATATATATAAAATATACAGTACACTAGAGTAAAGTGACCAGATTTTAACATTGGTAAAGCGGGACACCATGAGCGGTCACCATTGGTAAGCGGGACACCATATTTTATTCTTAGTTTATAAATTAAATTAATTTGATTGTTATAAAGTAACTATATTTTAAAAATTATTTTAATTTTAATCCTATGTTTCTTTCTAAATAATAACAATACTAACTTGTATTATTTTTCCTCTGAATTTGCCGTAACGTAAGTCGTAAGTGTCACTTACAAGGCCGGCGCTAGACTTTTTGCCGCCACTATAAAATATAAATAATACGAGTACTGTCTGCTAAATTCAAGAAAATTTATGTATTTATGAAATAAATAAGTAAATTACTTACCTAAATTATCTGAATAGCTGATTTGTTGACATCACTTGTTTAACTAGCACTAGCACGCAGTACGGTCATTGTTCTAAATTCTTCATTAAGTCTAAACAATGGTGGTCGAATTCTAACAACTGATCAACAATGCGAACTTTGATAAGCAGTTCTCGATAATCAGTTCTCGACAATTATTTCTTATTATTAAAGTTTAACATTATAAAATTAACAAAAATAATATAAAACTCATATCCTGGCGAAATAGCCACATGGCCGCCGAAAACCGTATATTCCCTTCCCGTTCTCCCGCCGTTCCCTAGCTTGTCGTGCATTCTTTCCGAAAATCGGGACTTTTTTAAAACGCCGCGGGACGCGGGACAAATTGTTAAAAATCGGGACTGTCCCGCCAAAAGCGGGACGTCTGGTCACCTTACACTAGAGTCTCTTTTTACGAGGTAGATATGTTCCACAGAAAGCCGCACAAAAAAAGACAAAGCTTCAGTTGCAAAATTAGGGATACGTTCCAAAATTTCTAAAACCGCATAAAATCAAAGCAATGAGTTAAACCGAAAAACGCATAAGAGAAGTTTATGAAAATTCAGGAAAATAAGAATGCCCGCAAAAAGAGGAAAATTGTTCGAAAATCTCCATGAAATTGACATAAAACTTAAAATAGGTTTGTTTTAAAATTGTATCCATTTAATTTTATTGAAAAATAATAATTCATTTCACATTTTTTTATCAGAATTATCGTCGCTATCTGACAATACACGGCATCATTTTTGAAGTGGTGCGAAATCAGTAGAAGTGATGTTCAGCACATCACATCTGCATGGTAAAAAATTAGAATTAGCATCAACATCAAGCTTCTTCTGTGTTGATTTTTGTCCTCTGACAATGTAACCAGTGATTAAACTTTGCGTTGATGATTATACTAATTTCTTATGCAGTTCGCGATATCCAGACATACAATTCTTGAGCTCACGTTGGAATTTGAAGGCTCATTCAGAATTTGTGTCATTAACGAGAAAATGATTTTCCAATTTATTACACACACTTCATTCTTTTCAATGGCTCTGATGGTAGATTCACATAAGCTAAAATGTTCACCAATCGCCATAGATCCTTCTTTTGCTGAGCGATCTAAAATTGCAATTTTCATTTCCAAAGAAATTGCTTTTTTTTTTCGCTTTTTTTTTTCTCCATTGGGCGAATTGTAAAATATAAATTATTATATCCATTGTAAAATATAAATTAGCAACATTTAGACTTAAGATAACAGATTGATAACAAAAAGACAAACACCTACTTACATGCAAAATTAAATTTCACGGACACTTACTGCTTACATGTACACCACAATGTATGTAAATTCGACTTCCGATAATGAAAAGACAAAACTACTCATAAAAAATTGTACATTAAACTTCTCGAACACCCACTGCTTGAGGCAGGGGGTGGCTCATTCGGTTGAGCGCCAGACCCATAATCAGCAGCTCAGTTTCGAGTCCCAGCTGGGTCAGCGTTGAGATTTATCTCCGCAAAATTCCCCGCCCTTGCACTGTCAGTAGGGGACACCGATGGGCTTGGAAAGGCCCGCTGTCCATCGGACGGGACATTAAACTGGGGCCCCTTGTATGAAAGAGTCATACCGTGTGCAGGTTAAAGAACACAATGTATCACCTTGACGGGAGACTGACATCTTTCTCTCAACAACTGTTTTAGTGGGTCCCCTCACCCAACCTTTTCTGAGCCTTCAGGGTTCATGTGACCTGGCCATTCAGCCCATAGTGTGCAAAAAAGTGCCGGTCAAAGATAAAACAACCCAACCCAAGCTCACTGCTTACACGTTCACTACTTCTATGTAAATGGAAAATTCACAACGGGGATCTCCCGAATTTGCATGAAATATGCGCACCACATAAATTCAAAACCGCATTAAATAGTTGCCCATAAAAAGAAACTATAGTGTATATATATATAGCTGTATCTCTCTTGCTATTTTCAGTCACATAGAAAGAGAAGCCACTTATCAGTGAACTAAGTGAGAAGAAATTTTCACAGAAAGCTCGTTTAAATGTCCATTTTCCGATGCCTCAAAGCAAAAGCCACAAGTGTGAGAAATATTTAACAATAAATTTGGCAAAAAATCGGTTCTCCGAAAGAATTTTCTGGCACACAGAAAAACTACCTTAATCTAAAATTAAAGAAATTTGAATGAAAATTTACCTTCAGGAGGCATTTTACTCTGCACAGAAATAAGAAGCTACATGACTGTGAAATATGGAAAGAAAGTTTTAAGACAGTGCCTGGCTTTGAATATCTCTAAGGGAAAGACAAACGAAGCAGCCTCATATATAATCAAAGACCACAGAATGTCAATTGCCATTTTTACTGCAGGAAAAGAGACTACATTTCTGTGAACTAAGCAAACAAATGATTTCCATTCAAATTTATTCTCAGGGGCATTTTCTGCCAAGTGGTAAAAGATAGGTTTCTCTGAAATAATTGACAAGGAATTTACATAAATGTTCACCATAACAATCAGTACCTTATACAGAAGAAAAAGAAACTTTATGAAAGTGAAATATTTGAAAAACTAAATTTGCATTCTTTCTTCAGTGAAACGTGTGCTTTAATGACATGCTCTACCAAGCACAGAAGACAAGCCATCTGTTTGAAATATGTAACAAAAAGATTATCAAAACAGAGGAGACTTAATTCTTAGTGTCTGATACAGATGAAGCAGAAGCACTCTATGTGGGAAATAAATGACTCTCCATGAAATATGTAAATTGTAGTTGATTGCGTATTGAAATATACCTTTCAGTGATGAGAAAAAAATCTTTTCTGATTGAGATTTCCGATGTTGTTCTTTCAGTTTAGCAATGATGCCAAAAATTCTATGTGTAATTTAAATGCAATAATTTAAGAAATATAAAGAAATGATTGACTGGCGATGGCCTTATTTTTATGATGCAACTGTACCATATAAATGTATTCCAAAAACTTTTTTAAGTTTAAAAATTATTTGGACACTTGCGTGAACAACTTTGGGAATAAGACTTATACAGAAAGAGTGACACGGGAGAAAAATTTAAAATTTAATTAATTTGAACGAGAAAAAGAAGAAAAAAACAATAAAATCTTGATTTCTGAAAATTGTTGAAAGAAATAATAATATGATGCATCAACAGGAAACACTGCAAATGAACGTTGTCCATAATTTGAAAAGCATCAGTTTTCATTCATCGTTAAGGATATTTGGAGAAATTATATTATTTTAGAATCATGTTATTTTAGTTAACTGTTTCCTGTGTTCACTTTTCTGGAAAATTTTGTGTAAGAGCAATTCTGATATGTAGTGTTTAAGTTTGGATAAATCTTTAAATATCAATTTTCAATGGACGATGTTACTTGATATAAATGGAAAACAAAATTCGAAGATTTGTGAGTTTTTTAATATATTTTTTTATCTATAACTGTAACGAAAGACAAAGTACTGAACAAAATGTAAGTCTCATTTTTCATCAATATTCTTAGTATTTAAAGAGTTACATAAAAAATAAAATACATTCTGAAGCAGCTGCTTGCCACAGAGATCTGATAGGAGCCTGTCAGTTTGCATAAGTCGTATAAGAATAATGTGACCACCCACTTCCCATTATTACGTAGGTGGTCATATTAATCTGACGCGACTGTGTATGTGCCAAAATATAAGGTCTGTGAAGGTAGCAGGACCTCACCATAGAAACAAGACAAACATCCAGGTCCCTTAGATCAGTAGCCAAGCGTGCTTTCAATAATTTACAACAGCTCCAGTGTTAATCGCGATATTTTATCAGAAATAAATTGAAACTTAATTAAGCATATTTTAGTCATTATCAAAGATTTATTATATCATTTGAGTAAAATAAGTATACATTTTTAAACCCCGAGTAAAGAACTGATTATTAACGACTTTTGTTAGATTTTTCTACAACACACTTCTATTGTTATATTGTAGTATATCTTTAAATTTTAAAACACGAGAATGAATAGTATAAGTAATCATCATCATCCTCAAGCAGCCATGGACTTCAGAGGTCCAACCAGACTGTGCAATTTCGTTCTCCAAGCAAATCTGTCCTGAGCTACATCTGCATCTGGCCACTGCACACCAATTATAATAAGGTCCTGTTTGACATTGTCAGCCCACTGCATCCTAGGTCTCCTCTTTTTGAAGCCTTTAGGCACACTGTTCATAACCCTATTTGCCAATCTATAATTATCCATATAGGCAACATGGCCAAACCAACGGAGTCTCTCTCTGCACAATACGCTGCTTATAGGAGGTTGTAAACTCCTTTACCTAACATCATTAGTTACAAATTTGAACCACCTAATGCCCAAGATACTGCGTAAGCATCTAGTTTCCTGTTATCTTGTTTACAAACTGTCAACGTTTCACTACCATAACTAACCCTAGAAAGAACAAAACTATTATACAGCCTAATTTTAGTCTTTAGGTGTATATGACTATTTCTCCACACTCTCCATAGATTCTTAAAAGTCCCGGCAGCAATCCCTATTCGTCTGTTAATCTCATGCCGCACATCACCATTATCTGTTACATAGCTCCCAAGATAATTTAACTGTGACACCTGCTCAAGACTGCAACCATTCAGATTAACTGAATCACAGCCTGCCTGACCAATTTTCATCACTTTAGTTTTCTCACTGTTTATAACCAAACCAACTCTACTACCTGTCTCATCAACAGCTCGAATGAAAGAGTTAATCTCATCAACATCATTTGCCAAAAGGGCTAAATCATCAGCATAATCTAAATCAGAAATTTTCGTATCTCCTGTCCATTTAAGGCCAAAATCTTTCCCTTGAAGTGAATTTCGCATAACATAATCAATAACCAAACTAAAGAGAAAAGGAGACAAAATGCACCCTTGTCGAACACCATAAGTAATGCTAAACCAATTGCTACAAGCCTTACCAACTCTCACACACGACTCAGTGTTATTATAGAGAGCTTTCATTATGTTAACTAACTTGTCTGGTATACCATATGATTTCACAATCAACCACAAATTATGACGATCAACAGAGTCGAAAGCCTTTTTGAAATCAACAAAGCTAGCAACCAAAGGTTTCTGAAACTCTAAACATTTCTCAAGAATCTGCCTAAGTGAAAATATCTGATCCACACATCCGCTACCACTTCTGAATCCCCATTGCTCATCACGCAATTGACTGTCAACCAGATTCTTAATTCTATTAAGCACAATCATGGAAAGAACTTTATCTGGAACAGAGAGTAGGCTAATACCCCTATAGTTATCACAAGAACTGCGATCACATTTTTTGAAAATAGGGATAACAATAGCTCTGGTAAAATCCTTAGAAACCATGCCTTTATCATAAAAGATATTCAGAATTTCAGTCATCCAAGTGGTAACCGAAACATTTCCAGCTCTAAGCATTCCTGTAGTAATTTCATCTACCCCTGGGGATTTATGAAGTTTAAGTTTAGAAACAGCCAAAATAACTTCAGATTGTGTTATACGGCCAACATTAAAGCCACCAATGCATCTATCATCATTGCAAACAATGGGAATAGAACTAACCGCGTTGTTTAGAATATTACTGAAATGCTCAGCCCACCTAGCCATGACAGAATCCTCACCTATAACCTTACCTTGTTTATCCTTCAATACCTGTCCGTTTTCTACCACACAAAACATTAACTATCTGGTACAGCTCTCTGCTGTTGTGCTGTCTAACTGCTTCCTCAGCTTTGTCGGCCAAACCATCAATTGATTAAGGACATTCCTGCAGTTCTTTCTTTCTGAAATAAACTCAAGTGCCTTATCACTCAGATAATTCTGTCTCTTCTGCTACTTTTTTCCTAAAAGAGTACTGCTAGTTTCCAAAAAAGCCTGTTTAAAATGATCCCATTCTTCCTCAACTTAAGTAGTAAGCATACCATGACTGTCATAATGACTAAGTAACCTATCATGGTAAGCTTTGGCTATAACTGGGTCTTTCAGAGCTTCAGTATTAAAAGCAAATTTTTTAACCCTAGCACAACACTTTTTAAGTTTAAGTTGTAAGACACTTTTAACAAGGTAATGGTCAGATCCAATTTCAGCTCCCCTATATGCCCTGCTATTTACAGTTGGAAATTAGCTAATGGTATTCTGTAAGTTTAGATTGATTGTATGTAGTGACTTACAAGAGCATTTATTATTTATAACACTTTGTATCAGAAAATAATAATAAGTGCTATTGATTCCATTATTCTCTCCGTGTTTCTGTAAGTATGAACGGGAAGTGATTTGTTCATGAATTTACACTTTTCGGACAAGTCTCTGATTGGGTTATTTAGTTTCAGTGTCTTTCTTAAGTGGGAAGCTGATCTGCATAACGACATCATAGCAGAATAATCCAATCAGAGACAACCAGTCTGGTAAATGCCATGACAACGATTGATTTCTAGTAATGTATAAATAAATCTTATCAAGCCCATTGTTGTTTCTTTTCTTACAGAATTTCAATTGCCATGGATATGGTTCGAACAGGACTGCATAGTGATACAGTTAGAAATTAGCTAATGCGCATTCTGTAAGTTGTACGAACGAAGGTTGCATCTGGCAACCTTCGTTCGGCAACCAATTTGGGTTTAGGAAGGGTAGAGGTACATAAACTGCATTGTTGATTTTTACGTCAAAGGTGTTTCATTCCATACAAGAATTGACAATAATCAATTTACTCTATCCGTATTTGTGGACTTGGAGAAAGCTTTTGACACCGTTGATCACGAAATTTTAATTAGCAAACTAGAAAATATTGGCATTCGTGGTGTTGTATTAAAATGGTTTAAAGACTACTTACATCACAGAACGCAATGTGTTAGTCTTTTTAATACACTTAGTAACCCAAAACATATCTCATGTGGCTTACCACAAGGTTCAGTCCTGGGACCAACCTTGTTTCTGATATTCATAAATGATCTATGTAAATTAAAAATAAATAGCTATATTAACACTTTTGCAGATGATACATCATTAACTTTATTCGCAGATTCTCTGGAAAATCTCCTTTATAACATGAACACTGATCTAAAACGTGTGATGAAATGGTTGGATTTAAATGGATTACTTTTAAATACGAAAAAGACTAAATATATTCTATTTAACCTATATAAAATAAATAATAATATTATTATATGTAAAATATTATTTATATAAAATAATAAATAATAATATTTGACCTAATATAAAATTTATATTATTAAAAAATTATTTTATTAAAAAAGCATAACTCACTGGATGGTCTTGGTGGGATTATCATCTGTCTCCTAACAATTGTCCAGTGGGTTCCCTCCCCGAACCTTCTCTGAGACATTGGAGTCTTTGTGATCTTGTTATTTAACTCATTTTTGGCAAACACGTACAATCGCTCAAAAAATATCCGAACACTATGGTTGATTACAGATTTCAGAAAAAAACTGGCAATGATGATTTTAGAGATTAGTGATCTGGAAACTTCGTGTACTTACACGAAGATTGCCAGATCACTAATTTCTAAAAACATCGTTGCCAGATTTATTTTTACTGAATTCTGTAATCAATCACTTCGGATATTTATTTGAGCGACTGTATGTATACGAAGGTTGCCAGATAACTAATTTCTAAAAAAAATCGTTGCCAGATATTTTTTCTGAAATCTGTAATCAACCATAGTGTTCGGATATTTATTTGAACGACTGTATGTACACGAAGGTTGCCAGATCACTAATTTCTAAAAAATATCGTTGCCAGATATTTTTTCTGAATTCCGTAATCAACCATAGTGTTCGGATATTTATTTGAGTGACTGTGCACGAAGGTTGTCAGATCACTAATTTCTAAAAACATCGTTGCCAACTTTATTTTTACTGAAATCTGTAATCAACCATAATGTTCGGATATTTATTTGAGCGACTGTATGTATACGAAAGTTGCCAGATAACTAATTTCTAAAAAAACTTTGCCAGATAATTTTTTCTGAAATCTGTAATCAACCATAGTGTTCGGATATTTATTTGAACGACTGTATGTACACGGTGGTTACCATATCACTAAGTTCTAAAAAAGACTGTCAGATATATTTTCTGAATTCTGTAATCAACCATAGTGTTCGGATATTTTTTTGACCGACTGTACCTCTCAGAGGTCAAACTACCGAACCCAAATGCTCTCGAGCAAATTGGTTTTGCGATACGGATTGCTTTCGCTTCTTAAGATGCTTACGGGCCACCACTGAATCTATGTTATGATGGGTTTTCATGTGTATTTGCAGACTTTTACACACATCCGTGGTCAGAATATACATTTGTACTTCTATTTCTTTATGAAACTAAATAACATTTTAGGTAATGTTTCAAGAAATAAATGATTATTTATTATCTCAATCGAGGTTAGGATTTAACCTTGAAATTTATAATAGGAGGAGGTTGGGTTGTTTTACCTCTGAGTGGCACTTTTTCCACACCATGGGCTAAATGGCTAGGTCACAAGTACCCCGAAATCTCAGAGAAGTTTGGGGGAGGGGACCCACTGGAACAGCTGTTGGGAGACAGATGGTAGCCTCCCGGCAAGGCCATCCAGCGTGTTCTTTAACGTGCACAGGGTATGGCTCTCCCCTACACGGACCAACGGCTTAACGTCCCATCCGACAGACGGCGGCCTTTCAAAGCCCATCGGTGTCCCCTACTGACCGTGGGCAGGGTGGGAAATTTTGCGGAGATAAATATCAACGCTGACACAATTCGGACTCGAACCTGGGAACTACAGATTACGAGCCTAGTGCGCTACAGACTGAGCCGCCCCTAAAAGGAGGAGGAGGTCTCAAGTGAAATGTTTCAAACTGATGATATATACTGAGTGATTGAATTAAACTATGTTACTTTGTAGTTCTGCGGATAAACAGTTAGTTGCACAAAGCTGAAATTTGAAGGGGATAATAATCAGGTCATGCAGAATAAAATGGCAGGTAAAAAAGTAAATTCTTATAAAAATGCCAGCTGGTTGAACGCGGCGCTCTACAGAAAAACGATGCACATTTTTTACCAATCACGTGTTAGTAAGAGAATACATCACGTGGTTACAGAATGAAAACAGAAAGCCATGATGAGACCTGACCCTTGTATAATAGAGAGCATGATCATTTTCACTTTCCCAAACTTTCCAGAAAAGTGGACAAAAAGAGTCACGACACCGGTCATCGTGCATTATTGGTAAGTTCTATTTCCAAAATAATAACAAAGGCACGAATGCTATAGCCGCATATTGCTTACTGATGAGATGGAGACGCCTTTGAGGAGAATGAGTTACAAAACAGTGCTCAGAATTTTGAAGAAGCGGTTATAAATCGTAATGCGATTGCAGAGGAAGCGTACCGGTTTTTGAACACATTGTAAATGGCTAATGCTGTAGTCTTCTCTTAGAGCCAGGGCCGATGTAACACTCCTGAATCTTGTGTGATCCAATGTCTCCAAGGTCCTACGAAATGTGTTGCGCTACTTCCGGTACAAATTGGTATTTTCAAGGCTTAGGGCTGGATAGGATGGAGCTGGCCATTGACTCTTACAGAGTGAGGAGACACTTCCGGATGAATGGTAATGTCAACACACAGCATTGTTGGATAAGGCAATCGTCACATCCTCTGGGGATGATGAAATTTCACAGCATTCTCCATCTGTTACTGTATGGTGTGTTTTCAATGCTACTATCATCTAGGAACCCTTCTTCTCCACTAGGTCCAAGCCATGATCACCTAAAACGTATAACACAAATAAAGCATGTCCAGAGCATAATGCTTTATTTGCTACAGTTTCGCGTTATCTCAGTTATAACTGAGATACATAAATTAGTAACTTCTTAAATAAGCTTTACATTAAAATCATCGCAATCAAATCTATTTCAAAGTCGATTTTCGACAAAATTCGTTCACTATTTTCACAGTTGCGCAGAATCTAATATTTAACAGCTAAAATGACAGTTTAAATAATTGTTCTGTCAAGTTAATAAAAACTAGTTAAAAAGAAAGCAAAACCGTCATACTGAACATTACTGATTCATATATGAGTGTTTTTAGCAGTTCTTGTAATAATCATGTTAATTTCCACTAATTATAAATGACGTTTTGCAGAACAATCTAACTTGCTAAATGTTTCAGCTTCCACAACACTTAAACACTAAACGCATCTTTATAAAAATTTGTTGCGTTTGAAAAAGTTGTTTTGATTTAAAGAGATTTGACAGAGATTTTTAAATTAGGAAGCATTTTTTTTATAAACTTTTATTTAAAGAAGTTACTGAATTCTGCAACTGACTTACTTAACATCGAACTTCATTTGATGATGGAACCGCTTAGTGTACATGTACACTAAGATTTCAAAAATCATTTTTTTAATGTGATATCCCTGTACAGTCACCCAAAAATATCTGAACACTATGGTTGATTTCAGAATTCAGAAAAAATCTGGCAACGATTTGTTTAGAAATTAGAGATCTGGCAACCTTCGTGTCACGTGACACGAAGGTTTCCAGATTACTAATTTCCAAAAAATCGTTTTTTGAGCGACTGTACTCTGTAGGGACTCATCTGTAAATTCCGAAGCGATATGAGTGTGCGATGGATGTTATAATGTGATATCACAAAACGTTCTATTAACGTTATTAATAAATAAGCCAACGACTTACTACACTACGACATTAAAATGCAATATTTATTTTTGCTATTATTCTTTTCAACGTTTTCCGATTTTAAAAATCGTTTTTTTTTAAATATATTATCCCTTGTAATTAAATACTAGTTACAGTTAATACTCACTTGGTATGTTGACATTCATACAAAAATAAAGATTCCTACAGAAAATACGTTAGTAAAATGAAGAGGCGGTCCTGTATGTACAGCGGATGGGGTGAAGTGTTAAATCCTTCTGATACGTTATATATATTATAAACGACCTGTTCTAAAATAACAGGTCGTACACTATTATTGCTATTTTTAGCGACTTACGTAGGAAGTCACTGAACTGGAATTCTCTTTCGGAATCCAACATATGTGTGATTAAGCGACTACCCAAAACTACACTAAATGGTACTATAATTTATAGTGGTAGCTGTTTTCACCCTTCTTTTATTACTTTTATCTAGCAAATAGCATAAGATAAAAAATTATGATTTAAGGTTACGTTGAATATTTATCTTTATTATTACACTGACTGCTTTCAGAATGAAATAAAGATTTCTATCTTTTCAAAATCATGCATCTTAATCTTTATATACGAGGTGACCCAAATTAAACTGACAATATTTAAGTAAATTTGTAGAGAAAACTCAGTTGTCTACCAAGTCTCGGCGCGCCATCTACCGTATTTATTGTCTACCAAGCCTCGGCTTTCATCTCACGGACGACAGCATTTCCAATCCCATAGGTGTTCTCTCCTCACCGAGGGAATGGTTCGAATGAGCCGTTATAAATGAATGTTGGAACAGCTGAGACTCGAACCTGGGAACTACAGATTATGATTCATGCGCGTTGCCGAGTGAACTAATCCTTTCTTCCGATACTATATGAGAGAAAAGGTAGAGGCCATATGAAAGCGATACGACTTCAACTCTGTATGAAATCACGACTGCTTTGAAAATAAGACTCATATATTCGGACACTTCCACAGGGAACTCCGCTATTTGCAATTCAGCAGTCGGTGTCCTATTCGGAGACTTATAGTGTTGGATAAAAATCGACTAGGTTTCAGTGTTGTCGGAAGAAACATGAGTGAATTGTAGAAAACTTCGGAAAAAAGGATCATCTAGTCAGATAAAATATAAAATTTAATATTTTCTACAGATGGCAGAGCTAGGGTGTGGTGGTGACCACGTGACACAATGAACTCCTCATGTGTCACCTCCACTGTATGATGTTGAAGGGATTCACATGACGCGGATTCGGTATATTATTATGTCTCAAGCATGGACAAAATACTGCAGCATATCTAATTTTTTACTGATGGAGACTAAACATTTCAAGATGATAATGCAACAGACGACTTTGCGACATCTGTCTGTGATTGGTTTGAGTAACATTACAAAAATAATGAATGAATGAAAAAAAATGAATTCAAAAATTTGCATTTCTTCTCCCCCCCCCCCCCTGGTCTAAGGGGTCAACTCATTGCTCACAAAAAAACTTCGTGACCTTTACATTCTACCACCAACATTTAAAATTTCCAGCATAACTACATCGTTTGCAATATTCTTTTGATATTTTGGAATTTTCAAAGCTTTCCGCCGTTAGAGGTCGCATTTGTAGCTTTTGTAAGATTCGTAAAGTGCAAATCGTAATATTTCATCAATTACTATCAATATCAAATTTATTCTTAATTTTTCTCTTAAAACAAAAATAATTGGATCACCATTGCTTTCTATGGAAACTTCGTAAATTTACATTCCACCACCGAAATTTCAATTTTTTATCAAATAAATAGTATGTAAGAGAAATTTTTAGAAACGTAGCATTTTATGTTGTCATTATGGTTGTTGTCATTATGTTGTCATTATCATTATTACAGAGAGGCGAAATCAAAAAAAAAGTATTATGAATTTTAAATCTGAATCTGTACGATTTTTTGCTCCTAAAATCACTCTCCAATTGAACATATTATATATCTCAATATAAGGTTGCAAATATAATATATATAATATATAAGGTTATAAGTTGCAAATAGAAATGCTGACATATTTTCCTTCCCAAGGTTCTTCACATTCACGCCATTTAAAGTTTTTCCGCCCCATTTTAACATAAAAACTACTCAGGTGAATTTTTTTGCCTTGTGTTTGCGCGCCACCTAGCGGAATTTTATATTATAGGAGAGTACGCGTAAAGCTACGGTTTTCGCACAATTGGGCAGGCCTTAGTACACCATTACTAACATTTTGAAAGGTTGGGAGGGGGAGTCAATGGGCTCCATGCCCTCCCCATCCCTTAGATCCGGCACTGATATATATAACATAGATTATATATAAATAAAATGAGAAATATTATTTAATAACAATATTTTATTCAAAAAATGCTTACATAAGAAACTTACACACTAATATTAAAATACTTGCATAAGCAAAATTACTTGCAAACAATTAGTTAAAGAGACACTGAGCATGAACTTGATAAGGTACAGTCGCTCAAAAAATTATCTGAACACTATGGTTGATTACAACATTCAGATAAAATACCTGGCAACATTTTTTTCAAAAATTAGTGATCTGGCATCCTTCGTGTACTGTGCACGAAGGATGCCAGATCACTAATTTCTAAAAATATCGTTGCTAGATATTTTTTCTGAATTTTGTAATCAGCCAGAGCGTTCGGATACTTTTTTGAGCGACTGTACAAGTTCTTTTATGTCAATGTCGATGTCAGCTGTGATCCGAGGTATCTCCTCAAGTGCCGTGTCTTTAATGCAATATCCAAAAAATTCCCCGCCCTACCCGCGGTCAGTAGGGGACACCGATGGGCTTGGAAAGGGACACCGTCCGTCGGATGGGACGTAAAGCCGTGGCTCCGTGTGCGGGAGAGCCATACCCTGTGCACGTTAAAGAACACGCTGGATGGCCTTGACGGGAGGCCACCATCTGTCTCCCAACAGCCGTTCCAGTGGGTCTCCACTCCCAGTCTTCTCTGAGCCTACGGGGTCCATGTGACCTGGCCATTTAGCCCATGGTGTGCAGAAAAGTGCCGCTCAGAGGTAAAATAACCCAACCCAATATTTAATGCAATATTTTAAGTCCCAAATCTCTTAAGTTTGGATATTTTTCTGTTGATAGAAGTTTAAACAGTTCTTTCCCGGTTTCTTTTCCACATCCAAAAAATGCATCTGCCTGCAACTCGCATAATACCATTTCAAATTTAGGATCTATATTTGCAATAGTAATATTTAATGAATTGTTAAATAACATTATAGCACCTTGTACACCAAACAACGTGCTGTTCCTTTGTCCAAAATGAAAAATATTCAACTGTCCATCATTCTTGCAATTCACGATTTTCATTGTAAATATTTCCTTGCTTATAGCGCGCTCATATTTATGGGTTACTGTTAATAGATAAATAAAAGTTCTGCTAAATGCAATGGAAGGTGTGCACACATAAAATATTGTTATTAAAACAAGTTGTCGTTATTTGTATCGATTCGCACAACACCAAAGAACGAACTAAACACAAAGTGTCCACTGATTTTTTGCGAGAGCATGGTTAAAAAGAGAAAGAACAGATAGATTATATTTCAAAAGCCAAATCATTCAAATTCAAACTGTTATTCATCCGAAGTCCCAGTCCTAATACAAAAAATCAAATGAAAAATTTCACATTAACCACCACTAAATATATACAAAAAACTAATTAAATAAAATACCATTTGTTCAATTCAAAACGGTTTTAGATTTCCTTGTATGGTCGCATATCACGGATATATCTTAGCGATATACCAAAAATTTCACAAAAAAAAATACCGTGAATGGTATCAATGATATTCTCAGGTATTCATTAAAAGTTTCCATAAATATCTTGTATTTCTAAAATCGCTATTTCTTCTTAGAATAGTCTGCAAATCACCTTTCATTTATTCGGTCACGATAACCCGTTTTGTCTAATTTATCATATTAAAGGCCCGCCCAAAGCTGGTTAACTTCGGGGATCCGATGAGAACCGGTGTTTTCCGCTTGGTATGGATGTTGACATACTGATTTCTTTTCCTTGCCTGCCTTATAAAGTTACACACCTCATCAATAACAAAACAATTGTTAAAGTAGGAAAGAGTTCGAATGGTGCAAAAAAATTTCCTTAACGACAGTATTAAAAAAATATAAATATAAACCCAACCTTGTTCTTAAATACTGATTAGTTTTCATTTTTTTACGGTTGTTGAGAATTTATATTTCCCTTTTTCTTTTCAACATAATAGCGTGCAATTAAACGTAACACACAAAAGTAATACAATAAAACTATTTCTATTTACCCTACTTCCAAATGAAAGAGACTAGACTACAAATGAAATAGATTAGACTAATTAAGACTAATTAGAAATATAGATTAGACTAATTAAGACTAATTAGAAATATAGATTAGACTAATTAAGACTAATTAGAAATATAGATTAGACTAATTAAGACTAATTAGAAATATAGATTAGACTAATTAAGACTAATTAGAAATATAGATTAGACTAATTAAGACTAATTAGAAATATAGATTAGACTAATTAAGACTAATTAGAAATATAGATTTGACTAATTAAGACTAATTAGAAATATAGATTAGACTAATTACGACTAATTAGAAATATAGATTAGACTAATTAGAAAAAGAGAACTAGACTAGAAGTGAAAGAGACTAGACTGAATGTAAGAGATGACTTATTTACTTTCAAACAGTAATTTTTTCTTTTTCGTTTCCTTGGTTACTTCAACTTCCCAGAGGCCATTTCTTGTCACACCTCGGGCTAAACTGGTAAATCACGACGACTCCCGATAGCTAAGACCACATTTCGATAAGGGTACGCACAGGAAAACTTAGACAGATGGGAGAGTCCAGTAAGTCCAACCCAGCGCGTGCTTTAATCTGAACGTTCTTTCGCACGGCGGCACCGTCAATCGTCAAGGTCATCGGTGTCGCATACTGCCAGAGGAGAGGGGGAGGGGATTGTAACGCTGAACGGTTCGAAATATTACGATATGTGTCGATGACTCAGATTGCGCCTCCAAACGGTGGGAAAAGTTCCAAGATGGAATATTGCAAGCGATTTATTTTGATTTTTGCAATAGGTAAAGTTTGCGTTGGGGAAAATGCAAATGGAACACTGGGAATAAGTATCGTTTTATCCGATAACACATACCAATGAAACCTGTTCCCACTATATGGTGACAGTGTGATCACAGATACATCGCGAAAATGATATGTTTCTGGTATGAAGATCACACAAGTAATAGCTTTTTCTTTACGTGTTCACGCCGTTCACATCGTAAAACGAAATGAAAGATGGAATTTAGTACTATGGAACCGCGATATTTTGATCTGCATGCCAATATGTTAGGGATGGACTAGGAATCAGTGTCGTAGCTGATACACCATCATTAAAAGTAAATAATTACACAGGAAGCATGCGTTCTGCAGTGTAATATTTAACATCATGAAAAAGTGATACTCACCTTTATTAAGAACGACGTTTGCGAGAGATCCTACATTAAAAGTAATGAGTTTTTATTCGACAAAGTTTATACGCACACAAAATAGAGAAAATAAAGATAGTGGGAAGAGTAAACAGAGATACCTCTGTTTTGAATAGGAAACACTGTTGGAGTCTCCCTTCCTGCCAATGAGGAAACATTGCATTCCAAAACCTCATTGTCGACGTCATTACCATATTATTGGAAGGAAATCCAAATTTAAGTTAAAGAAAATAAACTGTCGCCGAGCACTGTCAGGTTTCGGTTATTGCATTTACCGTGCGAATACGATGACGAAGCGAAGAGAGGTCCTGGGATTGCAATTACCTCCACGTTGCTTACCGCGAAACAATAGGAGTATAATAAACCTAGTTGTGTGAGATAAAATGAAACCTTATTATGCAAATATTGACACGGCCAGTAATCTTTATCCGCTTCAAGTGTAACCAAGCACTCGGCCACCCGAAAAACATCAGGTAAATCTTGTTAAGTATTATCCAACCTTCGCCACCACACGGAACTTAATGGTTTACAACCACTGCTGGATTAACTCTTAAGCAATATAACAACCTGCTTAGGGTACCAAGGGAAGGGGGCACCGCTATTCTTTCCCCTTGCAATAATGCCCTTAACTCTCCGTTCTTTCAAGGATACACTCGACTTTAGTCGTTTCTTTTTTAATTTTTCTGATCTGCAGTGTTCGACTTTAATCTGAATTGTAAAAAAAAAACGTTTCCTATCGAATGATTAGTGAAACTTAAAAAGATTGAAGCTGACTGTCATATCCCTAGAGTTCAATACGTTTGACTGTTTTTACAAAATTTTTCTGAATGAATTTCGGTGTTCTTCTATTCATTATAAATATATATAAAATCCATATTCTTTTTTCTGACTTTTTAAATTATAGCTTACGTATTTTCGGACGCCAAGATGAAAATTAAGTAAGTATTCAATTAAACAATGGAAAATGAAAATTAAGTAATTAAATGAAAATTAAGTAAGTATTCAATTAAGCAATGGAAAGGTCCAGGGAGGTACAATTGCTCGATCGTGGTTACGTATTCAATTAAGCAATCGAAAGGTCCAGGGAGGCACCATTGCTCGATTGTGGTTACGTATTCAATTAAGCAATGGAAAGGTCCAGGGAGGTACCATTGCTCGATCGTGGTTACGTATTCAATTAAGCAATGAAGAGGTCCAGGGAGGTACCCTTGCTCGATCGTGGTTACGTATTCAATTAAGCAATGGAATGGTCCAGGGAGGTACCATTGCTCGATCGTGGTTACGTATTCAATTAAGCAATGGAAAGGTCCAGGGAGGTACCATTGCTCGATCGTGGTTACGTATTCAATTAAGCAATGGAAAGGTCCAGGGAGGTACAATTGCTCGATCGTGGTTACGTATTCAATTAAGCAATCGAAAGGTCCAGGGAGGCACCATTGCTCGATTGTGGTTACATATTCAATTAAGCAATGGAAAGGTCCAGGGAGGTACCATTGCTCGATCGTGGTTACGTATTCAATTAAGCAATGGAAAGGTCCAGGGAGGTACCATTGCTCGATCGTGGTTACGTATTCAATTAAGCAATGGAAAGGTCCAGGGAGGTACCATTGCTCGATCGTGGTTACGTATTCAATTAAGCAATGGAATGGTCCAGGGATGTACCATTGCTCGATCGTGGTTACGTATTCAATTAAGCAATGGAAAGGTCCAGGGAGGTACCATTGCTCGATCGTGGTTACGTATTCAATTAAGCAATGGAAAGGTCCAGGGAGGTACAATTGCTCGATCGTGGTTACGTATTCAATTAAGCAATCGAAAGGTCCAGGGAGGCACCATTGCTCGATTGTGGTTACATATTCAATTAAGCAATGGAAAGGTCCAGGGAGGTACCATTGCTCGATCGTGGTTACGTATTCAATTAAGCAATGGAAAGGTCCAGGGAGGTACCATTGCTCGATCGTGGTTACGTATTCAATTAAGCAATGGAAAGGTCCAGGGAGGTACCATTGCTCGATCGTGGTTACGTATTCAATTAAGCAATGGAATGGTCCAGGGATGTACCATTGCTCGATCGTGGTTACGTATTCAATTAAGCAATGGAAAGGTCCAGGGAGGTACCATTGCTCGATCGTGGTTACGTATTCAATTAAGCAATGGAAAGGTCCAGGGAGGTACCATTGCTCGATCGTGGTTACGTATTCAATTAAGCAATGAAGAGGTCCAGGGAGGTACCCTTGCTCGATCGTGGTTACGTATTCAATTAAGCAATGGAATGGTCCAGGGAGGTACCATTGCTCGATCGTGGTTACGTATTCAATTAAGCAATGGAAAGGTCCAGGGAGGTACCATTGCTCGATCGTGGTTACGTATTCAATTAAGCTATGGAAAGGTCCAGGGAGGTACCATTGCACGATCGTTGTTAGGCCATTGTTTGGCCTTAATTCGGTCCTGATTTAAACCCTAAGAAGAAAATACAAAGTTGCTCTTCGCCACCACCCGGAAACGCGTATTTCAAGCTTAACAGTTAACTACAAAGTTGCTCTTCGCATTAAATGTAAGCGCACTATAAATCAAATTAATTATTATTCTTTAAATGGTTCGTGTTGTTTTCACATTTCCATAACTAATAATTTTTTTAGTTTATATTTCAACCTTTTTGGTTACCGGCGTTCCGTGGCCGAGTGGTTTGCACGCATGGCTACTGATCTTGGGTTGGGTTGTTTTACCTCTGAGCAGCACTTTTTTGCACACCATGGGGTAAATGGCCAGGTCACATGGACCCCGATGGCTCAGAGAACGTTGGTAGTCCACTGGAACAGCTGTTGGGAGATAAATGGTAGCCTCCCGTCAAGGCCATCCAGCCTGTTATTTAACGTACACAGGGTATGGCTCTCCCACACACGGGGCCACGGCAGCCTTTCCAAGCCCATGGTGTCCCCTACTAACTCTTGGGAGGGCGGGAATTTTGCGGAGATAAATCTCAACGCTGACCCAGCTGGGACTCGAACTTAGGAACTACAGATTACGAGTCTGGCGCGCTACCAACTGACTACCCCCGTCCCACTGATCTAGGGAAAATGGGTTCGAACCTCGGGTAAGGCATTGATGTGTGTGGCTTTTCTGCTGAGGTCCCGTTCTACTATGGGGTCACAAGCTCGTGCTTAGTTACAGTAGCAATCAGTTTAGGTTAATGAGTGACAAATTGGAATCTGAATCAACTTTTTACTTAGTTGCACAACCAATTCTGTTTTTACATGGATTTCTTTTACACGATTTCGATTTAATACACTTTAGAAAAACTTTCCAATTCTCGTTTTACACGATTAATTTTGATGTAACACGGTTCAAAATACTATTTGAATTTAATTATGACAAAATATTCAAGAAAAAAATTCCTAGAATTTATATTTATAAGAAAGATGCCGCTTTTATCGCACATTTCTCGATATCGTTTTAACTTTGAAAATGTACTATAGATACACATTTTCTGCACTGAAATCCCCAAAATAAAGACAACACTAACATAACTACACACGTTTTCTGTATTTTATTCTTTATTTTATGGAAAAATTGTACAAAACCTTCTTCATTCGGAATAAAGTGGCAACATTGAGTTCCGGTAATTCACCTCCATTTTATCTTCAATACATACGTTAGTCTCAGTCTCTCATTAGTTAGAGTGTTAGTTTAAATATCTTTATAAGTAAAGACCAACATGGCGACTACACAAGCGACATATACGTATGGTGACCTTATTTTTTCGGAGAAAATAAAAAACAAAACACAAATTGTTTCATAATGAAAAAATAGCAGGTTGCGTTTATTCGTTTCACTAAATTTAAAAATCTTTATAGCATTTATTATAAAATATAAGCATACAATAGCATTTTAAACAATCATATTATTTAAAAAATTTAATATTGATATTTTTCACAAGAATGAACTCATCTTAATAAATCAGGTTTATGTTTTAAAAATTCATAAAACTGTATACAATTCATATCAAAGTTGCATTTGGTATAAATGCATGCTTTGAATGTTTCGATTTTTAATTTTGTTTTTTCAGTGGTCCACATATTGTTCGCTAATCAAAATACTCGTTCAGTTTCCGTTACAAAATTTTATTTCCGATGGAAGAGATATGGGACCCCATCCAGTATAAATATCCAGTAAATATTCGACTGCTTCGATGTAATGGAAGCATTGATCACCATCTACGGATTACGATCCATCTGGCAAATTTGCAAACTCGAGAAAACTATCATTTTCGATCATCTTAATGAAATGGCACGATGCAGGGAAAAAAACTTTACTTCTGCAGAAAATCTGAACGGAATGCAGCTGAATGTCCATCAGTACAATTTAAGAAGAATCATGATAACGAGCCTTCAGTCCAGCAAACAACCACTTTCACAGAAGTAATCGCACTTCAGCTGTGGGAAGAAAAGGAAACAGTTAATAAATAAAATAATCACACAGAGGAAGTTCCATTCTACCCAGAAAACTACATTGTGGACTGATAATGAAATATCCTTTCGAAAAACAAATGCAACCAAGATAAGTAATCATATGGCAAAACACCAACTAGTATACATATATATATATATGGCACAATCACCGTCAAAGATAAATCTCGCTGACTGTATCAGGGACAATGTAACTCTTCTGGCAAATGAAACGTCAAAAACCAACTGTACAGATCATAAAAATGTTAACGAAATATATGGCAAAAGAAGTAACAGGAGTATTGTTAATAATGAAAAAAATAAACACTAGCGGCAAAAGTATGTGGTAACTATTTATGTTGAACTATGGGTTCGCAACTTTTATCGTGGTATTTTTGTAAACTGAGTATGCACACCTGATACCTTATTAAATAAAAAAATAAAATAAATACCCCCTCAAGCAGCTGCTTGCCACAGAGGTCCCTCAGCAAAAAAGCAACACAAACAGAGATGCATACGCGGGGTTCATACCCAGGTCCCTTAGATCAGTAGCCAAGCACGCTAACCACTCGGCCATGGGACGACGAATAGCCTGATTAAGGCAACCATTAAAAAGAAAGTTAACCCACTTTCCCCTTTTCCACTGCATGCGTTCCGTTTCTGGATCTCATGCTACTCTCTCCCATTGCCTTTTACCATTCCGCATCGCCTTTTCTTTTCGCCTGCCTTCTGCATCGCCTTTTCTTTTCACCTGCCTTCTGCATCGCTTTTTCTTTTCACCTGCCTTCTGCATCGCTTTTTCTTTTCACCTGCCTTCTGCATCGCCTTTTCTTTTCGCCTGCCTTCTGCATCGCCTTTTCTTTTTGCCTGCCTTCTGCATCGCCTTTTCTTTTTGCCTGCCTTCTGCATCGCCTTTTCTTTTTGCCTGCCTTCTGCATCGTCTTTTCTTTTTGCCTGCCTTCTGCATCGCCTTTTCTTTTTGCCTGCCTTCTGCATCGTCTTTTCTTTTTGCCTGCCTTCTGCATCGCCTTTTCTTTTCGCCTGCCTTCTGCATCGCCTTTTCTTTTCGCCTGCCTTCTGCATCGCCTTTTCGCCTGCCTTCTGCATCGCCTTTTCTTTTCGCCTGCCTTCTGCATCGCCTTTTCTTTTTGCCTGCCATCTGCATCGTCTTTTCTTTTTGCCTGCCTTCTGCATCGCCTTTTCTTTTCGCCTGCCTTCTGCATCGCCTTTTCTTTTCGCCTGCCTTCTGCATCGCCTTTTCTTTTCGCCTGCCTTCTGCATCGCCTTTTCTTTTCGCCTGCCTTCTGCATCGTCTTTTTGCCTGCCTTCTCCATTTGCCTTTTCTTTTTGCCTGCCTTCTGCATCGACTTTTCCTTTGTCATTAGCACCATGCATAAAATTTGCCGATTTCGATTGCAGGCGTCGAAAATGCTGCGGATGATATTAGGATTCCTTGTAGAGCTTAGTATGTTGATAAATATGAAAGATTTCTAATTAGCGATGGAATATTTTTGGATAGCCCGGTTTGTTTCGCTAAGAACCGGAATTGACAGATGGAGATAGAAAGAGTTTGGAAAGTAGTGAGTGAATTTGTTATGTAAAAGAATTCGAATTCGAAGTTGATAAAGCGATTATTGTATAGAAAAGGATTTTAAGGGCATAATAGGATTTCAATGGTGAAGGATTGGGTTGTTTTACCTCTGAGCGGCACTTCTTGCACACCATGGGCTAAATGGCCAGGTCACATGGACCCTGAAAGCTCAGAGAAGGTTGGGGGAGGGGACCCACTGGAACAGCTGTTGGGAGACAGATGGTAGCCTCCCGTCAAGGCCATCCAGCGTGTTCTTTAACGTGCACAGGGTATGGCTCTCCCACACACGGGGCCATGGCTTAACGTCCCATCCGATGGACGGCGGCCTTATCCAAGCCCATCGATGTCCCCTACTGACCGTGAGCAGGGTGGGGAAATTTTGCGGAGATAATTCTCAACGCTGACCCAGCTGGGACTCGAAGCTGGGAACTACAGATTACGAGCCTGGCGCGCTACCGACTGAGCCACCCCCCGCATCCATCAATGATGAAGGGAATTAGAGGTATAAAGCATTAGTATTGTATATTTTTTTTCTGTGTTGGCTACGGCAAGGGTGTAGTTGTTCGTGATTTCTAATTTTTTTGTGTATGCGAGGTGTTAGGGTACGTTTATGTGGTGTGTGTGTGTGGGGGGGGGGGGGGCGTGCTGTTGCCAGTGGTGGGAATTGTTGGGCGAGTGCGTTTCTCAGACGGCCATGTTAATTCTTGCTGGGTGTGTGGGGTGCGGATGAAGGGTGAATAAGGCGAAGGGAGATTGAGGTGAAGGGAGGATGGGTGGGTGGAGGTGATTGCGACTGCGTTTCCAGGCATCCGTCGGACTTTTTAAAAAAAATACATCCGACGGAATTTTTTAACAATACGTCCGACCGAATTTTTAAACAATAAGTCGAAAATTTTTAAACAATACATCCTGTTCTGCTCTACACCTGATACGATTCGTAAAGGACTTTAAATGTTTCATGAACTAATTTTGGATTAAATATGTGGGCCGCTACCGGAAGTAGTGCAATACCAGTCCAACCCGTGACAGTCCTCAGATAGACGGTAGCTCGTGCGTAAGAATCCAAAAGTCCCTAGGCGAAGTCGCGGTAAAGTTCTAGGCGTGTAAGGTAAATCAGTCGGTTCTCCTGAACTGTTAGTCGAGTTTATGGAGTCCTTAGTCGAGTGCGATAACGTTCGGCTATCGAGACCGAGGTAGCGGGTTCAAATCATGGCGTCGTAAGCAATTTTTTTAGCCGTCTCGTAGCTGAGTGGTTAGTGCACTTGGTTTCTTGATCTACGGGACCTGGGTTCGAGTCCCGTTTAAGGCATAAATATGTGTGGTGTTTTTCTGCTGAGGTCCTGCCATCCTCACAAACCTTCTACTGTGACATATACACTGACAGGCTCCTGTCAGACCTCTGTGGCAAGCAGCTGCTTGAGGGGGGTATTTATTTATTTATATTTATTGCAACTGCATAAAAATACGGCCACTCCTTATGGAGTGGCCATTTTGTCTGCAAAATTGCCGACTGCAAAATGGCCACTCCTTATGGAGTGGCCATTTTGTCCTATATGTGCCAAAAAGTGCCACTGATATGTAAAAGAACCCATCATGCGAAGGATGGAACAAATTTCGTTTTACACTCGTTACCACCTTAAATCTTTGAATCACCTGTGAAACTTTTACCGAAATCAATAATAGCCTGAAGTTATGAATAATTTTAATGCTCGAAACGTTACAATGTTACAAGCAAGATAACCTTTTTCAACATTAACCGTAATTATTCATAATTTAGTATGTTACGTATATTAAGCAAATACGAGGAAAAAATCAATTTTTTTTACGTGGGGTAAAGTGGTCTACAGCACAAAATAGATAACGCCCTAATTTAGCTGTGAAATTCTCAGCACATGACAAAATTCTGGGACTTTAAAAGTATTCCCTGTCGTAATATATTTGCGCAACATCCGTCGTAATAAGAGTTCACTGAACTGAACATTTTACTGCAACAGTATCATGCCGTCAAAAAGGAGTCCGTTGTATTCCATAACTATTCGTAATTGAGGAATTCCTATTTCGACTAAACTTACCTGCACAAATCACTCCTATGTGTCGTTTCGGAGACTCCCGGTAAGCTCTTAATAACACAAATAACGGTATCTAAATAACCAATGAAATCTATTTCAGTTGAAAACCTAATTTCTATATTCACTAGTAACTGCTACAATGCATCGAAAACATTTCTTTCTCATCATACGATGAGACTTTAAAAAAAAATTAACCTTTCACGATGAAAGAGAAATGAATAAAACAGCTTCTATGCTAAAGAATCGATGACACAACAATGCTTTTACAAACATTAACCCGGATATGCCTTTTATTTGTTTCATCATTAGGATTTCCGTCACGAATTAGTTTTAGCAAGCAGTCAAATCTAACTAATCCTCCTACTTGACGAAAGAGAAGTAAAAGTGGTTAGTTAATATTCCAGAAGGGAGCGAAGAATTAATCCTTTCTGAAATAGAAGCGACAGGTCAACTGATCAACTCCACAGTTAATAAATATATTGTAATAGGTTTTTTGCCTTTAACAACTTTCGTATAAACAAATAAGTCACTGATCATATATTACCGAACTTTTTAAAAACGACAGACATCGGAAGATTGCTCCGATATCCTGAATAATTCTGGTGATGATATTTTGATTGAAAATTTTACAATAAAGAATGTGTGTGTGTGTGTATATATATATTGTTACGACAGAAGAATCTGGCAACCGAAAGCAAAGTTTCAGCCAACGAATAAGAACGTTGGGAGAATTTGAGAACAGTGGAGCGTTAACGGTCGTTGTGTTGTAACGGTCGAGGAGTTCGAAAATGGACGGTGAGCTGTTCTGAGACAGTGCGCGTAAGTATCAAGAAGTAACTTGATGTGTTGTGTATACGCGGAAGGATAAAAGTGGGATCTTTTATCGTTAAGTATCAAGAAGTAACTTGATGTGTTGTGTATACACGGAAGTATAAAAGTGGGAACTTTTATGGCTAACTTCGAATGTCTACACGGACTGTCTTTTTGTTCGGCTAGTGTGTGAACAGTTATTAGCACAGGACGAGAATTGGTTTACGAGTGAAGATCTTCGGGTGACCTGGTAAATCAAGTAAAAGGTAGTATTTAGTAAAATACACAGAGCTGATGTTGTGTGCTCACGCAGGAAGATTGATGACTTGTGCATGTTAATAGTTAATTTGTTAATAAGATACTTCATCCATATTTCCTTTGTAACAATTTACCTTGTATTGAATTTGGTTTTGAAATATAGCTTTTAATACTCACGCTCAGTGGCTATCCATTTTTGTAATCCGCAACAATATGTTTTATTTTATTCCCATTGTTATAGTATAACTATAGTTTTCTGAATCTACACATGGGGTACGCCAGTAACATACACATTTCCAGGAGGAAGTGAGGCATAAAAGGTTGAGAACCACTGCTATGTTATATATATAAAGTTCAAGGAGATGACGTCATAAGCGTAAAATTACCAAAGCCAATACTAGAAGACAAAAAATACCAAACTCTCGTAAAATTATAATATTGTTAGAATAAAAATTGATGAAAACCACAAGAAAATAGTGTGCAGGTTAAATAAAACGTTGGATAGGAGGTTACCATCTGTCTCCTAACAGCTGTTCCATTCGGTCACCTTCCCACAATCTAAACTGAGCCCTCTGGTTCATTATGACGTGGCCATTTAGCCCCTTGTGTGCAAAAAACTATCGGTCCGAGACAAAACTACCAACGTAAAAAACACGCTGGATGACCTAAACACGCAGGCTACCAGCTCTCTTCTAACATCCGCTCCATTTGGTCACCTTCTCACAATCTAAACTGAGCCATCTGGGTCTTTATGACGTGGCCATTTAGCCCCTTGTGTGCAAATAACTACCGGTCAGAGATAAAACAACCCAACCAAACGCATATCTTCTCTATGACGTATTAAAGTAATCAAAGGGGTCACCATCCTCACAGACCTCCGACTATGGCGGAGAAACTGACAGGCTCCTGTCAGATCGCTGTGGCAAGCAGCTGCTTGAGGGAGTATTTTTTTAATTCTTTATTATATTTATGAAGATATTTTCACTCTTTTCCCTAACACGTTAAGCCTCTTTGGATTGGGAAATAAAATAATCATTAGAGGTTAAATGTTTAGGGTGTGAAATGACTCCTCGACTAAGCAGTTAATCCCTGTGTAGTCTGTAAAACAGAAATTCGTTAAAATTATGCTGCTGTTATGGATATTTTTATATTTTGCATTTCAATGTAAATCTCTTAACTGAGCTTAGAATTAATCAGAACTAGATTTATTTGTCTTTTAAAGACGTAGATCAAATTTTGGATCACCAATTACATTACGGTGCTGTGAAAAATGTATTGAAAGTCAACTAATTACTCCTGAATTTCTAAAAAAAGTTTTAATATAATTTCGAAATACTCCATGATCTTTTAATAAAGTCACAATAAATTAGTTTATTAATTTTCATTTTTGAAATAAATAGCTTATAATTAAATTTTAGACAAATTTAAATAATAAAAAAGACGCTTTTTTTACATTTTTCGTGACTATTTATTTCAACAGATGTGAGGACTATATAGATATGACCTGGCCCGAACAGCTGAATAGCAAAAAAAGTGACAAAGAGGAATAATTACATATGTATAAAGGACCTCTGAGAAGCACTTTTTTTGGTCACATTGGATTAAATGAACAGGTTACAAGGAACCCGAAGGCTCAGAGAAGGTTGCTGGAGGGGACCCACTGCAACAGCTGTTGGTACACAGATGGTAGCCTACCTTCAAGATCACCCAGCGTGTTCTTTAACGTGCACAGGGTGTGGCTCTCCCGCACATGGAGACACGGGTTAACGTTCCATCCGACGGACGGCGGCCTTTCCAAGCCTATCGGTGTCCACTATTGACCGTGTCCAGGGCGGGTAGTTTTGCGGAGATAAATCTCAACGCTGAGGATTCTCTACGAGTCCCGTATTTAAATAGTAATGGAAACCGAAACATATTTATCGCTCTGCCCAAAGAAATGTAGATTATTCGATTCTGCTTTCCTATAAACTTGTTTCTGTTAGGGTTTCAGACTAAATAAACAGATATCGCTGCTGTTAAACATCTGAACTTGCGTTACTAATTAAATATTGCATCAGTTGAAATAGTAAAATAAAATAGATTTTCTAATGTCTGCTAATTATCAAGGGTATTTTTTTGTGTTTTAAAACCAATTATAGTTCGTAAATTTTATCCGAATATGATGATACGGAATACGCCGTCATAACTTAGCGAGTTGCGGAGTGTCATTTACTGCCTGTCTCTGGCAGCCATAACTCATCGGGAAATCAACGTACACGCTCGAAATTTTCATAGAATGTTTCAGGTTATGGTCCAAATTGCAGTGCGAAATTTCAGGTCGAAAGTCCAACAGCGAAGCTTGCTAGGAACAAAACTATTTACCATGCTATTCCAACGGGAAACGAGAATCGGTGTCAAATTTACTGTTGCCATTTTCTGTTCCTCAAGTGTGAAAATAAAGAGTAAAAATAGCATTTCAACTTTCGGCCGCAAAAGTGATGCCGTTACCAGATTCTCCACATTTCTAAAATCATTATTTAGGCGTTCCATTGCAACTAGGGACCTGATATTCTGACCAAAAATGTGGTCGGACAGGGAGAACCGGCGAACGAACGCATACTGAAAGATAGGGAGGGTTGCTAAGCTTAAACTAATTGAAATATTGAGTTAAGTATCTATGATTCTGAAAGTTTAAGACTGAGAATTTAATTGGTAATAGTGTAAGCGAAGTAATTATTTTACTTCTTAATTGTTGAGGTATTAAAATTTGTATTGCGTACATTAATACTGTCCTCTACGCAGGTGAAACCTACGCATTCACACCTATTATTAATGAATTTTGCCCTCTACGCAGTTTTCTTTGAAAGGGATAAGTGTTCGATTTATAAACAGCGGAGAAAGGGAGAAAGTGGAACACCGGAAATAATATTGCTTTACCGGGTAAAACAAAAGAAAAATTACACATGACAAAAGTGAAAGGACGAGGTTACGAGCAATTGTGTATTTTTGTTCATGTTGCTGCCGTTGACAGCGTAACGGAAAGGAATTCAGTACCTTTCTAACATATATTTTGTTGTAGTTGGGTTGGGTTGTTTTACCGCTGAGCGGCACTTTTTTGTACACCATGGGCTAAATGGCCAGGTCACATGGACCCTGAAGGCTCAGAGAAGTTGGGGGAGAGGACCCACTGGAACAGCTGTTGAGAGACAGATGCTAGCCTCCCGTCAAGGCCGTCCAGTGTGTTCTTTAACGTGCACAGGGTATGGCTCTCCCGCACACGGGGCCACTGCTTAACGTCCCATACGACGGACGGCGGCCTTTCCAAGCCCATCAGTGTCCTCTATTGACCATGGGCAGGGCGGGGAGTTTTGCGGAGATAAATCTCAACGCTGACCCAGCTGGGACTCGAACCTGGGAAGTACAGATTATGAGCCTGACGAGCTACCGACTGAGCCACCCCCGCCGCTATTTTGTTGTACGTATCGATTTGTTGGGAAGAAACTAGAATAAGCGTCATAGCTATGTACCTTATCTTACCCCATCTCATTGATGTAAAGTGAGGATTATTAATTGTAGGTATTATTATTAAATATCCTGAAGAAATAATACTCACCGTGAATCCGATGTTTAAAGAAAGGCGTCTTATTTCTCTTCCACAATTCATAGTAATTTTCGTAAACATGATATTGGAAAATACAACTGCGGAAGAGTAAACAAATACCTCTGTTCGCAATACGAAACACTGTAAGAGTCACTTCCTATGAGTGAGCAAACAGTGCATTCTTTAACGTCACTCTGTCAGATGTCATTACCCTATTATTGTAAGGAAAAAAAATTATAATGTCAGTTTATGAGTTTATATCAAACGGCTATGTTGCTGCTACGTTTGCCTCGTTAGCGTATGGATATGGCGAAGAATTGATATAATTTGAGGGTTTTTTGAGGTTTTCAGAGTTTTGCGTACCGGACACAATTTCAGTGTAATAAGCAACCATTGGCAAGGTCTATGCGATTAAAAAATACACACGGACTGCATTCCCTATGTCCTTCTGTAAACCACCATTCTGCTGCTCGAAAAAATATCAGGTGAATCAAGTTAAATAATATTCATAAAGTGTTTGTGGTTCGTTTATAAATTCCTTCAGGTAAGTAACTTTGTAGTGAATAATTTACAGTAGAGGTAATTTAATCTTACCCTTTTTAGCATAAGAGTTATGAAATTTCAACCGAGAGCTACTATACAGCACATCATTCTGATTATGGGTTATAAATTTTATAGTTAAACGCTATTTGTCGCTGTCGACCACTAACGACCCCTTCATTTTGGCTCGAATGTTGTAAAGTTCGCTCAGTAGAACTAATGGTGTAACTAATGGTGTAACTAATGGTGTCAGTAGAACTAATGGTGTAACTAATGGTGTCAGTAGAACTAATGGTGTAACTAATGGTGTCAGTAGAACTAATGGTGTAACTAATGGTGTCAGTAGAACTAATGGTGTAACTAATGGTGTCAGTAGAACTAATAGTGTAATGGTTTAATAATCTGTTACGTAACAAATATTTTTCTAGAGAGAATCGAAAATGCTTATGTAAGGTTCGTAGAGATACAGATGAAACATTGCGAAGCAGCGTAGTAAAAGTTGGAAGTTTCGTATTGCAAGCGATTTTTGCTGTAAGATGAGAAATCCAAGGGATGATTTGTCTTATACTACTACCATCCATAGGGGAAGTGGGGGGGGGGGATAGAGGATAAAAACATTTTTTTATTAAATATATTTCGGGTGAATTTCTAATGATGGACTGCGATATTGCAGGGCTTTTTAGTTGGTAGCAGCATTTCATATGATTACCCATCGATAAAGCTTTGAAAATTCCGGTATTTGGAAAGTCATTTTCGGTAAAAACTCTTTTTTTTTTCGAATAATAATATCAAAAATAATATTTTTGTTGTGGCTGACAAATCAAAATTAATTCTTATGTGCACGTCATGGTATAATAAGATAGAAAATTAGGAATGGAATTGCATGGCACCATAAACGTTTTCCTCAACGTTTCAAATGTTTAAAAAAAATGCTCTTTATGGTAAAGTAGACTATGTCTATAAATAAATAGGAATTAGAGTGATTGGTAGGGTAATTTTAACGAGATTTATAATTGAGATTAGAGATATCTTGTGTGGGTGTTACAGATGTCAAATGGAAAATGATATTGTATAAGTTCTTGTGGTGGGTCTGTTATTTTGGTACATAGGTATTACGGAAATGTTTCCGATTTTTTGATCATTGACCTACTTGTTGCGATTGACCTCAGGAGAAAAAAATGTATTGAGATGAATATTGGAATATGAATGTTTCTTTCGATATATATTTTTCTTGTATGGCGTTCATGACACATTAGAAATGCTTTTTCGATACATGCATACCATAGGAATTATCTCTGCAAGCAGCCGAAACCGCGTTCCTGACGTCATCTCTGTGTTTTATACAATTCATTATTAAGGCGAAATAGTTTTTATGTTTTTTTTAGGTAACAGGAATAAGAAAAAAAAACCAAAAAAATTTAAGAATTCTTTATATATTTATTTTCTATAAAACAAAACCGGTAAGTTTCAAATTGAAAAAAAAAAAAAACTTTACGTTAAACACCCCATCGTTATATCGGTTAGAAAGGCGAACACCGATGGTTTCTGTAAAGGCATATTTGCATAACATCCGTCGTAATGAGAGTTCACTGAAGTGAACGTTACTGCATCCTATGCTAAAGAATCGATGACAGAACAATGCTTTTCGAATCGTTAAACCGGATACGCCTTTTGTTTCGTAATTTGCATTTCCGTCACGAATTAGTTTTAGCTGATAAACTTTCGTATAAACCGAACTTTTTAAAAACGACAGACATCGGAAGATTGCTCTGATATCCGGAATAAATCTGGTAATGATATTTTGATTGAAAATTTTACAATAAAGAATGTGTGTATATATATATATATGTTTCATTTTATTCCCATTCTTATAGTATAACTATAGTTTTCTGTATCTATACATGGGGTACGCCAGTAACATACACATTTCCAGGAGGTACGTGGGGCATAAAAGGTTTTGAGAACCACTGCTCTATTATATGTATATAAAGTTCAAGGAGATGACGTCATAAGCGTAAAATTACCAAAGCCAATAGTAGAAGACAACAAATACCAAAATGTAAAATCTTAATATTGTTAGAATAAAAACTGATGAAAACCACAAGAAAATAGTGTAGAAATTCTGTATGTATCATACCCTGTGCAGGTTAAACAAAACGTTGGATGGGAGGTTACCATCTGTCTCATAACAGCTGTTCCATTCGGTCACCTTCCCGCAACCTAAACTGATCCCTCTGGTTCTTTATGACGTGGCCATTTAGCCCCTTGTGTGCAAATAACTACCGATCAGAGATAAAACAACCCAACTGAACGCATTTTATGAACAACTTCAGGATATTTTGAATTCTGTCAAGAAAGGAGATATTACCCTTGTTCTTGGTGAATTCAATGCCAAAGTTGGTACTGACTTTGACCTTTGGGGAGGAGTAGTAGGCCCTTTTGGTATTGGTAGCTGCAATGGCAATGGGCAACGTCTCCTACAGGTAAGTAAACTCAATGGATTCAGAATAACTAACATATTACAAACACCGTGACATACATAGGTACACATGGGTTTCACCAGATGGGCTGCATAAGAATATGATTGATTATATATCAATTAACAGCAAATGGGCTAGTTCTGTTAGGAATACCAGGGCATATAGGGACCTGAAATCGGATCTGACCATTACCTTGTTAAAAGTGTCTTGCAACTTAAACTTAAAAAGTGTTGTGCTAGGGTTGAAAGAATTGCTTTTAATACTGAAGCTCTGAAAGACCCAGTTATAGCCAAAGCTTACTACGATAGGTTACTTAGTCATTATGACAGTCATGGTATGCTTACTACTGAAGTTGAGGAAGAATGGGATCATTTTAAACAGGCTTTTTTGGACACTAATAGTACTCTTTTATGAAAAAAGGAGCAGAACAGACAGAATTATCTGAGTGATAAGGTTCTTGAGCTTATTTCGGAAAGAAAGAATGGCAGGAATGTCCTTAATCAATACCCTACTAATCCTGATAGAAAGCATTACAGAGAACTTAATAAACGTGTAAAAGATCAGTTAGCTGCTGATAAGAATATTTGGCTTGATGATTTGGCTGACAAAGTCGAGGAAGCAGTTAGACAGCACAACAGCAGAGAGCTGTACCAGATAGTTAGTGTTTTGTGTGGTAGTAAACAGACATGTATACAGGGATTGAAGGATAAACAAGGTAAGGTTATAGAAGGTGAGGATTCCGTCATGGCTAGGTGGGCTGAGCATTTCAGTGATGTTCTAAACCAGGGGTGGCCAACCCGCGGCCCGCCTTGAACATTTTTCCGGCCAGCGGGATTCATCACACTTTTACAAAATATATTTATTTTATAATGGCCAAAGTAGTGAAAATCAATGTATTAAAAAAATACATTATTTGTGCATCCATATATTCAAATATTAACTATCGAAATTATGAGAAAAAATTAACTTTGATTTTAAAATAATATTCTTGCGAATATATGACAGATATTGCCTGTTTTATCTATGAGTTTACAGTTATGAGTTCGCAGAATAATTAAATTATATTCTGCGAACTTATGATGTTTCACTCTTAAGTGACCTCAGTGACCTCAGTGACCATCCCTAGATACGCACAGTTGATTGTTGATAGCAGAGTTGATATATTCTCAGTTTCAAGTGAAAATTTGCTTTTTGGTTTCGTTTTGTGTGCTGTGACTGCAGGATAATTATTTTAATATACCTGTACTTCAACAACATATTTAAAACAACAACAGCCAGGTAATAACTCCTATTAAATTAAAAATGACTTTTAATATAACAATTAAAAATAGATGTGTTTAATATCTCTCTTATTTTCAGTATGACTTCAAAGAAAAGAAGAATAGTGAACGAAAATAGAAAGTATAGCGAGGAATGGGAAGAAAAGTACTTCTTCATAGTTCAAAAGACAAAATTATTGTGTTTAATTTGCCGAGAGGTCGTTGCTGTATTTAAGGAATATAATGTTAAGAGACATTACGAAACAAAACATGAGGACTATTTGAAGTTCGACAAAGAAGTGAAACAATCGAAGCTCAAGGAGTTTAACAGAGCGTGACACAAGATCACGTGTACCTTTGATTTCCGGGCCTCATCGCAGGGCTTCTGCGTGTATTGAGGGAAAAGTGCTTGCCTATCCGTTAGTGGTTCCTAACTGAGCCTTATTTCCACCACGTGGCCATCCAATGGTTCGTGCAGTGCAGAAAAAACTGCCTGCTGCCTAACGGGCCTCATTGTAAGGCCTCTGCGTGTATTGAGGGGAAACGTGCTTGCTATCCGTTCCTAACTGGGCCTTAAATCCACCTGGCCATCCGATGGTTCGTACAGTGAGGAAAAAAAACTGTCTGCTGCCTGGGCAGCAGTCAGTTTTTTTCCCCTCACTTTTCGCACACTCTGGGCTAAATGGGCAGGTCACCCAAACCCCGAACATTCGGAAAAGGTCGAGGGAATCCAGTGAAACAGTTGACCATCGAGGACATCTGCACAGGGCTATGTTACTTCTGAGCGGCGCTTCACCCACTGTGGGCTAAATGGCCAAATCACCCTGAACCCAAAGGTTCAGAGTACGTAGAGGGGGGCCCATCAGAACAGCCGGGGGAATTTCTGTGTGAGGAAAACATAAATGTGAAAACACTCAGAATTTATTCTTTTCAAAGTGCAGAATTTTGAACAGTAGATTAGTGTGAACCAAATGTTTAAAATAATTTTTTTCAACTTCTCTAATTTTCTGCTTTCTCTCAGTGTTAATTTACATCGTATCTATATTGCAAGCTTCTTATGTTCCAAGCACTTGGCTATATATACCTAGAAATGAAATAACGTAATCAGACACAAGAATAAGCAAAATATATACAATGAACAAAATTTAAACGAAGAGGATGAAAGTTCTTTTGTAATCTAATTAACTAGAGGCAGATTGCAAGCCAGGTGGCAATCTATCGTTTGCAGTCTCTAGTTGCAACTGTACAAACATTTAGATTCTCCCCCCCCCCCACCCTCTTACCCTGCTGTGGTGAGGAAGCAGAGAGTGATGGACTTGGAAAGTCCGTTGCTGTCTTCTCTCTTTGATGGAATGTGACACCATCACACCATCTAGAGTGAGAGGTGGTCAACCAATGTTAGCTAATAGCCATCAAGAAAACTGAATACTTAAAATGTAACTACAAAAAAAAGTTCCTGAAAAGTCACCAAAAAAAAAAAACATTCTTAAAGAGTCACTATAAAAAAATTATATTCGTAAATAGACACTAGAAAAAACTACAATATTAAAAGCCAGGCAAAAAACAAGTCTGTATCTTTAAAGAGCCACTGGCATAAAATTTACATTCCTAAGAAGGTTCTAGATAGAAATCTATATTCTATAGCCAATAGAAAAAGAAAAATATCCTTAAGTAGAAGAACTAATATCATCTCTGGCACATATGAGAATCTCGTTTTCAAAGAGAATGAAGTTTTCCTCTTCCCTAATGTTTCATTCCATTAAAAGTTTTAATTTGAGCAAGCAGATGATGGGAATAAATGCAAATATTTCATTAGTAATTATACAACAAAAACGTATTCGTCTTTTAATTCTTAAACTGAAGTAGTTGCATTTTCCACACCTATCTCTGAAAAGTAGCTATATTATTGCTCTCAGTGGAATATCCCTCAAACGCTACCACGATTTTTTCAAAATTCCGTTCTATACGTATTATTTGTACCCACTAGACTGGACTGGTTTATGGATTTGAGGTTGATTATGGATCCTGAACTTGCTGCATTGGTGAATGAAAATCATTGAAGTGAAGGAAATGCATTGGTGAAGGATCCTGGACTTGCGTTATTGAAGGAAAATCTGCTGCTGTGTTTTCTGTTTGTTTGCAGGTTGCCAGCACGAAGTGAACAGAGGCATGGGATACCTTATATCAGATGGTGGATGATCCTGCTCAGAGGCCATCGCAGGTACCTGAACCCTCTCTTAGCTAGTTCGGCATCGTCAATCCTAAACTGAACTAACTTGTCTCAGGCAGGCCATATGTTTCTTGAAAAGGGAGGAGGAACAGGGGTTTGCCCCATGCCTGTGGTCAGGGGGCTCTTTGATATTGTTGGCTCTATATCTCTCAATAAACCTAGTTTGTGTAAAAATCCTATTAATCATTTTCTCTCTGCAAATTTGTGGACTGTGAGGACGTTATTTTCTTGATGTCCTCATGCAGGAATTCCAGCATTATAACCTAGATGTTTTAGGCTTGCAAGAGAGCAGATGAACAGGTAAAGGTGAGATACTCAAAAATAACTTTAAATTTCTCTTTTCACGCAGGGAGGATGGAAAGAATCTCGCAGGTGTAAGTTTGCTTCTCAGCAGGCACGCCAGTGATGCTCATCTAGGATATGACTGCATTAGTGAAAGATTTCTTACAGCAAAATTTGAAACCAAAATTAAAGACTTGAGTGTCATCTATTGTTATGCCCCTAGAGAGGATTAGAATCAGAATGAGAAGGATACGTTTTACAGCTCGTTTCAAGATATTTTGAGTTCTGTGAAGAAAGGAGGTATTTGTCTTGTGCTTGGTCATTTCAATGCCATATATGGTACTGATTCTAATCTTTGGGCAGCAGTTTTAGTCCCTTTGGCATTGGTAGTTCCACCTTTGAAAAGAGATACTCTCTTGTGGAAGTGAACGGAAGCAGAGGGCTGCCATATTAGTGTGGCCTACTGATCTGGACAACTATGGTAACTTTTTTATTTTATTTTCCTACCCTGCTGAAGAGTGGTCAACCATACAGGGTTTTGGTCCTGTCCATATAAACCTACTGGACTGATATAAAGTTCTGAATTTCATTATGGATCCTGAATTTGCAATAATGCTCGGCTTCTGTGGAGGGAAAATCTTCCGTTGTGTTTTCTGTTTGTTTGTGGGTTGACAGCCCCAAATGAATAGATTCACAGGATATGTTTTACCACTGGTGGATAATTCTGAGCAAAGGTCATCACAGGCACCTTAGATCTTTGCTTTAAATCATCAAAATCAATCGTTCAATTCATTGTTCGTTGTATATATACTCCAGATGCCATTCAAGAACTACGTTGATCTTAGAGGTGATATATTTCAATGGTATTGATGCTTGAAAATTTCAGAAGACTCATTGTTGTGATATAGCCAAGCGTAGGAAAAAATTCGAGCTGCTCCCTGAGATTGGGCATATCACAACAATGAGTCTGCTGAAAATTTCCAGTATTAAATATTGTTTCAATTTACCATTAATTCTGAAGTTCTGAAAAACCCAGTTATAGCTAAAGCTTACCATGATAGGTTACTTGGTCATTATGACAGTCATGGTTTGCTTACTACTGAAGTTGAGGAAGGATGGGACCATTTTAAACAGGCTTTTTTGGACACTAACAGTACTCTTTTAGGAAAAAAGGTGCAGAGAGGGCAGAATTATTTCAGTGATAAGGCACTTGAGCTCGTTTCAGAAAGTAGGAACTGCAGGAATGTCTTTAATCAATACCCTAATAGTCCTAATAGAAAGGATTACAGAGAGCTTAATAAATGTGTAAAGGATCAGTTTGCTGCTGATGAGAATCTTGGGCTTGATGACTTGGCTGACAAAGCCGAGGAAGCAGTTAGACAGCACAACAGCAGAGAGCTGTAGCAGACAGTTAATGTTTTGTGTGGTAGAAAACAGACAAGTATAGAGGGTTTGAAGGATAAAGAAGATAAGATTATAGAAGGTGAGAATTCTGTCATGGCTAGGTGGGCTGAGCATTTCAGTGATGTTCTAAACGATGTCGTTAGTTCTACTCCCATTGTTTGCAGTGATGATGCATTGGTGGCTTTAATATTGGCACTACAACACAATCTGAAGTTATTTTGCCTATTTCTAAACTTAAAATTCATAAATTCCCAGGGGTAGATGAAATTATTACTGAAATGCTTAGAGCTCGGAATGTTTCGTTTAGCAGTTGGGTGACTGAAATTTTGAATATTTTTTATGATAAAGGCATGGTTCCTAAGGATTTTTACCAGAGCTATTGTTATCCCTATTTTCAAAAAAGGTGATTGCAGTTCTTGTGATAACTATAGGGGTATCAGCCTACTCCCTGTTCCAGGTAAAGTTCTTTCCATGATTGTGCTTAATGGAATTAAGAATCTGGTTGACAGGAAATTGCGTGATGAGCAATGTGGATTCAGAAGTGGTAGGGAATGTGCGGATCAGATATTTTCACTTAGGCAGATTCTTCAGAAATGTTTAGAGTTTCAGAAACCTTTGGTTGTTAGCTTTGTTGATTTCAAAAAGGCTTTCGACTCTGTTGATCATCATAATTTGTAGTTCATTGTGAATTCATAGGGTATAATAGACAAGTTAGGTAATATCATGAAGCTCTCTATAATAGCACTGAGTCATGTGTGAGAATACACCCCCTCTCCAACAAACATAGGTCTCCCCCTCTTTCTGACGCAAACAGACTCGCAATAGCAATATCAATATGAAAATCATTATTGAGACCCTCAAAAACATTATTATCTTAACGTAAAATTTCAGTATACAAAATGTATTAATTCACTGAAAGCACCCCACTCACTATAATTATGAATTAATAGCCACAAATAGTGAAGCTTCCTTGACATATGCTGATCTTGGTGATTTCCCACAATCTCACACTCTCTCCCAACTTCCGTTATGCAGATCGTATTACGGTCACCCGCACATCTGCCGACCACTCCGATCTTCAGAGCTGAGCCACTGGCATGTCAATTTATGGCACCACACCCCTCCCCCATGCAGAACAACCAACAGCCTCTCCTGCATCTGCTTAAGTTCCTCACTTCCCACCTGATGAAGCGCCAATAGGAAAGGCACGAAACACATGCCTTGGATCAGAAACCTTTTTAAGCACACTATGCTATCAAAAGTCTAAATGGTTATTTCATTCACCAAGGTGGGTAGACCATTGGCAGCCGTCATCCTTATTTTAATATCCACTGAGATGTAACTTGCTGGCAAGGACGACGAATTTTAAATTTCTCACCTAAAGCATCCCAGGAAGTTCCAGTTGCTACCCATCCTCTAAGGCATGGTACGTAAATCTCTCCTTAATAATTATTGATACTTGGTAGCATATTTCCATGTGTTCATGTGCTTAAAAACATTTAAGAGTCTCATAGAGAATTAAATAACTTTAATTTTAATTACCGCACTATGTACCTCTACTATAATTTTTGTTAGAGTTGGTAAGGCTTGTAGCAATTGGTTCAGCTTTACTTATGGTGTTCGACAAGGGTGCATTTTATCTCCTTTTCTCTTTCGTTTGGTTATTGATTATGTTATGCAAAATTCACTTCAAGGAAAATATTTTGGCCTTAAATAGGCTGGAGATACTAAAATTTCTGATTTATGTTATGCTGATGATTTAGCCCTTTTGGTAAACGACGTTGATGATATGAACTCTTTCATTCGAGCTGTTGATGAACTGGTAGTAGAGTAGGTTTGGTTATAAACAGAGAGAAAACTAAAGTGATGAAAATTGGTTCAGGCAGACTGTGATCTCGTTAATCTGAATGCTTGAAATCATGAGGTGTCACAGTTTAATTATCTTGGGAGCTATGTAACAGATACTGGTGATGAGCGGCATGAGATTAACAGAAAAATAGGGATTGCTGCCGGGACTTTTAGGAATCTTTGGAGAGTGTGGAGAAATAGGCGTATACATCTAAAGACTAAAATTAGCCAATAATTGTTTGGTTTTTTCTAGGGTTACTTATGGTAGTGAAACTTGAATGCTTTGCAAACAAGATATCAGGAAACTAGATGCTTATGCAGTATCTTGAGCATTAGGTGGTTCAACTTTGTAACTAATGATGAAGTTAGGCAAAGGAGTCGGGAACCTCATTTAAGCAGCATATTGTGCAGAGAGAGACTCCATTGGTTTGGCCATGTTGCATGTATGGATAATTATAGATTAAAGTATAGGGTTATGAACAGTATGCCTAAAGGTGTCAGAAAGATGGGAGACCTAGGATGCGGTGGGCTGACAATGTCAAACAGGACCTTTTTAGAATTGGTGTGTAGTGGCCAGATGCATCAGATGTAGCTGACAGACTTGCTTGGAGAACTAAATTACATGGTCTGGTTGGATCTTCATAGCCCATGGCTGCTTGACGATGATGATGACGACTATAAACACTGGGACGTTAATAAATGTACATGGTATTCATCAGATGGATTTCACAGGAATATGATAGATTATAGTTTAATTAACAGCAAATTGGCTAGTTCAGTTAGGAATACCAGATTATACAGGGTAGCCGAAATTAGGTCTGATCATTATCTGGTCAAAAGTGTTTTGCAGCTGAAGTTTAAGCAGTAAGAAAGGTGCTCAGGTTAAAAAATTAGCGATAACACTGAATGGCTGAAAGATCGAGAAATATCCAAACATACCATGATAGGCTACCTAGTCAATACGACAATATTGGTTTGGTTAGTGCTGAAGTTGAGAAAGAATTGGATCAGTTTAAACAGGCTTTTCTTGAAACCAATAGTACTCTTTTAGGTAAAACGGAACAGAAGAAACAAAATTATTTGACTGGTAAGGTTAGGGAACTTATTTCTGAAAGAAGGAAGTGCAAGATTAATACGAATAATCTATCCTTAATAAACGTGCAAAAGATCAGTTAGCAGCTGGTAAGAAACTTTGGCTTGATAACTTTGCTGACAAAGCTGAGGAAGCAGTTAGACAGCACAACAGCAGGGGGTTGTACCAGATAATTAATGTTTTAAGTGGGAAGAAACAGACAGGTACACAGGGATTGCGGGATAAACATGGCAAGGTGGTCAAAGGTGATGATTCTGTGATGACTGGTGGGCTGATCATTTCAGAGAGGTTGTAAATAATGTGATTATTTCTACTCCCATTGTTTCCATTAAGGATAGATGCATTACTGGTTTCTGTTGTCACATGTCCAACTGAAATTATGAATTTTTTTTGTTTGATTAAAATATTGTTCATAAGAATTTTACTAGACCTATTGTTGTCCCCAGTTTTTAAAAAGGATGATTGCGGTTCTTGTGATAATTATAGCAGAATAATTTAACTTTCTGTTCCAGGAAAAGTTATTTGCATGATTATACTTAATAGAATTAAGAATTTTGGTTGATGTACAACTGCATGATGAACAGTGCAGAATTAGAAGTGGTAGGGGACGTATTGATCAAATATTTTTACGTAGTCAGATTCTTGAGAAAAGTTTAGAGTTTCAGTGACCTGAGGTTGTTAGCTTTATAGATTTCAAAAAGGCTTTTGACTCTGTTGATCAACATGATTTGTGGTTGATTCGTAGGTCATATGGAATGCCTGATAATTTATTTAGTGTAATGAGAGCTCTCTATAATAACACTAAGTTGTGTGTGAGATATGGTACGTCTTCCAGCGATTGTCTCCTGTTCTCTTTAGTTTAGTTATTGATTATCTAATGCGAAATTCTTTGCAAAGATTTTGGCTTTAAATGATCTAGAGATTTCGAATTTTGCGATTTAGATTATGCAGATGATTTGGCCCTATTGGCTAATGATGTTGATGAGATGAATTCTTTCATTAGGGGGGGTGTTCATGAGAATGATAATAGAGTAGGTTTGGTGATAAACAGAAATAAAACTAAAGTGATGAAAATTGGTCAGATATTGCTTCAGTTGCTTTGAATGGCTGCACTCTTGAGCAAATGTCTCAGTTTAATTTTCTTGGGAGCTATGTAACAAATACTGGTGATGTGCAATACAAAATAAATAGAAGAATAGGGATTGCCACTGGGACTCTTAAGAATCTATGGAGAGTGCGGAAAAATAGGTGTATACATCTAAAGACTAAAATTAGAAAGAACCAAACTATTATACAGACTAAGGTTAGCTTTGCTAGAGAAACATGGACCCTTTCTAAGCAGGATAACAAGAAACTTGATGCTTTTAATTGTAGAAGCCTACGCAGTATTTTGGGCATTAGGTGGTTTGACTTTGTAAGTAATGATGAGGTTTAGTAGAAAGCATCATTAACCTCCTTTGAACAGCATATTGTGCAGAGTGAGATGGATTGGTGTGGCCATGATGCCAGTATACATAGCTGCAGATTAGCAAACAGGATTATGAACAGTGTGCCTAAGGGTTTCGAATAAAGGGGGGAGACCAAGGAAGAGATGGACAATGTCAAACAGGACTTTGCCAGAATTGGCCTAGAGTGGCCAAATGCAGCAACAGTAGCTCAGAAAAAATTGCACAGTAAACAGGAACGTAGCACATGGCTGCATGAGGATGTTGTATGTATATGCATGCATGCAATATTCGTTTCAAATTTGGGAATTTTGAATGTTTTTACCATTTGAGGGAGCAATTATAGTGTTGAAAAGATTCCAAAAGTGCGAATCATAATATTTTATCAATTGCTATCTAACTCAAAAAAGATTTTTTTTTCATTTATCTCTAAATACAAACAATTATCTGCAAAAACAATAAATTGTGTTTACACATCTCCCAACCCTGGGTGTAATAAGCTAACACACTGTTACAAATGAAAATTCCATAATCTTCACATTCCACCTCCAAAATTTCTTGCATAAATACATCATTTGCAGCATTCGTTTGAAATTATAAAAATTTTTCCACCATTAGAGGGCGTAGTTATAGTTCTTGGAATATTTGAAAAGAGTAAATTATAATGTTTCATCAATTCCAATGTAACCCAAAAAAGAATTTTTCACTTATCTCTCTAAAGAAACAATTATCTGCTGGTTGACAGTGGAAATTCCGTGACCTTTACATTCCTCCACCAAAATTTCAAATTTCTATCACAAATATATTGTTTGCAATATTCGTGTTTAATTTTGGAATTTCAATTTAATGTATTTGGGGTGTTACAGAGATTTCAGCATAAAGCGACTTTTTCATTTATGTGTGCAAAGAACAATTTTCGATGTCTACGAGACAGAAAGACAACAAAGCGAATTAGTTACTTTACATCTCGTTTTCTTTAGTTACTTCTATCTTGGTTTCCCACTACTAAAATATAATACATAAATATATATTTTTTTCTCTACTATATTGCTATAGTTGCTTTTTATCTCGTTTTCTTTTTAAACGAGATAAAAAAAATATGAAAAGATATGTATACGAAAAATATATATACCAACAAGCATGTCGAACAATGCACCAATCGGATGGCATTACTCCCTCTGCAATGCACACTAGAACCCTCATTTCATCACTGCTGCCAAGAGCATCCAACAGTTGGTGTATCACGATGAACATGGGCAGTGGCACGACATACAGTCCATCCAGCTTCACATAATTCGTCCTCTCTCAAAAGCATCCAAATGGTGATAAACATGCTAATGGCGGGCCCGATTGGCATTGGCTCAACAATTTACAAGAGGAACCACCTAACCTCAACTGTTCGCACGACTTCCACCTGCATAGACACAATACCATCCTAGTTTCTTCTTGCACCTTTTATCTTTTGAGCCACACATCATTGGCTCTGGATTATCACCATTTGCAAATCTCAACTGCACACACCTACCTTTCTATTTGCATCTTTGTGTGACATGTCCTTCTAGGTGGGGCATTTTCAATTCGAGCAATGTATTTTTAAAGAACCAATGAAGGAGATTATTAAAATAAAAGAAAGAGCCACTACAAAATTTACCAGCAAAAGAAATTTACAAGTCGTAACGTGTACTTTCGTTTTATTAACTCAGAGTACTTGTGATGATGCACAGAACCATCCGGGCTTAGCAGCTAAAGTCTGACCAAACTTTCTGATGGTGTAGACCATTAGTACCTTTCAAAAGAGATACTCTCTTTTTGTGGGGAACAGAAGAAGAGGGCAGCCAATCAGTTTGGCCTATTGATTACATCTCTTAGAGCTACTTTTTTTTCCTACCCTGTTGAGGAGTAATCAACTACACAGACCTGATCATATACACCAACCAGAATGAAATAATGGCTCTGAGCTTGTTTATAGACCCTGAATTTGCTGCATTATTGGTTTCCTGTTGAGGGAAAAGCTTCCACTGTGTCCTCTGTTTTTTTGTGGGTTGACAATCCCAATGAATAGATTCACATGATACATTTTATCAGCAATTGGATAATCTTGGTCAGAGGGCCTTCGCATCAACCTGAACTCTTTCTTCTATGGAGATCATCAAACTAACATTTGACAAAATGTTTCAGGCTAGATGGGTTCAGTTTTTAGTAGTGGGGGAACAGGTTTTTGCCCATGCCTGTGATTAGGGTGCTGTTTGATATTATTGGCATTCCCTCTCTCAATAAACATTGTTTCTGTAAACATTTCAGAAACCATTTTTCACCACAGGCAGTAGGAATGTGAGGACTCTGCACAGGGAATATTGTCTTGATGGTTTCACACAAGAATTTCACCATTATAACTAAAATATTTTCGGCTTGCAAGAGACCACATGGACAGAAAGGTCAGATACCTGAAAATAATCTTAAATTTCTCTTTCCAGTGAGGAACGATAGAAAGCATCTCTAAGTCATATGTTTGCTACTCAAAAACAATGCTAGTGATGCACTTATGTGATATGAGTGCATTAATGAAAGGTATCTCACGGTTAAAATTTCAGGCAAGCATTAAAATCTAGAATGCTATCTGTTGCTATGCCCCTACTGATAGTGCTCACTAGAATTAGATATATAGTTTTTACAGGTAACTTTAGGATGTTTTCAATTCTGTCAAGAAAGGAGATATTAATCCCTTGTTCTAGGTGACTTCAGTGCTAAAGTTGGTACTGATTCTGACCTTTGAGGAGGGCTGATAGGTCGCTATTGGTAGCTGCAATGGCAGCGTCTTGACCTTAAATTGGGGAGTAGGGTGTGTGTGACTCTTTATCCCTTGAGGGGGGAAATAAAATAATTTTCTTTTTCTTCTCTAAAAGTCCTGTCTCTCGTATAAAAAAAAGGGGATAGAATTTTTAAAATTGGCGGGAAGGTGTCGCTGAATAAAAAAAAGGGGGTAGAATTTTGAAAATTGGCGGGAAGGTGTTGGGGGAGGATGTTTCCAGAAAAACTGAGAAAATCAGATAAGAAACCAGGGTCGGGGGAGGGAAAAGGTGTAAATTAGGTGAGGGTAACATGAGGGAGAGGGAGGTGATGCAGAGAAGCATTGTGTCGGGGGCCATGTTACCAGGTTAGGTTTAGGTGATGTTTTGGCAGGATGATCAGAGGGGGAGATTAAATGTGCCTGCCAATGGAGGAGAGGAACTTGGCCAGGGCTTGAGAGTGTGATTTTTGTTGTTTGTGTGTGAGGTGATGAATGGTTTGTGTGGTGTAGGTAGTGACTCCTAGAATGGCCAGTTGGTGTTTCTCTGATTGGTGTATCTAGTGCAGTGCAGAAGGAAGTGCGGGATGTCCTCTGTCACACTGAAGGTAAGAGCATAATCTTTATTTAAGTGTATCCTGCCTGTTCGTAGCCTATGTATAGTTGTTTGGGCACTTCTGTGTAGAAAATTTAGATGAAGTGTGTGTGGGATGGGGTCAATGGTGGCTCTAAATGATGTTTGTCTGTTGCATATTGTGCCCAAGAAGTTCACTAGGTGTTATAGAAAAAAATTTTTTATGTGTGATTGAGTGGTATTTGAAAGAAGGGTTATTGTGATAATTGGGTTGTGGGAGATTGTGGACTTGTTTGGCAAATAGGTCAGCAATCTCATTGTGAGTTATGTTGCAGTGTGATGGGATCCAATAAAAAGTGAAGTTTTTTAGTGGCTAGGAGATTGTGGGCAAGTTTTTGGATGTAATATAGGAAATAATGTTGGGACAATTCAAACGTTTGTTTATTAATTTTCAAGGGCAGGTTTTGAGTCAGTTGTCAGTTAATGTGTGAGCTTGGGAGGGTGGCTGCCCATTCAAGTGCTTTGTGTATAGCTGCTAATTCAGTGTGGGTGCTGGTAGATGCAAGTGTTAACTTAAATTTGGAAGAGTAGTGATGTATGGGGCAATGAAAAGCAGCGGTTTCATTTGTAGTATGTGGAATGTGTGATCCATCTGTGTAAATGGTAAGGTCAGTGGTGGGTAGTTGGGATAGCAATTGTTCGGCAGCAGATTTTAATTCAGATGAATGATGGTGTTTTTTGTTGGTGATGTGGGGTATAGTGAGTATGACTTTGGGTTGTTTGATTTGCCAGTAAGGGAGATTGTGTTATGGTTTGAAGTAATGAATGTTTTTCCAAGTGAGGCAGAGGGGGTGTTTAGTGATTGCTGAAGCAGTGAGGAGATTTGTATTTTTCAATCCTATGTGCAGACCGTTAGTACCTTTCAAAAGAGATACTCTCTTGTGGAAATGAACGGAAGGGGAGGGCTGCCAGATTAGTGTGGCCTACTGATCTGGACAACTATGGCTACTTTTCTTTTTTTTCTACCCTGCTGAGGAGTGGTCAACCACACAGGGTCCTGGTGCTGACCATATAAACCCACTGGACTGGACAGATATATGGCTCTGAGCTTGATTATGGATCCTGATTTTGCTGCACTGGTGGGCTTCTATGGAGGGAAAATCTTCCGCTGTGTTTTCTGTTTGTTTGTGGGTTGAAAGCCCCAAGTGAATAGATTCACAGGATATGTTTATCAGCTGGTAGATATTCCTGAGCAGAGGTCATCGCAGGCACCTGAACACTTTGCTTCTATTGGCATCGTCAATTCTACATTGGAGAAAGTCTTCCAGTGTAGATGGCTTCAGCCTTTAGTGGTGGGGGAACGGGTCTTTGACCCATGTCTGCGATTAGGGGGCTGTTTGATATTGTCGGCATTCCCTCTCTCAATAAACATTGTTTCTTTAAACATCCCATTAACCATTTTCTCTCCATAGATAGTTGGAATGTGAGGACTCTGCACAGAGATTTTTCTCTTGATGTCCTCACACAAGAATTCCACCGTTATAATTTAGATATTCTCGGCTTGCAAGAGACCAGATGGACAGATAAAGGTCAGATTCTTAAAAATAATCGTAAATTTCACTTTTCAGGGAGGGCCGACAAAAAGCATCACCAAGGCATGGGTCTCCTTCTCAGCAGACACGCTACTGATGCTCTTCTAGGATATCAGTGCATTAATGAAAGGTTTCTTAGAGCAAAATTTCTGACAAGCCTTAAAGACTTGAATGTTATCTGCTGTTATGTCCCCACTGAGGATGTTGATGAGGATGAGAAGGATAAGTTTTATGGACAACTTCAGGATATTTTGAATTCTGTCAAGAAAGGAGATATTACCCTTGTTCTTGGTGACTTCAATGCCAAAGTTGGTGATGACTCTGACCTTTGGGGAGGAGTAATAGGCTCTTTTGGTATTGGTAGATGCAATGGCAATGGGCAGCGTCTCCTGCAGGTAAGTAAACTCAATGGATTCAGAATAACTAATACTTATTACAAACACTGCAACATACATAAGTACACAGGGTTTTCACCTGATGGGCTGCATAAGAATATGATTGATTACATATTAATTAACAGCAAATGGGCTAGTTCTGTTAGCAATACCAGGGCATATAGGGGAGCTGAAATTGGATCTGACCATTACCTTGTTAAAAGTGTCTTGCAACTTAAACTTAAAAAGTGTTGTGCTAGGGTTAAAAAACTTACTTTTAATACTGAAGCTCTGAAAGATCTAGTTATAGCCAAAGCTTACCATGATAGGTTACTTAGTCATTATGACAGTCACGGTATGCTTACTACTGAAGTTGAGGAAAATGGGATCATTTTAAACAGGCTTTTTTGGACACTAACAGTACTCTTTTATGAAAAAAGGAGCAGAAGAGACAGAATTATCTGAGTGATAAAGCACTTCAGCTTATTTTGGAAAGAAAGAACTGCAGGAATGTCCTTAATCAATACCCTACTAGTCCTAATAGAAAGCATTACAGAGAACTTAATAAACGTGTAAAAGATCAGTTAGCTGCTGATAAGAATCTTTGGCTTGATGGTTTGGCTGACAAAGCCGAGGAAGCAGTTAGACAGCACAACAGCAGAGAGTTGTACCAGATAGTTAAGGTTTTGTGTGGTAGAAAACGGACAGGCATACAGGGATTGAAGGATAAACAAGGTAAGTTTATAGAAGGGGAGGATTCTCTCATTGCTAGGTGGGCTGAGCATTTCAGTAATGTTCTAAACAATGTAGTTAGCTCTACTCCCATTGTTTGCAATGAAGATAGATGCATTGGTGGCTTTAATGTTGGCCCTATAACACAATCTGAAGTTATTTTGGCTGTTTCTAAACTTAAACTACATAAATCCCCAGGGGTAAATGAAATTACTACGGAAATGCTTAGAGCTGGGAATGTTTCTGTTACCACTTGGATGACTTAATTTCTGAATATCTTTTATGATAAAGGCATAGTTCCTAAGAATTTTACCAGAGCTATTGTTATCCCTATTTTCAAAAAAGGTGATCGCAGTTCTTGTGATAACTATAGGGGTATCAGCCTACTCTCTGTTCCAGGTAAAGTTCTTTCCATAATTGTGCTTAACAGAATTAAGAATCTGGTTGACAATCAATTGCGTGATGAGCAATGTGGATTCACAAATGGTAGGGGAGCATGGTTCATAAGGATTTTACCAGAGCTATTGTTATCCCTATTTTCAAAAAAGGTGATCGCAGTTCTTGTGATAACTATAGGGGTATGAGCCTTCTCTCTGTTCCAGGTAAAGTTCTTTCCATGATTGTGCTTAATAGAATTAAGAATCTGGTTGACAATCAATTGCGTGATGAGCAATGTGGATTCAGAAGTGGTAGGGGATGTGTGGATCAGATATTTTCACTTAGGCAGATTCTTGAGAAATGTTTAGAGTTTCAGAAACCTCTGGTTGCTAGCTTTGTTGATTTCAAAAAGGCTTTCGACTCTGTTGATCGGCATAATTTGTGGTTGATTGCGAGATCATATGATATACCTGACAAGTTAGTTAACATAATGAAAGCTCTCTATAATAACACTGAGTCCTGTGTGAGAGTCGGTAAGGCTTGTAGCAATTGGTTTAGCATTACTTCTGGTGGTCAACAAGGGTGCATTTTGTCTCCTTTTCTCTTTAGCTTGGTTATTGATTATGTTATGCGAAATTCACTTCGAGGGAAAGATTTTGGCCTTAAATGGGCTGGAAATACGAAAATTTCTGATTTAGATTATGCTGATGATTTAGCCCTTTTGGGAAATGATGTTGATGAGATGAACTCTTTCATTCGAGCTGTTGATGAAACTGGTAGTAGAGTAGGTTTGGTTATAAACAGAGAGAAAATTTAAGCGATGAAAATTGGTCAGGCAGGCTGTGATTCAGTTAATCTGAATGGTTGCAGTCTTAAGCAGTTGTCACAGTTTAATTATCTTGGGAGCTATGTAACAGATAATGGTGATGTGCGGCATGAGATTAACAGACGAATAGGGATTGCTGCCGGGACTTTTAAGAACCTATGGAGAGTGTGGAGAAATAGGCGTATACACCTAAAGATTAAAATTAGACTGTATAATTGTTTGGTTCTTTCTAGGGTTAGTTATGGCAGTGAAACTTGGACACTTTGTAAACAAGATAACAGGAAACTAGATGCTTTTGATTCCAGATGCTTACGCAGTATCTTGGGCATTAGGTGGTTCAACTTTGTAACTAATGATGAGGTTAGGCAAAGGAGTTTGCAACCTCCCTTAAGCAGCATTTGTGCATAGAGAGACTCTGTTGGTTTGGCCATGTTGCCCGTATGAATAATTATAGACTGGCGAATAGGGTTATGAACAGTGTGCCTAAAGGCCTCAGAAAGAAGGGGAGACCTAGGATGCAGTGGGCAGACAATGTCAAACAGGACCTTGTTAGAATTGGTGTGCAGTGGCCAGATGCAGTAGATGTAGGTCAGGATAGACTTGCTTGGAGAACTAAATTGCACGGTCTGGTTGGACCTCCGTAGCCCATGGCTGCTTGAGGATGATGATGATAATGATGATGAAAGGCATTGTTCCTAAGGATTTTTCTACAGCTATTGTCCCAATTTTTGAAAAAGGTGATCGTAGTTCTTGTGATAATTGTAGGGGAATTAATTTACTTTCTACTTCAGGTAAAGTTCTTTGCATGATTTTATTTAATAGAATTAAGAATTTGGTTGATGGACAACTGCGTGATGAACAGTGTGGATTCAGAAGTGGTAGGGAATGTATTGCTCATATATTTTAGACTGTATAATAGTACAGGCTAATAGGCAGATTCTTGAGAAATGTTTAGTTTCAGAAACCTGTTGGTTGTTAGCTTTATAGATTTCAAAAAGGCTTTTGACTCTGTCGATCGACATAATTTGTGGTTTATTGTTAGATCACATGGAATATCTGATATGTTAGTTAGTGTAATGAAAGCCCTCTATAATAACACTGAGTCGTGTGTGAGAGTTGGTACGTCTTTCAGCGATTGGTTTAGCATTACTGGTGAAGTTGGATAAGGGTGCATTTTGTAATGTAAAATTCTTTGCAAGTGAAAGATTTTGGCCTTAAATGATCTAGAGATTTCAAAATTTCTGATTTAGATTATGCAGGTGATTTGGCCCTATTGGCTACTGATGTTAATGAGATGAATTCATTCATTAGGGCTGTCGATGAGACTGGTAATAGAGTAGGTTTGGTGATAAACAAAGAAAAAACTAAAGTGTGAAAATTGCTCAGGCAGATGGTGCTTCAGTTGCTTTGAATGGCTGCACTATTGAGCAAGTGTCTCAGTTGAATTATCTTAAGAGCTATGTAACAGATACTGGTGATATGCAGCATGAGATAAATAGAAGAATAGAGATAACCACTGGGACTTTTAAGAATCTATGGAGAGTATGGAAAAAGAGGCATATACATCTAAAGACCAAAATTAGGCTGTATAATAGTTTGGTTCTTTCTAAGGTTAGTTATGGTAGCAAATTGTGGACTATTTGTAAGCAGGATAACAAGAAACTTAATGCCTTTGATTCTAGATGCTTGAACAGTATCTTGGGCATTAGGTGGTTTGACTTTGTAAGTAATTATGAGGTTAGAAGGACTCATCAACCTCTTTTGAGCAGCATATTGTGCAGAGAGAGAAACTGTTTTGGTTTGGCCTTGTTGGCCATATGCATAGCTACAGATTGGCAAAGAGGATTATGAACAGTGTGCCTAAGGTTATCAGAGAAAGGGGGAGACCTAGGATGTGATGGGCAGACAATGTCAAGCAGGACCTTGCTAGAATTGGCCTAGGGTGGCCAAATGCAGCAGATGGAGCTCAAAAGGGAAACATCTGGAAAAGGAAAATTACAGTGTGGTTGGAACTCTGTAGCCGATGGCTGCATCAGGATTTTGTATGATGTATACAAAATAAAAATTAAGAATGAAATAAAAATTTATATTATTTATTATTATTATTTATGATTATATATCATATATGACATATTTATTATTATATAATATTATTAAATTATATTAAATTATTATTATTATAATAAAAAATATTAACTCAGTGACTAATTACACCATCGATATGCTTTAGGTTTCTTTTTTCTATGTTTTAGGGTCCTATAGGAAGATAGATATTTTTGAAATTTTTTATTTTATATATTTTTTTTTTAATTTTAAATAATTATAAATATATTAATAAATAAAATAAATTAATTAATAAAAATGAATAAATTAATAGACACAAATATATTAATAAATAAAATAATGAAAAATGTAAACTGAAGAATTTACAGAAACAATTCAGAGTCAATATATTGATCTTTATGGCATAATAAACCGAGAGGTTCCTCTCAGAACTCTGTGTCAAGCAGCCTGCTTGGGTTTCTTGATATTAAACAATTCAATGATGATCTGAAATGTAAAATAGAAGAAAGCATAACACCCCTGGTGCTTTATAAGAATCTGGTTTTTAAAGAGAATTAAATTTTTCTTTTACCTACTCTTTAACTCCTTAACAGTTTTAATTTTTTTTTTGAGCAAACAGATGAGGAAAAATGTAAGTTTTTAATTCTTAAATTTGAAAAAGTTGCATCTTCCGCACCACTCTGAAAACAGTTCAGTGTCTACAGAAAAACAGAAGACAAAATAAAAAATAAATAAATATCCCGTCAAGCAGCTGCTTGCCACAGAAGTCTGACAGGATCCTGTCAGTTTATATGCCATAGTAGAAAGTCTGTGAGGAGCAAACTTTTATATCGTTTTCTTTGATAACGATATAAAAAACTGAAATTACAAACCTAAAAATGAAGAACATTAGGTACAATTCACAGCAAGGTCACAATATAAAAGAGGCCGAAGGAATTGTATAATCACAACAGAGGAAAACAGCCAAAAAACAAGAATATCATAGGCGACAAAATGATTTAAACAATGCTCAAGTGAATGTAAGCAGCATGCCGGAAAAAAAATATGGTAATTTTATCAGTTTCCCGTAAAACATTTGCGATTAAAGCTTTTAATTGCAATTTTTTTAAGGTCACAGTTTAAAGAGTGATCTGCAAAGTAGAAATCTCAATGTCCCACATTTCCCACTAAACATGCATTAATAATATTAATTAATGTAAATTATACCATGATTATTACTAATTTTTAAAGAAATGAAATCAAACTAGAAATAAATAATCTCTGATATGATACACCTATGGTGCAAAATTTAAGTATGTATGTTCCATAAGAAAAAATAAATCTGAATCACGAGTCAAAACAAATTTCTGCCCCTCCTGCACTGAAAAACTTATCTCTCTGAACTTTAGAACTAAAACCATCCATACCTTTAAAACACTCTATCATACTCTATACTTTTAATGGGGCAGGGGTGATTCAATCGATAGCGCACCAGGTTCATAATCTGCAGTTCCCAGATTCAAGTTCCAGCTGGGACAGTGTTGAGATTTATCTCTGCAAAATTCCTCACCCTGCCTACTGTCAGTAGGGGACACCGATGGGCTTGGAAAGGCCACCATCTGTCACATGGGACGTTAAGCAGTGGCCCCATGTGTGGGAGAGTCATACCCTGCGCACATTAAAGAACAGGCTAGATGGCCTTGACGTGAGGCTACAATCTGTCTCCAAACAGCTGTTCTAGTGGGTCTCCTCCCCCAACCTTCTCTGAGACTTTGGGGTCCTTGTGACCTGGCCATTTAGCCTATTGTGTGCAAAAAAGTGCCACTCAGAGGTAAAACAACCCAACCCATCTAGTAAGTAACCTGAGTGATTTTAAAGTGCAGAAATACCCTTATACACAAAGTTAACATGGTGTGTGGTGCTTTTATTTCCGAAAATAATAATTTCCACTGCTTCTGTTAAGAGGGGGGAGGTTTAGGGGTTAAACTCAAAAAATACCCTGAGGAAAAAAATAAAAAAATTAATGAGTTGTGTGAAGTGGTGAAATTGTTTGCTCATACAATTAAAATGACCTTTTTTATCAGAAATTAATTAAAAATAACTTAAAATTCTATCATTGAGCAATATAATTTTAAAGTTTATTCTTCAAACTATTTGCATGTTTTTTTAGGAGAAAACTCAGAAGCTTTTTGGAGCAAAGACAGTGCCCCATCTTCAGTGAAGTGACGCTATGTAGTGATGTTGTCTGTTTAGACAAAGAGCTTCTTTCCACGTCGTGAAGGGTGATTCCAATGTTTCAGTTGTAGGTGGGGACGGACGTGGTCATTATTTCAATAGCCTTGTGGTCTATGGTTTCATAGAAAGTGGACGCATGTGCAAGCAGTATGGTGTGCTCGCAGTCTATTTTTGCTCTGTGTTGTACTGCAAGTTCGGTGGCAGCTATCGTTAGCTTCTTTTGGCTGACATCAGTTTGGTGCTCTGTGAACCTCTCTTGTAGAGAATGTATGGTTTTGCTGATGTAGTAAACAATGGAATTATATCGGTAAATGCAGGGGAAATTGGAATAATCCGGAATTTTGAAGTAGGCTAAATTTGTCCCTGTCCCTTTTGATTAATTTCTTCAAATTTGGAACTGGACTAAAAACAATTTTGATATTTTAGGTTCTGAATAATTTGTGGACTGATTCACATAGGACAGGAATGTAAGAAATAGATCTGGCAAAGGTTGCACATTCGGGGTCGGTGAATGGGAGGATAGCGGAATGTCTTCCATTTTTCCATATTTACTGATTCATTTGTCTATTGTTGTTGACTTGTAGCATATGGGAAGCAGCATTGGAATGGATGTTTTGAATTTCTCTTTCAAGCAGCTGCTTGTTTGAAGACACAGCAAAAGCCCTATGTGTGAGGGAATAAAAGGCTGCAATTTTGTACGCCCATGGGGTGCATGAGTCCGTGCATATGACGTAGGGGACTTAGGTAGAATTTCAATATACTGATCTTGTCAAGGCTCCTGCATCATCTTTTTGGATGAAAATATCTAAACAGGGGATGGCACTGCTATTTTCCTCCTCCTTTGTAAAGCGTATTGTAGGATATATATTATTGGCAGAGTCAATGAGGCAGTTTAATTGCTCATTGCTGCCATTCCAAATTAAAAATATATCATCGACACAGCGACATCAGAAGAGGGGTAAAAGTGCTGCTGAGTTGAATAATTTTGTTTCAAGATTTTGAAGGACAATCGCGGATAGGATGCCAGAAAGGGGTGAGCCCATGGGGGCTCCTGAGTCCTGCCTGTAGATTTGGTTGCCGAACTGGAAATAGTTGTTTTCAGTGATGAGTTTTAGAGCCTCATGAACGGCATTGATATCGGGAAGGGAAGATTTTTGCATTTCAATAATTTTTTTACAAAATAATATGACCGCATCAAAAACTGGAGTGGATGGAAATATCTAAAATAATTTGTCGAATAATTTATAGAAATGATCCAGAGTCAATATAATGTTTTGTTTTATTAGTAAAAAGTTCTTTTCAATGCGCCGCAATGTCTATTATTTTTATTTCAAAGCAAGAAAAGTTTTATGGTCAAATTTTACCAGAACACTTCTGTGCTACATCATGCAAATTGAAGTAAAGAAGATAAATAACTATGTAACCATTTGCCCAATATTTTAGGGCAAAGTGAATTTTAAAAATATTTGTGACAGCCACTTTCATTTCATATTTTTTTCCTCTCATTTAAAAGTACTAATTTTTTATATCAGGTAAAAATCATATGGTGTTCCCACTAATATTCATAAATTGTTATGTTGGTTCATTTGATTGAGAAAATAAAAATGTATAACTCTGCCATTCAGAGTTATTCATTATTCAAATGTACTAAATTATTACGACAGGGGTCGAGTCCCAGCTCGGTCAGCATTGAGAATTATCTCTGCAAAATTTCCTGCCCAGTCAGTATGGGACACTGATAGGCTTGGAATACCAACCATTCTTCGGAGGGGCACGTTAAGTCGTGGACCCATATGTGGGAGAGCCATACTCTGTGCACGTTAAAGAACACGCTGGATGGCCTGGATGGGATTTTACCATCTGTCACCCCAACAGCTGTTCCAGTGAGTCCCCTCCTTCAACCTTCTATGAGCCTTCGGTGTCCATATGACCTGGCCATTTAATCCATGGTTTGCAAAAAAGTACCGCTCAGAGGTAAAGCAACCCAACTAAATTACTAAATAATTCTTTAATTATTGTGAACCACACAATGGCAGTACCAAGCTGAAAACACTGGATCTCGTCCGATCACCGAAGTTAAGCAGCTTTGGGATCATGACCATCTGGGGACAAATGCGTGCAGTTGGTAAAAAATCTGCTAAGGACCCACCATCGTCACAGAACCTTCTACTATGGTGTATTAAACTGACAGGCTTCTGTCAGACCTCTGTGGAAAGCAGCTGCTTGAGGAGGTATTTATTTATTTTTTTTACTGTGAACCACTGAAAAATTAGGAATGTTTTATTGAATTTTATTTTTTCAATAATATTTTGCATTTATATAAAATTAATGAATGCATATCATTTGCTTTATTTTTCAGCTTTTTAACATATTTACAACATTTTGAAGCTAGAATTTACATGCAACAGCATAAAATTCACCATTTTCATAAAAGATTGAGGCACAAATGGTAGTATTGGGAAAAAAATTGGCAGAATATGTTTTTTAATAAATGCCCTTTTCCTTGAAAGAGAAAAAAGGGAAATGTAATATGAGAATTTTGCTTAGAATTGTGAAAAAAGAAAATAATAAATTTTTTTGGTTTATGATTTCACCCGTGTTATTAAAGTTTGGAATTATAATTGAAAAGGGCCCGTGTAGTGATTACGGTTCTCAGCTGATAGATGGCATTGCTCAAGTAGAGTGTGACGTCGAAGTGTAAAGTATGATGTTGATTTGTAAAGTATGATGTAAAACGTAGCTGTTGGTTGTTGTTGTCATATGGCTCTTTGATTTGTTTCTTTTGGGTGGGTAATGTGGAGTCATGTGTTATGTGTGTGATTTGACGATAGTGTGAAGTTACGTTTGGTTTTTTTCGCCATTTTTTCTGGACTTCTTTGGATAACATACCTATATGGTTAGAGGTAAGTTCGTGTGTATTATATATTTAATATGGGGAGGGGGGGTGTTCAGTGATAGGTAGGATACGAATAATTAATATGTTCTAGCTTTTTTTTTGAAAATTGGTTTGGATATGGTTTATAATTAGTTATTAAAGATATTTAGGGGCCCATGTAGTGGGGGAGTATGCAAGTTTTTGCGTGTGGGATTGAAAATGGCGATAGTAAAGAACACATGTATTTCGTTAGAATAGTTTGGGGGTGAATTGAATGTTTTTTTAGTAGTTACGTGTAGTATGGTAATTATTAATGTATTATAGTGATTTATTAATTCTGTTGTATATTAAGGGTCTTTTATATTTAGTTATATGATTTATCGTTAATATGTGGAAGCGTCTGGCGACTTTTTGATGTAGTAATTCTGGGTATTGTAGAATTGTCGGTGTGTGAAAAAACGGCAGTTTTTGATGGAGTCAGGAAAGAATGAAAAATTTAGAGGTGGGGTGAGAGTGGCGGAGTCGGTAGCGCGCCAGGCTTGTAATCTGTAGTTCTAAGGTTCGAGTCCAAGCTATGTCAGCGTTGATTTATCTCTGAGTATTTTCAAACTCTGCTCATAGTAGGGGACACTGATGGGCTTGGAAAGGCCGCCGTCCGTCGGTTAAGATGTTAAGCCGTGGCCCTGTATGTGGGAGAGTTATACTCTGTGTACGTTAAAGAACACGTTGGATGGCCTTGACAGGAAGTTACTGTCTCCCAACAACTGTTCTAGTGGGTCCCGTACCTTCTGTGAGCCTTCGGGGTTCATGTGATCTCGCCATTTAGCCCATGGTGTGGGAAAAAAGTGGGGGCTCAGAGGTAAAATGACAATGTAATTTAGGGGAGGGTTATTTGAGCGGTAAGATGTTTTTTTTTTTGTCAGTTTTTTGTTTTGGGGCTTTTTTATATAATTCAGTCGGCGGTGCACTGTTTCCGATTCTCATGTTTTTTGGTTTGTGTTGTCTTGGAGGACATTATTTAGTTTTGGGGCTTTTTTATAATTCGGTCGGCGGTGCACTGTTTCCGATTTTCATGGTTTTCAGTTGTGTGTTGCCTTGGAGGACATTATTTAGTTTTGGGGCTTTTTTATAATTCGGTCGGCGGTGCACTGTTTCCGATTTTCATGGTTTTCAGTTGTGTGTTGCCTTGGAGGACATTATTTAGTTTTGGGTCTTTTTTATAATTCGGTCGGCGGTGTATTGTGTTTTGAAAAGAGGGGAGGGGTAATGGTGGAAGTGGTTTACTGTATGTGGGAAGGCAATCGTTTTATTTTTTGTTGGATTTGGCACTTTTATGAGCTTTCATTCTGTAATTGACGGTTACGAGGTTTTTTTGCGTTAATTTAATTTTTTTTTTACGTTCGTTTAAAACGCAATTTTATGTTACTATGGTTACGGTGCGTTGCGTTTGACGTAAACTCGGGTTTTTCGTTACTATGGTAACGAAAAAAACAATCTTTTTTCTAGAAACCCCTGTTTGGGTTAGGGTCTAGGGAGTTGTGGGAATCAACTAAAAGGACCGTTTTGTTACGTTGCGTCAAAAACAAAATGGCGGCTGAGGCCCGTAATCTGTACTACTGCCTTGAACAGAACCATTAAAGCTTCAATGTTTTCGTTTCTGGAATTTTCAATTTCTGTGAAATTATTTCTAACAGTTTTATTACCTTATAATGTTTATATTTAAAAAAAAAAATAATCATTCAGCTGCTCATATTTATGGTGATTGTGTCAGAATTTTATTTTTAATGTAATCACGCCTTTCCATACTCCCTGCTCATTAAATGACGAAATTTGTAGTTGAATTGGGTTTCAGTTCTAATATTTTGGGCAGAAAATTAACTCATCGTTAACATAAAGTTCGTAAATCTTGTCAAATCTAGTTCATTATGTTGTCATTAGATGGCAGCACAAGTAGTGTACACATTTCAAAGATTTTGTATTTCAAATATGAGGTTAAAGTTTATTAAAACTTACTTCTACCTTATGGTATCACCGAGTTACAGGATTGTAACACGGTCACATACACTCTAGTTCCATAATGCACCATCAAATTAATCCATCCTAATATAGTTTCGTATCAAACAAAACATAACTTGTTTGGAAATTAACAAACCTGAAACTTCCTATATTATTTCGAATGTTCCGTTTCAGTGACTCCGTTTAATGAACACAATAACTTCGTTGCAACTTTGGAAAATGTGTCGGCGTAACCTGCTGCGTTTAGTCTGCTACATTATAGGAACAGATCACGAACTTCTTTATCACAAACTTCTTTGCCACGGACACGCTAAACGTATCCTATTACGGAATTGATCTCTATGTTGCGATCTTGTGCAACCACGGCAATTCCCGGTTCCGCCTGACAGCACTACCTGGTTTAAGAAAAGCCATGACTATCTAGAGCCGGGGGCAAGGAATACGCCCTATAGGCGCACCTCAACCCCGGCCTCACATGGCAGCAGTCCTATAGAAGGAAAGCTAACCACCGGAAGAAACCTAACTTTAATCTATTCCCCGGTTTGCAAATGTGCAAGGATATAAAGATCCAAGCTCGATCGGCACCCGGGGTGGAGACTCTTAGTAAGACCCAGACTTTTTGGACGGCTCGTGCCTACTAGGCAGGAGGAACCTTTCGACCGAGCCGTCGAACTGACCACCCAAGGTCCCTGAAAGGTGAGGTCTCCGACGCCGTCACCACCCGACCGGCAATCAAGCCGGCCAGCAGCGTCTTCAACCTCGGTTGGCCTTGGCCATGTCCAACCGGCGCCCAACCCGGTCGGCACAGCCTTCAGCCGGGTTGCTGGGCCCTAGGCCCCCCCCACCACGACAAGGTGGTCCCCTATCGGGGGGGCCTATTACGGAAGTAATATTTTGGCTTTTCGTTGTTTTCATCAAATTTCCTACACATTCTTTGTTTTCATCATGCAGGTAGGAAAATATGAGGAGGAGCCCTAAGCACTTGAAAATGATGCTTCGGCGACTTCGCGGCAGCCATGTTGTTCTATTCAAAACATTGATCAGTAGTATAGGTGAGTAACGAAGTGTTGCGCTATAAATATTTAATTTTTTTCGACATTTGTATTACGGCAGCCTGTTCAGCTTACGGCTGCACGAATCGCCCTTCCAAAAAGATACCAGGAATTACCTTTCATCGGTAAGTTTGTCATTTTTATAAAAGTTTAAATAATTATATAATGATACAAGCAACTTCGTGTTGAAATTACGCCGCTATGAAATCGGTTTTATTTCGAGTTACAAACCTCAATTCTTCACCAGATTTTTTTTTTATTTTCTTCGGATTTTACTCAGTGATAAATGTGAAGATGTGCTTCTTATATTGATTGATTGATTTTACGTTACACTTATTTGCGAATTCCTTCTGCAGGCTTTCTCAGTTAAAAAATTTGTTGGCTGTAATTGAATATTAGTGTGTATTCTATTTAATGGATGATGAATTTACATACTTTGAAATAGAGGTGATTAAAATATCAAGGAGATTCCTTTTTGTTTTTTATTTTATTTTAGGTGGAAGTATTAGATATTATTTTGTTTAAATGTTTCAGTGTTTAAATTCCTCTCTCTTCATGATTTAATAAGTTCAGTGTAAGAAGGGAAAAGTAAATTACAATAAAGTATTTTCATAAGGTGAGAAATATTATCTTTCTTTTTTTTTTAATTTGGATAGCATTGAAGGGTTTTGTTTAAATGCCCCCTCTTTTTCTTGGATTGGAGTCTTATATTTTTGAATTTCTTTTTAGATTAATTTAATGTATATAGTGTAAATTGTCATAGGTGAGTGACAGCGATTATTAGTTAGGGTGAAAATTTTTCAAATTGTTTAAATAATTTTAGTTAAAAGAGGAGAGGAGAGTGTAATGCTTTTCTCCTTTTCGTTAATTCTTCTGATAGTGTTCTAATTGTCGCTTTTAAGGTGAATACTGAATTTATTTAATTCTGTATGGATTTCAAATAGAGCGAGTTTATTGCTTTTAGTTATTTTATTTTTATTTTGGTTGAGGGGTAGGTTAGGCGTACATGAAGATAGGTATGAGAGACTGAGGAGTCAGGCACTGAGATGTTAGGTTCAAGCCACTGTCTGGAACGTTGCCTTTTTTTTTCAAATGGATATTATATTCCCTTCACCCTGTGGATATATATATTTTTCTTTTTTTACATTTTTTTAATTTATTATTATTTTTGCTTAGTATAATTTTTAGTTGCTTTCATTTCATATAGTTTTTTCAGATATTATTTTGAAATTTTCCTTTGTGGCTGAGGAAGGATGTATTTCAATCCTTATGAGATTTTTTTTTTTGAGAGATTGTAATAATTGTGTATTTTGTAATGATTGTTAACTCTGGTCGAGGGAGGAGAATGAGCATGAGATGGGGGAGAGATGTGAAGCTGAGGGTACAAACATAGAGCTGGTGGGTTCGAGCCACCATCTGGGGTCTTTTTTTTTGTATAAATATATATATTTTTTTAGTTCTTTTTTTTTACTTCTTATATTATTGGCTTTATATAGTTTTGTTAAGCAAATTTTTTTTATTTTTGTGGAATGAGAATTTTTTTAACGTAAAACATCTATTTTCTGAATCTTACAAATGTGATTTTTTTGCAGTTTAAGTGCTGCTATTGCATATAATGTTTAGTGTTTTATCCATAAAATGTATTCTACTATTTTCAGTGCAGTATAAATAAACTTTCAACATCTGGTAATTGTTTGTTATCGTCGTATTCAACGAAATACATATATAGTTCTGCTATACAGTAATTCTGCATTGAAATATTCATTGCACTGAAAAAAAACAATGTAAATTCCAAATAGCTTAAATGGGCTGTCTCTTAGTCATAAAAAAATAATCTTCCCTTATATAACGCACAGTAAAACTGAGTATAACACGTGAAAAGTAGGCTTGATTGCAGCGGCAGACGGTTTGTTTTGAATGCAACAATATGGCTATCGCCCTGCGGCCTAGGCATCATTTTCCTTGGACAGGGAAAGCGCGTTAGGTCGTCTCCTTATCTTCCTACCTCCATGGTTTTCATGGACGAGCGGATTGTTTACTTCTCTACAGTTTGATGCAAATTTGTTTTCTTCATTTAACTCGTAAATCATAAAATAAATTCGAAATATTTTATTCCTTAAAACAGAAAAGAATGACTTTGTATTTTAAAGTTTCAGTGTATTGTATTGTAATTCATATATATGTAATGATATTAATTTTAAACTATTTTTGAGCGATTACTCGTTTTAGAAAAGTTTCAGAGCACTTGGTTGAAAAAAAAAATGACGTTTTGCTGCAGTGGAATGAAATAGGATCTGTGCCACACGATATCTCCGTAAGCACGCTCTCTATAGATTAAGCTCAAATCTAAAGCTGGATCTGCTGATCCGCTTTAGAAAAAGGTTTCGATATTATCCGTCCTGATGGGGGAAAAAAAATAAATTTCTCTAAGAAAAACACAAAAAAAATTCGAAATTTATTGCCTATGCCATTTTTTAATTCTTTGTATTAAATGCTAATATAATGTTTAAATTAGCAGTCCATTCCTAATCAGCTGGTGCTAGAGGTCTCTCCTGTTCCAGACTCTTGAAACCGGTTTAATCATGATCGAAAGCTGTAGGTTACGCCCACAGAGCCACAAGGATGACTCAGACAGATGTAAGTGCAAATTTTCATAACACTGCTTCTCATGTAGATGCGTTTTTATCATTAGACTGTCCGCCATGACTGTCCCGCCAATCAGAGTAGCTCTGTGTATCTCTGTCTAAGACCCATGTTAATGCTATTTTTTTTGTGCATCTTCATTGAAGTCATTAAAATTTTTTCCCCTATTCCTAGAAGCCTTTAGATGCAGTGTACAGCAATTGGGAGAATTTTGAAACGTAGGAACTATGATAGGTTACTTAGTCATTATGATAGTTATGGTTTGCCTCTGCAAAATACCCCGCCCTGCCCACGGTCAGTAGGGGACGCTGATGGGCTTAGAAAGGTCGCCGTCCGTCGGATGGGACGTTAAGCCGTGGCCCCGTGTGCGGGAGAGCCATACCCTGTGCACGTTAAAGAACACGCTGGATGGCCTTGACGGGAGCCTACCATCTGTCTCCCAACAGCTGTTCCAGTGGGTCCCCTCCCCCAACCTTCTCTGAGCCTTCGGGGTCCATGTGACCTGGCCATTTAGCCCATGGTGTGCAAAAAAGTGCCGCTCAGAGGTAAAACAACCCAACCCAACCCATGGTTTGCCTACTACTGAAGTTGAGGAAAAATGGAACCAATTTAAACAGACTTTTTCGGAGACTAACAGTACTCTTTTAAGAAAAAGGAGCAGAGAAGACAGAAATATTTGAGTGATAAGGCACTTGAACTCATTTCAGAAAGAAGGAACTGCAGGAATATCCTAAATCAATACACTACTAGTCCTAATAGAAAGCCTTACAGAGAGCTTAATAAACGTGTAAAGGATCAGTTAGCTGCTGATAAGAATTTTTTGCTGATGGCTTGGCTGACACAGCTGAGGAAGCAGTTAGACAGCACAACAGCAGAGAGCTGTACCAGATAGTTAATGTTTTACGTGGTAGAAAAAGGACAGGTTTTCCACGATTTAAGAATAAACATGGTAATAGAAGGTGAGGATTCCGTCATGACTAGGTAGGCTGAGCATTTCAGTGATGTTCTGTGCAATGTGATTAGTTCTACTCCCATTGTTTGTCATGATGATGGATGCATTACTGACTTCAATGCGTGCCCTATAACACAGTCTGAAGTTATTTTGGCTGTTTCTAAACTTAAACTACATACAGTACTGTGCAAATTAGTTGGGACAATTAGGAAAATGCAGCAACAGAGTCACAACTAAAATATTTATTTGTTTAATAGTGTAGTCAATAGTGAATGTGACCCCCTTAGCTTTAATTACTTCTTTCACCCTCTCAACCAGTGATGTCACTAGCTTTCCACACATCTCCTTCACTTCAGGGTCGTGGTACCACACTTTCATGACACTTTCTATCATTTTGGTTTTCGTCGTGCAATCGATCTTAGATATGCGTACTTTAATAATGGCCCAAAAATTTTCAATGGGGTTTAGATCGGGTGAATTTCCTGGCCACTCCAACACCTTGAAATGTTGCTGGGTAAAGAAGCTCTTAGCAAGCTTAGAATTGTGGCATGGAGCCAGATCCTGTTGAAATACCCCATCGCCGTTAAGAAACAGCTTCAGTGTTGGGACCATTTTTGCCTGCAGAACGCCTATGTACTTTTTTGCTGTCCATTATTCCTTCAATGGGGTGAAGCATCTGTTAGATTAGTTTAGACTTGCAGCAGTTTAGACTCTGCAGCGGAAGGGACATAGCGTTCATTCGCTTGTCCCAAATAATTCGCACAGTGCTGTAAATTCCCAAGGTTAGATAAAATTACTACGGAAACGTTTAGAGCTGGGAATGTTTCGGTTACAACTTGGATGACTGAAATTTGGAATATCTTTTATGATAAATGAATGATTCCTGAGGATTTTATCACAGCTATTATTATCCCTATTTTTAGAAAGGTGATCACAGTTTTTATAACTATAAGGGTGTCAGCCTACTTTCCAGGTAAATTTCTTTGCATGATTGTGTTTAATAGAATTAAGAATCTGGCAGACAGGCAATTGTGTGACGGGCAACATGGATTAGATCAGATATTTTCACTTATGCAGATTCTTAAGAAATGTTCAGAATTTCAGAAACCATTGGTTACTAGCTTTGTTGATATCTAAAAGGCATTTTGATTCTGTTGATCATCAAAATTTGGTTGACTGTGAGATTGTGAGGCATGCCACAAAAGTTAGTTCAAATAATGAAAGCTCTCTATAATAGCAGTGAGTCGTTTGTGAGATTGGTAAGCCTGTAGCAATTGGTTTAGTATTACTTCTGGAGTCCGACTAGGGTGCATTTTGTCTCCTTTTCGCTTTAGCTTGATTATTGATTATGTTATGCAAAATTCACTTCAAGGGAAAGATTTTGGCCTTAAATAGACTGAAGATACGAAAATTTCTGACTTAGATTATGCTGATGATTTAGTTCTTTTGGCAAATGATGTTGATGAGATGAACTCTTTCATTTGAGCTGTTGATGAGACTGGTAGTAGAGTAGGTTTGGTTATAAACAGAGAGAAAACTTACGTGATGAAAATTGGTCAGGCAGGCTGTGATTTAGTTAATCTGAATGGTTGCAGTCTTGAGCAGGTGTCACAGTTTAATTATCTTGGGAGCTATGTAACAGATAATGGTGATGTGCGGCATGAGATTAACAGATGAATAGGGATTGCTGCCGAGACTTTTAAGAATCTATGGAGAGTGTGGAGAAATAGGCATATACACCTAAAGACTAAAATTAGACTATATAATAGTTTGGTTCTTTCTAGGGTTAGTTATGGTAGTGAAACTTGGACACTTTCTAAACAAGATAACAGGGAACTAGATGCTTTTGATTCCAGATGCTTACGCAGTATCTTGGGCATTAGGTGGTTCAACTTTGTAACTAATGATGAGATTAGGCAAAGGAGTTTGCAACCTTCTTTAAGCAGTATATTGTGCAGAGAGAGACTCCGTTGGTTTGGCCATGTTGCCCGTATGAATAATTATAGATTGGCGAATAGGGTTATGAACATTGTGCCTAAAGGCCTCAGAAAAAAGGGGAGACCTAGGATGCGGTGGGCAGACAATGTCAAACAGGACCTTGTTGGAATTGGTGTGCAGTGGCCAGATGCAGTAGATGTAGCTCAGGACAGACTTGCTTGGAGAACTAAATTGCACGGTCTGGTTGGACCTTTGTAGCCCATGGCTGCTTGAGGATGATGATAATGATGTGAATGTAGTTGTTGAGATTTGAAGGAATCTATATATTTGTAGGAAACTATGAACTTGTTGAGTGATTTATTTGATTTTTCTTGTATATTTAGCAGTTTTCAATATTATGCATCATTTCTGTTTGGTTTTCGCATTTGTAGCATTTTGCAGCAGACTATGAATTGAAGAGTTTTCAATCTGAGAATCTCAATAAATCCTAAATTTTTTCAGTTCAATCGATGAATTCTTATCCAGTTGCATATTCAATAGGAGGGTTTGAAGGGGAGGAGGGAAGGTATCGGATTAATACCCACAATCCCTTTCCTTAAAATTTACTAATAGCTTTCTGTGATTTTTTTCAAAATTAAATATATTCTTGTCATCAGGATGGTTGTTAAAGAGAGATGGCCATAATTTTGTTCTGATTTTTTCTCAGCTTTTGTTATTTGTTTCGGTGTTAAGAATGTAATTTCCTTCACTGCTCAGACTTACATCTTTCTGTGCAGTATATTATTAGGTGCTGTCTTATATTACACCTAAACAAGATTAAACTGAAGTCTAATAATTATCTGTAGCTTCAGTAAGTCAGCTTCAGATCATGGAAGAGAGAAATGAAAGAAGCAAGAGAACGGATTTTGAATGCCTGGTTACTTTTAAAAACAGATCTATGTTGAAAGATGGGTTGTTTTTCCTCTGATCGCCACTTTTGTGAACACCACAGGCTAAATGGCCAGGTCACAAGGACCCCGAAAGCTCAGAGAATGTTAGGGGAGGGGACCCACTGGAACAGTTGTTAGGAGGCAGAGGGTAGCCTACCGTCAAGGCCATCCAGCGTGATTTTCAGTGTTGGATTGTGTTATCTCTGAGCAGCACTTTTTGCACACCATGTGTTAAAAGGCCAGGTCACATGAATCCTGAAGGCTCAGAGAATGTTGGGGGAGGGGACCCACTGGAACAGCTGTTAGGAAGCAGAGGGAAGCCTCCCGTCAAGGCCATCCAGCGTGATCTTCAGTGTTGGATTGTGTTATCTCTGAGCAGTACTTTTTGCACACCATGGGTTAAAAGGCCAGGTCACATGAACCCTGAAGGCTCAGAGAATGTTGGGGGAGGGGACCCACTGGAACAGCTCTTGGGAGACAGAGGGTTGCCTCCTGTCAATGCCATCCAGCGTGATCTTCAGTGTTGGATTGTGTTATCTCTGAGCAGTACTTTTTGCACACCATGGGTTAAAAGGCCAGGTTACATGAACCCTAAAGGCTCAGAGAATGTTAAGGGAGGGAACCCACTGGAACAGCTGTTATGAGGCAGAGGGTAGCCTCCTGTCAAGGCCATCCAGCGTGATCTTCAGTGTTCGATTGTGTTATTTCTGAGCAGCACTTTTTGCACACCGTGGGTTAAAAGGCCAGGTCACATGAACCCTGAAGGCTCAGAGAAGGCTGGGGGGGACCCACTGGAACAGCTGTTAGGAGGCAGAGGTTAGCCTCCCATCGAGCATGATCTTCAGTGCTGTATTGTGTTATCTCTGAGCAGCACTTTTTGCACACCATGAGTTAAAAGGCCAGGTCACATGAACCCTGAAGACTCAGAGAATGTTGGGGGAGGGGACCCACTGGAACAGCAGTTAGGAGGCAGAGGGTAGCCTCCCGTGAAGGCCATCCAGCTTGATCTTCAGTGTTGGATTGTGTTATCTCTGAGCAGCACTTTTTGCACACCATAGGTTATAAGGCCAGGTCACATGAACCCTGAAGGCTCAGAGTAGGTTGGGGGAGGGGACCCACTGGAACAGCTGTTAGGAGGCAGAGGATAGCCTCCCGTCAAGGCCATGCAGCGTGATTTTCAGTGCTGGATTGTGTTATCTCTGAGCAGCACTTTTTGCACACCATGGGTTAAAAGGCCAGGTAACATGAACCCTGAAGGCTGAGAAGGTTGGGGGGACCCACTGGAACAGCTGTTAGGAGCCAGACGGTAGCCTCCCATCATGGCCATCCAGTGTGATCTTCAGTGTTGGATTGTGTTATCTCTGAGCAGCACTATTTGCACACCATGGGTTAAAAGGCCAGGTCACATGAACCCTGAAGACTCAGAGAATGTTGGGGGAGGGGACCCACTGGAACAGCTGTTAGGAGGCAGAGGGTAGCCTCCCGTCAAGGCCATCCAGCGTGATCTTCAGTGTTCGATTGTGTTATCTCTGAGCAGCACTTTTTGCACACCATGGGTTAAAAGGCCAGGTCATATGAACCCTGAAGGCTCAGAGTAGGTTGCGGGAGGGGACCCACTGGAACAGCTGTTGGGAGACAGAGGGTAGCTTCCTGTCAAGGCCATCCAGCGTGATCTTCAGTGTTGGATTGTGTTATCTCTGAGCAGCACTCTTTGCACACCATGGGTTAAAAGGCCAGGTCACATGAACCCTGAAGTATCAGAGAATGTTGTGGGAGGGGACCCACTGGAACAGGTGTTTGGATGCAGAGGGTAGCCTCCCGTCAAGGCCATCCAGCGTGATCTTCAGTGTTGGATTGTGTTATCTCTGAGGAGCACTTTTTGCACACCATGGGCTAAAAGGCCAGGTCACATGAATCCTGAAGGCTCAGAGAAAGTTGGGGGGAACCCACTGGAACAGCTGTTAGGAGGCAGAGGGTAGCCTCCCGTCAAGGCCATCCAGCGTGATCTTCAGTGTTGGATTGTGTTATCTCTGAGCAGCACTTTTTGCACACCATGGATTAAAAGGCCAGGTCACATGAACGCTGAAGGCTCAGAGAATGTTGGGGGAGGGGACCACTGGAACAGCTGTTAGGAGGCAGAGGGTAGCCTCCTGTCAAGGCCATCCAGCGTGATCTTCAGTGTTGGATTGTGTTATCTCTGAGCAGCACTTTTTGCACACCATGGGTTAAAAGGCCAGGTCACATGAACCCTGAAGGCTCAGAGAAGGTTGGGGGAGGGGACCCACTGGAACAGCTGGTTGGAGACAGATGGTAGCCTCCAACTATTCAGCATGTTCTTTAACGTGCACTGGGTATGGCTCTCTCGCACATGGTGGCTATAAACATTATAATTCTGTTTTAATAATTATTATGAAGTTATTAGAGAAATTAAAATCTCAGTATTCTGAAATCGTTTTATTTAAAGCAAATGCATTTGAATTTTTTAATACTTAAATTTTGCAGAAATGAAATAGGAATTGAGATGACACTCAGAAATAATAGAACTTATTACTCAAAAAACAAACACCATACAATGTACAGAAATGCAGGTACTGGACAAAAAGATGGAAGCAGATCCATGTTGCAATAAATACACCCTCAAGCAGCTGCTTGACACAGAGGTCTAACAGGAGCCTATCAGGTTAATACGGCATAGCAGAAGGTCTGCGAGTATAGCAGGACCTCAGCAGAAAAACATGACAAACATCCATGTGTTACCCAGGGTTCGAAACCAACAGCTCAATAACTTCTTTACTATGATTTTTAGTGAAAAAAATGCCTCAGGATAAATTAAAGATCTCGATCTCAAACAATATCTGTTTAGTTTTCAAAAAGTAATTAAGAAAGGAATCTCAACAAGCTACAAAAAATTTAACCTCAAAATTTAAGACAACCCAATCCTGTTTTAATTACCTCTAAATAATGGGCTAAATGACCATGTTACAAGGATCCCCACACAACTGGGGAAGGGGACTCGCTGGACAGCATCAAGCATGTTCTTTGATGTGCACATAGTATGACTCTCCCATAGACAGGTCAATGGTTTAATGTCCCATTTGATGGACGGTGGTATTAAAGCAGATTAATTGATCATAGTTGACTGCAGTACAATGTATTACACCCTGTGTTGATCTCTTAGCCTATTTCAATGTATTACATAAATTTTGAGGTTAATTTTTTCAGTCTTTTAAATATTCAGCATTTATCTCCCTGAATACTAAATAAATATTGATCAAAATTGAGATATAGAAAGATTTCACTGCATCTATATCTTTAGACATATTTTTGTTAAAAATCATATTGTAGTTATTTCCTCAAAATGGGATTTTCATTGAGATAACACGAAACTGTTTCCATGTTTCTGTCCAAAGCCTATATAATATATATTTTCTAACAAATGTGATATTAAATTAATCAATAACAACACATATATACTTTCTTATATGAGAAAATAGGATATTAAATTCATAAAAATACAGTGTTCAATATAAATATACCAAAGACATATGGCATCCATCTATACTCCTACAAACCTTTTAGTGAATTTGCATGTTATATCAATGAGAAACTTTGAATCTGTAAAACTTAAGCTTTTTTTTTTGTGGAAAAAAATGTTGCATATAATAAGTCTTTTTTTTTATATTTCCCTATAACTTAGAAATTAAATAAGAAATCAATGATACATTCATATACATTTTCCTTCAAGAAAAAAATATATAAACAGTGCAAAATAATGTGTTTAGTGATAAATTATCGCAGAAGCACATTATATCTATTTGCATATCATGAAATAAACAACTGTAACATAAAAATATAATTATTCAATGCAAAATTGCAACCACTGTGGTTTAGAAAGAGTACAGTAAATAATTCAGGTATTATGAATGATTGACTTGAAGATTTCGATTGTTTTACCTATGAGCAGCATCTTTATTTGGCACAATGGGCTAAATTACCAGGCCACAAGGACCCAATGGCTCAGAGATTGAGGGAGGACACCCACTGGACAGCTATTAGCCTCTCATCAAGGCCATCCATGTTCCTTAAGATGCACAAGGTGTCTCTCCCACACACAGGACCAAGGCCTAACATTCCATCTGATGGATGGTGTCCTTACTAAGCCCATTAGTGTCCCCTGCTGACTGAGGGCAGACCAGGAAGTTTTAGTGGATAAACAAAATATTACCAAAAAATTTTTGAAATCATTTGTCATTTTAAGAATAATGCCACAGAATGAACTAGATGCAACAGAAAGAGGATATATAAATATTACAGTGAGAGCTGTCCTGTATGGGAAGAGTTATTAGACACAAGAAAAAGCTATTCATTGTAAAATAAAATGCAAAAATAAAATATATATTTTCTTAGAAATGTGATATGATATATAAATTAATGACACATACATTATATGCTTTCCTATACAAGATAACGGGATAGTAAATTCATGAAAAAACATTGACACTCCTACCAACTTATTAGGAATTTGCATCTAATATCAATGAGAATTTTTGAAGTTCTATTACTCCTAACTTCAGCTTTGTATGAAAAAATGCTAATAAAATAAATAATACTCCTTCAAGCAGCTGCTAGCCACCAAGGTCTGACAGGAGCCTGTCAGTTCATATATCATAGCAGAAGGTTTGTGCAGATGGCAAGCCCTCAGCAGAAAAACAACATGAACACCCATGCCTTACCCAGGGCATGGAGGATGTGATCAGTAGCCAAGCACGCTAACCGCTCGTACAAATTATTTTCCAACAAATCAATTACACATGCATGTACCCATTTCTACAGAAGCGAAGACTTATCAAAGAGAGAAAACATTTTTGAAATCATTGCACAGAAATGCACCATATCTACCTGCAAATCATAAAATAAATTACACAAATCTACGCTACTCGTGGTCTGTAAATGGTAGCTAGGTAGTCATTGGAAGGAGAGCTATGCACCAATCCCCTGTGATGATGCATAGAACCGGCCAGGCCTAGCACCAGTTGTCCGCCTTCTCATGGTACAGACCGTTAGTACCTTTCAAAAGAGATACTCTCTTGTGGAAGTGAACGGAAGGGGAGGGATGCCAGATTAGTGTTGCCTACTGATCTGGACAACTATCGCTACTTTTCTTTTTTTTTCTACCCTGCTGAGGAGTGGTCAACCACACAGGGTCCCACATGGACTGGACTGGACAGATATATGGCTCTGAGTTTGATTATGGATCTTGATTTTGCTGCACTGGTGGGCTTCTGTGGACGGAAAATCTTCCGCTGTGTATTCTGTTTCTGGGTTGACAGCCCCAAGTGAATAGATTCACAGGATATGTTTATCAGCTGATGGATAATCCTGAGCAGAGGTCATCGCAGGCACCTGAACTCTTTGTTTCTATTGGCATCGTCAAATTCTACATTGGAGGAAGTCTTCCAGTGTAGATGGCTTCAGCCTTTAGTAGTGGGGGAACGGGTCTTTGCCCCATGTCTGCGATTAGGGGGCTGTTTGATATTGTCGGCATTCCCTCTCTCAATAAACATAGTTTCTTTAAACATCCCATTAACCATTTTCTCTCCATAGGTAGTTGGAATGTGAGGACTCTGCACAGAGCTTTTTCTCTTGATGTCCTCACGCAAGAATTCCACTATTATAATTTAGATATTCTCGGCTTGCAAGAGACCACATGGACTGATAAGAGACCAGATGGACAGAATTTTAAAAATAATCTTAAATTTCTCTTTTCAGGGAGGGACGACAATAAGCATCACCAAGGCGTGGGTATGCTTCTCAGCAGACACGCTAGTGATGCTCTTCCAGGATATGAGTATAAGGATAAACAAGGTAAGGTTATAGAAGGTGACGATTCTGTCATGGCTAGGTGGGCTGAGCATTTCAGTGATATTCTAAACAATGTGGTTAGTTCTATTCCCATTGTTTGCAATGATGATAGATGCATTGGTGGTTTTAATGTTGGCTTTATAACACAATCTGAAGTTATTTTGGCTGTTTCTAAACTTAAACTTCATAAATCCCCAGTGGTAGATGAAATTACTGCAGAAATGCTTAGAGCTGGGAATGTTTCGGTTACCACTTGGATGACTGAAATTCTGAATATCTTTTATGATAAAGGCATGGTCCTAACGATTTTACTAGAGCTATTATTATCCCTATTTTCGAAAAAGTTGATCGCAGTTCTTGTGATAACTATAGAGGTATCAGCCTATTCTCGGTTCCAGTTAAAGTTCTTTCCATGATTGTGCTTAATAGAATTAAGAATCGGGTTGACAGTCAATTGCGTGATGAGCAATATGGATTCAGAAGTGGTAGGGGATGTGTGGATCAGATATTTTCACTTAGGTAGATTCTTGAGAAATGTTTAGAGTTTCAGAAACCTTTGGTTGCTAGCTTTGTTGATTTTACAAAGGCTTTCGACTCTGTTGATTGTCATAATTTGTGGTTGATTGTGAGATCATATGGTATACCAGACAAATTAGTTAACATTATGAAAGCTCTCTATAATAACACTGAGTTGTGTGAGAGTTGGTAAGGCTTGTAGCAATTGGTTTAGCATTACTTCTGGTGTTCGACAAGGGTGCATTTTGTCTCCTTTCCTCTTTAGCTTGGTTATTGATTATGTTATGCGAAATTCACTTCGAGGGAAAGATTTTGGCCTTAAATGGGATGGAGATACGAAAATTTCTGGTTTGGATTATGTTGATAATTTAGCTCTTTTGGCAAATGATGTTGATGAGATGAACTCTTTCATTCCAGCTGTTGATGACACTGGTACTAAAATAGGTTCGGTTATAAACAGAGAGAAAATTTAAGCGATGAAAATTGGTCAGGCAGGCTGTGATTCAATTAATCTGAATGGTTGCAGTCTTGAGAAGGTGTCACAGTTTAATTATCTTGGGAGCTATGTAAGAGATAATGGTGATGTGCGGCATGAGATCAACAGACCAATAAGGATTGCTGCCGGGACTTTTAAGAACCTATGGGGAGTGTGGAAAAATAGGCGTATACACCTAAAGACTAAAATTAGACTGTATAATAGTTTGGTTCTTTCTAGGGTTAGTTATGGGAGTGAAACTTGAACGCTTTGTAAACAAGAAAACAGGAAACTAGATGCTTTTGATTCCAGATGCTTACGCAGTATCTTGGGCATTAGGTAGTTTAACTTTGTAACTAATGAGGTTAGGCAAAGGAGTCGGCAACCTCCTTTAAGCAGCATATTGTGCAGAGAGAGACTCCGTTGGTTTGGCCATGTTGCCCGTATGAATAATTATAGATTGGCGAATAGGGTTATGAACAGTGTGCCTAAAGGCCTCAGAAAGAAGGGGAGACCTAGGATGCGGTGGACAGACAATGCTAAACAGGACCTTGTTAGAATTGGTGCGCAGTGGCCAGATGCAGTAGATGTAGATCAGTATAGACTTGCTTGGAGAACTAAATTGCACGGTCTGGTTGGACCTCCGTAGCCCATGGCTGCTTGAGGATGATGATGATGATGATGCTACTCAATGCAAAACTACACCCACTGAGGTTAGAAGGGTACAATAATTTTGAATAAGTTTCATGGAATTGTGAAAACTATTTCTTAAACTAATTTTCTTTTGGGAAGAATAGTTTAAATAAGGCAAACCACAAATGAGGTTTATTTTCAACTATGTTAGGAGCAAAAATATTAGGGTAATTTTGTCTTGCCCCCGACTGTAGATAGTCACGGCTGTTCGTTAACTTGGTAGTGTCGTGAGACGGAACCGGGGATTGCTGTGGTTGCTGAACATCTGGCAACAAATAGTAATCATTTGGTCATGGGATGGCTGATAAGGAATGGCCTACAGATTTAAAGATTAGCCTCTAACGAAAGAACTGAAAATTTGTTTTTGGGAAATCAATTTCGAATTTATTTTTGGTTTTTTGTTAGGGAAATTTCTTTTCCATCAGGGCTCGAGTAATATCGAAATTTTTCGTTCCCAGTAGAACCAGATTTAGAGATCAACTTAATCTGTGTCAGAATCTGCTTCCGAAGACATGCTATGGCACAGATTCTAATCCAATCCACTGCAGCAAAACTTGACAAATTTTTTTTAAACAAATTTCTGAAAATGATTCAAGGTATATACCGAATGCTCCGGAACTTTGATGAAACGAATAAGCTCTCAAAAATGGTTCAAAGTTAATAACATTATTATATATATGAATTACATTACAATACACTGGAACTTTAAAATTTAACGTTATTCTTGCGTGTTTTATGGAATAAAAATTTTCAAAATTTATTTTATACTTTTCAAATTTAATGAAGAATCCAAGCGTACATAAAAATACCGAGAAGTAAACAATCTCCTTGTTAAAACGAAGGAAACAGTCAAAAACCTTACTTCCGCTTAACGAACACCTTTTTGCTTGGTATGTTCAACTTCTTAATAATGTAGCAATTTAAGAAAGCAGTATGTTACGCCGAGCATTTTCCGAAATTACTCATTGCAACGAAGTTACTGATTCACTAAACGGAGCTACTGAAACGGAACTTATTAAATAGCATAGGAACTTCCAGAATTTGAAATTTCCAAACAAGTTATGTTTTGTTTGATAGGAAACTATTTTAGGATGGATTAATTTGATTGTGTATTATGGAACTAGAGTGTAACGATACCTGTAACGATCCTTCAACTAGATGATATGATGACATAGAAGGTAAGTTTTGATAAACTTTAATTTTTATTTGAAATACAAAATCTTTGAAATATTAGGTTTTACTTGTGCTGCCATCTAATGACAGCATAATGAACTGATTTGACACTAACTACGAGCATTGTGTTATCGATCAGTTTTGTACTGATTTTCCTGCCCAAAATACTAGAACTGAAACCCATTCAACTAAGTATTTCGTCATTTACTGAGCAAGGAGTAGGGGAAGCGTGATAAGATTAAAAATAAAATTCTTACAAAGTTGCCGTAAATATAAGCAGGTAAAGGATTATTATTGTTTAAAAATATAAACATTATTGGGTAATAAAACTACTAGAAATGAATTCACAGAAATAGATAATTCTAGGAAATTATGGACAGAAAACTTATATTCTTTTTTCACAATTGTAAGAAATGCTCTCATTTATACAGCTTTTATTTCTTTTTCAAAGAGATCGACGTTTATTCAAAAACATATTCAATGGCAATTTTTCCTATTACTATTCCTTTTCTCAATATTTTTCCTTAAACTGTTAATTTTATGCTATGTTCTGCAGTAATCTTTAAAATGTAATAAATATGTTACACCGGGAAAACTAAAACAAATTATATGCACCCATTAATTTTATTTAAATTGAAAAAAGTAAAAGAGGATTTCAATAAAACAACTTCTAATTTGTCAATGTTTCACAATAATTGAAGAATCATTTAATAATTTAGTATATTTAAATAATGAATAATTCTAAATGTGATAGTTACATGTTATTATTTCCTCAATCACATAAACAAAAATATGAATTACGAAAATTACTTGGAGCACCAAATAATTTTTATTTCATATAAAAAATATAACACTTTTAAAAGACATGATAAAAAATCACAGAACAAAAATGAGTTTTGAATATTTTATAATTATACAATATTGGACGAATGGTTATGTAGATATTTATTTTTCTTTAATTCAATTTTCATGATGTAGCACAGAAGTGTTGTGGTAAAATTTTGTCCTAAATATTTGCTCGCTTTGAAATAAATGGCATTATTATACATTGCACCTCATTGAAAAAACCTGGTCATAAAGCAAACCATCAATATATTTACTCCTGAACATTTTTTTAAACAACTTTGACCAATTATTTTTAGATGCATAACTAAACAACTTCACCACTTCAGACAACTCATTATTTTTTCCCCCTCAATGTATTTTTGAGTTTCCAACCCTAACCCTCCCACACACCCCTTTCACAGAAGGAGATGAAAATTTTTGGGTTTTTTTTGGGGGGGGGAGGGGGGGGAGGGAGAAACACCACCCACCCTGATAATGGCTAACTCTGTACAATGTTACTTCTGCACTTTATATCACTCATGTTATTAGATGTCACTACAAGTGCTGAAGTAATGTAGATGAAAAGGTTAAAAGTGAAGAGTATGATGGTGGATTTTCGAGGTATGGACAGTTATAGCCTAAAGTTCAAAAAACATAATTTTTTAGGGGCAGAAAATTGTATTGTTTAACTCGTGATTCAGATCTACTTCTTCATATGTAACATTATCATCATGCTCAAGCAGCCATGGGCTCCAATTTAGTTCTCCTACCAGACCGTGCAATTTAGTTCTCCAAACATATCTGTCCTGAGATATATCTGCTGCATCTCACCACTGCACACCAATTCTAACAAGGTCCTGCTTCACATTGTCTACCACCGCATCCTACTTCTCCCCTCTTTCTCATGCCTTTAAGCACACTGTTCATAACCCTATTTACTAACCTATAATTATCCATATGGGCAACATGGCCAAACCAACGGAATCTCTCTCTCTGCATAATATACTGCTAAGAGGAGGTTGCTGACTACTATGTCTAACCTCTTCATTACTTACAAAACTGAACTACTTAATACCCAAGATGTTGTGTAAACATCTAGAATCAAAAGCATCAATTTTCCTGTTATCATGTTTACAAAGTATTCAAGTTTCACTACCATAACTAACCCTAGAAAGAACCAAAGTATTATACAGCATAATTTTAGTCTTTAGGTGTATATGCCTATTTCTCCCCACTCTCCATAGATTCTTAAAAGTCCCAGCAGCAGTCCCTATTCATCTGTTAATCTCATGCCACACATCACCAATATCTGTTACATAGGTTCCAAGAAAATTAAACTGATACTTGCAGAAGACTGCAACCTTTCAGATTAACTGAATCCCAGCCTGCCTCACCAATTTCCATCACTTTAGTTTTCTTTCTGTTTATAACCAAACCTTCTCTACTCTACTCTCAATAGCTCCAATAAAATAGTCCATCTCATCATCATCATTTGCCAAAAAGGCCAAATTGTCTTCATAATCTAAATCACAAACTTCAAAATCTCTACACCATTTAAGGCCAAATCTTTCCCTTGCAAAGAATTTCACATAACATAAACAAGAACCAGACTAAAGAGAAAAGGGGACAAAATGCACCCTTGTTGAACATCAGAAGCAATGTTAAATTAATTGCTTACCAACTCTCATACACGACTCCATGTTATAGAGAGCTTTCATTATGTTAACTAACTTGTCTGGTATGCCATACGACCTCAAGATCAACCACAAATTAAGATGATTAACATAGTTGAAAATCTTTTCAAAATCAACAAAGCTTGTAACTTTAGGATTCTGAAACTCTAAACATTTTTCAAGAACCTGCCTGAGTGCAAATATCTGATCTACACATCCCCTACTACTTCTGAATCCACATTGCTCATCACGAAATTGACTGTAAACCAAATTCTTAATTGTTTTAAGCACAATCATGCAAAGAACCTTGCCTGGTACAGAGAGTAGGCTGATACCCCTATAGTTATCTCAAGAACTGCAATCACCTTTTTTAAAAATACGGATAATAGGTCTGGTAAAATCCTTAAAAACCATTCCTTTATCATAGGGCAGGGATGGCTCAGTTGGTAGCATGCCAGACTTGTAATCTGTAGTTCCCAGGTTCGAGTCCCAGCTGGGTCAGTGTTGATATTTATCTCTGCAAAATTCCCCACCCTACCCACTGTTAGTAGGGGACACCAATGGGGTTGAAAAGGCTGCCATCTGTCAGATTGGATGTTAAGTCATGGCCCTGAGTGTGGGAGAGCCATACCCTGTGCACATTAAAGAACATCCTTGATGGCCTTGATGGGGGGCTACTATCTGTCTCCCAACAACTGTTCCAATGGGTACCCTCCCCCAACCTTCCCTGAGCCTTCGAGGTCCAGGTGACCTGGCCATTTATCCCATGGAGTGCAAAAAAGTGCTGCTCAGAGGTAAAACAACCCAACCTTTTATCATATAAAATATTCAAAATTCAGATCGTAATTCAGATTTATTTCTTCTTATGGAGAATACATGCTTAAATTTTGCACCTTAGGTGTATCATATCAGAAAACATTTATCTAGTTTGATTTTATTTCTTTAAAAATTAGTAATCATCATGGTATAATTTTCATTCATCATCATCCTCAAGCAGCCAAGGGCTACGGAGGTCCAACCAGACAGTGCTGTTTAATTCTCCAAGCATATCTGTTCTGAACTGTCTGGCCACTGCACACCAATTCTAACAAGGTCCTGTTTGACATTGTCTGCCCACCGCATCCTAGGTCTCCCCCTCTTTCTGAGGCCTTTAAGCACACTGTTCATAACCCTATTTGCCAATCTATAATTATCCATACGAGCAACATGACCAAACCAATGCAGTCTCTCTCCGCACAATACGCTGCTCAAAAGAGGTTGATGACCCCTTCTTCCAGCCTGATCGTTACTTACAAAGTACAACCACCTAATGCCCAAGATACTGCGTAAACATCTAGAATCAAAGGCATCAAGTTCCTTGTTATCCTGCTTACAAAGGATCCATGTTTCACTACCATAACTAACCTTAGAAAGAACCAAAGTATTACATAGCCTAATTTTAGTCTTTAGGTATATGCCTATTGTTCCATACTCTCCATAGATTCTTAAAAAGTCCCAGTGGCAATCCCTGTTCTTCTATTTATCTCATGTTGCACATCACCAGTATCTTTTACATAGCTTCCAAGATAATTCAACTGAAACACTTGCTCAATAGTCATCATCATCATCATCCTCAAGCAGCCATGGGCTACGGAGGTCCAACCAGACCGTGCAATTTAGTTCTCCAAGCAAGTCTATACTGATCTACATCTACTGCATCTGGCCACTGCGCACCAATTCTAACAAGGTCCTGTTTAACATTGTCTGTCCACCGCATCCTAGGTCTCCCCTTCTTTCTGAGGCCTTTAGGCACACTGTTCATAACCCTATTCGCCAATCTATAATTATTCATACGGGCAACATGGCCAAACCAACGGAGTCTCTCTCTGCACAATATGCTGCTTAAAGGAGGTTGCCGACTCCTTTGCCTAACCTCATTAGTTACAAAGTTAAACTACCTAATGCCCAAGATACTGCGTAAGCATCTGGAATCAAAAGCATCTAGTTTCCTGTTTTCTTGTTTACAAAGCGTTCAAGTTTCACTCCCATAACTAACCCTAGAAAGAACCAAACTATTATACAGTCTAATTTTAGTCTTTAGGTGTATACACCTATTTCTCCACACTCTCCATAGGTTCTTAAAAGTCCCGGCAGCAATCCCTATTCGTCTGTTAATCTCATGCCGCACATCACCATTATCTCTTACATAGCTCCCAAGATAATTAAACTGTGACACCTTCTCAAAACTGCAACCATTCAGATTAATTGAATCACAGCCTTCCTGACCAATTTTCATCACTTAAATTTTCTCTCTGTTTATAACCAAACCTATTTTAGTACCAGTGTCATCAACAGCTGGAATGAAAGAGTTCATCTCATCAACATCATTTGCCAAAAGGGCTAAATTATCAACATAATCCAAACCAGAAATTTTCGTATCTCCAGCCCATTTAAGGCCAAAATCATTTCCTTGAAGTGAATTTCGCATAACATAATCAATAACCAAGCTAAAGAGGAAAGGAGACAAAATGCACCCTTGTCGAACACCAGAAGTAATGCTAAACCAATTGCTACAAGCCTTACCAACTCTCACACAACTCAGTGTTATTATAGAGAGCTTTCATAATGTTAACTAACTTGTCTGGTATACCATATGATCTCACAATCAACCACAAATTATGACGATCAACAGAGTTGAAAGCCTTTTTGAAATCAACAAAGCTAGCAACCAAAGGTTTCTGAAACTCTAAGCATTTCTCAAGAACCTGCCTAAGTGAAAATATCTGATCCACACATCCCCTACCACTTCTGAATCCACATTGCTCATCACGCAATTGACTGTCAACCAGATTCTTAATTCTATTAAGCACAATCATGGAAAGAACTTTACCTGGAACAGAGAGTAGGCTGATACCCCTATAGTTATCACAAGAACTGCGATCACCTTTTTTGAAAATAGAGATAACAATAGCTCTGGTAAAATCCTTAGGAACCATGCCTTTATCATAAAAGATATTCAGAATTTCAGTCATCCAAGTGGTAACCAAAACATTCCCAGCTCTAAGCATTTCCGTAGTAATTTCATCTACCCCTGGGGATTTATGAAGTTTAAGTTTAGAAACAGCCAAAATAACTTCAGATTGTGTTATAGGGCCAACATTAAAGCCACCAATGCATCTATCATCATTGCAAACAATGGGAGTAGAACTAACTACATTGTTTAGAACATCGCTGAAATGCTCAGCCCACCTAGCCATGACAGAATCCTCCCCTTCTATAACCTTACCTTGTTTATCCTTCAATCCTTGTATGCCTGTCTGTTTTCTACCACACAAAACATTAACTATCTGGTACAGCTCTCTGCTGTTGTGCTGTCTAATTGCTTCCTCGGCTTTGTCAGCCAAACCATCAAGCCAAAGATTCTTATCAGCAGCTAACTGATCATTTACAAGTTTATTAAGGTCTCTGTAATGCTTTCTATTAAGACTAGTAGGGTATTGATTAAGGGCATTCCTGCAGTTTTTTCTATCCGAAATAAGCTCAAGTGCCTTATCACTCAGATAATTTTGCCTCTTCTGCTCCTTTTTTCCTAAAAGAGTACTGTTAGTGTCCAAAAAAGCCTGTTTAAAATGATCCCATTCTTCCTCAACTTCCGTAGTAAGCAAACCATGACTGTCATAATGACTAAGTAACCTATCATGGTAAACTTTGGCTATAACTGGATCTTTCAGAGCTTCAGTATTAAAAGTACAGCTGGTATTAAAAGTACAGTATTTCAGTACAATAGTACAGCCATTCAAAGCAACTGAAGCACCATTTGCCTGACCAATTTTCATCACTTTAGTTTTTTCTTTGTTTATCACCAAACCTACTCTGTTAGCAGTCTCATCGACGCCCTAATGAACGAATTCATCTCATTAACATCAGTAGCCAACAGGGTCAAATCACCTGCATAATCTAAATCAGAAATTTTGAATCTCTAGAGCATTTAATGCCAAAATCTTTCCCTTGCAAACAATTTTGCATTACATAATCAATAACTAAAGAGAAAAGGAGACAACATGCACCCCTGTCTAACTCCACTAGCAATGCTAAACCAATCTCTGCAAGACATACCAACTCTCACACACGATTCAATGTTACTATAGAGAGCTCTCATTATACTAACTAACTTTTCAGGTATTCCATATGATCTAACAATGAACCACAAAGTATGTCGATCAATAGGGTCAAAAGCCTTTTTGAAATCTATAAAGCTAGCAACCACAGGTTTCTGAAACTAAACATTTCTCAAGAATCTGTCTAAGTGAAAATATTTGATCAGTACATTTCCTACCACTCCTCAGTTCCACACTGTTCATCACGCAGCTGTCCATCAACCAAATTCCTAATTCTACTAAGTATAATCATGCAAAGAAATTTACCTGGAACAGAAAGTAAACTAATTCCCCTATAATTATCACAAGAACTGCAATCACCTTTTTTGAAAATTGGGATGATAGCTATAGTAAAATCCATAGGAACAATGCCTTTATCATAAAAAATATTCAAAATTTCAGTCAGCCATGTGACAACACAAATAATTTATTAATTTAATTTTTTCATTAATTTATTTGAAATTTCAAATTTTTATGAAGGCAAGAAGTTGGCAAAAATAACAATACCAAATTATCCATCCCTACACCTGGACTTGAACCCACATCCCTTTGACCAGTAGCCAAGCACACTAACCACTCAGCGCCACTGAGACTATAGATTTGTTTATGTTTTTCTTTTTTAACTTGTTATTTCTAATGAGATTATTTTTCTGTGTAATTTTTATATTACGAATTGGTGATGAATTGTTAGAATAGTTTTTGGGGCTTTTCAGGTTTGTGTCCAGTGAGATTACTTCATTCTGTGGTTGTTTAAAATTGTGGAACAGTGCTCTATTGTTCAGCGATATGAACCTTTCAAAATAAATTTTTATAAGGCTTTGGGACACTGCTAAATGGCATTCTTTGGTAAGTAGTAATAGGCAGTTGGAAGGGGTGTAGCAAAGGGACTATGGTTGTGGTGGGGAGGGGAGATGAAAATTTTCCAACTCGGAAATCAAATTTTGCCGACTGCCAAAATAAATATTTTGCATAAATTTAACTATGTTTCTGTCAGGGAAGTACCCAGGATTTTGTTATATAAGGGGAAGGGAGTGGCATTGAGTTTGTTAACTCTTACTGTTACCTATCTTCCTATTGCTCTTATCTTTGACCTTTGTCGGTTGGTTGATTTGTCAGTTTCTATGTTTGCTAGTTTGTGGATTTGACAAAATGTTGTTTACCATATTTTTCCAATGCAATGGAGAAACTTAATGATTTATATGTCAAATGGGAGCCTGTTATGCAGCGAGTGTCATAGTCTTTAAAAAATTAACCCCCAAGCTTTTTTCCCACCCTAAGAAAGGGTAATATCAACACTAAACTCCCACAACATCTCCAGAAAGTGAATACTGAAAACAACAAACGATGGCTCAAATGAATGCTTCTAACATGGGGAATGTCACAGGCTGCAAAAAATCGACCCTCCCATGCCTTCTTCCCCCTAAGAAAAGGGTGGAAATGATTGTTCCCTATATTTCCCGAACACTAATGCAGAAACTAACAAGCTCTGCATCAAGTGAAAGCGTGTGAAGTGAGGAGTGTCCTAAGCTTAAAAAAATTGACCACCCATGCTTTCTTCCCTCCTAAAAAACGTGAAATATTGAAGTCATCTTACTATATCTTTGAAATGTGAGGGCTTGCAGCTAGGGGTTAGGTGTCAAATGAAAGCTCAGGTAGTGAACATCATAAACTATTATGAATTTTGTCCCATTATCCTCTCAGACCTTCTACTATGGCATGTAAACTAACAGGCTCCTGTCAGACCTCTGTGGCAAGAAGCTGCTTGAGGAGGGATTCATTTTTTTTTATTTTTTTAATTCCCCCTGATTAATGGGGGGATAATATACTTTTACATGGTTCACTTAACAGGACATATCTCAAATTAAAACTTATAACATCTACACTGTCATGGGTTAATTCATACTTAAATCCGAAACGGGTGAAAATATAATCGATGTTTATGAGTAAATATATCAAATGAAAGTTTTTGAAAGTAGTTTTATTTAGTGTCAAAAAAAAGGATATAAAGAAATTAAAAAAATTCTTAACATACCTATCTTCCTATAGGACTCTAAGACATACAAAAAAAAAATCTAAAGCTTATCGATGATGCAATCAGTCACCAAGTTACTCTTCACTTCAAAGGAAGATAAGGCGCCGATTTACCTATTCCACAAGACTGATCACATCGTATCTTCCCTTGAAATGAATACAAATTCAGTGACTGATTGCACCATCAATATGATTTAGGTTTCTTTTTCTACATTTTAGGGTCCTATAGGAAAATAGGTATGTTTGGAATTTTTTAATTTCTTTATATTTTTTACAAAACAATCCCAATTTTTGCAACTAATAGGTATTTTTCCAAGTGGTTTCGAATTTTGCAAATTCTCCAGATTTTACCAAGGTATCTAGATTTTGACAATTCCGCAAGATGATTTTGCCAACTTGCCTAAATTTTAAAAACAATACCATTTTCATGAAGACCTGTATTTTACCAAGTGGCATTGTCAAGTCGATTCAATTTTGCCTTCCCCCCCCCCCCCTCTAATTTTACAAAGAAAATAATCCCAATATTCACAACTCACTGGATTACACTAACTCACTTCAAATTTTGACAACTCTGATTTATTTTGGAGTGACCTTTTCCCTTTCCCCTAACATGCTTCTCCTCTGCTGCAGTTGTGAGATTTTTGACACCAAAATGGTGGTGTCTTACGAGGTAATCTGGGGGTCATGGTTTTCTTGCCAATGTACTATCTAGTTCCCCATTATCATATATATTGGGTCTTACCAATCCCCAACAAAATTTTCTGGCTAGTAGCTTCACACTTTTTCTTAGGTAAATAATTATTTTACCAAAAAAATGGCTTTTTATGATTCTTTCTAAAGTTTAGTCGTTTACCCTTCTGCAAATGTCTGCTGTCCATTGCATGACAAAAAGTAAAATTTTCCCTTTTTTCAACTCCTGGTAGCCGTCCCGTGGACGAGTGGTTAGTGTGCTTGGCTGCTGATCTAAGGGACCTGGGTTCGAGCCATGGGTAAGGCATGGATGTTTGTGTTGTTTTTCTGCTGGGTCCTGTCATCCTCTCAGATCTTTTACTGTGGCATATAAACTGACAGTCTCCTGTCAGACCTCTGTGGCAAGCAGCTGCTTGAGGGGGTATTTATTATTTATTTTATTTATGTATAAAAGGGTTTCATTAGTGCCTTTCTGTCTTCATTCTCTCCACCTTACATCTTGATCACTTTCTGTCTTTCTCCCTGTGGCTGTGAGCATTAAACTTAGTTAAATTCTCCTCTTTGAATCGGGGCGGGGGTGACTCAATCGGTAGCATGCCAGGCTCGTAATCTGTACTTCCCAGGTTCGACTCCCAGCTGGGTCAGCGTTGAGATTTATCTCTGCAAAATTCCCCACCCTGCCCATGGTCAGTAGGGGACACCGATGGGCTTGGAAAGGCCGCTGTCCGTTGGATGGGATGTTAAGCTGTGGCCCCGTGTACGGGAGAGCCATACCCTGTGCATGTTAAAGAACACACTGGATGGCCTTGACGGGAGGCTATCATCTGTCTCCCAACAGTTGTTTCAGTGGGTCCCTTCCCCCAATCTTTTCTGAGCCTTTGGGGTCCATGTGACCTGGCCATTTAGCCCATGGTGTTCAAAAAAGTGCCGCTTAGAGGTAAAAACAAACAACAACCCCTTTGAATCACATTTCTGCTGCATGATGTATCACCATCATTAAATCTTTAAAAAGCACAAAGGAATGTGGCACATCTATACTCTATTGTACATAAAGAACGGAGTGGCAAAACCTGAAGATCAACAAAGGCACCAACTGATAAAAAAATGCCATACATGGAAAAGATAGGTTTTTTTTCCTGTATCACCTTTGAGATTGTTTGTATGGGTAATAGAGGCAAAAAAGAATTAAATTTTTGTGTATTTCTTGCATTTTTCAATAATTTTTTTGAAAAAATCTGAAATGGAGGGGTAAATGTTATACTTCAAAGGAAATCTCTTCTCATGCCACATACACACAACCTTCCTTATTTTTTTCTAAATCGGGTTGTTTCAGTAATGCTCTTATTGGCTGTTTCAATGAGTTTACTGCTCTGTTGAGAGTTAATGCAATTTTCTATATGATATTTGATTGTTCATAGGGATAGGATTTTCTATAGGATAGATCAAAACCCTATTCCCTAATCTATAGTTATCCATATGGGCAACATGGCCAAACCAGCAGACTCCCACTCTGCACAATATGTTGTTCAAAGGAGCTGCTGAATCCTTTGACTAACTTCATCATTACAAACATGGCCTGATCAAGGGGGGGAGTCTAGCTACCCTTTCATGAGGTGAATAAGGGAAAAAGAGGCAAAGAAAAATTAAACTAATTTATATTTCATGCACTTTTCAAGGTATTTTTTTGAAACTGTAAAACGGGGGTGGGAGGAATGATATACTGCATTCTATATCAAGAGTCTGACCCCCTCCTTCTTTTACATTATTTTGGCTCAAATGTGTTTCTTGCCCCCTTCTCTTGACTTTTCCCTAGATCCAGGCCAGCTTACAAAGTCGAACCTGGTCCCCAGGATACTATGTAAGCATCTAAAATCAATGGTATCAAGTTTCCCCTTATTTTGTTTGCAAAGGGTCCAAGTATCACTATCATAATTAAGTCTAGAAAAACCGAACTATATATAGTCTCAAAAGTCGCAACAGTAATCCCTATTTTTTTTTTTATCTCATGCTACACATCATCGTAGCCATCCCGTGGCCGAGTGGTTAGTGCGCTTGGCTACTGATCTACGGGACCTAGGTTCGAGCCCCGGGTAAGGCATGGATGTTCGTGTTGTTTTCTGCTGAGGTCCTGCCATCCTCTCAGATCTTCTACTGTGGCATATAAACTGACAGGCTCCTGTCAGACCTCTGTGGCAAGCAGCTGCTTGAGGGGGTATTTAATTTTTTTTTAACACATCATCAGTATCTCTGTTATAGCTCCAAAAATAATTCAACTGAGACCAGCTCAACAGTGTCACCATTCAGATTAAATGAATCACAACCTGCCTGACCAATTTTCATCACTTTATTTTTCTTTCAGTTTATCTCCAAGCCTACTCTATTAACTGTCTCAAGAGCTTGAATGAAAGAGTTCATCATCATCATTTGCCAAAAGGGCTAAATCATCAGCATACTATAACTCAGAAATTTCAGACTTGTAGACCATTTACCCCCAAAATGTTATCCTTACAGTGAATTTGGCATAGCATAATCATTAACCAAAGAGGAAAAGAGACAAAATGCACCCTTATCGAACACCAGAAGCATTACAAAGCCAATTGCTACAAGCCTTATCAACTCTCACACATGACTCAGTGTCATTATAGAGAATTTTCATTATGTTAAATAACTTTGAAGTGATCTACACATCCCCTACCACTTATTTTTTTTAAGGTTACAAACAACATATATTTGTAATACTCTTATTAACCCAAGAGCATCTAAGCTCATGTAGGTTAATTTACAAATTATTTAAATACATAATTTTGGCAACAGTGACACTCAACTTTACATAAAGAAAAAAAATATATATATATACAAAAACAACACAAAATTTATAAAAATGAATTAATTTTTTTTACTTTAAGACTGAAAACAGGCTGTCAGCATTTGTAATGGTCATTAGATAATTAGAAGTGAGAGATCTGAAATGCATAAAATTAGTTTCATTTCGAATTATAATCACTAAAGAATGAAAACTTTTAGGGGCCAAATAATCAAAGTGTTTGTGCATAATTTCTTTATTTGCAAATGGTAACAGAAACCTTTTTCCATTGTCTCGCATAGAATATTTTGTATAATGCAGCACTGCATTATTGTTTTTAAAGAAGTAATTTAATGTTCTATAAACAAATAAATGTCTCAGTGGAAATACACCTGAAATGGTATACTTATGAAAGATATGGTAACAGTTTTATATTTATTTGGTAAAATTTCAAATATAAATTTATTTTGCATTGAGATTAGACTCTAATGATGAAATGTATGTTCCTCCCCAACATGTAATACCATACAGTATAGCAGACTGGACCCAAGATTTGTATAACATTATTAACATTTTATTACTGAATGATTTTTTTAAATAATAAATTTATATAACATCTGTCTAAGTGTGTTTGTTAGTTTTCCAATGTGCATTTTCCAACTTAGGGAGCTATCAATATAAATGCCTAGGTATAGTAGACTTTGAACCTGTTCAATTTCTTCACAGCAACAACCTGAATAATTATTGCATGAAAATGTATGGAATTTTAATTTAATCAAATTTGGATTGTATGATTTCTTTTTTAGGTTAAATAGAATATACTTAGTCTTTTTCGTATTTAAATGTAATCCATTTAAATCCTACCATTTCATCACATTTTAGGTCAGTGTTCATGTTATAAAGGAGATTTTCCAGAGAATCAGCACATAAAGTTAATGAAGTATCATCTGCAAAAGTGTTAATATAGCTATTTATTTTTAATTTACATAGATCATTTATGAATATTAGAGACAAGGTTGGTCCCAGGACTGAACCTTGTGGTGCACCAAATGAAATATATTTTGGGTTACTAAGTTTATTAAAGACTAACACATTGCGTTCTGTGCTGTAAGTAGTTTTTAAACCATTTTAATACACCACCACAAATGCCAATATTTTCTAGTTTGCTAATTAAAATTTCGTGATCAACGGTGTCAAAAGCTTTCTCCAAGTTCATAAATACGGACAGAGTAAATTGATTGTTGTCTATGGAATAAAACACCTTTGACGTATAATTCAACAATGCAGTTTCTGCATTATGATCCACATTTCTCATCACGCAATTGTCTGTCAACCAGATTCTTAATTCTCTTAAGCACAAACATGTAATAACTTTTCCTTCAACATAGAGTAGGATGATACCCCTATAGTTATCACAAAAACTGCAATCACCTCTTTTGGAAATAGGGATAATAATATCTCTGTTAAAATCTTTAGGAAAAATGCCTTTATAATAAAAGATATTCAAAATTTCAGTCATCTATGTGGTAACCACAACATTCCCAACTCTAATCATTTCTTTAGTAATTTCATCTACCCATGGGGATTTATGTTGTTCAAATTTAGAAACAGCTGAAATACCTCAGACTGTGTTATAGGGTCAACATTAAAGCCAGTAATGGGCTACATCTATCATCATTACAAAGAATGGGAGTAGGACTAACCACATTGTTTAGAACATCACTGAAATGCTCAGCCCACTTAGCCATGACAAAATCATCACCTTCAATAACCTTACCTTAACAGCACAAAATATTTACTACCTGGTACAGCTATCAGTTGTTATGCCATCTAGCTACTTCCACGGCTATGTCAGCCAAAGATTCTTATCAGCTGCTATCCAATCCTTTACAAGTTTATTGAGCTCTCTGTAATGCAGTAATAAATAGGCACTTTGACGTTGATTTCAATTTTAGAGGAAAAATTGTCTGAGCTGGGTGGGATACGAACCCACGACCTCCTGATAACATGTCAGCTGCTCTGGACCATTGATTGGCGGCCGGTAGCTCAGTGGTCCAGAGCACCTGACATGTTATCAGGAGATCGTGGGTTCGTATCCCACCTGGCTCAGACAACTTTTCCTCTAAAATTGAAATCAACGTCAAAGTGTGTATTTATTACTGGATGTTGAACTGTCGAGTTTATCTGAGTTTATCTCAATATTTATTATCTTTGTAATGCTTTCTGTTAGGGATAGTAGGGTACTGATTAAGGACATTCCTGCAGTTGTTTCCTTCCAAAATCAGTTCCAGTGCTTTATCACTTAAATAATTTTTCCTCCTCTGCACCTTTTTACCCAAAACAGTACTATTACAGTACTGTGCAAATTAGTTGGGATAATAGGAAAATGCAGTAATGAAGACACAACTAAAATATTTATTTGTTTAATGGTGTACATAGTTCATAGTGAATGTGACCCCTCTTAGCTTTAATTACTTCTTTCACCTTCTCAACCATTGATGCCTCTAGCTTTCCACACATCGCCTTCATTTCAGGGTCATGGTACCACACTTTCACGACACTTTCTATCATTTTGGTTTGCGTCGTGAAATCCATCTTAGGTACGTGCGCTTTAATAATGGCCCACAAATTTTCAATGTGGTTTAGATCAGGTGAAATTCCTGGCCTCTCCAATACCTTCAAATATTGCTGGGTAAAAAAGCTCTTAGCAGGATTAGAATTGTGGTGTGGAGCCAGATCCTGTTGAAATACCCCATCGCCATTAATAAACAGCTGCAGTGTTGGGACCATTTTCGCCTCCAGAACGCCTATGTACTTTTTGCTGTCCATCATTCCTTCAATGGGGTGAAGCGTCTGGCCTGGAAGCTGTGAAACATTCCCAACACATGACCTTGGGTGGGTGTTTGGGGGATTGCTGGATGTGGCCGAATCAAAGAGGTTCTCCAGCAAGCGGTGGAAGAAATTTGACCTGTAGCCATGCACCTCAAAGTGGGTTTTGTTGGAAAATATCACTTTTTCCCAATTCTCCACAGTCCAGTCTCAATGTTTCTTTGACCAGGATAGCCTGTTTTGCTTCATAGTGGGTGTCAAAAGCTGCTTTTCGGAGGAGCGTCGAGCCCGGCAGCCATACTCTAGAAGGCAACAACATACAGTGGAAGCATCTATATTAACCCCATGAGACACAATCTCCCTTTTGATGTCTCCACTGGTCTTCTTCGGGTCTATGATACTAATTCTTTGAGTTAGAGTATCATCTCTAGGGTGGTTTTTCTTTTCTTCCACAATGTCCTTTACGGGACGTGTCCACGGAACCAGTCTCCTTATGCAGCTTCATGATCCATGAAACGCTGGACTTCCTGACACTAACTGCTTTTGCTTTCTGCCTAGCAGTAAGTGAAGTGTTTTCACCTAAAGCGATTATTTTAGCTCGTTTTTGAGGTGTTATGTCATTATATATTTAATAAAAAAAGTTTCCGATGAAAATTGTGAACTACATACATAATCACGTCCTCAGCCTATGAATTATCAATTCCAACTAAAGTGGAAGTGTAAATAATAACAAAGAAACACAACAGAGAATTGTAGACTTGCAGTGGAAGGGACTTAGCATTCCTTTGCTTGTCCCAACGAATTCGCACAGTACTGTAGCTTCAAGAAAATCCTCCTCAAAATAGTCCCATTTTTTCTCAACTAAGGAAGCAAACCTTGACTGTCATAGTTACTAAGTAACGTATCATGGTAAGCTTAAGCTATAACTGGGTCTTTCAGAGTTTCAATGTTAAAGTTTACTTTTTTAACCTTAATACAACACTTTTAATATAGGTAAATGATCAGATCAAACTTCAGCTGCCCTATATGAAAGTGCAGACTTGTAAGGAGAGTTGAGTGCTGTAGCTTCCTGGGCATCAAGTGATGATGGTCCCTAGAACCTCATGAGAGCAAGATTTTTTGAATAATAATAATATTACTTAAAATAATTTACACAGAATTGGGGGGTCTTGTACTGACACTTGATCCTCTCACGCATCAACTACAGTGGTCACCTTCTGGGCAAGGCATCTGCTACACTGCTCAGCAAGTTGGCCACTGTCCACACTATAGCTCTGCGCCTCTGCCTTGGACTCTGCCCTAACACACCTAATGCATCTGTCATTGCAGAGGCTGAAGACATGCCTTTCCACCTGCACTGGAAGAGAGATATACTGTGTCATCTCTCAAGGCTCCATTCCCTGCAGCCTAACCATGAGCTTCTCAGGAAGTTGCATGACAGGCCTCACTCTGCTATCGCCCTGTCCGCCAATGACTTCTACGACCGAATCCTTCATGCCAGCTTCAGACGCATGAGCTGGCAATACTCTCTTCCCTGACCTTCCACCCTGGAGGAACAGTGATCTCATGATAAATGTCACTATCTCTTCTCTTGGTCGGAAGAGTGATTCTGATCCATTCTCTCCACCTCCTATGTCACTGAATGATATGAGAGATGTACTGAGGTCTACACCGATGGATCTGGGGACCGGGAGAGGCAACATGCTGCCTCTGCCTTTGCCATCCATGATACTGGGCATCGCCAGAGGTTTCTGTCTCCCACATCTAACTTCCTCCACCTGTTCTGAGCTTCATGCTATTCTTGAGGCTGCACTTTTCACCCTCAGCCTCAAGAGTGGCAACTTTGTCATCCTCTGTGACTGCAAGTTAGCCTTGGAAGCTCTCCAGAAGGGAGACAGCAAGAGCTTCAACCCCTTCCTCATCCAGATGATCATGAAAACTTGCTCCAAGGTCACATCTGCCGGAATCACGGTTCATTTCCAGTGGATCCCTTCCCATGTAGAGATACCTGGCAGTGAGTTGCTGATCACACCCTGAAGGAGGCGCTGGAGAGTCAGAGGTGTGTAACTAATTACCCTTTCTCTCTCAGAGACTGTAAGAGTTCTGTCTCACATCTGATGAGCCAGTACCATCTTGTTCAGTGGCAGAATGACAGCAGCTGCTCCTAATTCAGGTACCTGGTTGAACCTTTTCTCACTGCTCCTAACCACAGTAATCTCAGATCTGAGGAGACCCTCCTTCATCATCTCTGAGTTGGTGTCACCAACATCAACTCTATGCTTCACACTCTTGGCAGAGCTTACAGTCCAAACTGTGCTACTTGCAGCACACCTGATTCTGCTCAACTGGTCCCGCTACAATGCTGAAACAGAAGCTTTGTTCTGGGAGCTTCATGCTATTGGAACCACTGACTACTCCATCACCTCCCTTCTTGACATCAGCCATAATGCAAAGCTGTAACGAGCACGCTTCCATATGGTCACTGATTTCTTTCAGAACATTGGCCTCTTTTGTAAGGTCTAATGTTTACTGTTTGTCTTTCACCTCAATAGAACCATTTTTTCAGAGAGATAGCTGAGGTTTAGTTTCATCTGCATTCACTATCTTGCATCTCTGTTGTGACTGGTGTAGGGAGCCCCTCATTTGGAGGCTAATTTCACCATATTTACAACACCCTGAACGATGAAGATTTATAAGGTCTTATTCTGAAAAATTTCATTGTCCGATGCGCGGTACTGGCATGAATCTGGAGAGATGTGGTTTGGATTCCCGCCATGACAGCAGTGAAGTTTTTTCAGGATCTCTTAATTAATGTTTGATGTGTATCTCAACAGTGAATACTGTACATTCACTATGGGTTGTTATTTAATCATATATTAGCGCATTAGCATTAGTGGCACTCTCATTAACATCTGATAATCAATAGCAACAACTGAAAAAGTTGCATCTCCTTGAGTATAGATGACGCTGTCTCAGCGATGAAGATTTATAAGGTCTTATTCTGAAAAATTCCATTGTCCGACACGTGGTACAATGGTAGCATGCTCTGGCATGAATCTGGAGAGATGCGGGTTCGATTCCCGTTGTGTCGGCAATGAATTGTTTTCAGAATCAATTAATTCATGTTTGATGTCTATCTGAAGAGGGAATATTGTGCATTCACTATGGATTGACATTTAATCATACATTACCATATAGGTAAATGACAGTATAGGGTGAACAGTACTATAGGAGCACACCTACCCTTCTATTTGCATGTTTGTGTGACATGTCCTTCTGGGTGGCGCACTTTCAATGTCGAGCAGTGTATTTTTAAAGAACCAATGAAGGAAATTCTTAAAATAAAGGAAAGAGCCACTACAAAATTTACCAGCAAGAGAAATTTACAAGTCATATCCTGTACTTTCGTTTTATTAACTGAGAGTATCTGTGATGATGCACAGAACCAGCAGGGCTTAGCACCTAAATTCTGAGCCCACTTTCTGGTGGTGCAGACCATTAGTACCTTTCAAAAGAGATACTCTCTTTTTGTAGGGAATGTAAGAGGAGGGCAACCAATCAGTTTGGCCTATTCATTTGGACTATTATAGCTACTTTTCTTTTTTTTTTACCCTGTTGAGGAATAAACAATCGTACAGACCTGATCACATACACCAACCAGAATGGAATAATGGCTCTGAGCTTGTTTATAGATTCTGAATTTGATGCACTGGTGGGTTTCTGTTGAGGGAAAATCTTCGACTGTGTTTTCTGTTTGTGGGTTGACAGCCCAAATGAATAGATGCACGTGATGCATTTTATCAGGTAGTGGATAATCTTGGTCAGAGGGCCATCGCAGGTACCTGAACTCATGCTTCTATGGGTATCATCAAACTTTCATTCGACGAAATATTTCAGAGTAAATGGGTTCAGATTTTAATTGTGGGGGAACAGTTCTCTGCCAATGCCTGCGATTAGGGTGCTGTTTGATATTATTGGCATTCCCTCTCTCAATAAACATTGTTTCTGTAAACATTCCACAAACCATTTTTCACCACAGGCAGTAGGAATGTGAGGACTCTGCACAGAGAGTATTGTCTCGATGGTTTCACACAAGAATTTCACCATTATAACTAAAATACTTTCGGCTTGCAAGAGACCACATGGACAGAAAGATCAGATACATGAAAATAATCTTAAATTTCTCTTTCCAGTGGGGAACGATGGAAAGCATCTCTAAGTCGTATGTTTGCTACTCAAAAGCAAGGCTAGTGATGCACTTATATGATTTATGTGAGTGCATTAATGAAAGGTATCTCACAGTTAAAATTTCTGGCAAGCATTAAAAACTGGAATGCTATCTGTTGTTATGCCCCTACTGAGAGTGCTGACTAGAATTAGAAAGATGGTCTTTACGTGCAACTTTAGGATTTAATGGTATGAGCAAATTAACACGTTTTTTAAACGCAATGACATACATAAGTACACGTGTTTTTCACCAGATGGGCTGCATAAGAGATTAGCCTTCTTGTTTTTCAGAGACAGCATCTAGTAAATGAGATTTTAATAGTTATTCTTTTGAGAGCTCATACATGAACCATAAAATGAGTTTTTCTCCAATTCTGTAGAAATTTTTTAAAGAAATAATTATCATTTTTGAAAAATTCCTGCTCTCATTAGGGCCTAGGATCCCATAGTACTCAAAACACTTACCAGTCCAGCACCTGCATATAGGGGAGCTGAAATTTAATCTGACCATTACCTTTATTAAAAGTAACACTGAAGCTCTGAAGACCCGGTAATAGCTGAAACTCACCTTGATACATTATTTACTAATTACGATGGCCATGGCTTGCTTACTATAGTTGAAAAATGGGGTCATTTTATGAAGGATTTTTTTGAAACTAAAACTACTATTGTCTAAAACTACAACTGCCTTTTAAGATGCTGGATGTGAGGCCCCCAGCTCAACCTGCTCTCCAGGACCACACCAAGGAACTTATGCTGATGGACGGCCTAGGTGTGATGTGGCCGAAGCAAGAGGTCAGGGAAGGTGGGTGGAAGGAGTCTCCTCATGAGAACCATGGCCATAGTCTTATCAGTGGAAAGAGTGAGGCTTAGGTTGTCGAAGAACTTGATGACCGTGTCCACAGCTTGTTTCATCACGAGCTGAGCATAGTAGGGATCCTGGCTAGAGAACCAGATGCAGATATTGGCAGCATAAATGGAAATATCCATGCTATCCTCGAGTCGAGAGGATAGGCCTGACAGCAAGATGTTCAGTAACATCGGGCTGAGGCAACACCACCTAGAGGAGAAGGCCGTACCACTGATTTGTGACGTCAGCATTACTAGACCGGACTGCCGGCAGAATAGATTGAGAGATAGCTTATCCTTGTTAATAGAACTTCCCATTTAGATTTTGAATATTCACTAATAAATCATTAAAATAATTTGTTTTTATATAATTAAAAAAAAATCCCCCTTTTTTCTAATTTTTTTTTAGAGATAACTTTTTTTTGCTTTGATTAGTATTGATAAACCATTAATTACGTTTCCGATTATACAGATAGCTTTAAATTATTATTTAGATAATAACTCTTTGAATGTTCGAAAATTTCAAAACTTTTAACGAATTTTGCAAACGATCGATTAATGTATTGAACGGTACCCCGTCAAAATAGCCCAAGACTAAATAGCCCCGAAAAAAAAGCCCCGACAAAATAGCCTATTCTAAAATAGCTCAAGACTAAATAGCTTATTCTAAAATAGCCCGAGACTAAATAGCCCCGAAGAAATAGCTTAGCCTATTTAAAATCCAAAGTAAAAATCCAACTTGCGCGTCGGAAAACGCGCATAATATGTCTTCCTATACTTTGGTAAAATGAAAGTAACTTTGCAACAAGTTGCGTTGAGTGCATCTATAATTAGAAATATTATAGTAACAAATGAGTCACGTGACAGGCACATGGCTCACCGGTAGGCGGAGCCATGTGATTTAGTTTTAGTATTAAAACCAATGCTTCTAGTTTTAATTTTTTGTTCGCACGTGGCGCACGTGTGTCTTGCGGGAGTCGTTGCAAGATATCTCTAACGGAAATAAGTAAGTTATTTTAATATCTATTTTACCGGATGCGTTTATTTATTGATATAATATAGAACTATTTAATAGATATTAACTGATAATCCGTTATTATTTGTGTTTTGCAAGAAAAATGGAGAAAATCTCGTCGCCAAAAGGAAAAGATCTGCTGCTGAAAGATGGTCATCGATATCGCAAGGCTAGGGAAAACCGGGATGAAAGTACATCGTGGAGGTGTGTAGTTCCGACTTGTAAAGGGCGTCTAAGAACATTGGGTGCTGACTTCCGGGTCGTGACGGAACACAACCATGCGCCAAATCCAGCTAAAAATCAGGCATTGAAATGCGTTTCTGAAATGAAACATAGAGCACAGAGTGCTGTGGAGAAGCCTAGGCAAATATATCAAGCCTGCACAAGTGGAATATCTTTGGAAGCATCGATTCAGCTTCCAAATTATATTGCCTCCCAGAGAGCAATAGAACGTATACGAAAAAAAACGAATCTTCCATATCCAAATCCTGCAAGTGTTGCCAATATTGCAATTCCAGTTCATCTTCAAAGTACCACAAGAAACGAAAATTTTATTCTGTGGGATTCTGGAGAAAACGATCCTGATCGAATTCTAATGTTCGGCACTGAGGAAAATTTGAGAATATTGGAACAGAATCATCATTGGTTTGTTGATGGTACATTTAAAGTATCACCTGAACTGTTTTTTCAATTATTCACGATACACGAACTAATAGAAAAGTGTTGTATTCCACTGATATATGTATTGTTAAGAAATAAAAGTGAAGCAATATATGTTCGCGTATTTCAGAAACTATTACAGTTGAAGGAAACTTTAAATCCAACAAGTGTGTTAAGTGATTACGAGAAAGCGGTTCAAAACGCCGTGCAACAAGTTTTTAATAACACAGAAGTTGTTGGCTGTTTGTTTCATTTGGGACAGTGAAAAGTGCAAGAACTGAATTTAGCGGAACTTTATGTAAATAATGAAAATGTGCGTGCTTATATAAAAATGTTGTTTGCGTTGAGTTTTGTACCGGTACATGATGTTATAGGAGTATTTGAAGAATTAATTGAAAAATGCCCAAACGAACTAGACCCCATTATCGATTACTGGGAAGATACATATATAGGACGAATAAGACGCAATCGCCGAGCACAACCACGATTTGCAATACATATATGGAATGTTCATGAGCGCGTTGTCAATGGTCTTCCGAGGACAAATAATTCGGTAGAAGGGTGGCATAGGGCATTCCACCAAACTGTAGATTGCCATACTGTAGACATCCATCCGTCTACAACCAACTGTAGACATCCATCCGTCTACAAACTCATTGACCATTTCCGAAAAGAGCAGGATATGGTAGAAATCCGCTTAATCCGTCTTGCTGCAGGTATTCGCAACCTAGATGCTAGCAAAACTAAATATGTGCAACTGAATCGACGATGCCTGGAAGCATTAGTGGAAAATTATGCAACTATGGAACATATGGACTTTCTTCTTGGCATTTCACATAACCTTGAAATGTAATTTTTGTAAAGAATGTGGCAAGGAGCACAAACCTTAAAGACTTGTAAAGAATTACCAAACCATATTTAGAATTTTTATTTATATGTCTGTATACAATTTTTAAAATGCGAAATTTAGAATTTAAATAGGCTAAGCTATTTCTCCGGGACTATTTTGTCGGGGCTATTTAGTCTTGGGCTATTTTAGAACAGACTATTTTGTCGGGGCTGTTTTGTCTTGAGCTATTTTGACGGGTCACGGTATTGAACAAGTACTAAATTTTCACTCATAAAGGATTCTAGAAGAGCGAAATATATTTAGAAAAAAACTACTTGTTACAAAATACCACAGATATCTATTTTTTTTTCACAAATATATATGTATATATATATGAGGTCTAAAACATTATTTAATGAAAACAGTATGTTTCAATATTGCATATGTTAAGAAAAACAACCAACAAATTCCTCATTAAAAAAATACTTTTATTTACAATATGAGAAAACAAATATATATAGGATACACATTACAATGAAACAAATATTTCATTGTTTACTTTATTTTTAAGAAAATTGTGCAATTAAAACAGGAAAATTCACCAATCACATGGGAGAATTTTTAAGCAATATGAAGGAACTTAATATTGTGCAATACTATTTAAATTCAAAAGGAAAATTTTATGATATTCCATAGATCCCAGTTGAACTCTTTTTTTCAAAAAAATAGTTTAATAATGAAAGCTGTTTTTAAAATGCATCACATTAATAAAAACTGTTTCTAAGACAAAAGTGACTTTTAAATAAAAAGAAAAATTGCTTTCCCAAACTTTTTCACCCTAATGCATATTAAAACTAATTTCTTCACATAACATAGAAATTTTTATCCTTTTTGCTATCATAATAAACTTTAATAATAGGAAAAAAAATTCTGAAGAAACATGAAAGCAACATCTAAATACATGTGGTCAAAAGGTTTGAACAGATTCAAAATACAACAGAAATATAAAATACAATGAATATTATACAATGTAAAGGTCACATTGAAATATCCATATACACTCAGTAATTATGAAACCTAATTCCATGTTATGTCAATGGAAAGCTAATTTAAAAACTTTGTAAATTTGAAAATGAGCTTTTATGAAAAAAAAATGAAATGAAGATCAATTAAAGATCTCAATCAAATTTATCTAAATCTATGTTCATTAAAATCAAAGAATTATGAAAACTGGGATATTTAATATGAACAATGGCTGTTTTAAAATATTGATCTGGAAAGTAGTTGAAATAAGTTAATCTCAAAACAGTATCCCATATTAAATTTTATTAGCATAGTTTTAGCAGAAAATGTAAAAATTATTTAAATTTTCACCAACTCTGCAGAATGCACATTACTGTTTAAGATGTTGATATATAATAAAATACCCCTTCAAACAGCTGCTTACAACAGAGGTCTGACATGAGCCTGTAAGTTTATATGCCATAGTAGGTCTGTGAGGATGGTGGAAACCTGGCAGAGAAACAACACGAACAACCATGCCTTACCTAGGGCTCGAACCCAGGTTAGTAACCAAGCAAAGCCTCTTTAAATACTAAATGAATATTATTGGAATATAGAAAATTAAGATAGATTTTTAACTTATATATATTCAGTCATATTTTCCCATGAAATGTTTATTTTAGAAATTACAGAGCTTTGAAATTATCTTTCCACTGACATAACATGGGATTGGGTGGTCATAATTAACAGAGTGTATATGGGGTAGTTTCATGGCAGCAAACACAGACTTTTATAACACAGAATTGAAAATATTTGCGATAATACATTTGTACATACAAGTAATAAGAAAAGATTTAACTTGTAAAATTTGCAGCTAATATAATTAGTAGAATTGTAGCATCATCAGCAACTCAGATTTAATGACATTGCAAAACTTGAATTAAGTAAAAATAAAGTACTACAAGCAATATATATCAACTATTGAACATTTTACTAACATTGAATAGAAGAATTAGCATCTAAAATTTTCTTATATTTTTATAGAGGTCAAGCTGTTTCAAATGATTCAGTATACTCCAAATGTGCAAATCAAATTGAAGAATTAAAAAAATATCTAGATGTCATTTACATAAAGGTTGATGAAGGAGCAAAAATAAACTACACCAGTAGGTTCTTAATGGGATTCCTTCCCAAAGGCAAGTCGACAAAATAACTTTAAATTTGTATGGTGTCAAAAATATACAGAACAGAAAAAAATGTTTTGCTATTTTGTAAAGAGCATATACTTAACATGCCTGGAAACATTAAATAAAAACATTATTCTAATCTTGACCTTCTGCAGAGTTATTTAAACCTTAAGTCATTAACTATTATGCATATCTTAACTGCCATATCTGGTGAAGATACTTTCAAATGCTAAGAGCAACAGGGTATTTTCCTTTTATAAACAGATATTCTTACATTAAAATTTTAATATTACTTTAACTCACTATCAGTGTAAAACCAATTATTAACAAAGAACTTGGAAGAAGAAAATGTGTATCAGAACCAGTACAAGGTTTCTAATAACATAGTCAATCATCTCCCTCCAAGTAGAAACTGACATCCCCCAATGATACAGAAAACCTTATTGATCTGCTGACCAGGCTAGTTCATAGGCATATCAAACACCCATTGGCAATCACTATTAGAAATTTAAAAAATCCTACATTTGCAAGGCAGAAGAAGCCACAAGATATGCATATATATTAAAGAAAATCAAGGAATAAATTAACTTCCTAAATCTCCCATGGCTTTTACAAAAACACTTAAGTTTTTTTAACACTTTAAGTTGACACTTAAGTTTTCTGCTCATAATGTTCTCAATTTAAAGTAATCAAGGAAAAATAATATTCAGAAAATTCTATTTGCAGTTTAATGAGTTTCAGTTGATCATTTCATCCAGAAACTGGTGGTATATGTTCCAACAGAAAATTATAAATTTCATACCCCACTAAATGCATGTATAACATAAGCAATGAAATGGATTGGAAAGAAAACCATATACTGTCACATACTGCATCCATACTGAATAGCTGTCCAAACAAAAGCATCCACCCCAAGTATTTGATACATTGATAAAAAAATTTAAAGACAACCAAAAATATAATTTATCTTCAGGGGTCCAGCCATAAGAGTATAGTGGGAAGTGAAAATGTTGTGGAATTGGCAAAAGATCACTCAAAAGTAACACTAAACACAATATTAAGAAAAAACCTACTGACAAGTGCAGGTAGAGATTCCCTTTGATCATAGATTTAGCCACAAAAGACATGAAATCAGTAAAATAAAAATGAAATAAATCTAGTAGACCCTGTACAGTAGCAAAATATAGTTAGAGGAACTGAAAATAGCTATTGCAGCTTGCATGCAATAAAATTTCCACTAAAATATTGCAAAACATTTGACAATAAAGTTAACCAGTTTTTGTGTCTAAAAAAACAATGATTGAAACAATAGCACACCATTCCAAAGGGTTTTCCACCATTTATTTATTGTGCTATAATTATTTGAAGGTGGGTCTATGATGTTGTGGAGACTTTTTCATTACAGTGTATCATTACTTTCCAAAAGGCTTCATGCTAACTGATGAAAATGACAACAAGCTATTTTTACCTCCCTCCAAATTTGATATTTCTGAACCTACTTTTTAACATTAGGTACTTTCAGGTACTTGCAGACTAACCAAGTACATGAGCAGATGGACAATCCAAAGACTCGTGTAATAAGAAAAATCGAAAAGCATGCTTTATAGAAGATCCATGTTCAATTACTGGCTCAAAGCCTGTGGAAATTGTTTTCCAGATATTAAAGATGAATGAAGATTAATAATTTCTTTATTTAATTATCTTTATTTAACAGTTTAAAATAAATTATCTGCATTGGGTGAAATTAAGACATTGGATTCTGGACTCAATAAAATATTTACTTAAAAATATCAACCACTGATATTAAATTTGTAACATGCTTTCTCCCAGTTTTCATGTCAAACATGCTGGTTTCTCTTTCAACATCAGATGGTGCAAAGTGGAGTTCACACACCTATGTATGCAAAAGAAATATTGAGAATATGTTCAAAAAAACCTCTGATGAATGATAAACATTAAAACAAAAATCCAAACACCAGGAATACTGTTCACCATACACTAAAAAATTTTATTCAGAACTGAAGACTTTTTACCTTCGAAAGTAAAAGCTATAATTGTATTCAAAACAATTCTATAATCAGTGTATTTTCTAAGATTTCAATAAAAATCCATGGTTAAAAGAATGAATTCTCCCAAGGAATGCACCTATTCTACCAGTAAGCTGGTTTTTCTCAATATTTCTAGCACTTCTTTTATCGTATATAGTTCACCTTGAAAGCTAATGCTAACCATCTAATAGCATTCCACTGCTAGTACTAACCATAAAGTGCTTTTGGTAATGCCACTATAAGGTGATAATGTAAAATAAAATGCGAAAAATCATACTGAGCTGAAAATCATTTAAAACAACACTCTTATGAATGAACGTTTAAAGGTTTGAAATATTCCTGTCCAGGAATTGAGCCTGAAAACAACTCCAGTAATAAGTTTATTGTTTCAGACAATTTCCTCTTACTGTAATTTTCAGTTTATTAGGCATAAATTTGTTTATATAGACAGCACCTGGTATTATACTAATGCTGAAAGGTATTAGGAATTGATTGGTCAGGAAGCTTACTGTTGTCGACAGTTTCTACAATAAACTTTTACCATTACATATCAGTAAAATCAAAATACCTCAAATTTTTGTGATAATTTTTGGATTTCTTCATTTGTAAAATCCAAACCAGTGGTCAGTATAGAGGATAAAGTTTGACGTTAACTCGAAAACAATATTGTATGCATTTGTGGTGTTTAACATATTTATATTCACATAATAGATGAAATGACAGATATCCCCTCAAATATTCTCTAATATGATTATAGAATACATTTGTAACAAAATTAAAACAAAACCTGCAATCACATGCAGTAAAGATATGACAGTAGACTGTTATACCTTTATTATAATATACCTGACTTATCTCATTTTACAATGAGAGTGATTGGAAATATATGCACTTTTAATTACTCCTTTGAAAGTAAAAAAATTCTTTAACTTTACTATTAAATCCTTTTTCAAAATATCCTTTCATTTATTAATCCATATGTACACTAGATGTAGCCCACCCATTCTTTAATATCCACTATAACTTGACCTGATTTCAGAGATATAATTATGCAGATTAATTTAATGCTGAAAGTTATTAGGAATTGATTGGTCAGGAAGTTTACTGTTGTCGACAGTTTCTACAATGAACTTTTACCATTACCTGTCCTGCTTTTATTAAAAAAATAGCTGATGTGTGAGGTAGGCAAAACTTCAGCAGGAAAATAATACATATTCACAAAGCCATCTCTAGGCTTTGAACATGGGTCCAATTTGTATCCAAGTATACTAGTAATAACACCAAAATAATTTCTAATACTTATGCAGAGATTTTGTATTTAAAAGTAGGTTTTCCCATGATCTTGCCTTTGGCTTATATATGTATTTCAAGTTTAACAGTATTATCGTATTAACTTATACGAGATATATTTGAACTCTATGGATATATAAATATAGTGATATAACATTAGACCCTGAAACTATCCCAACAAAAGTACCAATTTCTTAACTTACTACTGTAATCTATTAACTAAAAAGTCTGGTCACTGTCAAATATTCTTTTCTATTTAAGCATTTTAACAAACGTACATTCGACATTTTTTATTCCAGCATATTAGGTTTCTTACTTAATAAAAATAACGTCAAATTAATCCATAACAGATCAATGATATTATATATGTATATTATATAAACGTAACATACAATAGTTAAAACGATAATTTTTACTTTAGAAGTTCATAAGTATGACAACAGATATTAATACAGAATAAAGTTCTTCTTACCTTGGATGCTTTCGTTGGACAGAAGTTTTGCCTTGGTATTGAACGAATCCATTTCTGTCGCAAATCTATATCTTCTGGAAATTTAAAAACTGAGAATATTTGTTCCCCATCGTAATTGCTCCTGCACTGAGGAACGCAGCAGCGCGATGGCATTTCGCTAAAAAAAATCAAGATGGAGGCGACGCTACTAGCTACGGGTCGACTAAATTGACGTCATCAGAATCGCTTCACCGAGTGGTAGGGCCTTCTCCTCTAGGTGGTGTTGGCTGAGGACACCCCCTTGAGGAACTCCATGATTGATGGTGTTCCTCCTGTTGGAGAGGTACGCTGCTATCCATGGATGATATTGCCTTTAAGGCCAAGATCCTGGAGCCTGCAGAGAATATCCGAGTGGGACAAGGAATCGAAAGCCTTCTGTATGTCAAAGAAGACAGCGACAATAGTCTCTCCCATAGACAGTGCCTGATCAGCAGCAGAGGTGAAGTTGATGATATTGTCCGACTTGCACCTCCCTTTGCGGAAACCAGAGAGGCTATCAGGGAGGAGGCCATTGGACTCTAAATACCGTTCTAGGCATCCAAGGACGTCTCTCTAGGATCTTGCAGAGGCAAGATGATAGAGCAATGGGCCTGTAAGAGGACAGCTCAGTGGTGGGTTTCCCCTGCTTCAAGATATGCACGATGTGTGTTGCCTACCATGACTTAGGTACACGGGGGTCAATTTTTCATAGCTTAGGGCATTTTACGCATAATAAGTATTTATTTGATGTATAGCTTGTTACTTTCGGTCTTCCAGTTCTGCAGAAATAGCTTAAGAATAGTGTTCACATTTCCCCTTTTTAGAGGGTACGAAAGCACGGGAGGGATCAATTTTTCATACCTTATGGCATTTCACGCATAATAAGCATTCATTTGATGTATAGCTTATTACTTTCGGTCTTCATGTTCTGCAGATATAGCTTAACAATAGTTTTCACATTTCACCTTTTTAGGGGGGACGAAAACACAAGGGTCAATTTTTCATAGTGTAGGTCATTTCACGCATAGTAAGTGTTCATTTGACGTATAGCTTGTTACTTTTGGTCCTCGTGTTGTGCAGATATAGCTTAAGAATAGTTTTCACATTTCCCCTTTTTAGACGGGACGAAAGCATGGGGGGGTCAATTTTTCATAGCTTACGGCATTTCACTCACAATAAGTATTCATTTGACGTATAGCTTGTTACTTTCGGTCTTCGTGTTCTTCAGATATAGCTTAAGAATAGTTTTCACATTTCCCCTTTTTAGAGGGGACAAAAGCACGGGAGTGGTCAATTTTTCATAGCTTAGGGCATTTCACGCATAATAACTATTCATTTGACTTTTTTGTTCATTGACATTTTTGTTACTTTTGGTATTCGTGTTCTGCAGATGTAGCTTAAGAATAGTTTTCACAGTTCCCCTTTGTAGAGGGGACGAAAGCATGGGGGGGTAATTTTTTGTAGCTGAGGGCATTTCACGCATAATAAGTATTCATTTGACGTATAGCTTGTTACTTTTGGTCTTCGTGTTCTGCAGATATAGCTTAAGAATAGTTTTCACATTTCCCCTTTTTAGAGGGCATGGAGGGTCAATTTTTCATAGTTTACGGCATTTCATGCATAATAGGTGTTCATTTGATGAATAGCTTGTTACTTTTGGTCTTCGCGTTCTTCAGATATAGTTTAAGAATAGTTTTCACATTTCCCCTTTTTAGAGGGGACGAAAGCAAGGGGGTCAATTTTTCATAGCTTAGGGCATTTCATGCATAGTAAGTATTCATTTGAAGTATAGCTTGTTACTTTTGGTCCCCGTGTTCTGCAGATATAGATTAAGAATAGTTTTCACATTTCCCCTTTTTAGAGGGGACGAAAGCATGGGGGGGTCAATTTTTCATAGCTTAGGGCATTTCACGCATCATAAGTATTCATTTGACATATAGCTTGTTACTTTCGGTCTTCATGTTCTGCAGATATAGTTTAACAATAGTTTTAACATTTCCCCTTTTTAGAGAGGACAAAAGCACGGGGGTCAATTTTTCAGAGCTTAGGGCATTTTCCCACATAATAACTATTCATTTGACGTATAGCTTGTTACTTTTGGCCTTCGTGTTCTGCAGATATAGCTTAAGAATTGTTTTCAAGTTTCCCTTTTTTTTAGAGGGGACGAAAGCACGGGAGGGGTCAATTTTTCATACCTTAGGGCATTTCGCACAAAACAAGTATTCATTTGACATATAGCTTGTTACCTTTGGTCCTCGTGTTCTGCAGATATAGCTTAAGAATTGTTTTCACATTTTCCCTTTTTAGGGGGGACGAAAACACAAGGGTCAATTTTTCATAGCTTAGGGCATTTCATGCATAATAAGTATTCATTTGACATATAGCTTGTTACTTTTGGTCCTCGTGTTCTGCAGATATAGTTTAAGAACAGTTTTCATATTTCCCCTTTTAAGAGGGGGACGAAAGCATGGGGGGTCAATTTTTCATAGCTTACGGCATTTCATGCATAATAAGTATTCATTTGACGAATAGCTTGTTACCTTCGGTCTTCGTGTTCTGCAGATATAGCTTAAGAATTGTTTTCACATTTTACCTTTTTAGGGGGGACGAAAACACAAGGGTTAATTTTTCATAGCGTAGGGCATTTCACACATAATAAGTATTCATTTGACGTATAGCTTGTTACTTTCGGCCTTCGTGTTCTGCATATATAACTTAAGAATAATTTTCACTTTTCCCCTTTGTAGAGGGGACGAAAGCATGGGGGTTAATTTTTCATAGCTTAGGGCATTTCACGCATAATATTCATTTTTCAATTTCAATAAATATTTTTTTCGATAATTTTTCGACATTTTTCAATAAATATTTCATTTGACATATAGCTTGTTACTTTCGGGCTTCGTGTTCTGCAGATATAGCTTAAGAATAGTTTTCACATTTCCCCTTTTTAGGGGGGACGAAAACACAAGGGTCAATTTTTCATAGTGTAGGTCATTTCACGCATAATAGGTATTCATTTGACGTATAGCTTGTTACTTTTGGTCTTCGTGTTCTGGAGATATAGCTTAAGAATAGTTTTCACATTTCCCCTTTTTAGGGTGGACGAAAACACTAGGGTCAATTTTTCGTAGCTTAGGGCATTTCACGCATCATAAGTTTTCATTTGATGTTGGTTTCATTTTTTCGATAACGTTTTTCATTTCATTGAATTCAAACGATTTTGGCAACATCGTTTGCCTCAAGCTATGTTGTGTGTTTTATTGCTCTTGTAAGTTTGTTTTGATTTTTTAATATCCTATCATTTCCTCATCAGTTTTTCTTTTAGTCTTCAACGCTTATTCATTTTCATATCGAAATCAGGAATTACAGATTTGCAGTATTTAGTAAATTTCTTTGAAGTAGAAATTACTATGACATTGAATGTGTTGTAGTTTTATATTTGACATTCGAATCTGAAACTTGAGCATCAATTCTATATTATTATTACCTATTCTGGAGTGATACCACGTGAATGCTGTTTATTGAAATATTGAGAGATAATTTATTGGAATTTTTGCAGTTTATCTGTTTTTTTAATTCCCAGTTTCAAAAGTATTAATTTGCTTTCAATATGAAGTGCTACAGATGTTCTGAATCAATTGTAGAAGATAGATTTTTTTACTTGCTGCGTATGTGATAATAAATTCCATCATTATTGTACTGGCATATAAAGAAAGAGTTATAAGAGATTTACTGGAGAAAAGAAAAATATTTCGAGATATTATAAGTGCACTGCATTATCTAGTTCTGAAACCATGACACCTAATATATTTATGACATCTAATGTTGAAAAAAATAAAGATGCTGGAGAATCAGAAAAAAATTTTCCTAATGTGACTGAATCTTCTCTCCCGTGTATAATAAACAAATGTATACAAGAAGAATTAAAAGTTTTTAATAAGGAAATGTTTAATGAATTTTCCCAGAGAAAAGGGTCTTTTAACTTCAACTCAGATTATTTACAACAGTTAATGAGCACTATTGACATAATGAAACAAAAAATTGAACACATTAGGAAAGAAAATCAGTATGTAAATCATAATAACAGCAATCTGTTACATGAAATAGAACTTCTTAAGACTCAATGAATAATATCTAACAATATTCAAGAAACTGGAACCTTGCATTTGTTGGCATTCCAGTAGATAAAGAAGAGGCTTTAACAGATATAGTTAATAATATATAAGCGAGTGATTAAACATTGCAGAAAAAATCTAACTCTCTGCTGTTCACAGTGTGCCTACAACGATTGGAAATAAAATTAAACCTATTATTGAACAATTTAGATACCGGGACCAAAGAAATAAATTTTTGAAATAACTTCATTCTGTCAACCAGATTCTTAATTCTATTAAGCAAAATCATGGAAAGAACTTTACCTGGAACAGAGAGTAGGCTGATACCCCTATAGTTATCACAAGAACTGTGATCCCTTTTTTGAAAATAGGGATAATAATAGCTCTGGTAAAATCCTTAGGAACCGTGCCTTTATCAAAAGATATTCAGAATTTCAGTCATCCAAGTGGTAACCAAAACATTCCCAGCTCTAAGCATTTCCGTAGTAATTTCATCTACCCCTGGGGATTTATGAAGTTTAAGTTTAGAAACAGCCAAAATAACTTCAGATTGTGTTATTCGGCCAACATTAAAGCCACCAATGCATCTATCATTGCAAACAATGGGAATAGAACTAACCGCATTGTTTAGAATATTACTGAAATGCTCAGCCCACCTAGCCATGACAGAATCCTCACCTTCTATAACCTTACCTTGTTTATCCTTCAATCCCTGTATACCTGTCTGTTTTCTACCACACGAAACATTAACTATCTGGTACTGCTGTCGTGCTGTCTAACTGCTTCCTCGGCTTTTTCAGCCAAACCATCAAACCAAAGATTCTTAGCAGCAGCTAACTGATCTTTTACACGTTTATTAAGTTCTCTGTAATGCTTTCTATTAGGACTAGTAGGGTATTGATTAAGGACATTCCTGCAGTTCTTTCTTTCCGAAAAAAGCTCAAATGCCTTATCACTCAGATAATTCTGCCTCCTCTGCCCCTTTTTTCCTAAAAGAGTGCTGTTAGTTTCCAAAAAAGCCTGTTTAAAATGATTCCATTTTTCCTCAACTTCAGTAGTAAGCATACCATCACTGTCATAATGACTAAGTAACCTATCATGGTAAGCTTTAGCAATAACTGGGTCTTTCAGAACTTCAGTATTAAAGGTAAATTTTTTAACCTTAGCACAACACTTTTTAAGTTGCAAGACACTTTTAATAAAGTAATGGTCAGATCCAATTTGCTGCCCTATATGCCCTGGTGTTCTTAACAGAACTTGCCCATTATCTGTTAAATAATATATAATCAATTATATTCTTATGCAGCCCATCAGGTGAAACCCATGTATGTCGCAGTGTTTGTAATAAGTGTTAGTTATTCTGAAATCATTGAGTTTACTTACCTGTAGGAGACGTTGGCCATTGCAGCTATATAATACCAAAAGGGCCTATCACCCCTCCCCAAAGGTCAGAGTCAGTACCAACTATGACATTGAAGTCACCTAAAACAAGGGTAATATCTCCTTTCTTGACAGAATTCAAAATATCCTGAAGTTGTCCATAAAACCTATCCTTCTCATTCTCATCAGCATCCTCAGTGGGGTCATAACAGCAGATAACATTCAAGACTTTAATGCTTATCTGAAATTTTGCTGTAAGAAACCTTTCATTAATGCACTCATATCCTAGAAGAGCATCACTAGCATGTCTGCTGAGCAGCAGACCCACGCCTTGGTGATGCTTTCCATCCTCCCTCCCAGTAAAGGGAAATTTAAAGTTATTTTTAAGTATCTCACCTTTACCTGTCCGTCTGGTCTCTTGCAAGCCTAGAATATCTAGGTTATATCGCTCGAATTCCTGCATGAGGAAATCAAGAGAATAATCTCTATGTAATGTCCTCATGTTCTACATTCGTGCAGGGATAAAATGATTAGTAAGATTTTTAAAGAAACTAGGTTTATTGAGATAGGTAGGGCCAACTATATCAAACAGCCCCTGATCGCAGGCATGGGTCAAAGTCCTGTTTGTCCTCCGCTAAAGGTCGAAGTCACCAATGTTGGTAGAAATTTCAGGCACCACCTTTTTAAGTGGGCTTTTTTAAGAGCGATATGGCCTGCCTTAGAAATATTACTACAGTTTAGGCTTGACGATGCCCAACTACCTAAGTAAGGTTCAGGTACCTGAGATGGCTTCTGATCAGGATTATCCACCAGCTGATATAAGGTATCAAATGCCTCTGTTCACTTACGGCTGACAACCCAGAAGCAAACAGAAAACACAGCAGCAGATTCTTCCTCAACAGAGGCCCACCAGTGCAGCAAGTCGAGGATCCAAAATCAAGCTCAAATCCATAAACAAGTCCGGTCTAGTAGGTGTAAATGTTCAGCACCAGGACCCTGTGATGTTGAACATTCCTCAGCAGAGTTGAAAAAAGAGAAAAATGTTGCCATAGATGACCAGGTCAGTAGGACATACTGAACTGGCAACCCTCCCCTTCCAAAAGAGAATATCGCTTTTGAAAGGTACTAATGGCCTGCACCACGAGAAGGCGGGGTCGTACATTAGGTGTGGCTGGATCTGTGCATCATCACTGGGGACTAGACAAATTAGAAATACATCAATCCATAATTAAAAAAATAAAAGTACGTGGTGCAGATTTTTCACAGCCATATTTCAATTCAGCACCCCAAAATTAGTTAAAAAGATCCTACTTGACCAACGTTATATAAAAAAAAATGTTTGAATTTATTTTCCAGTGTTATTAAACTTTAGTCATTTCGTTTTATGTTTAAAATTTTTTATGTTATCTATATTTTAATGCCTGACATTATATTTTTATTTCTAGGTTGCAAAAGAAAGAATCCAAATTATTCTTCTGTGGACCTATATCAATTTCTGTTAGGTGCAAATATTCACTTTGTTAATCCAAAAATGTATTTGAAAATGAGAGTTTAATTTTGGAAGATAAGGTTTTGTCTTCATCTTTGGAAAATAATATCTGTATTCAAGAGAAAGCTGACGAAAAGTACGAGTTGTATATCAATGTAAATTAGAGCAAGGATCAACAAAAACATTTCCCTTCTAAATGCTTTACGATATATTGATAACTGATGTTAAAATCTCTGCGAATTCACTGAAAGGATTTTAAGACCAGTGTGGCCGTTTTCCACAGCAAATCAGAAAAACCATTTGTATTAAATATCTGATATATGAATTTTAATAAGGAAATGCATTAAAAGAAAATAGCTGATTGGTATCAGGAACACATTTGATACCTGAAAGAATGTAAGCAACGATTTCAGAGGAACAGATAACTCTAATCCAGAATTTTAAAAATGATATTTTTCACATAAAGAGAAAATATTTTAATTTAACTTGTACCAAAAATTCATAAAAATAGTTCTTGAAGATAATGATCTGACATACTTAAAAGAGAAAATTTATACTAATGATAAGTTTAGGGAAAATATTTTAGAGAAAAGCAATATAAATTTAAAGTAAATTTTCAAGGCATGTAAGAAAAAACATCTCTCATGGTTTGATCATCATAGAAAATATTAGCAAATGAAAATCCATTTATAAAAGATTGGTGTCGTATAAATCACAAATATCCCAAGATTTCACAAAGTCTAGAATTTCAAAAACATTTTTAGAAGGATTTACTACATAAAAAATTTAAAACTGATTATTTGAAGTAATATACTTCATATTTTCTTAAATGTATAGTAAGTGATTTTCATATTAACTCAATATAGTGTAAGTCTTCAACCAAAAAAAGACGACTGACGTTTGCTCAAAAAAAAACATGGAAGTTTCAGGAAAAAAAGTGCAAAATCAAATCAATACAAACAGAAGAAAAACCTGCAATCTGTGAAATATGCAAAAAAGGATTTTCAAATTCTTCCAACCTAAAGACACATCATCGTATCCACACGGGAGAGAAACCTTATATCTGTGAAATATATGACAAAAGAGTTTCATTGCGTGATAGCTTACACTCCCATCACTTTATCCACCAGGAAAAGAAACCCTACACCTGTGAAATATACTACAAAGGATTTCCGCTGAGTAGTTCTTTAAAATCTCACCGTCTTATCCATATGAAAGGGAAACTTGATATTTTCAACCAGGAATTTTCCCATAAAAAGTTGTTAAATCAGCATCAGGTAAAACACATCAAACAGAAACATTACATCTATGAAATGGGTAAGAAAAGTTTTTCACATAAAAATCAGTTAACACTGCATCATTTTATCCACACAGGAGAAATCTCACAGCTCTGCAGTAGATAACGAAATATTTTCCCATGATGACAACTTAAAGGCACATCATCTTACACAGGAAGAAGAGAAACTCCATGTTTCTGAAATTCGCAACGACAAATTTTCAGAGGAAAGCTGTGTGAAATATGTAACCAAAGATTTTCACAAACTGATCGATTAGTGCAGAATCGTTTTAACCACACAAGAACGAAAGCTGAAGTACATAACGAAATGATTTCTGAGAGTAGCATCGTAAACGTAAATCATCTTACCAAGAGAGAAGATAAACTTTCTGTTTCTGAAATATGCAACGAGGGAGCTTTTATTAAAAGAAGCCAAAAAAATGCATACTGTTGTGCACACAAAAAAGAAACTTCATATTTGTGAAGTTTGCAACAAAGAATATTCAAGTAGCATTTATTTAAAGTTGCATCACCGTATCCATACAAAAAAGAAGCCTCACATCTGTGAAATATGTAACAAAAGGTTCACACAGATTGGTCATTTAAAGACACACCTCCATATCCATACAAAAGAGAAGCTTCACATCTGTGAAATATGTAACAAAGGGTTTACAGTGATTCGTAATTTAAGGTTGCATCGCCTTATCCATACAAAAGAGAAGCCTCACATCTGTGAAATATGTAACAAAGGGTTCAGACGTATCAGCCATTTAAAGACGCATCTTCTTATCCATACAAAAGAGAAGCCTCACATCTGTGAAATATGTAACAAAGGGTTCAGACGTATCAGCCATTTAAAGACGCATCGCCTTATCCATACAAAAGAGAAGCCTCACATCTGTGAAATATGTAACAAAGGGTTCAGACGTATCAGCCATTTAAAGACGCATCTTCTTATCCATACAAAAGAGAAGCCTCACATCTGTGAAATATGTAACAAAGGGTTCTCAGTGATTAGTAATTTAAAGGTGCATCGCCTTATCCATACAAAAGAGAAACCTCACATCTGTGAAATATGTAACAAAGGGTTCTCACTGATTAGTAATTTAAAGGTGCATCACCTTATCCATACAAAAGAGAAGCCTCACATCTGTGAAATATGTAACAAAGGGTTCACACAGATTAGTCATTTAAAGATGCACCTCCATATCCATACAAAAGACAAGCCTCACATCTGTGAAATATGTAACAAAGGGTTTACACTGATTCGTAATTTAAGGTTGCATCGCCTTATCCATACAAAAGAGAAGCCTCACATCTGTGAAATATGTAACAAAGGGTTCAGACGTATCAGTCATTTAAAGACGCACATCCATATCCATACAAAAGAGAAGCCTCACATCTGTGAAATATGTAACAAAGGGTTCAGACGTATCAGCCATTTAAAGACACATCTCCTTATCCATACAAAAGAGAAGCCTCACATCTGTAAAATATGTAACAAAGGGTTCTCACTGATTAGTAATTTAAAGGTGCATCGCCTTATCCATACAAAAGAGAAGCCTCACATCTGTGAAATATGTAACAAAGGGTTCTCACTGATTAGTAATTTAAAGGTGCATCGCCTTATCCATACAAAAGAGAAGCCTCACATCTGTGAAATATGTAACAAAGGGTTCTCACTGATTAGTAATTTAAAGGTGCATCGCCTTATCCATACAAAAGAGAAGCCTCACATCTGTGAAATATGTAACAAAGGGTTCGCACAGATTAGTCATTTAAAGATTCACTTCCATATCCATACAAAAGACAAGCCTCACATCTGTGAAATATGTAACAAAGGGTTTACACTGATTCGTAATTTAAGGTTGCATCGCATTATCCATACAAAAGAGAAGCCTCACATCTGTGAAATATGTAACAAAGGGTTCAGACGTATCAGTCATTTAAAGATGCATCGCCTTATCCATACAAAAGAGAAGCCTCACATCTGTGAAATATGTAACAAAGGGTTCAGACGTATCAGTCATTTAAAGATGCATCGCCTTATCCATACAAAAGAGAAGCCTCACATCTGTGAAATATGTAACAAAGGGTTCAGACGTATCAGCCATTTAAAGACGCATCTTCTTATCCATACAAAAGAGAAGCCTCACATCTGTGAAATATGTAACAAAGGGTTCTCACTGATTAGTAATTTAAAGGTGCATCGCCTTATCCATACAAAAGAGAAGCCTCACATCTGTGAAATATGTAACAAAGGGTTCTCACTGATTAGTAATTTAAAGGTGCATCGCCTTATCCATACAAAAGAGAAGCTCACATCTGTGAAATATGTAACAAAGGATTCACACTGATTAGTAATTTAAAGATGCACCTCCATATCCATACAAAAGACAAGCCTCACATCTCTGATATATGTAACAAAGGCTTTACACTGATTCGTAATTTAAGGTTTCATCGCCTTATCCATACCAAAGAGAAGTCTCACATCTGTGAAATATGTAACAAAGGGTTCACACAGATTGGTCATTTAAAGATGCATTGCCTTATCCATACAAAAGAGAAGCCTCACATCTGTGAAATATGTAACAAAGGGTTTGCGCAGGTTAGTAATTTAAATTTGCATCGTCGTATCCATGCAAACGAAGCCTCACATCTGTGAAATTATGTAACAAAGGATTCTCATCTAATTGCAAATTAAAGATGCATTATCTTAATCACGAAAAGACAAACCTAGTAGGTCAGAAATTTCGAACAAGGAATTTTCTCATAAAAACAGCCCAAAATCGCATCAGCCAATTCATACAAAAGGAAAACTTAATATCTGCAAAATATGAAACAAAGGATTTGTACATAGAAATCAACTATTACTGCATCTTATTATGTTTATTATTGCTCTTGTAAGTTTGTTTTGATTTTTTGACATCTTATCGTTTTCTCATTAGTTTTTCTTTTAGTCTTCAAAGCTTAATCATTTTCATATTTAAATCAGAAATTAAATAGTCGGCAGTATTTAGTAAATTTCTTTGCAGTAGAAATTAATATGACATTCAATATGTTGTAGATTTATAATTGACATTCGAATCTGAAACTTGAGCATCAATTCTATGTTATTATTATGTAATCTGGAGTGATATCACGTGAATGCTCTTTGCTGTTTATTGAAATATTGAGAGATAATTGATTGAAATTATTGCAGTTGTTTCTTCATTGCTCAGTTTCAAAAGTATTTGCTTTCAATATCAAGTGCTATAGATGTTCTGAATCAATTGTAGAAGATAAAGATTTTCTTACTTGCTACTTATGTGATAATAAATTCCATTATTATTGTACTGGCATATCAAAAAAAAGTTATGAGAGATTTACTTGAGAAAAGAAAAATATTTGGAGATATTACAAGTGCAATGCATTATCTAGTTCTGAAACCATGACACGTAATATACATATGACATCTAATGTTGAAAAAAATAAAGATGCTGGAGAATCAGAAGAAAATTTTCCTAATGTGACTGAATCTTCTCTCCCGTGTATAATAAACAAACGTATACAAGAAGAATTAAAAATTTTTAATAAGGAAATGTTTAATGAATTGTCCCAGATAAAAGTCTCTCTTAACTTCAACTCAGATTATTTACAACAGTTAATGAGCACTATTGACTTAATGAAACAAAAAATTGAACATCTTAGGAAAGAAAATCAATATATAAAACATAATGACAGCAATCTGTTACACGAAATTGAACTTCTTAAGACTCAAATGAATAACATTGAACAATATTCAAAAAATTACAACTTGAGTTTGTTGGCATCCCAGAAGATAAAGAAGAGGATTTAACAGATAGAGTTAATAATATAAGCAAGCGAATAAAGATTACAGAAAAAAATTGAACTTTCTGCTATTCACAGTGTGCCTACAATGATTGGAAAAAAAATTAAACCAATTATAGCACAATTTAGATACCGGGACCAAAGAAATAATTTTTGAAGGCTGCTGAAATAAAAAAATTGTGTGCTTCTGATATAAATAAAAAGTTTCAGCCAACTGAAATCTTTGTCAATGAACATCTCACATAACAGAGTAAAAAAAAAATTTTGAAGCTAAACAATTCAAGCTCAGGAATTGATAGAAATATTTATGGACTAAAGATGGAAAGAGTTTTCTCAGGAAAGAAGAATCATCAAGGGTACTTAAAATTAGAAATCTGAAAGACTTCGATAAAACATAGAAAAAATGTTTTTTTTTTTGGATTCTGTTGTTGATTCTGATGATAATTTTATTTTTGACTGTAACCGTTCCACTTATATTACAAATTCTGATGAGTTCTTCAATTTCTTTAATCATAGTTCAACTATTGCTATGATACATTTAAATATACATAGTTTACGTTGTCATTATGATTTTTTAAATAAGATAGAATATATAAAATACAATCTTGATATCATTATTTTAAGTGAAATTTGGATACAAGGAAATGAATTAAGAGACTATTAGTTGGCTACGAAATGATGTATAACTATAGAAGTAAAAATAGATCAGGTCGTATTATAAACTTAATACTCTGAATTTTTTTACATAAACTGTAATAATGGAAACTGCAGAATGTATTTTAGCCTATGATAACAAAAATAACTTATATATTAGCAATTTATAGAGCTCACGAGTATTCCATAAAAGAGTTTGTGACTGAATTAAAATTAATAATATTTAAACTTAAATATAATCAGGTTATTTTAGTAGGTGATATAAATATTGATATTAAGTTAATTAATAATGATGTAAATGCTTATTTAAATTTGTTTGCTTCATTTGGATTTCTTTCATACATAAATTGATATACAAGAGTGACAAATGCTTCTTACAGTTGTTTGGATCACCTATTTATTAGATTAACTAAAAATAGTTTAATTTTCAATTCAGCTGTTTACCAGATTGATATTACTGATCGTTATCCCATTTTATTAAAAGTTCTTAAGAAATACAGTTAATTCAGAACAAAAAATCAACAAAGAAATTTGCTATTCTTACATGAATTACAAGAAATCAGAAGATTTAATTAAAAATTTACATAGATATTTTTTTATATATGATGATGCATATTCAAATAGATACAATGTATGACATTTATATAGATCAAATTAAGTCATGTATTCTACAAAGTACTATTAAGAAAAAATATAAAGGATTCCAGTTCAAAGAGACATAAGCCACGGATGACTTTGGAAATTTTGTCATTAATTAAGGAAAGAGAAAAAGCATATAAATTACATAGAAAATATCCATCAATATTGAATTATAAAAAAGCATATCACAGAATTAGAAATTTGACCCTTGCAACTATATAAAGAACAAAAAATAAATTTTATATTAATAAATTTAATAAATGTAATGGTATCAATTTAATAAATGTAAAATACTATCAAATTGTTGATAGTATTTTAAATAATAAAATAAATAATAAACTTATATTGCCTGATGATAGTAATTTTGAAACACTGGTGGGGAAATTTAATGAATATTTTATAAATGTAAAGAGTTCAAATTTATGTTCTAATAACTCAGATTATGAATATCGACTTTGGTTTTCTTTTCATTGTTTCCTATTGGGGTACTTTTGCCGTTTTAGGGTTTTGTATTGTTTGCTCTTGGCCATCTTTTGGTTTTGAACTTTTCTCCTCTTTATCTTATTCCCTTCTGATATATGAAAAAGCACTGAAAACTATGAAGAAAGGTCTTTACCTCGTGTGAAAAAAGTTATTAGAAGCTGAGATATAGCTGTTTAGAATCCTTCACTATGTTACTAGTATGAGATTAGGCTTAGTGAAATTTAAATATCATAAAAAAAAAAAAGTCCTTTCTTCTTAATCAATCTGTTTAAAAAGTATTATAAAATCTTTGCGGAGTGTAAGATAAAAAAGAAAAGGGTGAAGGCATTATAAAAACCGCCCTAGAAATGGTTAAAAGAAGTGTCATCCTACTTACATTGCTATGTCCCTGTGAGCATCCATGTTGTTCATGATATGAAGATTGCCATATCCATCTTACTCCAGAATAAAATAATTTCAAAAATAAATAATTAATAAATAATTCCTATTGTGGCTAGAGTCAAGGACTGTTTGACCCAAATTACCCATAAGTTAACATGTGAGGAGCTCCATAGAGAAAGAATGGTCCCATCACAGGGGTGGGCGGCTGGACTTAAAAAAAAATTTTTTTGACTGTCCGTATACAAAAGCATTAGCCACGTTACAGGTATTGGAGTATGTATTAGGATAAGTATACAGTGATGTCATCCTTAAGGTTTGAATTCATTGGTTAATTTTAATCACGTGATAAAGCTGTCCTGTGATTGGGTAAAAATCTATGACGTCATAAGGCTGTTATGCCACTGCTTATGTATAATGTCATTCAAATGGCAGATTTAATGTGTAGTGGTATTCTAATGGAGTGAGGTGATGTGATGGGAAGGTTAGAAACCCTTCAACAATAGGCTTCCTGCTATCCCAATTCTAATGGAGTATGTATTAGGATAACTATATACTGATGTCATTCTTAAGCTATCATGTGATTGGTTATTTATATATGACGTCATCGATCTGTCCATATATGGCAAGTAGTGGGTAACTTCCTACCTATGAACATATCTGATGTGCCATGTACTTCGTAAATCGGAGAGTGCAGAATAGAGTAGTTCCGAGGTAAAAATAAGCATCCAATAGAATCCGTTGGCATCTTAAGATTTAAATATGATTAGTTAAAAATAATTATTCCATTATCTACCTAGAATATGTCTTATTTAAAATGTTTAAAAAGTTTTAAATTTATTTAAATACTTTAAAGGCTGATTTTTCTTCTAAGACAGGAATCCGTGTTCTGAATTATTATGACACGCCCTTCTTTTTTTAAAGCCAAGTGACAACGAATCAGTCATTTTTATTTGTTCTTTATTTGTGACGTCATCGATTTCTGCTTCTATGGCTATTGATGTGTGATGTCATGCGCAGATTGATGCGCATGACATTTGTACGTCCTAAGTACTACTACCTTATTCCTTATTTGTATGAAAAGTTTCAATCTCCGAGTCACGTGACTTTTCAGAATCTGTTTCTTGATCTTTGCTCCCTTCCTATTGGACCTAGGATTTTCAAACTTGAGGGTCACTTTGGGGCATCCCATTTCCACCCTCATCCAGCTCTAGGCGGCACTATTTCCACTGTAAGGTTGTGTTTTTTGGGTCCAAATTGGACCATTACGGCACCGATTTTTACTCAATTGGGGGACTTTGGGGACTGACCACAGGGGTTGTTGGATAGAGTACTTGGGGGGACATCCAGTGTTCACTTTCCTCCTAGCTCAAAAATGGAGTTGAAATGAGCACTGTCAGAGAGTGCAGATTGCTCTTCTTGAACTATTACCTCATTTACATTTTATCTCCGAGTCACGTGACTTTTTTTCAGAATGTTTTTTGACCTTACCTCTCTTCCTATTGGACGTACGGTTTTGAAACTTTATGGTCACTTTGGGGCACCCCTTTTACACACTGTCCCACCGCTAGAGGGCGCTGTTGCATCGGGGTCTGTTTTTTGTGTCCAAAGTGGTCCACTTCGGCACCGTTTTATACGAAATGGGAGGGGTTTGGAGATTGACCCATGGGGTATGTTGGTAGTACTCATGGGGGGACATATGGTGTTCACTTTAGATTGGTCACTTTCCCGCTCTTGGTGAAAAATGGGTCTGAAGTTTTCAACTCTTTCAAATTGTGACATCGCTACTAACTCATCTACTACACCTACTGCACTATAAAAGATTCTCCCATGATGCATTGCGGGAAAAGTGTGAACCTCTACGAAATGCATTGTGGGAAAAGTGCAAACATCGGTTAACACGGTTGCTGTTTCACTTGGAAAAGGTTGTTCACCCTCGGTTTCTCTTAGTGTTCGGATGGTTTCCTTAATGTTATTTCTATGGGAAATTTAAATGCCTTTAAAAAAACTACTTGACCGATCCTAATGAAACTTACTATATAATTAGATCTCGATGACCTCTAAAGGATGACCCCTGGTCAGTTTTTTTTGTGTTGCCCAATTCCTTAATATTCACGAGGAAACTTTGAAAATATTAGCTACCACTCATTTATTTCACTACTCTAGACCTACTATATAAGCAAATTGCATCTTTCGGCAGTTTGTAAACCTTTCCCACGACCGACCCGTTTTGTTCTCTGCCCCAAGGCGGAATTCGTCGTGTTTGGTTGGTACCGGGGTACTCGCGATCACTTATGCTATGGCCACACGGCATAGTGAGCTAGCCCCCATCTATTTTAAATTCTTAAAATTTCTTTTTCTACAGAAAGATTTTAAAAAATGAAGACAAAGGTTCAAAAAGAGCGATTAGAAATATATATATATAGTAGAGGATTAGGCTTTGTGAAAATGATAGAAAAGGGCTTTCTTTAACTTCAATGTCTTAAAAAAGTCTATGAATCCTTTGCGTTAATAGTAATAAAAGATAAAAGAGTGAAATTATTATAAAAAAAGGCGCTAAAATTGTTTAAAAGAGGTGAAATAATACATTGCAATCTAGCTGTCAGCCTCCATCTTGTTAAAGACATGAAGAATGCCAGATCCCTCTATCTGGAGAAAAACCGTAGTTGAAAAATAAATAATTAATTAATTGAATAATTTCATGGCTAGACTTAGTGACTGTTTGACCCAGAATACTCATAGGATAACATGTGAGGAGTTCAATCGAGAGGCTCCATTTGTAAGGTCCGTGTAGGAAAGTATTATTCGTATACTAAAGCATTAGCCATGTTAAATATATTGGAGTATGTATTAGGATAAGTATATGATCATGTGAGCCTTAAGGTTTGAAATGATTGGTTGATTAGAATCACGTGATAAAGCTGTCCTGTGATTGGCTAATTAGGTATGACATCATAAGGCTGTCCATGTATAAGGTGATTGACATGCTCAGATTGAATGCGCATATGTATTCTAATGGATATATATCAATATAACTATACCCTGATGTCATCCTTAAGGTTTGAATTGATTGGTTGTAATAAATTATGTTAATTAGGTCTGTCCTCTGATTGTCTGATTAATTATGACGTCATCAGGCTGTCCTTATGTGGCAAGTCATGTATAGCGCCATTGACATGTGCAGATTGAATGCGCTATACTTCAGAGTGACGTCATAGATATGCTCAGATGGAATGCGCATCGGTATTCTGATGGAATATATATTAGGATAAGTATAGAATGCTGTCCATCAGGTGTCATGTGATATCTCACTGACGTTATCCATGTACCCCTATATGAGGGACGTCATAGGTATGTTTAGAGTCGACTGGAGTATGTATTAGGATAACTATACCATGATATCATTCTTAAGATTGATGCTGATTGGCAACTTATTCATGACGTCATCGATTATGATATATATATATATCGATATATGGCTACTTATGGATAACGTCCTAGCTATGCGCATATCTAATGTGCCATGTGCTTCTTATGTCAGAGAGTGCAGAATAGAGTAGTTCAGAGCTGAAAATAGGTATCCAATAGAATCCGTTGGCATCTTAAGGTTTAAATCTGATTGGTTAAAAATAATTATTTATTTATCTACCTGGAATATGGCTTATTTTAAATGTTTAAAAAGTTTAAATTTCTAAAAATATTTAAAAAATTTAAAGGCTGATTTTTCTAGTAAGACGTGAATCCATGGTCCGAATTATCATGATGCGCCATTTATTTTTTAAAGCCAAGTGAGAATGAATCAGTCAAGTTATTTTCATTGGTTCTTTATTAGTGACGTCACTGATTTGTCCTTACATGGCTACTGATATGTGACGTCATGCGCAGATTAAATGCGCGATGAGATTTCTATGTCAGAGAGTACAATTGCTGCTACAGCATTCCTTACTTAAAATCTATCAGTCACGTGACTTCAGAATCTTTTTTCAACTTTTCTCTCTTCCTATTGGACCTAGGGTTTCGAGACTTTGTGGTCACTTTGGGGCACCCCTTTTACACACTATCCCAGCGCTAGGGGCGCTGTTTCCACTGGAAGGGTAGGTTTTTTGCGTCCAAAGTGAACCATTACGGCGCCGTTTTTTACACTAAATTGGGGGCTTTGGGGACTGACCCATGGGATGAGTGTGTCGTACTCTTGGGGGGACATCTAGTGGTCACTTTGGATTGGTCACTTTCCTCCTCCTTCTAGCTAAAACATGGGGTTGAAATCAGACCCTTGTCAGAGAACGAAGCTCAGTCTCCTCCTACTACCGTCTCTCTTACAATTTATGAAAACTGAGTCATGTGACTTTTCCCGAATCTGTTTTTTGCCCTTTACTCTCTTCCTATTGGACTTGATGGTTGGGTCACTTTAAGGTCACTTTGGGGCAGACCTTGTCTAAACAGACCTAACGTCAGTACATAGCATCACTGAAGACGGAGCGCTGTCTTTGCTCCGAAAAGCTTCTGAGAGTTTTCTCCTAAGAACTTTCAACATGCAAATAGTTTAAAGGATAAACTCTAAAAATTTTATTGCTTAATGACAGAGAATTTTAAATTATTTTAAATTAGTTTTTGAGCAAGAAGGTCTTTTTAATTGTATGATTATTATTATTATTATACAGGGTGATTCAAAAAGATGGACGCAAATTCAATTGGTTATATTTCCTGAACTATACGTTTTATTTGCATTCTGTAAATTACATTTGATTATACACACATTAAAGTTTATAGATGTGGTAGTCCAAGTTCTCTACTCACTCTACGGATTTACTTCATTGGGTTGCACTCAAAACTCACTCGAATGCGCTCCACATTCTCCTTCGATACATGAGGTCAGCGCGGGCTTTTACCCTTACACAGAGAGCCAGTTTCATCAAATTGTTTATTCCAATCACAAACGCCCTTCTTCTTTGTTGGAGTTTCAATGTTAAACTTACGACAAAATGTACGCTGCACCGCAGTCACAGACTCACTTTTACTGAACTCACGAATGCAAAAAATCTGGTGTTGCATAGCAGCCATCTTGCTTACAACTGACGCTGCTGTGCGGCCTGTCAGTTTATATGCCATAGTAGAAAGTCTGAGGAGCAAACTTTTATATCGTTTTCTTTGATAACGATATAAAAAAATGAAATTACAAACCTAAAAATGAAGAATATTATATACAATTCACAGCAAGGTCACAATATAAAAGAGGCCGAAGGAATTGTATAATCACAACAGAGGAAAACAGTCGAAAAACAAGAATATCATAGGTGACAAACTGATTTAAACAATGCTCAAGTGAATGTTAAGCAGCATGCCGGAAAAAAAAATATGGTAATTTTATCAGTTTCCCAGAAAAAAAATTGCGATTAAAGCTTTTATTTGCAATTTTTTTAAGGTCACAGTTTAAAGAGTGATCTGCAAAGTAGAAATCTCAATGTCCCATATTTCCCACTAAACATGCATTAATAATATTTATTAATGTAAATTATACCATGAATATTACTAATTTTTAAACAAATGAAATCAAACTAGATATAAATAATCTCTGATATGATACACCTAAGGTGAAAATTTTAAGTATGTATGTTCCATAAGAGAAAATATATCTGAATCATGAGTCTATACAAAACAAATTTTTGCCCCTCCTGCACTGCAAAACTTACCTCTCTGAACTTTAGACCTAAAACCATCCATACCTTTAAAACTCACTATCATACTTTTAAGGGGGCAGAGGTGACTCAGTCGATAGCGCACCAGGTTGTAATCTGCAGTTCCCAGATTCAAGTTCCAGCTGGCTCAGTGTTGAGATTTATCTCTGCAAAATTCCACACCCTGCCCACTGTTAGTAGGGGACACCGATGGGCTTGGAAAGGCCACCATCTGTCAGATGGTACGTTAGGCAGTGGCCCCTGTGTGGGAGAGTCGTACCCGGCGCACATTAAAGAACAGGCTACCATCTGTCTCCCAACAGCTGTTTCAGTGGGTCCCCTCCCCCAACCTTCTCTGAGACTTTATGATCCATGTGACCTGGCCATTTAGCCCATTGTGTGCAAAAAAAGTAGGTAAAGCAACCCAACTCAACTACACTTTTAACCTATTCACCTATATACTCCAAGCATCTGATTTACGTTCTGTCCCCATTCATGACACCATCTAGTAAGTAATCTGTAGTTCCCAGGTTCGAGTCCCAGCTGAGTCAGCGTTGAGATTTCATCATCATCCTCCTCCTCAAGCAGCCATGGGCTACGGAGGTCCAACCAGACCGCGCAGTTTAATTCTCCAAGCATATCTGTCCTGAGCTACATCTGCTGCATCCGGCCACTGTACACCAATGCTAACAAGGTCCTGTTTGACATTGTCTACCCACCGCATCCTAGGTCTCCCCCTCCTTCTGAGGCCTCTAGGAACAATGTTCATAACCCTATTCGCCAATCTATAATTATCCATACGGGCAACATGGCTAAACCAGCGGAGTCTCTCTCTGCACAATATGCTGCTTAAAGGAGGTTGCAGACTCCTTTGCCTAACCTCATCATTAGTTACAAAGTTAAACCACCTAATACCCAAGATACTGCGTAAGCATCTAGTTTTGTTATCTTGTTTACACAGCGTCCAAGTTTCACTACCATAACTAACCCTAGAAAGAACCAAACTATTATACACTCTAATTTTAGTCTTCAGGTGTATACGCCTATTTCTCCACAATCTCCATAGATTCTTAAAAGTCCCAGAAGCAATACCTATTCGTCGTTAATCTCATGCCGCACATCACCAGTATCTGTTACATAGCTCCCAAGGTAATTAAACTGTGACACCTGCTCAAGACTGCAACCATTCAGATTAACTGAATCACAGCCTGCCTGACCAATTTTCATCACTTTAGTTTTCTCTCTGTTTATAACCAAACCTACTGTACTGCCAGTTTCATCAACAGCTCGAATGAAAGAGTTAATCTCATCAACATCATTTGCCAAAAGGGCTAAATCATCAGCTTAATCTAAATCAGAAATTTTCTTATCTACCAGTCCATTTAAGGCCAAAATCTTTCCCTTAAAGGGAATTTCGCATAATATAATCAACAACCAAAGTGAAAAGGAGACAAGATGCACCCTTGTCGAACACCAGACGTAATGCTAAACCAATTGCTAAAGACTTACCACTCTCACACATGACTCAGTGTTATTATAGAGAGCTTTCATTATGTTAACTAACTTTTCTGGTATACCATACGATCCCACAATCACCCACAAATTATGACGATCAACAGAGTCGAAAGCCTTTTTGAAATTAACGAAGCTAGCAACCAAAGGTTTCTGAAACTCTAAACATTTCTCAAGAATCTGCCTAAGTGAAAATATGTGATCTGCACATCCCCTACCACTTCTGAATCCACATTGCTCATCACGCAATTGCCTGTCAACCAGATTCTTAATTCTATTAAGCACAATCATGGAAAGAACTTTACCTGGAACAGAGAGTAGGCTGATACCCCTATAGTTATCACAAGAACTGCGATCACCTTTTTTGAAAATAGGGATAACAATAGCTCTGATAAAATCCTTAGGAACCATGCCTTTATCATAAAAGTTATTCAAAATTTCAGTCATCCAAGTGGTAACCGAAACATTCCCAGCACTGAGCATTTCTGTAGTAATTTTATCTACCCCTGGTGATTTATGAAGTTTACGTTTAGAAATAGCCAAAATAACTTCAGATTGTGTTATAGGGCCAACATCCGTTGCGTGGGATGTTAAGCCATGGCCCTGTGTGCGGGAGAGCCATACCCTGTGCACGTTAAAGAACAAGCTGGATAGCCTTGACAGGAGGCTACCATCTGTCTCCCAACAGCTGTTCCAGTGGGTCCCCTCCCCCACCTTCTCTGAGCCTTCGGGCTCCTTGTGACCTGGCCATTTGGACCATAGTGTGCAAAAAAGTGCATCTCAGAAGTAAAACAACCCAACCCATCTAGTAAGTAACCTGAGTGATTTTAAAGTGCAGAAATACCCTTAAATGCAAAGTTAACATGGTGTGTGGTGCTTTTATTTCCGAAAATAATAATTTCAACTGCTTCTGTTAAGAGGGGGGAGGTTTACGGGGTAAACTCCAAAAATACCCTGAGGGAAAAAATTAATGAGTTGTGTGAAGTTCTCTATTGTTGCTCTGTCTTGTACTGCTAGTTCGGTGGCAGCTATCATTAGCTTCTTTTGGCTGACATCAGTTTGGTGCTCTGTGAACCACTCTTGTAGAGAATGTATGGTTTTGCTGATGTAGTAAACAATGGAATTATATCGGTAAAGGCAGGGGAAATTTGAATACTCCGGAATTTTGAAGTAGGCTAAATTTGTCCCTGTCCCTTTTGATTAATTTCTTCAAATTTGGAGCTGGGCTAAAATCAATTTTGATATTTTAGGGTCTGAGTAATTTGTGGACTAATTCACATAGGACAGAAATGTAAGAAATAGATCTGACAAAGGTTGTATGTTCGGGATCGGTGAATGGGAGGATAGCCGAATGTCTTCCATTTTTGTTTCCATATTTACTGATTAATTTGTCTATTGTTGTTGACTTGTAACCATGGGAAGCAGCATTGGAATGGATGTTTTGAATTTCTTTTTCAAGCAGCTGCTTGTTTGAAGACACGGAAAAAGCCCTATGTGTGAGGGAATAGAAGGCTGTAATTTTGTATACCCATGGGGTGTTATGAGTCTGTGCATATGATGTAGGGGACGTAGGGAGGCTTTCAGTATACTGATGTTGTCAAGGCTCCTGCATCATCTTTTTGGATGAAAATATCTAAATAGAGGATGGCACTGCTATTTTCCTCCTCTTTTGTACAGCGTATTGTAGGATATATATTGTTGGAGAGTCAATGACACAGTTTAATTGCTCATTGCTGCCATTCCAAATTTAAAATATATCATCGACACAGTGACATCAGAAGAGTGGTAAAAGTGCTGCTGAGTTGAATAATTTTGTTTCAAGATTTTGAAGGACAATCTTGGATAGGATGCTGGAAAGGGGTGAGCCCATGGGGGCCCCCGTCCTGCCAATAGATTTGGTTGCCAAACTGGAAATAGTTGTTTTCAGTGATGAGTTTTAGAGCCTCATGAACGGCATTGATTTTGGGAAGGGAAAATTTTTGCATTTCAATAACTTTTGTCCAAAACAACATGATCGTATCAAAAACTGTAGTGGATGGGAATAACTAAAATAATTTATAGAATAATTTCTAGAAATGACCAGAATCAATATAATGATGTTTTGTTTTATTAGCGACAAGTTCTTCTCAATGAGCAGCAATGTCTATTATTTCTGTTTCAAACCAAGAAAAGTTTTATGGTCAAATTTTACCAGAACACTTCTGAGTAACATCTTGCAAATTGAAGTAAAGAAGATAAATAACTATGTACCCATTTGTCCAATATTTTAGGGCAAAGCCAATTTAAAAAAAATTGCAAAACCCATTTTCATTTCATACTTTTTTTTCGTCCTTTAAAAGCACTATATTTTTATATCAAATAAAAATCTTATGGTGCTCCCACTAATATTCATAAATTGTTATGTTGGTTCATTTGATTGAGAAAATAAAAATGTATAACTCTGTCATTCAGAATTATTCATTATTCAAATGTACTAAATTATTATGGCAGGGGTCGAGTCCCAGCTCGGTCAGCATTGAGAATTATCTCTGCAAAATTCCCTGCCCTGCCCACAGTCAGTATGGGACACTGATAGGCTTGGAATACCAACCATCCTTCGGAGGGGGGCGTTAAGCCGTGGCCCCATATGTGGGAGAGCCATACTCTGTGCACGTTAAAGAACACGCTGGATGGCATGCTACCATCTGTCACCCAACAGCTGTTCCAGTGAGTCCCCTCCCTCAACCTTCTCTGAGCCTTTGGTGTGCATATGATCTGGCCATTTAGTCCATGGTGTGCAAAAAAGTACCGCTCAGAGGTAAAACAACCCAACTAAATTATTAAGTAATTCTTTAATTATTGTGAACCAGCCAATGGCAGTACCAAGTTGAAAACACTGGTTCTCATCCGATCACCGAAGTTAAGCGGCATTGTGACTATCAGTATTTGGGATCGTGACCATCTGGGAATGCAGTTGGTAAAAAATCCGCTAAGGACCCACCGTCCTCACAGAACCTTCTACTATGGTGTATTAAACTGACAGACTCCTGTCGGACCTCTGTGGCAAGCAGCCGATTGAGGAGGTATTTATTTATTTTTTATTGTGAACCACTGAAAAATTAGGAATGTTTTATTGAATTTTATCTTTTTTAATAATATCTTGCATTTGAATAAAATTAATGGATGCATATCATTTGTTTTATTTTTCAGCTTTTTAACATATTTACTGCATTTTGAAATTAGAATTTACATGCAACAGCATAAAATTCACCATTTTGATAAAAGATTGATGCACAAATGGTAGTATTGGAAAAAAATTGGCAGAATATGTTTTTGAACAAATGTCGCTCTCGTGGAAAAAGAAAAAAGGGAAATGTAATATGAGAATTTTGCTTAGAATTGTGAAAAAAGAAAATAATAAATTTTTTTGTCTATGATTTCACCCGCGGTTATTAAAGCTTGGAATTATAATTGAAAAGAACCATTAAAATTTTAACGTTTTTGTTTCTGGAATTTTCAATTTCTGCAAAGTTATTTCTTACAGTTTTATTACCCAATAAAGTTTTGGCAGAACTGCAATATCGGGCCAAAGTATATATTTTTAAATAATAATAATCATTTATATTTATGGCGACTTTGTCAGAATTTTATTTTTAATGCAATGACACGTGTCCATACTTCTTGTTCATTAAATGACGAAATTTGTAATTGAATTGGGTTTCAGTTCTAGTATTTTGGGCAGAAAATTAACTAATCGTTAACATACATTAGTTGTCAAATCTAGTTCATTATGTTGTCATTAGATGGCAGCACAAGTAGTGTACACATTTCAAAGATTTTGCATTTCAAATATGAGAATAAAGCTTATCGAAACTTACCTTCTACCTTATGGTATCACGGAGTTACAGGATCGTTACACGGTCACATACACTCTAGTTCCATAATGCACCATCAAATTAATCCATCCTAATAAAGTTTCGTATCAAACAAAAGATAACTTGTTTGGAAATTAAAAAAACTGAAATTTCCTATGTTATTTCGAAAGTTCGTTGCAACTTTGGAAAATGTGTCGGCGTAACCTGCTGCTTTTAGAGTGCTACATTATAGGAACATATCACGAACTTCTTTATCACAAACATCTTTGTCACGGGCAGGCAAAAGGTGTTCTATTAGTGGAAGTAATGTTTTGTTCCTTCTTTTCATCAAATTTCCTATACATTCTTTGTTTTCATGCACGTAGTTCTCTTTATCGAGTGAATTGTTTACTTTTCGACAAATTGAGGAAGTTTGTTTTCTTCATTTAATTTCGAAATTGTAAAATAAATTCCAAATATTTTATTCTATAAAGCAGGCAAAAATGACTTTGTATTTTAAAGTTCCAGTGTATTGTATTGTAATTCATATATATGTAATGATAATAATAATGTTCAACCATTTTTGAGCGATTACTCGTTTCACAAAAGTTTCAGAGCACTTGGTTGAAAAAAAACATTGACATTTTCCTGCAGTGGAATGAAGTAGGATCTGTGCCATACGATATCTCCATAAGCACGCTCTGAATAGATTAAGCTCAAATCTAAAGCTGGATCTGCTGATCCGCTTTAGAAAAAGATTTCCGTATTATCCGAGTCCTAATGGTAAAAAAAAGAAATTTCTCTAACAAAAACACAAAGAAAAATTCGAAATTTATTGCCCATGCCATTTTTTAATTCTTTGCATTATATGCTAATATAATGTTTAAATTAGCAGTCCATTCCTAATCAACTGGCGCTAGAGGCCTCTCCTGTTCCAGACGCTTGAAACCGGTTTAATCATGATCGAAAGCTGTAGGTTACGCCCACAGAGCCACAAGGATGACTCAGACAGATGAAAGTGCACATTTTCATAACACTGCCTCCGCAAGTAGATGCGTTTTTAACAATAGCGTAATCATTTGCGATTATTAAAAAATAAGGAAAAATAGCTATTTCTGAAAACCGACGAATATTTAAGTACTGTAATATATTGGTTTCTAATGCTACTTGAAAAAAGGTCACAATGTGAATTAATGTAGGCATCTATTGATTTCCTGCACCACATATATTACCTTTAAACTCTGTCTAAAGCTACTGCATATTTTCCGTTCTTGACCCACTTAACATGGCTCCATGACTGTCCCGCCAATCAGAGCAGATGCTGTCTCTAGTACCCGTATATAGCTATGTGTCTAAGACCCACATTAAGGTTTTTTTTGTGCACCTTCATTATTGGAGGACTTCCTCCAATGTAGGATTGACGATGACAGTAGAAGCGATAGTTGAAGTACCTGTGATGCTCTTTGATCAGGATTATCCACCAGATGATAAAACATATCCTGGGAATCTATTCACTTGGGGCTCTCAACCCACAAACAAAATGTGATCTGAAAGTGATCACTTTAGTAGTCGTGAATTACATAACCAATTCAATCGTGAAAATGCTTCCTTCAAGAAATTTATTACAAATTACACAATATGTTGATTGCATAAAATAAAGGCTAAAAAATATATAGCAAAATTTCTTGATAACTTTTGGAAGTTTCGAGCATATACAAACTGATGTCCAAAAGTTACGATATTAGCAAATATTATTCAAAGGGATGCGAACTTCAAAGCTGTGTCTTCCAAAAATAAGCCATCTGTAGGAAATTACGAAATCCAGATTGCAATTTATTACTAAACTGGGAAATCTCCCGTTGAATGCGACGGGTTGTTAAAGTGGAAAAAAGAAGCAAATTTGGTTTATAATGGAATTCGAGTTTTGCTCAGAGATTCGAATTTTTAATGCAACAATGTCAGGAGACATTTGGGTGAAGTGCTTCTTTTGTGGTGGCGGTCCTCGATGTTGAAAAAGAGAAATGGATTATATTACAGCTTTATATTTTAAAAATGAAGCATTTGGAAAGTCAGCTCACGCCTTTCCTATTCAAAAGGTGTAAAGTAGCATTCATTGTCACTGAACTCTAAAGGAGATATTCATATGCTTGATAATAGGTGGCGGAAAAACTTACAGGTATTATTTATATTATTCATTCTCGTGTTTTGAAATTCAAGGATATACTACAATATAAGAACAGCAATGTGTTGCAGAAAAATTTTACTCAAATGGTATAATAACTCTTTCATAATGATTAAAATATGCTTATTTTCAATTTATTTGTGATAAAATATCGTGATCAACACTGGAGCTATTGTAAGTTATTGAATGCGCACTTTGCTACTGATCTATGGAATCTGGGTTCAAACCATGGGCAAGATATGAATGCTAGTTTTGTTTTTCTGGTGAGGTCCCGCCATCCTCACAGACATTATATTATGGCATATACACAGTCGTATCAGAATAATAGGACCACCTATCTAATAATGGGAATTAAAAAAAATACCCCTTCAAGCAGCTGCTTGCCACAGAGGTCTGGGAGGATGGCAAGACCTCAGTAGAAAATGACACATGCATCCATGCCTTAACCGGGGCTCGAACCCAGGTCCCTTAGATCACTTGCCAAGCATGCTAACCACTCGTCCACGGGACGGCTACAATGGTAATTAGAGGTGGTCATATTATTCTGATACGATTACGTAAACTAACAGGCTCCTGTCAGACCTCTGAGGCAAGCAGCTGTTAGAAGATATATTTTTTTTAGATAACTCTTTAAATCCTAAGAATAACGATGAAAATTGAAACTTCGATGGATTTTATTCAGTACTTAGTTTTCGTTACAGTTATAGATAAAAAAAAATATTAAAAAACTCAGAAATCTCCGATTTTTGCTTTCCATTTATATGAGGAAATATGTAATGATCAGTTGAAAATTGATATTTAAACATTTATGAAAACTTAAACACTACATACCAGAATTCCAATTCATAAACGTTTTCCAGAGAAGTGAACACAGAAAACAGTTAGCTAAAATAACATGATACTAAAATAATATAAAAGAGTCTTCAAATACCGTGAATGATGAATGAAACTGGTGCTTTTCAAATTACGGGCAACATTCATTTGCAGTGTTTCCTGTCAATACTCACTATTATTATTTCCTTCAACAATTTTCAGAAATCAAGACTTCATTGGGGTTTTTTGTTCTTTTTCTCGTTAAAATTAATTAAATTTTGAATTATACTCCAATGTCACTTTTTCTGTAGAAGTATTATTCCCAAAGTTGCTCATGCAAGTGTCGAAATACTTTTCAAGAAACTCATAAATATTATAAACTGAAAAAATATTTTGGAATACATTTATATGGTACAGTTGCGTTATAGAAATAAGAAGATCGTCAGTCAATCATTTCTTTTATTTTTCTTAAATTATTGCATTTAAAATTAACTAAATTTTTTTGCCATCGTTGCTAAACTGAAAGCCAACATCGGAAATCTCAATCAGAAAAGTCGATTTTTCTCATCACTGACAGGTAAATTTCAATACGCAGTCAACTATAATTTACATATTTCATGGAGAGTCATTCATTTCCCACAAAGGATGCTTCTGTTTCATCTGTATCAGAAATTAAGCATTAAGTCTGCTCTGTTTCGATAATCTTTTGTTACATTTTTCACACACATATGGCTTGTCTTCTGCGCTTGGTAGAACATGTCATTAAAGCACACGTTTCACTGAAGAAATAGAAAAAAAGGTTTTCCACATATTTCGAAAAACTGGCCTTCCTTTTTACTGTTTCTTAATATGGTTCTTTTCTGTAAATTTAGTTTTGAAATATTTCACTCATGTGGCTTCTCTTTCTTCTGTATAAGGTACTGATTGTTATGGTGAACATTTATATAAATTCCTTCTGAAATATTTCAGAGACACCTATCTTTTAGCTCTTGGAAGAAAATGCCCCGTGAGAATAAAATTTAATAGAAATCTTTTGTTTACTTAGTTCAGAGAAATGTAGAGTCTCTTTTCCTGCAGTAAAAATGACATATAACATTCTGTAGTCTGATAATATATGAGGCTGATTCGTTTTCCTTTCTGTTATTGATATTCAAACCCAGGCAGTCTTTAAACTTTCTTTCCATATTTCACAGAAACGTAACTTCTTTCTGTGCAGAAAAAATGCCTCCTGAAGGTATGCTTTCTTTCAAATTTCGTTAGATATATTATATTAAGGTAGTTTTTCTGTGTGCCAGAAAATGCTTTCAGAGGACCTATTCTTGCCAAATTTAAATGTTAATATTTCTCATAGTTGTGGCTTTTGTTTTGAGGTGTCAGAAAATGCATATTTAAAGAAGCTTTCTTTGAAAATTTCTTCTCACGTATTTCACCAATATATGGCTTCTCTTTCTATGTGACTGAAAGTAGCAAGAGAGATACAGCTGTATATATACTGTGTATTTTACATATATCAGGTCTTTTTTTATGTAACATAGTACTTCAGCCCAGGCTTTTGCAATACACTTAGTAGAAAAATGGGCTTTATTATGAGTGTATTACATAATGTAAACCGAGAAGAAATGTGTGTAAAAGTTTTTTGTGCATATTTTGAAATGCACGACATTTTCTCACATTCAACTGAAAATAATACGTTTCTTCTGGAAAGTTTTTGTTAAAAATTTCAGACAGACATGGGTTCATATAATTCTTAACCATTTTCCTGGGTAAATTCCATGATAAACAGCTCACAGAATCTACCTCGTGTGTGATACTAATTGGATAATAAAATGAATTTTATGCCACAATTTTTTGCTACATATTTCAGAGATATGAAGCTCTACTTTTACTCCAAACTGAAAATGTTACTTGAGTTTTCAAAAAGGAAATCAGGAAATTACTCCTGTCGCATTTCATAGCTATGTAGCTTTTCTTTCACAGTTGTCACAAAATGAATCAAGAAGTCTCTGTCAATTTTTTCGTAAATATTTCCGAGTAAATTCATTTGTCTTCCATGACACAAAATTTCAATAAAGTACTTTGTTTCGCTACAAACATTTGCTACATATTTCACAACTATAATAGCTTTACCTTTATGTTCCTCAAAAAGTAATTTTGAGCAATTATATTTCTGCAAATATTTAGTTCGATATTCTACAGATGTGTGGTTTCAGTTTCATGCAAGATACCGAATAACACTTTAGTTACAACTTTTGTGCATATTTCATGTTGCATATTTTACACTTGTGTGTCATGCTACAATCCATGAGAGAAAAATGAACGTTAATATTGGCTTTCTACGAATGTTTCTTCACACATGTATATTTCATTGCCATGTGCAACCTCTTTTCAGCCTGCTTCAAAACGATATGACAGATTCCTCTTTCGGTTTTTAGCTTCGCTGCATATTTCACACATACCAATCTACTTTTTGTATAAAAGATACGTTAGCAACAATTTCATTTTGAAATTTTATACGGAGGTCATAAGATATACCACCAATCTTTCGTATCAGATAATGGACTTTTCCTCAGCTTTGATTGCATTTTTTTTTATTTTTGACAGAGTGGTTTTTCCTTTACATGAACTGAAAATGCTTCTGATGCTTGATTTCAAAATTTCTTTTTCCATTTTTCACACACACATATATATGTGTGTGGTTTTTTCCCTTTCATATGTCAGAATATGACTCTTAATTGTATATTCCTCTGCAAATTTTTCTCATTACATGTTTTACACACATACGGTTCTTCCCCTCTCTGTACGAGACAATGATTCCATAGTATATAGATGTATTTATTCATTTTCCTCAGTGTGTGTCAGAAAATGATTGCTATGTATAGATATCACTGCTAGTTTCGTATTACATATTTGATATACATCCAGTTTTTCAACTGTGTGTTTGAAAATTATTCTTAACTGCAGACTTTAATGCAGATTTCCTATTACATATTTCATATACATGCAGCTTTTTCTGTATCAGATAATGGTCCCGAAGTGAAGCTTTTGCTTGCAAATTTCTTCTTACATATGTCACATACATGTGGCATTTCCTTTGTGTGTATGTAAGAAAATGGTTCCTAAGTTTATATTTCAATGGAAATTTCTTATTACATATTTCATATATATGTGGTTTTTCCCCTCTGTGTATCAAATAATGAATTCTAAGGTTAGACATACTTACAAATTCATTATTACATATTTCACACATATATATATATCTGTGCAAATTTCTTATTAAATACTTTACATACGTGTGGTTTTTTCCCCTGTGTGTCAGAACATGCCTCCTAAGATAAGACACCTGTCCAAATTTCTTATTACATATTTCACATACATGTGGTTTTTCCCCTGTTTGTATCAGAACATGTTTCCTAAGTGTAGTTTTCAGTGCAAATTTCTTATTACATATTTCAAATATGTGTGGTGTTTCCTCTGTGTGGGTCAGATAATGAACCTTAATATTAGATTTCAGTGAAAATTTCTTATTACATATTTCACATCATCATCATCCTCAAGCAGCCATGGGCTACGGAGGAGTAATGCAGACCGTGCAATTTACTTCTCCAAGCAAGTCTATCATGAGCTACATCTACTGCATCTGGCCACTGCACACCAATTCTAACAAGGTCTTGTTTGACATTGTCTGCCCACTGCATCCTAGGTCTCCCCTTCTTTCTGAGGCCTTTAGGCACACTGTTCATAACCCTATTCGCCATTCTATAATTATTCATACGGGCAACATGGCCAAACCAACGGAGTCTCTCTCTGCACAATATGCTGCTTAAAGGAGGTTGCAAACTCCTTTGCCTAATCTCATCATTAGTTACAAAGTTGAACCACCTAATGCCCAAGATACTGCGTAAGCATCTGGAATCAAAAGCATCTAGTTTCCTGTTATCTTGTTTACAAAGTGTCCAAGTTTCACTACCATAACTAACCCTAGAAAGAACCAAATTATTACACAGTCTAATTTTAGTCTTTAGGTGTATACGCCTATTTCTCCACACTCTCCATAGGTTCTTAAGAGTCCCGGCAGCAATCCCTATTCGTCTGTTAATCTCATGCCGCACATCACCATTATCTGTTACATAGCTCCCAAGATAATTAAACTGTGACACCTGCTCAAGACTGCAACCATTCAGATTAACCGAATCACAGCCTGCCTTACCAATTTTCATCGCTTAAATTTTCTCTCTGTTTATAACCAAACCTACTCTACTACCAGTTTCATCAACAGCTCGAATGAAAGAGTTCATCTCATCAACATCATTTCCCAAAAGGGCTAAATCATCAGCATAATCTAAATCAGAAATTTTCGTATCTCCAGCCCATTTAAGGCCAAAATCTTTCCCTTGAAGTGAATTTCGCATAACATAATCAATAACCAAGCTAAAGAGAAAAGGAGACAAAATGCACCCTTGTCGAACACCAGAAGTAATGCTAAACCAATTGCTACAAGCCTTACCAACTCTCACACACGACTCAGTGTTATTATAGAGAGCTTTCATAATGTTAACTAACTTGTCTGGTATACCATATGATCACACAATCAACCACAAATTATGACGATCAACAGAGTCGAAAGCCTTTTTGAAATTAACAAAGCTAGCAACCAAAGGTTTCTGAAATTCTAAATATTTCTCAAGAATCTGCCTAAGTGAAAATATCTGATCCACACATCCCTTACCACTTCTGAATCCACATTGCTCATCACGCAATTGACTGTCAACCAGATTCTTAATTCTATTAAGCACAATCATGGAAAGAACTTTACCTGGAACAGAGAGTAGGCTGATACCCCTATAGTTATCACAAGAACTGCGATCACCTTTTTTGAAAAGAGGGATAACAATCATCATCATCATCATCATCCTCAAGAGCCATGGGCTACGGAGGTCCAACCAGACCGTGCAATTTAGTTCTCCAAGCAAGTCTATCCAGAGCTACATCTACTGCATCTGGCCACTGCACACCAATTCTAACAAGGTCCTGTTTGACATTGTCTGCCCATCACATCCTAGGTCTCCCCTTCTTTCTGAGGCCTTTAGGCACACTGTTCATAACCCTATTCGCCAATCTATAATTATTCATACGGGCAACATGGCCAAACCAACGGAGTCTCTCTCTGCACAATATGCTGCTTAAAGGAGGTCATTTCCGTAGTAATTTGACCTACCCTTGGGGTTTATGAAGTTTAAGTTTAGAAACAGCCAAAATAACTTCAGATTGTGTTATAGGTCCAACATTAAAGCCACCAATGCATCTATCATTATTGCAAACAATGGGAGAACTGACTACATTGTTTAGAACATCACTGAAATGCTCAGCCCACTTAGCCATGACAGAATCCTCCCCTTCTATAACCTTACCTTGTTTATCCTTCACTCCTTGTATGACTGTCCGTTTTCTACGACACAAAACATTAACTATCTGGTACAGCTCTCTGCTGTTGTGCTGTCTAACTGCTTCCTCGGCTTTGTCAGTGAAACCATCAAGCCCAAGATTCTTATCAGCAGCTAACTGATCCTTTACAAGTTTATTAAGGTCTCTGTAATGCTTTCTATTAGGACTAGTTGGGTATTGATTAAGGGCATTCCTGCAGTTCTTTCTTTCCGAAATAAGCTCAAGTGCCTTATCACTCAGATAATTCTGTCTCTTCTGCTCCTTTTTTCCTAAAAGAGTACTGTTAGTGTCCAAAAAAGCCTGTTTAAAATGATCCCATTCTTCCTCAACTTCAGTAGTAAGCAAACCATGACTGTCATAATGACTAAGTAACCTATCATGGTAAGCTTTGGCTATAACTGGATCTTTCAGAGCTTCAGTATTAAAAGTAAATTTTTTAACCCTAGCACAACACTTTTTAAGTTTAAGTTGCAACACACTTTTAACAAAATAATGGTCAGATCCAATTTCAGCTCCCCTGGTATTCCTAACAGAACTAGCCCATTTGCTCTTAATTAATATGTAATCAATCATATTCTTATGCAGCCCATCAGGTGAAACCCATGTGTACTTATGTATGTCGCGGTGTTTGTAATAAGTGTTAGTTATTCTGAATCCATTGAGTTTACTTACCTGTAGGAGACGTTGCCCATTGCCATTGCAGCTACCAATACCAAAAGGGCCTATTACTCCTCCCCAAAGGTCAGAGTCAGTACCAACTTTGGCATTGAAGTCACCAAGAACAAGGGTAATATTTCCTTTCTTGACAGAATTCAAAATATCCTGAAGTTGTTCATAAAACCTACCCTTCTGATCCTCATCGGCATCCTCAGTGGGGGCATAACAGCAGATAACATTCAAGTCTGTAACGCTTGTCTGAAATTTTGCTGTAAGAAACCTTTCATTAATGCACTCATATCCTAGAAGAGCATCGCTAGCGTGTCCGCTGAGAAGCAGACCCACGCCTTGGTGATGCTTATTGTCGTCCCTCCCTGAAAAGAGAAATTTAAGATTATTTTTAAGAATCTGACCTTTATCTGTCCATCTGGTCTCTTGCAAGCCGAGAATATCTAAATTATAACGGTGGAATTCTTGTGTGAGGACATCAAGAGAAAAAGCTCTGTGCAGAGTCTTCACATTCCAACTACCTATGGAGAGAAAATGGTTAGTGGGATGTTTAAAGAAACTATGTTTATTGAGAGAGGGAATGCCGACAATATCAAACAGCCCCCTAACTAAAGGCTCAAGTCATCTACACTGGAAGACTTCCTCCAATGTAGAATTTGATGATGAGAATAGAAGCAAAGAGTTCAGGTACCTGCGATGACTTCTGCTCAGGATTATCCACCAGCTGATAAACATATCCTGTGAATGTATTCACTTGGGGCTGTCAACCCACAAACAAACAGAAAACGCAGCGGAAGATTTTCCCTCCACAGAAGCCCACTAGTGCAGCAAAATCAGGATCCATAATCAAGCTCAGAGCCATATATCTGTTCAGTCCAGTGGGTATATATGGTCAGCACCAGGACCCTGTGTGGTTGACCACTCCTCAGCAGGGTAAAAAAAAAAGAAAAGTAGCGATAGTTGTCCAGATCAGTAGGCCACACTAATCTGGCAGCCCTCCCCTTCCGTTCACTTCCACAAGAGAGTATCTCTTTTGAAAGTTACTAACGGTCCGCACCATGAGAAGGCGGGGTCGGACATTAGGTGCTAGGCCTGGCCGGTTCTATGCATCATCACAGGGGATTGGTGCATAGCTCTCCTTCCAGTGACTACCTAGCTACCATTTACAGACCAAGGTACCGAACACAAATGATCTCGAGCAATACCAAAAAAATTTCCTGCAATTTCACAAATTGGTTTTGCGGTAGGGATTATTTTCGCTTCTTTAGATGCTTACGGGCCACCACTGAATCTATGTATGATGGGTTTCCATGTGTATTTGCACACTGTTACACTCATGCGTGGACAGAATATACGTTTGTACTTCTATTTCTTTGTGAAATTAAATAACATTTTAGGTAATGTTTCAAGAAAAAAACGATTATTTATTATCTCAATCGAGGTTAGGATTTAACCTTGAAATTTATAAAAGGAGAAGGTTGGGTTGTTATACCTCTGAGAGGCACTCTTTTGCACACCATGGGCTAAATGGCCAGATCACATGGACCCCGAAGACTCAGAGAAGGTTGGGGAGGGGACCCACTGGAACAGCTGTTGGGAGACAGATGGTAGCCTCCCGTCAAGGCCATCCAGCGTGTTCTTTAACGTGCACAGGGTATGGCTCTCCCACACAAGGGGCCACGGTTAACGTCCCATCCGACGGACGGCGGCCTTTCCAAGCCCATCGGTGTCCCCTACTGACCGTGGGCAAGGCGAGGAATTTTGCGGAGAAAAATCTCAACGTTGACCCAGCTGGGACTCGAACCTGGGTATTACAGATTACGAGCCTGGCGCGCTACCGGCTGAGCCACCCCGCTCCCCTGTTAGGGTACGTTTATACGGTGTGTGTGTGTGTGGGGGGGGGGTTCTGTTGCCAGCGGTGGGAATTGTTGGGCGAGTGTGTTATATATATTAAGTAAATACGAGGAAAAAATCAATTTTTTACCTTCCTAATTTAGCTGTGAAATGCTCAGCACATCACAAAATTCTGGGACTTTAAAAGTATTCCCTGCCGTAATATATTTGCATAACATCTGTCGTAATAAGAGTTCATTGAAATGAACGTTACTGCAACAGTATCACGCTGTGATAAAGGAGTCCGCTGTATTCCATAACTATTCGTAATTGACGAAATCCTATTTCGACTAAACTTATCTGCAGAAATGACTCCTATGTATCGTTTCGGAAAGCTCTTAATAACACAAATAACCATATCTAAAAAACCAATAAAATCTATTTCAGTTGAAAACCTAAGTTTTATATTCACTAGTAATTGTTAGAATGTATCGAAAACAGTTCCATACGTGCGTTTCTCATCATAGGATAAGACGTTTGAAAAATAATTAACCTTTCACGATTAGTTCCCAGGTTTGAGTCCCAGCTGGGTCAGCGTTGAGATTTATCTCCGCAAAATTCCCCGCCCTACCCACGGTCAGTAGGGGACACCGATGGGCTTGGAAAGGCCGCCGTCCATCGGATGGGACGTTAAGCCGTGGTCCCGTGTGCGGGAGATCCATAACCTGTGGAAGTTAAAGAACACGCTGGATGGCCTTGACGGGAGGCTACCATCTGTCTCCCAGTAGCTGTTACAGTGGGTCCCCTCCCCCAACCTTCTCTGAGCCTTCGGGGTCCATGTAACCTGGGCATTTAGCCCATGGCGTGCAAAAAATTGCCGCCCAGAGGTAAAACAACACAACCCAACAACCTTTCACGATGAAAGAGAAAGGAAGAAAACAGATCGTATGCTAAAGGATCAATGATACAACAATGCTGTCGAATCGTGAAACCGGATACGCCTTTTATTTGTTTCGTAATACATTTCCAAAAATCAAAATAATCCACCTAATTGAGGGAATAAAAGAAAAAGTGGTTAGTTAATATTCCAGAAAGGAGCAAAGAATTGAAACCGTTCAGAAAGAGAAGCGACAGGTCAATTGATCATCTCCAGCGTTAATAAATAGATTGTAAAAGTTTCTCAGCCTTTAACAACTTGTCTTTCAAGAAGTAAGTCACTGAGCAGATATTACCGAACTTTTTAAAAACGACAGACAAAGGAATGAATTTGGTAACGATTTTTTAAATGCAAATTTTACCGACCTCTGTCGCTTAAAATAATATTTGAGTGGATATTTTATAATGCGTATTTTCTTTAATTTAAGCTTAGCAATTTATTAAATTGGAATTATAACTTATTTAATGTAACTTCATTTTCCCTTTCTCAAACGTCCGATGAAAAACACAAGCGTGATTTATTTTAAATTAGCTGAACTCTGTTGATCGTCATAATTTGTGGTTGATTGTGAGATCATATGGTATACCAGACAAGTTAGTTAACATAATGAAAGCTGTCTATAATAACACTGAGTCATGTGTGAGAGTTGGTAGGTCTTGTAGCAATTGGTTTAGCATTACTTCTGGTGTTCGACAAGGGTGCATTTTGTCTCCTTTTCTCTTTAGCTTGGTTGTTGATTATGTTATGCGAAATTCACTTCAAGGGAAAGATTTTGGCCTTAATTGGGCTGGAGATACGAAAATTTCTGATTTAAATTATGCTGATGATTTAGCCCTTTTGGCAAATGATGTTGATGAGATGAACTCTTTCATTCGAGCTGTTGATGAGACTGGTAGTAGAGTAGGTTTGGTTATAAACAGAGAGAAAACTAAAGTGATGAAAATTGGTCAGGCAGGCTGTGATTCAGTTAATCTGAATGGTTGCGGTCTTGAACAGGTGTCACAGCTTAATTATCTTGGGAGCTATGTAGCAGATAATGGTGATGTGCGGCATGAGATTAACAGACGAATAGGTATTGCTGCCGGGACTTTTAAGAACCTATGGAGAGTGTGGAGAAATAGGCGTATACACCTAAAGACTAAAATTAGACTATATAATAGTTTGGTTCTTTCTAGGGTTAGTTATGGTAGTGAAACTTGGACGCTGTGTAAACAAGATAACAGGAAACTAGATGCTTTTGATTCCAGATGCTTACGCAGTAGCTTGGATATTAGGTGGTTTAACTTTATAACTAATGATGAGGTTAGGCAAAGGAGTCTGCAACCTCCTTTAAGCAGCATATTGTGCAGAGAGAGACTCCGTTGGTTTGGCCATGTTGCCCGTGTGGATAATTATAGATTGGCGAATAGGGTTATGAACAATGTGCCTAGAGGCCTCAGAAAGAGCGGGAGACCTATGATGCGGTGGGCAGACAATGTCAAACAGGACCTTGTTAGAATTGGTGTACAGTGGCCGGATGCAGCAGATGTAGCTCAGGACAGATAAGCTTGGAAAATTAAACTGCGCGGTCTGATTGGACCTCCGTAGCCCATGACTGCTTGACGATGATGATGATGATGATGATGAACGTGCCCGGTGTTGACTGCGATCGCTGTTGGTTGGAAATCCCATTTTTGGTTAGAAAATCAAGTCCGTAGCTGCAATGGAACGCCTAAATGATGATTTTTAGAAATGTGGGGAATCTGGCAACGGCATCAGTTTTGCGGCAGAAGGTTTACGATTTGCATTTTTCGAATCTCCCAAAAGTTAATACTGCGCCCTCTAACGGCGACTTGATGAAATATTACAATTTGCATTTTCAGAATCTCCCAAAAGAAATAATTGCGCCCTTATAAAGGAGAAAAAAATATCGGAAAATCCCGAAATTTAAAATGTATTTGGCAAACGATGTACTTATGTTAGAAATTTTGGTTGTGGAATATGAGGGTCTTGAGGATTCCATTGACAACAATGCATTCACCCACACGTCCAAGGTAGGAAACAACGGTTTTAAGCGATAATTGGAAATATCTTTTTTAGTTGGTACTAATAAAATATTAATTGCATTTTCAGAGGTAGTTTTAAACAAGCCACCGACCAAGTACACTACGACATTAAAATGCTATATTTATTTTTGCAATTAGTCTTTTTAGCGTGTTCCGATTTAAAAAATCATGTTTTTTTATGTAATATCCCTTGTAATTAAATATGAGTACAGTTAATACTCACTTGGTATGTTGACATTCGTACGAAAGCGAAGATTCCTACACAAAATACGCTAATGAAATGAAGAGGCAGTCGTGATACGTACAGCGGGTGGGGTGGGGTGTCAAATCCTCTGATACGTTATATATATTATAAACGACGTGTTGTAAAATAACAGGTCGTACACTATTATTGTTAATTTTTAGCGACTTACGTCGGAAGTCACTGAACTGGAATCCATGTATTACATACAGTATCATCATCATCATCATCCTCAAGCAGCCATGGGATACGGAGGTCCAACCAGACCGTGCAATTTAGTTCTCCAAGCAAGTCTATCCTGAGCTACATCTACTGCATCTGGCCACTGCACACCAATTCCTAACAAGGTCCTGTTTGACATTGTCTGCCCACCGCATCCTAGGTCTCCCCTTCTTTCTGAGGCTTTTAAGCACACCGTTCATGTAACTGATTAAACGACTGCACAAAACTACACTAAATGATACTATAATTTATAGTGGTATCTGTTTCCACCCTCCTTTAATTACTTTTATCTAGCAAATAGCATACGATAAAAAATGAGGATTTAAAATTTCGTTGAAAAAAAAAATATTCATTATTTACACTGACTGCTTTCAGAATGAAATAAAATTTTCAACCTTTTCTAAACCATGCATCTTAAACTTTATGTAAGATTTTACCCAAATTAAACTGACAATATTTAAGTAAATATGTAGAGAGAACTCATTGGATATAAGCAATATTTTAAATTTCCACATTTCAGATCATTACTGAAGCAATACATAAAACACTAGGCATCATGATATACAAATGGAAGTAGTGTAATTTTCAATTTTAGTGAAGATCAAAAAATATCCTGTAAACATGAAATTCATCGCAATTAGCTCAGCTGTTATTTGTTGAAATTGTTTGGCCGACCATCATCTTCAATTATATTTAAGGCAACTTCCAATGACTGATTACATGGTATAATCAGTGCCTACGTAATGGGAATGCGTGCGGATTTCCGCAGATCTCCATGTTAGCGAGCGCTCATTCGAAGCTTCAGAACTTACCACATGAGGGCAGCACCGTTCCGCGGTCCCCTAACCTACGCTATAATATAAATATAAATACCCCCCTGAAGTAGCCTCTTGCCACAGAGGTCTGACAGGAGCCTGTCAATTTATATGCCAGAGTAGAAGGTCTGAGAGGATGGCAGAACCTCAGCAGAAAAACGATACATACATCCATGCCTTACCCGGGGTTCGAACCCAATGGTAAGTATATAGCGATCTGTTCGAAGTCATATGGTAAAGAATCAGACAGATGGTTAATCAAATGCAATAAAATAGAATCTTTCTCAGAGATACAACGGGAATAACGAAAAATAGGTTTAAAAATAATCGTTGCCTTTGAAAATTATTTCCATTAGAATCCGAAATTTTCAAGTGTTTACCCAATAACATTATTTAACGGTAACTCTTTAAAGAACAAAATTTAAATTGTTTCCAAACCAATTCTTTATCTAATTTAATAATTTTAATTACTTTTGCAATAGAGCTTATTTATTTTTAAGGGAAATTCATAAGCAATAGATTTTGGCAAGATTATTTTGATATTAAAACTCGAATTTTTAAATTAAGCATGAAATGGTAAATTTGCTAAAAAATTAAAGATTAAAAGTAATAGTTTTTAAATGCTATACGGGCAAAGTTTATGTTGCAGCACAGAATTGACTCTTTATATGTTGGTCTTTTATTTCATTACTTCTCCCGACCTACATGGCCCCTCCTGTTTTGTTTTTGCTTGTTTTAAAGTAATGTTATTTATTTTTATCACGTCAATCGAAGATTTTACATAAGTAGTACAATTTACTTCATTTTTCAGTTTAGAAGGATAAAAGGGCTCCATTTAGAATATTGCTCTTAGGCTCTTATTTAGAACTTTGTTCCAGGGCACCCGTTTGGAACCTGGCTCCAGAACTCCAAATTGGTTAATGCGCCCTGGTTCATACACATATTTGTGCAGTTCAGAAAGCTCACAAAAAGTGTTTTAAACTTCAACATTCCATTAGTCGTTAGTCATATATATGTACAAGACTGGTTTCAGAAGAGATGGGTTGGGTTGTTTTACCTCTGAGCGGCACTTTTTTGCACATCATGGGCTAAATGGCCAGATCACGTGGACCCCGAAGGCTCAGAGAAGGTTAGGGGAAGGGACCCACTGGAACAGCTGTTGGGAGACAGATGTTAGCCTCCCGTCAAGGCCATCCAGCGTGTTCTTTAACGTGCACAGGATATGGTTCTCCCGCACACGGGGCCACGGCTTAACATCACATCCGACGGACGGCGGTTTTTCCAAGCCCATTGGTGTCTCCTACTGACCGTGGGCAGGGAATTTGAGAAGATAAATCTTAACGCTAACCCAGCTGGGACTCGAACCTGGGAACTACAGATCAGAGCCTGGCGCGCTACCGACCGAGCCACCCCCGCCCCCAGAAGAGATGGAGGGGGGACATGATGTCCGAGTCGAAGAAAATGATCGACATTTTTATTACTATACCTAGCACTATTTTTGTAAAGTAACGCAATATTTGAATTAGTGAAATATTTTAAATTGGTAGTAACAATATTATGCTCAAAGAAAGCTATAACATTTTCTTTCCATGTTATTTCAATGGGAATCTAACTATGAAGCTCTATAGCACGGAGGACCAAATTTTTAGACTCTGCGATCGACTATTAAGTTGGGTTGGGTTGTTTTACCTCTGAGCGGCACTTTTCTGCACACCATGGGCTAAATGGCCAGATCACATGGACCCCGAAGGCTCAGAGAAGGTTGGGGGAGGGGATCCACTGGAACAACTGTTGGGTAGCCTCCCGTCAAGGCCATCTAACGTGTTATTTAACGTGCAGAGGGTATGGCTCTCCCGCACACAGGGCCACGGCTTAACGTCACATCCGAAGGACGGCGGCTTTTCCAATCCCATCGATGTCGGCACTTTTCTGCACACCATGGGCTAAATGGCCAGATCACATGGACCCCGAAGGCTCAGAGAAGGTTGGGGGAGGGGACCCACTGGAACAGCTGTTGGGAGACAGATGGTAGCCTCCCATCAAGGCCATCTAGCGTGTTCTTTAACGTGCACAAGGTATGTCTCTCCCGCACAAGGGGGCCACGGCTTAACGTCCCATTCGACGGACGGCGGCCTTTCCAAGCCCATCGGTGTCCCCTACTGACCGTGGGCAGGGCAGGGAATTTGCGAAGATAAATCTCAACGCTGACCCAGCTGGGACTCGAAACTGGGAACTACAGATTACGAGCCTGGTGCGCTACCGACTGAGCCACCCCGCCCCGACTATTAAGACAGAAAATCTTTCGCTATCGACCATAGTACATAAGTCATAATAATGATTTAACACTGCTTGACCAACTAAGTATAAAATAACAATTTAGCATCAAACATACCAAAGTGACATTGTTACATTAATTAAAATCTTTTCCATCTAAAACCGGCAGCTCTTCCATCCACTGTTTGGTCGTCTCCGCTCTATAACATCTAAATTGTGCATTTAATAGAGAAACGTGATGAGGATATAGATTATAGATTGGTAATTTTAGACCCGTCAGGGCTAGATCTTTTTCGAGTCGCTCTTTCGATCTTGTTTCATAAAAATCATTCATAATTATCTAACATCGAAATAATCGTTATGAAACTTTTAAAATTTATATTTTATTAAGTGATTTGAAGAAATATTTATTAAATTTTAATTAATATCTGAAATAAATTCTTATGTCACATTGCTGTTGTGAAATATTCTGGCTTCCATAATTCCTTAAATACTTGACGAATGCTGTTGAAAAACGAGATTTAAATGGATAAGATTATGAATTTATTTTTAGCAATATTTTTTCATTAAATGAATATGTTAGGAGTTACAGAACTTGCAAGTAAGACTCCAATTCACATAGCAGATAAATTCTCTAATATTTTGTTACGACAGTGTACCTGAATTCCGTATATTGCAAAGATTTCTGCGATTCCAAAATATTATTTAGTTAAAAGTGATCTCAGAAATTTTTTTCTACTTTCATGTCAACGTTACGTTGCCGAAATATTATTACTGCAGCCACCTGTCTTGCAGATCTAGTTTGGAAGAGATGCGATAGAAACTGAGTTTTGCTTCATAATTTCGCTTCTGCAGAACATCACACAATGCTGCATCATCGTTCAGATGTCTACTTAAAGACAGCAGAAAGTAGACAGAAGAGTAAATAAATCACATATGAACAAATCCGTTCAGAATCCAATTTTGAAACTAGCTGTAAACAGTGTCATAACCTATACTGCAACGAAGCAAGTAGCAAGCAAAACAGCGGATCGCCAGCGCCGTAGCGGACGAAAATGTAACTAGCGCTGCTTTCGCTCCACGTCTTGAAATCGGCAGGCATTCCCATTAGGTAGGCACCGGTACAACAGAATGGTTTCGTCCATTAGGCCACCTGGGGCACTGCTCCACCAAATATAATCACAGAAAATTTGTATTTGACGTGTTACGCAGATAATCACAGAAATTACTTTCGAATCAAGGGCTAGTCGGCTGCTTTTTCATTGCCAATACCAAACGTAACACGGGGGCGAGGGTGGCCATGAGGGCGGGGGTGGCTCAGTCGGTAGCACGCCAGGCTTGTAAACTGTAGTTCCCAGGTTCCAGTCCCAGCTGGGTCAGCGTTGAGATTTATCTCCGCAAAATTCTCCGCCCTGCCCTCGGTCAGTAGGGGACACCGATGGGCTTGGAAAGGCCGCCGTCCGTCGGATGGGACGTTAAGCCGTGGCCCCGTGTGCGGGAGAGCCATACCCTGTGCACGTTAAAGAACACGCTGGATGGCCTTGACGGGAGGCTACCATCTGTCTCCCAACAGCTGTTCTAGTGGGTCCCCTCCCCCAACCTTCTCTGAGCCTTCGGGGTCCATGTGACATGGATATTTTAGCCCATTGTGTGCAAAAAAGTCCCACTCAGAGGTAAAGCGATCTAACGCAATCTTAACATTACCGCCACCATCAGGAATCTTATCATTACCTATTATAGCGATGACACAAATGCGCATGCGCTGAATTACAATACCGTTGAACTGCAGCAGGTGGTCCCTGATTTTGTAGTAGTCGGAGACACTTGATTGGCTGATTCTCCAAAAGCAACAAATAGTCAAAAATCTTGTTTCTTAGTGAATATCTTCATTTCACCCTAGCAGGCTGGGCAAGTCTGAATTTTACTGAAAAGATTGGGTTAAACTGAGTTGCCAACTTTTTCCTTTGCCAAGAATGGATAGTTATGTATGAAGTTGGGTTGAGTTGCTTTACCTCTGAGAGACACTTTTTGCACACCATGGGCTAAATGCCAGGTCACATGGACCCCGAAGGCTCAGAGAAGGTTGGGGGAGGGGATCCACTAGAACAGCTGTTGGGAGACAGATGGTAGCCTCTCGTCAAGGCCATCCAGCGTGTTCTTTAACGTTGGGTTGTTTTACCTCTGAGCGGCACTTTTTTGTACACCATGGCTAAAATGGCCAGGTCACATGGACCCCGAATGCTCAGAGAAGGTTGGGGGAGGGACCCACTGGAACAGCTGTTGGGAGACAGATGGTAGTCTCCCGTCAAAGCCATCCAGCGTGTTCTTTAACGTTGGGTTGTTTTACCTCTGAGCGGCACTTTTTTGTACACCATGGGCTAAATGGCCATGTCATATGGACCCCGAAATTTCAGAGAAGGTTGGGGGTGGGGATCCACTAGAACAGCTGTTGGGAGACAGATGGTAGCCTCCCGTCAAGGCCATCCAGCGTGTTCTTTAACGTTGGGTTGTTTTACCTCTGAGCGGCACTTTTTTGTACACCATGGCTAAAATGGCCAGGTCACATGGACCCCGAATGCTCAGAGAAGGTTGGGGGAGGGACCCACTGGAACAGCTGTTGGGAGACAGATGGTAGTCTCCCGTCAAAGCCATCCAGCGTGTTCTTTAACGTTGGGTTGTTTTACCTCTGAGCGGCACTTTTTTGTACACCATGGGCTAAATGGCCATGTCATATGGACCCCGAAGTTTCAGAGAAGGTTGGGGGTGGGGATCCACTAGAACAGCTGTTGGGAGACAGATGGTAGCCTCCCGTCAAGGCCATCCAGCGTACTCTTTAACGTTGGGTTGTTTTACCTCTGAGCGGCACTTTTTTATACACCATGGGCTAAAATGGCCAGGTCACATGGACCCCGAAGGCTCAGAGAAGGTTGGGGGAGGGGATCCACTAGAACAGCTGTTGGGAGAAAGATGGTAGCCTCCCGTCAAGGCCATCCAGCGTGTTCTTTAACGTTGGGTTGTTTTACCTCTGAGGGCACTTTTTTGTACACCATGGGCTAAATGGCCAGGTCACAAGGACCCCTGAACGCCCAGAGAAGGTTGGGGAAGGGGGACCCACTGGAAGCTGTTAGGAGACAGATGGTAGTCTCCCGTCAAGGCTATCCAGCGTGTTCTTTAACATTGGGTTCTTTTACCTCTGAGAGGCACTTTTTTGCACACCATGGGCTAAATGGCCAGGTCACAAGGACCCCGAAGTCTCAGAGAAGGTTGGGGGAGGGGATCCACTAGAACAGCTGTTGGGAGACAGATGGTAGCCTGCCGTCAAAGCCATCCAGCGTGTTCTTTATGGTGCACAGGACATGGCTCTCCCATACACGGTGCCACGGCTTAATGTCCCATCCGACGGACGGCGGCCTTTCCAAGACCATCGTTGTTCCCTACTGACCGTGCACAACGGTGGGGAGTTTTGCGGAGATAAATCTCAATGCTGACTCATCTGGAACTCGAACCTGGGAACTGCAGATTACGAGTCTGGCGAGCTACCGACTGAGCAACCCCCATCCCATTTTATTCCCCTGTTCTGCAGAAATGGTCTGTAAATGGTAGCTAGGTAGTCACTGGAAGGAGAGCTATGCACCAATCCCCTGTGATGATGCATAGAACCGGCCAGGCCTAGCACCTAATGTCCGACCCCGCCTTCTCGTGGTGTGGACCGTTAGTAACTTTCAAAAGAGATACTCTCTTGTGGAAGTGAACGGAAGGGGAGGGCTGCCAGATTAGTGTGGCCTACAGATCTGGACTACTATGGCTACATTTCTTCTTTTTTCTACCCTGCTGAGGAGTGGTCAACCACACAGGGTCCTGGTGCTGACCATATAAACCTACTGGACTGGACAGATATATGGCTCTGAGCTTGATTATGGATCCTGATTTTGCTGCACTGGTGGGCTTCTATGGAGGGAAAATCTTCCGCTGTGTTTTCTGTTTGTTTGTGGGTTGACAGCCCCAAGTGAATAGATTCACAGGATATGTTTATCAGCTGGTGGATAATACTGAGCAGAAGTCATCGCAGGCACCTGAACTCTTTGCTTCTATTGGCATCGTCAAATTCTACATTGGAGGAAGTCTTCCAGTGTAGATGGCTTCAGCCTTTAGTAGTGGGGGAACGGGTCTTTGCCACATGTCTGCGATTAGGGGGCTGTTTGACATTGTCGGCATTCCCTCTCTCAATAAACATAGTTTCTTTAAACATCCCACTAACCATTTTCTCTCCATAGGTAGTTGGAATGTGAGGACTGTGCACAGAGCTTTTTCTCTTGATGTCCTCACACAAGAATTCCACCGTTATAATTTAGATATTCTCGGCTTGCAAGAGACCAGATGGACAGATAAAGGTCAGATTCTTAAAAATAATCTTAAATTTCTCTTTTCAGGGAGGGACGACAATAAGCATCACCAAGGTGTGGGTCTGCTTCTCAGCAGACACGCTAGCGATGCTCTTCTAGGATATGAGTGCATTAATGAAAGGTTTCTTACAGCAAAATTTCAGACAAGCGTTAAAGACTTGAATGTTATCTGCTGTTATGCCCCCACTGACGATGCCGATGAGGATGAGAAGGATAGGTTTTATGAACAACTTCAGGATATTTTGAATTCTGTCAAGAAAGGAGATATTACCCTTGTTCTTGGTGACTTCAATGCCAAAGTTGGTACTGACTCTGACCTTTGGGGAGGAGTAATAGGCCCTTTTGGTATTGGTAGCTGCAATGGCAATGGGCAACGTCTCCTACAGGTAAGTAAACTCAATGAATTCAGAATAACTAACACTTATTACAAACACCGCGACATACATAAGTACACATGGGTTTCACCTGATGGGCTGCATAAGAATATGATTGATTACATATTAATTAACAGCAAATGGACTAGTTCTGTTAGGAATACCAGGGCATATAGGGGAGCTGAAATTGGATCTGACCATTACCTTGTTAAAAGTGTGTTGCAACTTAAACTTAAAAAGTGTTGTACTAGGGTTAAAAAATTTACTTTTAATACTGAAGCTCTGAAAGATCCAGTTATAGCCAAAGCTTACCATGATAGGTTACTTAGTCATTATGACAGTCATGGTTTGCTTACTACTGAAGTTGAGGAAGAATGGGATCATTTTAAACAGGCTTTTTTGGACACTAACAGTACTCTTTTAGGAAAAAAGGAGCAGAAGAGGCAAAATTATCTGAGTGATAAGGCACTTGAGCTTATTTCGGAAAGAAAGAACTGCAGGAATGCCCTTAATCAATACCCTACTAGTCCTAATAGAAAGCATTACAGAGACCTTAATAAACTTGTAAAGGATCAGTTAGCTGCTGATAAGAATCTTTGGCTTGATGGTTTGGCTGACAAAGCCGAGGAAGCAGTTAGACAGCACAACAGCAGAGAGCTGTACCAGATAGTTAATGTTTTGTGTGGTAGAAAACGGACAGGCATACAAGGATTGAAGGATAAACAAGGTAAGGTTATAGAAGGGGAGGATTCTGTCATGGCTAGGTGGGCTGAGCATTTCAGTGATGTTCTAAACAATGTAGTTAGTTCTACTCCCATTGTTTGCAATGATGATAGATGCATTGGTGGCTTTAATGTTGGCCCTATAACACAATATGAAGTTATTTTGGCTGTTTCTAAACTTAAACTTCATAAATCCCCAGGGGTAGATGAAATTACTACGGAAATGCTTAGAGCTGGGAATGTTTCAGTTACCACTTGGATGACTGAAATTCTGAATATCTTTTATGATAAAGGCATGGTTCCTAAGGATTTTACCAGAGCTATTGTTATCCCTATTTTCAAAAAAGGTGATCGCAGTTCTTGTGATAACTATAGGGGTATCAGCCTACTCTCTGTTCCAGGTAAAGTTCTTTCCATGATTGTGCTTAATAGAATTAAGAATCTGGTTGACAGTCAATTGCGTGATGAGCAATGTGGATTCAGAAGTGGTAGGGGATGTGTGGATCAGATATTTTCACTTAGGCAGATTCTTGAGAAATGTTTAGAGTTTCAGAAACCTTTGGTTGCTAGCTTTGTTGATTTCAAAAAGGCTTTCGACTCTGTTGATCGTCATAATTTGTGGTTGATTGTGAGATCATATGATATACCAGACAAGTTAGTTAACATAATGAAAGCTCTCTATAATAACACTGAGTCGTGTGTGAGAGTTGGTAAGGCTTGTAGCAATTGGTTTAGCATTACTTCTGGTGTTCGACAAGGGTGCATTTTGTCTCCTTTTCTCTTTAGCTTGGTTATTGATTATGTTATGCGAAATTCACTTCAAGGGAATGATTTTGGCCTTAAATGGGCTGGAGATACGAAAATTTCTGATTTAGATTATGCTAATGATTTAGCCCTTTTGGCAAATGATGTTGATGAGATGAACTCTTTCATTCGAGCTGTTGATGAGACTGGTAGTAGAGTAGGTTTGGTTATAAACAGAGAGAAAACTAAAGTGATGAAAATTGGTCAGGCAGGCTGTGATTCAGTTAATCTGAATGGTTGCAGTCTTGAGCAGGTGTCACAGTTTAATTATCTTGGGAGCTATGTAACAGATAATGGTGATGTGCGGCATGAGATTAATAGACGAATAGGGATTGCTGCCGGGACTTTTAAGAATCTATGGAGAGTGTGGAGAAATAGGCGTATACACCTAAAGACAAAAATTAGACTGTATAATAGTTTGGTTCTTTCTAGGGTTAGTTATGGTAGTGAAACTTGGACACTTTGTAAACAAGATAACAGGAAACTAGATGCTTTTGATTCCAGATGCTTACGCAGTATCTTGGGCATTAGGTGGTTCAACTTTGTAACTAATGATGAGGTTAGGCAAAGGAGTTTGCAACCTCCTTTAAGCAGCATATTGTGCAGAGAGAGACTCCGTTGGTTTGGCCATGTTGCCCGTATGAATAATTATAGATTGGTGAATAGGGTTATGAACAGTGTGCCTAAAGGCCTCAGAAAGAAGGGGAGACCTAGGATGCGGTGGGCAGACAATGTCAAACAGGACCTTGTTAGAATTGGTGTGCAGTGGCCAGATGCAGTAGATGTAGCTCAGGATAGACTTGCTTGGAGAACTAAATTGCATGGTCTGGTTGGACCTCCGTAGCCCATGGCTGCTTGAGGATGATGATGATGATGATGATCTGCAGAAATCATCAATTCGATTTATGTCCTTTACATCACAGACAAATACACTAGTTTCCATATATTAAGGAAAATTCAGAAAAATTATGATTAAAGAAAAACTATTTAAATGATTTTAATTAAATTTCATGGAAACATGAATTACAATGCTAGTTTCAGAATGGTATGAAATATTTTACACTGGAAACATTTTTCGTCAAAAAATAACACTTATAGAGACTTGTCCAAAAATGAGGTCCAGAATGCAATGCGCAAAGTTTTTTAATAAGGATTGTGGTCACCGCTTACAGCAATGCAGGCACGACAGTGATGTAGGCACGACAGGGCTCAGTAGGGAATAACGCCAATTGTTCCTTTAAATCAGTAATAAGCTCTCCCTTTGTTTCAGGTGGAGGGTTGAGGGCAGCAACACGTCTCCCTAGAGCATCCCACATGTGCTCAATCGGGTTTAAGTATGGAGATCGAGCTGGCCACTCCACGGGCATAATGGTCTCCTCTTGAAGATATTGTTCCACTAGTCGTGCTCTGTGTGGACGAGTGTCATCATCTTGTAAGATGAATGTTTCACCTATTGCACCAGCGTTAGGACGTACATAAAGGTCCAGGATGTCATCTCTATACCTTTGAGCATTGAGATTCCCACTCGTCAACACATAGAGGTTTGTGCTTCCACCTAAAAATGTGTCACCCCAAACACACACGCTACCTCCGACGTAACTGTCTCTTTGACGGATGTTACTAGGGTGATAGCGGGTACCTCGTTCTCTCTCTATCAAACAATGTCCGGAATCACTCTGCAAGCAATATCTGGATTCATCTGTGAAGAGTACGAACCTCCATTGCTCTTCTGTCCAGTTAACATGCGTGTGTGCCCAATTCAACTGTTCTCTCCTGTGACATGACATGAGGGGTATACGAATTACCGGCCTTCTAGCGTACAGACCTCCCTCTTGAAGCCTTCTAGAAGCTCATACAACCTTCCCAGTGGCTATCGCAGCAGCCACTGGGAAGGTAGTATCGTAGCTGAGAGAGTAGAAGGTAGATCGTAGCTGAGAGAGTAGAAGGTAGATCGTAGCTGAGAGAGTAGAAGGTAGATCGTAGCTGAGAGAGTAGAAGGTAGATCGTAGCTGAGAGAGTAGAAGGTAGATCGTAGCTGAGAGAGTAGAAGGTAGATCGTAGCTGAGAGAGTAGAAGGTAGATCGTAGCTGAGAGGGAATAGACGTCCTGTTATACTGGGCTAAAGGCTGGCGCCTTTACCCCAGTATAAACAGGTTACGTTTGAGGCTCATTCGTGAACAATAGTGATGACGTCGTTTTTAAGAAAAACATCAATAGTTGCTGCTTTCCTGCTTGTATTTTCCCACTTGTTGATATCACATTGTGAACGGCCGTTCGATCTGTTGAGATTCGATACAATGACTAGGCCAATCCGCCCTAAAGAATTTCTTTGCTCCTTTTCTAACCACCACTATTTTTTCAAACCTATTAATTACAAATCACAAATGTTTCGTTCAGTCCACGGTTATTTCCGAATTCTTGATCATACCGGAGCGCAATCATAAGATGCATTATAGGAAGTCAAGAATCGAAGCAATCACTTGAAAAAGACGTTTATTACCGTGGATAATGGATTGAATCTAACATATCCTATGGTGTTACACATAGAGTAACCTCTGATGAATTACAAGACGTCACAATAATAGTGACCGGGTTCGGATCTACAAAACATCGAAGGAGAGGGAGTGGGGGCAAGAAATACCATCGAAACGGAAAATTGCAGGGGGGGGGGGGGCGCAAAAGACTGGATTAATGTAGGATAACACATCCCCCTCCGTTTTACAGGTTTTTAAAATTTCCTAAATATATTAAATATTTTAGACACTCTCTTATCCTTACTAATATTCTGAAAGGGTATGCGTTCTGGTCCCTTAAGCCTTGAATAAAATATTTATATTTCCACAGACAGTAGATAAAATCTCTAGAAACGTGTGCAAACATTACTGCATTATTGATAGATGACCTATGGAAAAAATGACTTTCGATAATGAGAAAAATCTAATTTGAAAATTCAATGATGATATTTTAAAGAGAAAAAAAACGCACATGCATAAAGTCACAAATTAAAAGAAAAATTTATTTTATGAAAATGAAGCGATCTTTCTGCTGACAGAGCAAACAAGTTGAAAAAATTACGCGGCTGTTGCATAAAAAAATTGAATTGCAAGTGATTTGCGCAGTAAGAAGAAAGGGGCTCGAACACTTTGGTCTCGACGAGAGACCGAGGGCAAATTACCTTTGTATCTGCGCGCACATACATGCCGAATATGCAAAAGAACGTTTAGGAGAGGGTGGTCACATGTAGTGCTACCCCTTTGATTATCGGGACTCATCGCAAGGCCTCTGGTATTTGAGTGAAAAACTACTCGCTTTCCGGTAGTATGCCGTCCCGTGGCCGAGTGGTTAGAGCGCCTGGCTACTGATGTACGGGACCTGGGTTCGAGCCCCGGGTAAGGCATGGATGTTCGTGTTCTTTTCTGCTGAGGTCCTGCCATCCTCTCAGATCTTCTACCTGTGGCATATAAACTCACAGGCTCGAGTCAGACCTCTGTGGAAAGCAGCTGCTTGAGGGGGTATTTATTTTTTATTCATTATCCGTTAGTGGTTCCTAACTGGGTCTTAAAACCATCACACGGCCCTCCGATGGCTTATGCAGTGCGGAAAAAATTGCCTGATGCCTCAACTTCCTGATAATCTCAGCGAATGTCATTTTTAAACTAAATCACTTTACCACTAAAATAATTGGTGAATGTCAACTCTAAATCAAATCATTTTACCACTAAAATATCAGCTATAAACCATTTCATTTTACCACTAAAATATCAGCGAATGTCAACTATAAACCAAAAAATTTTATCATTCAGATATCACTGAGATTTCAACTGTAAAACCAAATCGCTTACCTATTAAAATTTTAAAAATTCCATTTACTTTGGGAGTTCTTGAAAGCGACGATGAAATTCTGATCGAAATGATTTTCACAAAACATCACTTCACACAAAAGTATATTTTCCAATGCCGGAGCGATAGCAGCTGTTGCAACCAAGCACACAATACATTTCGAGTCCAGTGATGGTGGTTAGGACTAACAAAGAACTATCACAAAGTGGCTCACACAAAAATTATGTACACAATATATCTACAATCACACCTAAACGGAGGGCGTTAAACACTATAATAAATAACAGTTCACTTTGTATTCACCTCAAAAACGTGTAATATATATCGACTACAAAAGTTAAAAAGTTCAAAAACGCTGCCACAGCGCTACATCGTGGCCAGCGAGAACACGTGAGACGAAAGGCTCACGGGACTGCTCAGGCTCTTTTTCGAACGTCACAGTCACGTGACATCTGACCTTTCCGTAGAGAGGGCTTTGTATCATATCTCTTAAACCCATTGACCAATAATAATAACTTGCCCGCGTTAGAGTGAAATGTAAGTGATGGTTGAAGGTATATGTCATTTAAAAGTGACCTGTATCAAATTTTGTATGAGGCAGGAATAATGGAATTCTCTTGAACATCTCTCTCACAAGTTCATTACTTATCACTGTAAACTATACAGGTGAAAGAAGGACTAAGGATATTATTACAAAATTCGTCCATACTTTCTGTTTTGATTCATTTGGCAATGGGAATCAGAAAAAAAATAATAAATGATAGGTGCAAGCATATTTTAAATTATACAGTCGAACTACTGACACTAAAAGAAGTTTTTGTCAAGGAGACAGCTAAACATGCCCGCGTTAGAGTGAAATGTAAGTGATCGTTGAAGACATATTCCATTACCTGGATCAAATTTTGTATAAGGCATGAATAATGGAATTATCTTGAACATCTCTTTCACAAGTTCATTATTTATCACTATAAACTATACAGGTGAAAGAAGGACTAAGGATATTATTACAAAATTACAAGTTCCATACTTTCTGTTTGGATTCATTTGGCAATGGCAATCAGAAAAAAATATAAATGATAGGGATAGTAAAATTATATTAATATTTATCTGAAATTTCAATTGTAGATCTAACGGCAGAAAAACTGCAAAATAATTAATTAGGTAACTATACACATATACCACGAACTCATTTATTATCTACCGTTTGTTTAGTTTTGCCTGCGAAGCGTTACATATGTACAATCGGCCAATGATGCTTATCAGGTAGCAGAGCATCTGGTTTAACAAGTTTCGTTTTGGAACTGTATTAGCGAGGGTCTATGAGTAATTGCTATTGCAATTAACTATTGCTTAGATAGGATAATGCACTCATTGCTAATATAAGATCAATGAGTGTAGGTTACACTTAAACAGGTTTAGTGTAGTCAAATGATGGCCAAAATCAGATGCTATGAGTACTGTTTTCTTTCTCCTATGATGTGGCTATAGGTATGATAATTTGAACTAAAATTTCCAATGTTTTAATGCTTTTGAGTGAAGCTGAAAAAAAAATATATTTAGCTGCTTGTGATAACAAAATAATTGATTGAGAATCATTCTTCCAGTATGTCATTATATCACTTTAGAAATAAAAGATTAAGATTCATTTTGAAAAAGACGTTCAAGCATATTTTAAATTATACAGTTGAACTACTGACTCTAAAAGACGTTTTTGTCACGGAGACAGCTAAATATTCCCGCATTAGAGTGAAATGTAAGTGATGGTTGAAGACATATTCCATTTAAAAGTGACCTGGATAAATTTTTGTAAAAGGCATGAATAATGGAATTCTCTTGAACATCTCTCTCACAAGTTCATTATTTATCATTTGTCAAAATGGTTCTTCTAAGATGTTGACCACTAGCAAAATGCTACGTACCATATAAAAACCTGTTATATAGGAGGGTCGTGGATTTAGTATTGTTTTGCCCAGTTTTATCTCCGAAATTGTAGTCTTTCTTCCACACAATGGGATAAATGCAAGGTCACAAGGATTCCAAAGGCTCAGAGAAGGTTAGAATACGTGGACGCACTGGACAACTGTTAGGAGACAGTGGTAGCTTCTCGTTAATGCAATCCAGCGTGTTCTTTAACGTGCACAGAGTATAGTTCTCAAAATACATGGCACGGCGTTAGATCCCATTCGACGGATTGCTTGCTGCGTTGGCTTCAAATAAAACGATAGCTCTATTACAGAAAATATTCAATATTTCATTCATATGACCACCGAATTATTCCAGTTTCAATCACTTCAATGATTTTAATTTATCTCGGCGAAAGTTGAGGAAGGTTATCCGCTGATATTAGGAAACAAATGGAACTCTTCCAAAGCCATCCGGAGTGTGTATTTCGATATCCACTCTTGATGATCGATTCTCTGCAAGCCCATCATTGTTTCCTTCCATTACTTATATCAGAGTAAGCCTAACGAAAAAAATATCTCAGCTACGAACCTTTTCCGTACCAAACCTGAAAATCTCAGATTACTTTCTTTGCAATATCATGCTTCCAGGTTCACGTTAGGTTGGTTGCTTTACCTCTCAGTGGCACTTTATTTCCACAAAAGGTTTAAATGTCCCGCAAGGACCCCGAGAGCTCAGAGAAGGTTGTTGGTGAAGGAATCCCAACCTTCTCTGAACTAAAAAAACTTCACTTATCTGAAATTAAATAACACCACTGGACAGCTGTTAGGAGACAGATGGTAGCGCCCAGTCAAAGCCATCCAACGTGTTCTTTAATGTCCACAGGGTAGACCTCTTCCGCACATGGACCATGACTTTACGTCCCATTCGACGGTCTTTACAAGCCCTTCGATGTCCCCTTTTTAACCTAGGGCGGGGATGGTTCAACGCTGGTAAAGGTGAGATGCGAACCTGGGAACTGTGGATTACGAACCTGGCACTCTACTGACTAAGCCAACCCCGGAGTCCCCTGGTTCACGGCCTCACTGTCACTACGTACATTTTTTCCTCCGCTAATCCCGAATGTACTCATTAAAATATATCTGTTTATGTGTTAGCCCCTTAGCCTTATAAAAATAAAAAATTATATTTTATTCTCTTCCTAGACTGAAAAAAATTAACTCTATTTGGACATGAACACTGAAGACAAAAAGAATCCCCATAAAAGTGATTGAGGCGATCTCGGAGTTCATAAGTTTATTTCTAGGAGCAAAAATATATAAACTGAAGTAAAATAGGAACAAAAACTTAGCTTGCAATCTTAAGGAATTTATATTACTTCCATAAAATCCTTTTGCAATTTATATTACTGCCCGAGGAATACTTTAAAAATTTATATTACTTCCGTAGAATCTTTTAGGAATTTAAATTACGTTCGCAGAATCCTTTTTGGATTTTATATTACTCCCTCGGAATACTTTTGGAATTTATATTACTTTCGTAGAATCATTTTAGAAGTTATACTGTTTTCGTAGCTCTTCTTTTACCCATATATCCATAAAGGTGATTGTTTCAAACTTGTTTCATCGTTTTTTGCGAAAGAGTCTTTTAAGAACGGTATAATTTGGCAGGCAAGACGATTTAGAATCATCGAAGAAAATTCATAATAAAACACTTTTGACATTCCAATCGCAATAAATGTGCTAACATTACATTATTTAATTACTCAACCATTTTTCGCTCTTTAAACACAAAAGGTTGCGGTAACCCTAGAAGCTTTTTCCAACCCGGTTTCCTCACATAACTGATAAATCCCTTGAAATAGTAGAATGGTACAGTCTCTCAAAAAAGTATCCGAACACTATGGTTGATTACAGAATTCAGAAAAAATATCTGGCATCGTTTTTTTATAGAAATTAGTGATCTAGCAACCGTGTCACGTGACACGAAGGTTGCCAGATCACTAATTTGTAAAAAAAAACGTTGCCAGATGTTTTTTTCTGAATTCTGTAATCAACCATAGTGTTCCGATACTTTTTTGAGCGATTGTACTAGTCCGGTAATACTCAACTTTTTTTCTGCTCACAAGTAGCCTTACATATAATTTTACAAATTCAACTCTACTCCTAAGCACGATATTCAAATTCCGCAATACCCTGGCAGAAAGGATTTCTCCATCTCCTCTATAAACATGCATTTCAACTCTCGCGACATCCCTACTCACGGATTTTAAATTATTCGGCCTTCCTAAGCCTGAACTTTCTTCTCAAAGTCACCCTTAGACTGGGGAGGGGGTAGTTCGATTGTTAGCGGATCAGGCTAGTCCTTTTGAGATTTTTTTGGTGTCCTTTCTGCATGAAACCTAGTATCAATTAAGAATATCATATAATAGTTAATCATATTTTTCTAATACTTAACTCGTCTACTTTTCTTATTAATAAGAACTTCTCATTTTGTTATTTTTCTAATAGTAAAATCATTTACATAACGCATGTATATTTTAAAGTTTTTTGTTGAAAATATGTAAAACCTAATTTTGTTAACCTAAACGTGACCAAAAAGCAGGGAATGACTAATAGCTCTATTTAAACCATTAGTTTTGTATGAAATTATAATATATAGATAAAGTTATTAGTTGTAACTAAAACGATCACATTCGAAATCTATTTCGATTGTAATTTTATTTACTTGAACGCAAACAATTGCTACTTTACTGAAAGTCTTAATTAGCGGACAAAAACATGATGATTCGACGTACTACCATATAAGATGAAACTTGAAAGGGTAAATTAGTGACTCTTGAATGAAGAAATGAAAGCTATCAGTTATATGTGACCATCGTGCATTCACTAGGGAATGTAGGAATGTACAATTGATACATTCGTAATAAAATCTTTTTTTTTAACTTTAGATATATCGTAAAGATATATCTGTGATCTACTTTATTCAGGTATCCAAAGTTGAAATAATGATAGAACGAAATGAATTCATTTAAATTAAAAAATCAGGTGGTAGTTTTCGATAAACTTTCACATTTCAATTTTCTTAGTTTTCGTTCATCATTTGTTGGTTTTTCAGTTCCATATGTTTGTCAAAATGGTTCTTCTAAGATGTTGACCACTAGCAAAATGCTACGTACCAAATAAAAGCCTGTTATATAGGAGGGTCGTGGATTTTAAAAAATTTTCCCAATTTTATTTCTCCATTTAAATTTATATAATAAAAGAAGGTGTCTGTGTGTGTGTGTGACAGCCATAACTCATTAGGAATTCAACGTAGAGGCTGCAAATTTTCTGAGAATGTTGCTGGTTGTGGTCCGGATTGTAATGCCAAATATCAAGTCGAACGTCCAAAAGGGGGGCTTGCTAGAGGCAAAAATATGTACTATGCTATTACTACGGGAAACGATAATCGCTGTCAAATCTATTGTTGCCATTTATTGCTCCCTAACTGTGAAAGTAAAGAGTTAAAATAGCATTTAAATCTGCTGACCTTTTCCAGATTCCAAACATTTCCAAAGGCATTATTTAGGCGTTCCATTGCAGTTAGGGACTTGATTTTCTAACAAACATGGGGTCAGGTAGGTGGAGTACGCCTACGAAGTTGGGGACTTTTCGGTAAAGTACATTGGGAATAACAGAATGTCATTTTCTGACGAAATAAAAAACTCGATCGTTTGCGACGGGCTCTGAGAGAGAGTGCCGAGTGAACAATGACCTTTGCATCACCATTAAATTCTTCGTGTTCAAACTGTGTAAAATGTCGGAGGGAGGGAAAAATGCACAAAAGTAACCATTAGTGCAGGAAACAGCAGAATATCCAGATTAAAAGTGATACACGAGATGTCACAATTTGTGTAGAAACGATGCCACGGGCCAAGTGGGATACTGATTTTTAAACCAATCACTGTGGCAAAGTCAGTTTTTTAAGCTAAAGGATCGAGTCACAAACGAAACTGCTTGCAACAAAAGAAATTTTTGTCTAAATACGCTCTTCATTTCAATACATATTCATGATTTCCTCCGGAATTGCAGTGACTGAATTTAATGCAATTGTGTACAGAGTATATTGTAATATTCTTGAGTTTAAAACTAACCTTTAGTGCAGTAAACAACAGGCTATGTAGACTAAAAGTGACTCGAGCTGTGACAATTTGTGCAGAAACGAGGCCACGAGACAAGTGGGAACCTGATTTCTGAACAGTTGCTGGGGCATGAAATTTGGACCGTGCGGACGAATATTACGGGAGCCATAGGGCGGCAAAATTTGTGTTAACGGAAATAAAGAGGATGGCAATGCAATTTCCTTGTAACAAAATTACACAAAGGTTCTACAGTAGAGTTGGTAGTAGATAAATAAAGGTGTTTTATCGCTGGTCTTGTACCGATGAGGGCAAGCACTAAAATTATTTTTTTATTAAATCTTTCGGAAAATAATTCCATTAAATTCGCTCAAGAGAAAATAAATTCTGATTCATGCTTTAATGGATGTTTTTTAAGAACTTGATCCCTCTTTTTCATTCCACACTAGCTGCCTATGTGTGGAGGGGTTTTCTCCAGGTTAGAGCAAAACACTCTGACGTGGGTGGTGTCTTGACGTGGCGTCAGAGCTTTGCACTAAACCATCCGGCAGACATCATTCCAATAGCATATTTATTAATTTTTGAGAACGTTCTATTATATGATTAATATATCATTTAATCTACGCTTAATGAATGGTGTCAAAGTCAAAATATGAAAGAAATTCGCAATAACTACATATTGCTCTAATAATCTCTTCTATTACTTCATTAATATTTTATTTCCAATTAAATTTGTTGACGATAAAAACTTCCAAATACAATAAACCCTCGTAAGATTGATTATTCCTAATCCGCATGTCTTCTAATCCCGATTGGTGGACAGATATTATTGCTCACAACGCTCAACAAACGTGTTTCGTTTCGATCGCTCAGTGTTGTTGTTATTGTTGCTAGAGCCGTGACAGACGGGTATTGTGCTTATAACGCATTATTTTGTACTCTGCTATTTAATTAAGCTAAAGAATTTTTTACAATTATGGAGCCTAAGCATTTGAAAAACGGATAAAAATAAAACAGGTTGCTTTAACTATCGTTAGCAAACTGAAAGTGAGAGAAGAACTTGTAAAAAAATTTAATAGATTAAGAAATACGTATCTTTCTGTAATGTGTTATGACCCCCCTAGAGTATTTTTAGGCGACACAACTTTTAGGCCGTGATGCGTTCTTTGCTGCAAAAATCAAGGCAAAATCCTGGACCCACAACCAAATTAAGAGACATTTGCAATAATGACAACTGAGATAATTTTTCAGTTAAGAATAAAATACACATTTATTAACAAAATTACTTTCAAACATTCTACATATATGTAGTTCCCACTTTTGGGACAGATTCAACAATGCCTCTAGCATGGCCCTTTTCAATTAAGGGAATTTTGTAAGTTTATTAATCAACAGTCATTAATCAACAGTTCATGAGGAAGAGCTACTTGCTCGTGACTCTAACAGTCCTTGTCAGTTAAGACCGTTCCACTCTGGTCACTACGACGGCCGTTCACAGAAATACATTCAAATGCAAAAGAAAAGCGGAGCTAGTTTCATTAAAGTGCCCCCTTACCTCGTCAAGTCAAATCAGGAGTCCCTCGGGAAGGCAATCACTGGGCCGCTGCACTTCAATTTGCTGGAAGCCCGGGCTGCTTAGCACTTCCCCTGCACATACACTGTTCACACTTCGGGGCTCTGCTAGCTGGAGAGGATCATTGCTGTCGACGACACAGCCCGGACGAGAAGAAAAGACTGCTGTTTTCGCCAAATTCTTTCTTGTCCTTTTTCGCTGGCCCCCCCTTGTGGAGGTCATTTACACTCGTGCGTGGCTGTCGGGATTGGCCAGAGTAGTCAAGGTGTGAATCTCAGCTCCCCTCTGGCCAACGTTGTTTACCGGGCATGTCACAGTTTCTCTGCCATCTTGGGTTCCAGGCTCAATCTGGAAAGTTTGGGGCCTGCGGCTGAGTTCCTTTTCGTTGAACTGGACGCAAAAATGGAGGCAGTCGAAAATGTCACTCTTATAATGGAACCTAATCTAATGTGGTCCCAAAGCCCATGAAGTCTTGGCCATGTAATAAAATTACGTGGGCATGACAAATGTCCTAAAAAGTAGAAAAAAAATTCAAGCACATCGATGGTGCAATCAGTCATTGAATTCGTATTCACTTCAAATGCAGATAGGGCACTGGCAATCTTGTTGAGTAGGTCACTCGGCGCCCTTTATTCCTTTGAAAGGAATACGAAACTCAATGACTGATTACATCATCGATATGCTGTAGTTTTATTTTTTACTTTTTAGAGCTAATATGAAAAGATATGATTTTTTTTTAATTTTAGTTTATTTATATATATATATATTGTTACTAAAACACATATCTTCAGAAACTTCCATTTGATATATGACTCATAAATATGGACCACATTTTTCCTCCCCTGTTTTTGGAATCTGACAAGGTAGCCCATGATACTGGAGATGTCACAAGCCTGAATTTGAAATGCAACTCATTACGGTACACCCCGCGAAAATCCACCCTGTTTGGGGAGGGAGAATGCTGGTCACCCAAAATTCGAAATAGCCTACGATGGTCCTCATATGAGCTTTCATTTGACACCTAACTCGTAATTGTAAGTTCGGAAGATATAGCGAAAAAGTCCTTTTCATATTTTCACTATTTTTAGTGGGGAAGAAACAACGGGTGGAATTCTTTTTAACAACAGGTGGAATTGTTTTTAACAACAGGTGGAATTCTTTTTAACAACAGGTGGAATTGTTTTTAACAACAGGTGGAATTCTTTTTAACAACAGGTGGAATTCTTTTTAACAACAGGTGGAATTCTTTTTAACAACAGGTGGAATTGTTTTTAACAGGTGGAATTGTTTTTAACAACAGGTGGAATTCTTTTTAACAACAGGTGGAATTCTTTTTAACAACAGGTGGAATTGTTTTTAACAACGGGTGGAATTCTTTTTAACAACAGGTGGAATTGTTTTTAACAACAGGTGGAATTCTTTTTAACAACAGGTGGAATTGTTTTTAACAACAGGTGGAATTGTTTTTAACAACAGGTGGAATTGTTTTTAACAACAGGTGGAATTCTTTTTAACAACAGGTGGAATTGTTTTTAACAACAGGTGGAATTCTTTTTAACAACAGGTGGAATTCTTTTTAACAACAGGTGGAATTGTTTTTAACAGGTGGAATTCTTTTTAACAACAGGTGGAATTGTTTTTAACAGGTGGAATTGTTTTTAACAACAGGTGGAATTGTTTTTAACAACAGGTGGAATTCTTTTTAACAACAGGTGGAATTCTTTTTAACAACAGGTGGAATTGTTTTTAACAACAGGTGGAATTCTTTTTAACAACAGGTGGAATTCTTTTTAACAACAGGTGGAATTCTTTTTAACAACAGGTGGAATTCTTTTTAACAACAGGTGGAATTGTTTTTAACAACAGGTGGAATTGTTTTTAACAACAGGTGGAATTGTTTTTAACAACAGGTGGAATTCTTTTTAACAACAGGTGGAATTCTTTTTAACAACAGGTGGAATTCTTTTTAACAACAGGTGGAATTGTTTTTAACAACAGGTGGAATTCTTTTTAACAACAGGTGGAATTCTTTTTAACAACAGGTGGAATTCTTTTTAACAACAGGTGGAATTCTTTTTAACAACAGGTGGAATTCTTTTTAACAACAGGTGGAATTGTTTTTAACAACAGGTGGAATTCTTTTTAACCTGTACCATTTCCCATGTCACAAGCTTTCATTTGACGCATATCTTTTTACTTTCGGTCGTCGTGTTCCACAGATATAGCGGAACAATCATTTTCATATTTACCCTTTTTTAGCGGGGAAAGAATGCATGTAGGGTCAATATTTTTTTTAGCCTATGACACTCCCCGCATCTTAAGCTTTCATGTAAGGATGAATTTGTCTGTCGCTTTCGAAAGATATGGTGAAACAAATGTTTTGACAAATTCACAAACCGACAAATGCAAGCGAAAAGCTGTAATAAGACAGAAATTTCTTTAATTTGTTGCCTATCTCCGTATATGCGTTCTAAATGGTAGAAAATAAACCTAAAAACGATGGTGCAATCAGTCATTTCAAAGGGAAGATAGAGCGCCGTTGTATGTACAGAACAAGATTTCCGGCGACCTATCTTCTTTTGAAGTGAATATGAACTCTGCGACTGATTGCACCATCGATACACTTTAGGCTTAGTTTCTACTTTTCAGGGCGCATACAGGAAAGTAGGAATTATTTAAATTATTTAATTTATTTAGATTTTTTTCTGTGTCGCTAAAAACACCTACCTTCGGAAAAACGTTTTTCCTCTCTCTTTCTTTTGAATCGTGTTTGAAGAAGCCCATGACATTGGGAACGTCAAAAGCTTTAATTCGAGATATAACACGTTAAGATCGACCCCCTACGAAGATCAACACCCCCCCCCCCAACAAAATCGAAGTAGTTTTATGACTGTGTATTATATGAGTAATACACAGTCATAAAAATCGCAAATCGCAAAACCGAAGTAGTTTTATGATTGTGTATTATATGAGGGAAAAGCGAAGTAGTTTTATGACTGTGTATTATATGAGGGCAAAATCGATGTAGTTTTATGACTGTGTATTATATGAGGGGAAAAATCGAAGTAGTTCTATGACTGTATATTATATGAGGGCAAAATCGAAGTAGTTTTATGACTGTGTATTATATGAGGGCAAAATCGATGTAGTTTTATGACTGTGTATTATATGAGGGAAAAATCGAAGTAGTTCTATGACTGTGTATTATATGAGGGCAAAATCGAAGTAGTTTTATGACTGTGTATTATATGAGGGAAAAATCGAAGTAGTTTTATGACTGTGTATTATATGAGGGCAAAATCGAAGTAGTTTTATGACTATGTATTATATGAGGGCAAAATAGATGTAGTTTTATGACTGTGTATTATATGAGGGAAAAATCGAAGTAGTTCTATGACTGTGTATTATATGAGGGAAAAATCGAAGTAGTTTTATGACTGTGTATTATATGAGGGCAAAATCGAAGTAGTTTTATGACTGTGTATTATATGAGGGCAAAATCGATGTAGTTTTATGACTGTGTATTATATGAGGGGAAAAATCGAAGTAGTTCTATGACTGTATATTATATGAGGGCAAAATCGAAGTAGTTTTATGACTGTGTATTATATGAGGGCAAAATCGATGTAGTTTTATGACTGTGTATTATATGAGGGAAAAATCGAAGTAGTTCTATGACTGTGTATTATATGAGGGCAAAATCGAAGTAGTTTTATGACTGTGTATTATATGAGGGAAAAATCGAAGTAGTTTTATGACTGTGTATTATATGAGGGCAAAATCGAAGTAGTTTTATGACTATGTATTATATGAGGGCAAAATAGATGTAGTTTTATGACTGTGTATTATATGAGGGAAAAATCGAAGTAGTTTTATGACTGTGTATTATATGAGGGAAAAATCGAAGTAGTTTTATGACTGTGTATTATATGAGGGCAAAATCGAAGTAGTTTTATGACTGTGTATTATATGAGGGAAAAATCGAAGTAGTTTTATGACTGTGTATTATATGAGGGCAAAATCGAAGTAGTTTTATGACTATGTATTATATGAGGGCAAAATAGATGTAGTTTTATGACTGTGTATTATATGAGGGAAAAATCGAAGTAGTTCTATGACTGTGTATTATATGAGGGCAAAATCGAAGTAGTTTTATGACTGTGTATTATATGAGCTTCTATTTCACAACTCATAACTGTAGGCTCTTGCGTTCAGTAGATATAATAAAGGAACAACTTTCATATTTCCTGTTTTTTAGGAGGGGAAAAAGAAAGGGGCTATATTTTATTAATCATAATTCTCCCCACCTCACAAGTATTCATTCGATATATAAATTGTTGCTTTAAGCACTTGGATTAAAGGGGTACTGAGAAACAATCGTTTTCATATTTCCCCTTTCTTAGGGGATAAAGGAGCATGGGGGGTCAATTTCGTGTAACCTGTGACACTTCCCGCCTCACGAGCTTTCCTTTGACGCATAGCTTGTTACTTCCGCTTAAACATAAATCTCTTCATTCATATCTGGACCACTCTGTACCATATTCCGGTGGAATTAGGATCATCTGGTCCATACGCAAGGGTCGTCAGAGGATGCTGGAAGTTACTTCCGCATTCATGTTCCGAAGACACAACGGATCAATCATTTTCGTATTTTAACTTTTTTTATAGGAAAAAAAAACATGGGGGCTGAATTTTTTATAGCCTGTAACATTCTCCGCCTCAGAAGCTTTCATTTGACTAATAGCTTGTTGCTTTCGGCACTCGTATTCTGGAGATATAGCGGAAGAATAGTTTTCGTATTTCTCCTTTTTTTAGGGGGGAAGATATCAACAAGCTATGCGTAATGAAAAAAGGACGAGCTATGCTTCAAATTACAGTTCGAAAGGCGGGGAGTGTAATAGGCTATAAAAAATTAACCCCCATGCTTTATTCTCCCCTCCCTAAAAAACGGAAATATGAAAAATATTTTTACGTTATATTTTCCGAACGCGAGGGCCTACAGTTAAGAGTTTAAGTGTCAAATGAAAACTTATATGAGGACCGTCGTAGACTATTTCGATTTCCCACCACCATTTTCCCTTCCTTTCTCCTCCCCACAAAAGGGGGCTGATTATCGAGGAGAACCTTGAATAAAAATTTATGATATTACTCGTTATGCATTTCTTGTTTTTTAGTCAGCAGGGAAGTTAAATAACTACTAATAGCTACTAATACTAATAGTTAAATACTACTCCAAAAGCGGGGGAGGGAAAATGTGACCGATGTTTAGGAGTTACATATCATATGAAAGCTTCTGAAGACTGGTGTTTTTAGTGACAAAAATATAACTAAATTAGATATTAAAAAAAATACCCATCTTTCTACATGGGCCCTATAAAGCAGAAAATATACCTAAAGCATATTGATGATTCAATCAGTCACTGAGTTCGTATTCACTTCAATGGAAGACAGAGCGATGATTTACGTACACAACAAGTTTGCCGTCGCCCTATCATCCTTTGAAGTGAATACGAAATCAGTGACTGACTGCACCATCAACATGTTTTAGGTTTATTTTCCACTTTTTAGGACCCTATAGAAAGATAGGTATTTTTAAATGTTTTAATTTATTTGTATTTTTATTTTTTTAATAAAGACTTTAAGGTACAATGTCTTTAATAATTTTTTAGATAAAGACTCAAATTTCAATATCGTTTGAGATATAAACTCAATATTACAAAGACCAAAAGCGATCTACATTTACATGCGTATTTAATACGTATTTCGGAATTTGAAATTGAAACGCATGCAGATCTCTTAATAGGAAACTTTAGATTTGTGTCGTACAGATTTTATTTTTCAAAGAAAATTATTCCTAGAAAAATACCCATCATGCTCTATTATGCACGGGTCTTCTCTGTTTAACAATATGGGATTTGTAGTTGGGGTGGTGACTATAATGGCAATTTCAGTAACTTGTTTCATATTCATAAAAAAAACTGCAAACTTGTTTTCAACCTAAACGCCTTTTCTGCTGTAAATTTGATAAATACTGATCGTTTTTGTTTCATTAGGCAGATTTATATGTTAAAGTATTGTTATTTTTTACATTTAAATCAGCACTGGATGGTTCATTTACATTTACCTTAAAATTCTAAAAAATCTGGCCATTTGTTTCATCTTTCAATACCTCACAAAAATATTACGAAACGATATTTTATTTATTTGGAATCTAAAATTTTCAATAGATTAGAGTTATATTTAAAAATGGAAAAAAATCCTTATAGCTTTAAAAAAGGTTTAAAGAAATATTTTATTTTTGTGTTCAAAATATGGAACAACTCTCGAATTCATAATTTTATATTTTTGTGTCAGTTTTTACCTCAACTAGAATGGTATAGCCTTCACATTTACTTTCATTTCTTTTCTAATTTCTACTACTATAATAGCTTTTTTCCTCTTTAAGTCAAAACTGCAGCAGTATTTTTTTAAAATACCTGGATGGACAATGAAATTGCCCCTTGGTGTTCACCGTGTAAAAATTATAGTTTCTTTTTTCAGTTTTTCACTTTTTTTCTGTTGCGATTTGTTCTCTAAAATTTTAATTAAAATATTGAATACTTTGTGAATATTTCATTTCTGTGATTTGCGTATGCACTTTGAGCATTGAGAATAAAATAAAATAAATCAATTATTATTATATTTAATTTTAAGTAAGCCCTCTTAAATAATACTATATATTGCTAAAATTTTCACTTATTTGTATTCTAGGCTTTTAGTCTTTTAGATAAGATGAGATAAGATAATTTTTATTTTAGATAATGTTTTACAGTATACAAAAACTTTTGAAGTCTCACAAGAGCAGGCTCTTTCGTGAGATCTCAATATAGAAACAATTTTAATTGAAAACATCAGTCGTCACATTGAATAATACACAAAAAAAAAAACGAAAACAACTCAAAACAAAAAATTTCTAGTAATCCAGAAGTGTGAAAGTCAGAAATATTCAATATCCATGTTACATATAACAGTTATAGTAGATTAATGCAAAAAAGTTTCCACATCATCCAGTTTCAAAATGTATTTCTTGAGAACTTTAGAAAACAAATGATAATTCGTGATAATTTTCATGCTGACTGGGAGAGAGGAATGAAATTTCGGTGCTAAATGCAAATAATAATGCCTAAAAATTTCCTTATGTAATGCAGGAATTTCATAATTTATGTTTTTATCTTGTCGTAATTGGTAATTATTCGTGTCAGTTTTGATGCTATCATTTCTAAAGTAAAAGTATTTAATTATTTCGAAAAAATAATCATAGCGTAAAGGCAAAATTCCTGCTTCTCGAAACAAAGGTAATGAAGGTTGCGTTTTGGGGTTTTTAGTTAATAAGCGAATAAATCTCTTTTGCAGCACTAAAAGTTGTTTAAAATTATTGAAATACATGCCTCTCCAAGATTTTATACCATATGTTAGTTGAGAATGGATTAATGCATAATATAATGTACACATAAATTTAAATGAAACAAAATGTCTTACAAGATATAAGCGGGCCAGGTTACGGATGACCTTTCTTTTAACCCATGTTACATGCACTTTCCAAGTTAGGCCTGCATCAATCCAAATACCTAAATATTTCACGGACGGCACGAAAGGAATTTGAGAACAATTACAGTGACTTTTCGATGAACAATTCGTATCATGATATTTCAATTGATTGCGGTGCAAAATATCTGTAACAGAACTATTTTTCTTTAAGTAGAAATAAACTGCATTTGTCTTTGTCAGATTAATTGCAAAAAAATTACTCGTGGTCCAGTTTCTAATTAATTCTAGATCATTATTTGCTTGTTTAAAAATAATCGAAGAATCAGAACCAGTATATGTCAGGCAAGTGTCGTCAGCAAAAATATTTAATTTACCTGTTAGGTTAATGGAATCTAGATCATTAATGTAAATAATAAATAATAAGGGACCCAGAACAGATCCCTGGGGCACTCCTCTTCAACTTTAGTCCAAGCACTGTATGTATCTTTTATTTTTACTCTTTTCCTTCTGTTAGCTAAATAACTGCGAAACCATTTCAATGCCACTCCTCTAACGCCAGCAGCTTGTAATTTTTGTATTAATTTTTGATGATTTACCGTATCATGCTTTTTTAATGTCCAGAAAGATTGTTAATGCATGATCACTGTTATTCATAGCTGTGTAAATCGTATTTGTTACCTACAATAATGCATCATCCGTACCCATTTTTTCTCTAAACCCAAACTGATTGCTACTGAGAAAACATTTTTTTTTTCCAGATATTCATATAATTTATTTTTCACTATTTTTTCAAAAATTTTAGATATTACTGAGAGTAATGCAATAGGTCTATAATTCCCTAATTCCTTTGGGTCACCGTCTTTAAAAATAAGAACAATAGTAGCTTTTTTCAAAACATCAGGGAAAATTCCTTGCTCAATGGATAGATTAAATAGATTTACAAGTATTTCGATAAATTTTTCTCCCAACAGATGAATTATTTCTGCGGTTAAGCCATCAAAACCTGGAGATTTAATTTTTGGTAGAACTAAAATTTGAGTCCTAATATCATTAGCTATTATTGGCGTTAAGAAGAAAGAACTTACCGCAGTTGATGATTTTCCGTCTCCTTCCCAATCAGCATTTGTTTGAACTAAATCTTTGATCAAATTTCGTGCAATTCCGGCAAAATAATCGTTGAAGAAATTTGCAAATTTACAAGGGTCTTCATCATATTTAATTAACTCGTTTTTACTTTTAATTGCACGGGGATAGTTTTCTTTCTCTTTAAAGTTACCACATATTTCATTTATTACATTCCACTGCTTTTTCTGATTTTTACCTGCTTTGGAAAATTTATTAGTAAAGTATTGTGTTTTTGTTTCCCTTATGGCACTAGTAACAAAATTTCTGTATCGGGAAAATGACAGTTTAAGCGACATATCTGTAGGATTCTTCTTCATTTCCTTATACAGAGTGTTACGATAATTTATTAAAATTGCTAATTCATTTGTCATCCACGGTTTAATTTTCTTAAAACGTTTTTTTCTTTACTTTCGTTGAATCATCAATTAAATGGCTTAGTGTATCAATTAAATTTTTAAAAGAAGCATTAACAGAACCGTCAATATATATATCATCCCATTTTATATTTGCAATTAAGTTCGTTAATCTTTTTAAATCCACCATTTTTATTTCATCATTTTTTAATTTTTGTTCAATTTTAATATCTAAATTAACCTTAACTAAGCAGTGGTCTGTTTTATGGACATCTTTTGCTTCACTAATTCATTCCCCACACCACTTTTCCTACAATTCATCCGGATCAATGAGGGGTTACATCATCATCATCCTCAAGCAGCAATGGGCTACTGAGGTACAACCAGACCGCGCAATGTAGTTCTACAAGCATATCTGTCCTGAGCAATATCTGCTGTATCTCGCCACTGCACACTGCACACCAATTCTAACAAGGCCATATTTGACATTGTCTGTCCAACGTATTCTAGGTCTGCCCCTCTTTCTGAGACTTTAGGCACACTGTTCATAACCCTATTCGCTAATCTAAAATTATTCATACGGCAAGTATTGCCAAACCAAGGGAGTCTCTCTTCACAATATACTGCTCAGAGGAGGTTGCCTAACCTCTTCATTATTTAAAAAGTTGAACCACGTAATGTCCAAGATACTGCATAAGCATCTAGAATCAAAAGCATCAAGTTTCCTGTTATCTTGTTTAAAAAGCGTCCAAGTTTCACTATCATAACTAACCCTAGAAAGAATCAAACTATTATAGATTCTAATTTTAATCTTATGCCTATTTCTCTACACTCTCCATAAATTCCAAAAAGTATCAGAGGAAATCCCTATTCACCTGTTAATATCATGCCGCACATCACCAGTATCTGTTACATAACTCCCAAGATAATTAAACTGAGACACTTGCTCAAGGGCGCTACCATTCGGAGCGACTGAAGCACCAACTGCCTGACCAACGTTCATCACTTTAGTTTTATATCTGTTTATCACCAAAACAACTCTATTACCAGTCTCATCAACAGCCCTAATCAGAGAATTCATCTCATCAACATCATCAGCCAACAAGGCCAAATCATCTGCATAATCCAAATCAGACATTTTGAAATCTCTAGACCATTTAAGGCCAAAAAATTTCCCTTGCAAAGAATTTTGCATAATATAATCAAAAACGAAACTAAAGAGAAAAGGAGACAAAATGCATACTTGTCGAACACCAGAAGCAATGCTAAACCAATTGCTACAAGCCTTACCAATTCTCACACACGACCCAGTGTTGTTATAGAGAGCTTTCATTATGTTAACTAACTTATCTGGTATGCCATACGATCTCACAATGAAGCACAAATTATGACGATCAACAGAGTTGAAAACCTTTCTGAAATAAGCAAAGCTAGCAACCGAAAGTTTCTGAAACTCTGAACATTTCTCAAGAATCTGCCTGAGTAAAAATGTCTCATCTGCACATCCCCTACCACTTCTGAATCTTGAATCCATCCCCTACCACTTCTTCCAATTGCTCATCATGCAATTGACTGTCAACCAGACACTTCATTCTATTTTTCATCTCCTCTATAGTTTCAAGCCGTCCCGTGGCTGAGTAGTTAGCATGCTGGGCTACTACTGATCTAAGGGATTTGGGTTCCAGCCCCGGGTAAGGCATGGATGTAGTAATATTTTTCTGCTGAGGTCCCGCCATCCTCTCAGACCTGCTACTGTGGCACATAAACTGGTAGGCTCCTGTCAAACCTCTGTGGCAAGAAGCTGTTTGAGGGGGTATTTTTTTATTTTATAACTTTAGATGAGAAACATTTTTTCTCCATTTGGCTGATTGACATATCGTTTTATTTTTCTTTGATGTCTCTATTGATTTGAGATGAATGTATGAAATTAAAATATTCCGTTTTATCTATATAATAAAAGGTGACTGGGTGTCTGGGTGGGTGTGGCAGCCATAACTCATCGGCAAATCAACTTATACGCTTCAAATTTTCAGAGAATATTTCTGGTTGTGGTCCGGATTGCAGTGCAAAATTTGAAGTCGAAAGTTCAAAATGGAGACTTGCTAAACGCAAAAATATTTAGCATGCTATTCTTACAGGAAACGGGAATCGCTGTCAAATTTACTGTTGCCATTTTCTGCTCCCTAACTGTGAAAGTAAAGAATTAAAATAACATTAATTCTGCTGCCTTTGCCAGATTCCCCACATTTTCAAACGCATTATTACACCATTCCATTGCAACTAGGGACCTGAGTTTTTAACCAAACATGCCGTTGGGCACGGGTAACCTGCCTACGAAATTTGGGACCTTTCGGTGAAGTGCCTAGGGAATAACAGAATGTCAAAATCTGCCGAAATAAATATCTCGATCGTTTTCCAAGTGGTATCAGAGGGCGCACCGAGTCAGCAATGACCTTTGCAACACCAGCAAATTCTTCGTGTTCAAACTGTGTAAAATGTCGGGGGGGGAGGGGAAGGGAAATACTCACATAACTAACCTTTAGTACAGGAAACAACAGAATATGCAGATTAAATGAGAGACACGAACTCTCACAATTTGTATAGAAACAAATCCACGGGCGAAGTGAGAACCTGTTTTATAAACCAATCACCGGGCGACACGGGGTCGCTGTGCAGGAAATTTGGACCGTGCGGAGGAATATCACGGGACATATAGAGCGGCAAAATCTGTGGTAACAGAAATAAAAATCTCGATAGCCTGCTCAGAAACTAAGCCACGGGCTATAATATAACTCGCTGACGTCAACAACGATCCAAGTCAACACCGGACAAATTTCTTCCTGTTGAAAATCTGTACTAAAGTGTCGAGAGGGAGGAAGGGTACTTAAAAAATTTACCTTTAGTGCGGTGAAAATAAGAATAAACAGATTAAAGTGACTCCCGGGCCGCGTCGGATACGTTCAGCAAGTATGACCTTATTTTGAAGCATCTGAATTTAAATTTTTGGGATAGACAAATTTTCTTGTCTTAATGATGGTTTTTTCTAATACTTTCATCAAGGGTATGAAAGCTTTCGTTTTTTACAGCATTTCCAGTTGTACTAAATTACATGTCTGGGTAAATTTCCGCTTAATTAGATGCTCGAATAAAAAGATTTGTACACGTTTTCTTCTTGTTGCTGTAATTTTGTCAAGCAGTGTATATCAGATTTCAACCATTGGCCCACTGTATCTGTAACGGAACACCTAACTAATCTATTAAGTTTTCGACCTAGATCTCGATTAATGTGATAAGCTATTAATCTCCTGCGAAATTAATTCTTATTAGACAGCACCAGATTTCTCAATGTGTTCTGAAAAATCAGTTTGCATCGCTAAATTGAGTTATTGCATGAAACGCCTCATTATGCCCGCAGCGATATTTCTCAACCACTGGCTCGGGCCATGGTGGTGTTCAAGGTCACTATGCCGAAAGTGGTCGTTGCTTAGGAAATTTTGCAACCACTGGTTTATTGCAACTCTGAAAGAGAGTTTCTGCATTAGCTAATTCTTGGGGGACACAAACCTCCCACGCCATCGGAGCAGCGCAACTGATCGATAAAATCTTATAAGTACGTTTATAAAGTGTATAAAGCTAAAGCAGAAATGGGGTATAGAGGTTCAGACAGACTATGCAATTAGTTCCTACAAACACGAGTTATATAAGTAGCAACTTCTCATGCAAGTCAGTTCTAAATAGGTCGTGTTTGACAATGTCTGCCTTTAATAAGCCGCGCTCTTCCAATTTTTTAGAGGCTTTTAGTCGCTTTTCATAACTAAGTTAACTAATCTATAGTACTCTATACAGACAACATTGTTAAAACAATACAGTCTCGTTGCACAAGATGCTGTTCAAAGGCATTTATTGATCCTTCGCTTAATCCCCCCATTGCTTACATTGTTTAATCACGTAATGTTCAAGATTCTTCATAAACATCGGGAATCAAAGGCGACAATCGACATCATACTTTACACTTCGACGTCACAAGCCACTTGAGCAATGCCATCTATCGGCTGAGGACCGAAATCACTACACGGGCCATTTAATTTATTGACTGTTGATGGTAATAATTTGTGATTAATCGTGAGGACGTATGGCGTAACAGACAAGTGAATCTACATAGTGAAAACTCTGTGAAATCTTTGAGTGAAGTCTGAGATTTGCGGACACTTTTCTCTACAAAATCCTTCGTATACCCCTCCAAGATTAAGACCTATGCTGCCCCTTTCTGGTTCAAGTACACAAGGAGTTTTTATGGGTGGTACTATGGTTAGAACGCTTGGTTACTGATCAAAGTGACCTAGGTTTGCCCCAAGGTAAGACATGAATGTCTGTGTTGTCTTTCTTTTGAGGGCTGGCCTTCCTTGTAGAGCTCTATGGCTTATTAAAAGATTCCCATCAAACCTTTCTCTGCAAGCATCTCCTTGAACGGTATTTCATTATTTCTTTAATTACATAGTTCCCAAGGCGTACTGAGGAATTTTCCTTTTACCCCATTGAGCACGACAGGGGCACCTCAGTCATTAGTGCACCAGGCTGGTAATCTGCAGTTCCCAGGTTCGAGTGCCAGCTGGGTAAACATTGAGATTTATCTGTTCAAAACTCCACACCCTGTCAACAGTCAGTAGGGGACACCAATGGGTTTGGAAATGTAACCGTCCATCGAATAGGACGTTAAGCCTTGACACTATGTGCGGGAAAGCCATATCCTATGCATGTTAAAGGACACTTTGGACGGTCTTGGCGGAAGGTTACCATCTGTCTCTTAAGAGCTGTTACAATGCGCACAGTCCTCCAACTTTTTCTGATCCTTCAGGTTCCTTGTGACCTGGTCATTTAGCCCATTATATAAATTTTTAGTGCACACTTTGCTTCTGATCTAAGCACATAATGCACATAATGGTATGTGTTTTGATGGGCTAAATACCATTATGTGCAAAAAAGTGCTGCTTACTGGTGAAACAACCCAATCCCATTCAGTACTGGCTTGTATGTCATCGATCATCTCTTCAAGTATTCCAAAATTTAAAAAAAAGTATTAATTCAGTTTTAGAATTTAGGACATATCGCACTACTTTTCTGCAGTTAGTTTTCAATATGGTAAATTCAATAGATTAGCTGCTTTTTACTTGATGGTGTTTCGAGACTGTCAGTGGTGGTAGCTTTTCCCCTTCTAGTCAAGGACGTAGGCAGATGATGTGAGTCCAGTTATCATTTATTTTTCATGTTAAACCCCATTGTCATAGGATCAGCATCTAACAACTGTCTTAAAATCTGCAGCGCTCTTTTATTGCAGCTCTTCAAAAGCTTTGGCCTCATGACCAGCAACAAGCTATGGGCCATCTGATCGACTTTGTTTATATGAGTAAATATCAACCATCATACTCATTTCATATATATATATAAGTCCGAGCTGGGTCAGTGTTGAGACTTATCTCCCCAAAAGTTCCCGCCTTTTCCACGGTCAGTAGGGAACACAGATGAGCTTGAAAATACCACCGTCTGTTGGATGCGACATAAACCTTTGGCCCCGTGTGCGGGAGAGCCATACCCTGTGCACATTAAAGAACACGCTGGATGGCCTTGATGGGAGGCTACCATCTGTCTCCCAACAGTTGTTTCACTGGTTCCACTCCCCCACCTTCTCTGAAACTTCGGGGTCCTTGTGACCTGGCCATTTAGCCCACTGTGCAAATAAAAGTGCCGCTCACAGGTAAAACAACCCAATCCATATATAAATATCACTAACAGTTCTGGATGTATTACTACTTATCATTAATAATATTTTTTTTATATCTACAGCACTTTTCAGTTACAAAGTTTGGAAAACGATTATACTGTAAGCTCATATTCACAGACGAAGATTCCTGAGCCGCAGAGCATCTCTCAGTTTATACGCCATAGTATAAGGTCTGTGAGGATGGCGGGACCTCAGTAGAAAAATGATACTAACGTCCATGGCTCGAACCCAGATTTCTAAGATCAGAACAGAAGTGGTCATGGGATGGCTGATTAGACTACTTGGTCATGGGATGGCTGATTAGGAATGGTCTACTGATTTAAAGATTATATCAATCTCTAATGAAAGAACTAAAAATACGTTTTTGGGCAGTCAATTTCGAGTTTTTTCTTTTAGGGAAATTTCTTTTCCCTAAAAGGGGCTCTGGTAATATCGAAATTTTTTGTTCCCAGCAGAACTAGATTTAAAGAACAACTTAATCTATGTAGAGTCTGCTTCCGGAGACATCTATGGCACAGATTCTAATCCATTCCACTGCAGCAAAACCTGACAAGTTCTTTTAATAAATTTCTGAAAATGATTGAAGGTATATACCGAATGCTCCGGAACTTTGGTGAAACGAGTAAGCTCTCAAAAATGGTTGAAAGTTAATAACATTATTATATATATGAATTACATTACAATACAATAGAAGTTTAAAATTTAAAGTTTATCCTGCGTGTTTTATGGAATAACAATTTTCAAAATTTATTTTATACTTTCCAAATTAAATGAAGACACAAAGCGTACATAAAAATAACGACAAGCAAACAATCACCTCGTTAAAATGAAGCAAACAGCCAAAACCTTACTTCCGCTAAACGAACACCTTTCGTTTGGTATGTTCCACTTCGTAATAATGTAGCAGATTAAGAAAGCAATATGTTACGCCGAGCCATTTTCCGAAATTACTCATTGCAACGAAGTTATTGTGTTCACTGAACGGAGCCATTGAAACGGAACATATTAAATAGTATAGGAAATTCCAGGATTTGAAATTTCCAAACAAGTTATGTTTTGTTTGATACGAAACTATATTAGGATGGATTAATTTTATGGTGTATAATGGAACTAGAGTGTATGTGACCCTGTAACGATCCTTCGACTAGATGATATGATGACATAGAGGGCAAGTTTTGAAAAGTTTTAATCTCTTATTAGAAATATAAAACTTTGAAATGTGTAGGTTTCGCTTGTGCTGCCATCTAATGGCAGCATAATGAACTGATTTGACACTGACTACGAGTTTTGTGTTAGCGATCAGTTTCGTATTGAATATTATAAATAAAAAATAAATACCCCCTCAAGCAGCTGCTTGCCACAGAGGTCTGACAGGAGCCTCTCAGTTTATATGCCAGAGTAGAAGGTCTGAGAGGATGATATCCTGCCTAAACTACTAGAACTGAAACCCATTCAATTAAGTATTTCGTCATTTACTGAGCAAGGAGTAGGGAAACCTGCGATAAGATTTAAAATTCTGACAAAGTCTCCATAACTATAAGTAGGTAAACACTTATTATTGTTTAAAAATATTAATATTATTGGGCAATAAAATACTAGAAATCAGTTTGCAGAAATAGATAACTGCAGGAAAAGAATGTTATAAGAGTTGAAGTTTAATGTTTCTTATTAATTATGATTACGAAACTTGATAAAACATGAAATCATGGACAAAAATCTTATATTCTTTTTTCACAACTGTAAGCAATACTCTCATTTATACAACCATTTTTTCTTTTTCAAAATATCGACATTTATTCAAAAACATATTTATGGCAATTTTCTCTATTACTATTCTTTGTTTCTCAATATTTTACCCTAATCTCTTAATTTTATGCTGTGTCCTGCAATCATCTTTAAAATGTAATAAATATGTTTCACCTGGAAAAGTAAAACAAATAAAATGCACCCATTAATTTTATTTAAATTGGAGAAAGTAAAAGTGGATTTCAATAAAACAACTAACTTGTCAGTGGTTCATAGTAATTAAAGAACCATTTAATAATTTAGTATATTTAAATAATGAAAAATTCTAAATGTGATAGTTGCACTTTGTTATTTCCTCAATCACATAAACAAAAATATGAAATATTTATGAAAATTAGTTGGAGTGCCAAATGATCTTTATTTGATATAAAAAATACAATACTTTTAAAGAACATGATAACAAAAACACTAAACGAAACCAAGTTTCACATATTTTATAATTGTACAATATTGGATGAATGGGTCACATATTCATTTATTTTCCTTAATTCAATCTGCCTGATGTATCACAGAAGTGTTCTGGTAAAATTTTGCCCTAAATCTTGGTTCGCTTTAAAATAAATGGAATTATTATACATTGCACCTCATTGAAACAACTTATGGTTCATAAAACAAACCATCAATATATTTACTCCTGATCATTAATTTAAATCCTTTGACCAATTGTTTTAAGATGAGTAACTAAATAATTTCACCACTTCAGACAACTCATTATTTTTTAATTTTTTTCCTCTAGGTATTTACGGAGTTCCTAACCCTCCCACACCCCCTTTCACACAAGGAGTTGAAAATTGTTTCTTTTATTTTTTTCTGGGAGGGAAAACAGTACAAGGTTACTTCTGCAATTTATATCACTCATGTTACTAGATAGTGCCACAAGTGGGCACAGACATGAATCAGGTGCTGAAGTAATGTAGATGAAAAGGTTAAAAGCGTAGAATATGATGGTGAGTATTCAAGTTATGGACAGTTATGGTCTAAAGTTCAAAAAGGTAAATTTTTTAGGGGCAGAAATTTGTATTGTTTAACTCGTGATTCAGATCTACTTCTTCATATGTAACATCATCATGCTCAAGCAGTCATGGGCTGCAATTTAGTTCTCCAACCAGACTGTGCAATTTAGTTCTCCAAACATATCTGTCCTGAGCTATATCTGTTGCACCTCGCCACTGCACACCAATTCTAACAAGGTCCTGCTTGACATTGTCTGACCACCACATCCTACATCTCCCCTCTTTCTCAAGCCTTTAAGCACACTCTTCATAACCCTATTCACTAATCTTTATTATACATATGGGCAACATGGCCAAACCAACGGAATCTCTCTCTCTCTGCACAATATACTGCTAAGAGGAGGTTGCTGACTCCTATGTCTAACCACTTCATCACTTACAAAGTTCAACCACCTAATACCCAAGATACTGCGTAGCATCAATTTTCCTGTTATCGTGTTTACAAAGTATCCAAGTATCACTACCATAATTAATCCTAGAAAGAAGCAAAGTATTATTCGGCATAATTTTAGCCTTTAGGTGTATATGCCTATTTCTCCACATTCTACATAGATTCTTAAAGTCCTAGCAACAATCCCTATTCATCTGTTAATCTCATGCCACACGTCACCAGTATCTGTTACATAGCTTCCAAGAAAATTAAACAGACACCTGAAGAAATTGCAACCTTACAGATTAACTGAATCCCAGCCTGCCTCACCAATTTCATCACTTTAGTTTTCTAAAATAATTTTAGACACAGCTAATTGTATAAGATTTAATAATTTACAAGGTAAGGCTATTGTACATCTTAAAAATTGGATATTAAATAATTTCCAAGTTAAGAGTAGTGCTTAACATTATAGAAGCTTGACAGAAAAGTTACCCTATTGGCTTACTTATTCTGAACACATAATGCTATAAAACACTCTAGTATACTTATTTAACTCTATAACAATCCTTTTACAAGTAAAGGTAAATTAGAGCAGGAATAACTCGTATAGCTGTCCTGTGGCCAAGTGCTTAGCATGTTTGGCTACTACACTAAAGGACCTGGGTTCAAGCCCCGGGTAAGGCATGGATGTATGTGTTGTTTTTCTGCTGAGGTCCTGCCATCCTCTCAGACTTTCTACTGTGGCATATAAACTTACAGGCTCCTGTCAGACCTCTGTGGCAAGCAGCTGCTTGAGTGGGTATTTATTTTATTTTATACATCATATAAATGCATTTACCATTAATCTTGAGCCAGGTACAATTGCATTAGATGATACAACTTGATGGAAAATTGCTATTAATGTTATGTTGAATACTACTAATCCTTAAGTTAACCATCCTGTTTTTTTATTATTATTATTATTATTAAACCTGTTATTTAACTCTATAACAAACATTTTTTTAGTGCCTGCTGAAAAACTGGATGGTTAATGTAAGGACTGGTAGCATTCAACAAAACATCAAGAGCAATTTTCCACCAAGTTGTATCATTTAATGCAATTGTACCAGCCTCGAGACTATTCACTTCAAAGAAAGATAGGGTGCCGATTTACCTACTCAGGAAGGTTTACCGAGCCCTATCTTCCCTGGAAGTGAATACGAATTCAGTGATTGATGGCACCATTGATACGCTTTACATTTCTTTTTCTATGTTTCAGGGTCCTATAGGAAGATAGGTATTTTTTTTTAACTATTCCACTCCTCCTGGTTTGAGTGATAGAAATGATGTAAATAGCTTTACTCTAACAGCTTAATTCATGTATATTTATCTAGCTGTGTATCTTATTCATTAATCTTCTTAATCTCAAAAACAATTCCAGTTTTGCCAAAAAAACCTAATTTTACAAAAGGAAATCCCAATTTTCACAACTCCAACAGGGATGGCTCGGTAGCACGTCAGGCTCATAATGTGCAGTTTCCAAGTTCAAGTCCAAGCTCGGTCAGTTTTGAGATTTATCTGTGCAAAACTCCCCATGCTGCTATGGTCAGTAGGGGACACTGATGGGCTTTGAAAGATTGTCGTCCATCAGATGGAACAATAAACCATGGCTCTGTATGGTGGAAAACCATACCCTGTGCACGTTAAAGAAGACGCTTGATGGGAGGCTACCACCTGTCTTTCAATAACTGTTCCAGTGCGTCCCATCTTCCAACCTTTTCTGAACCTTTGGGATCCTTGTGACCTGGCCATTAAGCCCATGGTTTACAAAAAAAAAAATATCGCTCAAAGGCAAAACAACCCAAAAACAACAGAACTCTTTAAATAAAATTTAATCACGATAGTGCTGTGGTGTGGTTAAAACATTAAGAACTTCCAGGAAGTGGTTCTCAAACCAGGAGAGTGCTTTACATTTTACTGCCCCTTACAGGTTCTACCTTATAAATATCCTTAATTCTATACATTACTTTATACACTTGAAAACACTTGAAAATACTTTAAGAAAATATAACTTTACTTTGCTTACTACTATCACACATTCTATTAAAAATTTAATTTTAAATGACAGAGATTATAAACCACCAATGGGGGGGGGGGAGTATATAAAATAGAAATCCCAGATCCTGAAAATAAATTAGAAGGTAAAAATAAATATACAGACAGTATGAGATACGAATGCAGGAACATATTACAGACATAAGGAAAAAGAAATCCACAACAGCATTTTCGAAAACAATAACTGAAAATAATATCAAAATTTACAAAATTAACTTTAAACCAGGAATGGCCCCGAAATCAAAATTTCAGTTGTAATACGCCGAAACCTTACATATACACAAACATCGCAACGAGGTCTGCAATACCGAGATTCCACCCCTACCATCGGCATGGCACCTCCTATCGCAGACTCCGTCATGAGATGCGCACGCACCGCTCAACACGCGGAGGGCTGGGCTAGAGTGACAACGGCTACTTAACTCACACTTCGTTACCAATGTACTTGCCTGAAGATGCCACGTGCAGAGAGACCATGGTGAAACGTGTCGCACATAGAACCAGGAGGGTTCGTGTTTTTTAAAATGTTGTTTTAAAAGTGTTTTAAAGTTTTAACGTTAAATTTTCACAATGGCTTTTGGCCGATAGTAAATTAGCGGTCACTAAGGCATTGGTCTTCTTCCAAAGTGGAGCCTGGGTAAAATCATTTCAAACCTGGAAAAGTGCTAGCCACATCAAAAGAACTGAGTATGTAATATCCACTGAGCATTAATTTTACCATTTGTTACAATATGCAATAACCGTTTCAAACATCACTGCAAATATCACCCTTCATAAAAGGAAAAAGGAACTTGTTTCACTATGAATGACTGACCACCTCTGCCAGTACATCATTCAACAATTGTGGACAAGGAAAAATCCGTGTCAGTGTATAACATCTATGCCAGCATAGCAACAACTTTACGAACATCAAATATATAGGACTGGTAGCATATATTATTACCAACTACAGCATGTCAACGCTGCAAAATGCAATTGTACCAGCAATACGGTAAATATGTTTTCCACTTTATATTACAGTTCTAATGGCTCTTTTGAAGAAAGAACTATGTCGAAAGTAATGTATAGAATTAAGGATATTTATAAGGTAGAACCCGTAAGGGCCAGTAAAATGTAAAGCACTCTCCTGGTTTGAGAACCACTCCCTGGAAGTTCTTAATGTTTTAACTACACCACAGCACTATCGTGATTAAATTTTGTTTAATAACCTATAGCTGTGTAATAACTTATTTGTTTTACAGCAGAACTCACTGGATTATACCAAGTTGTTTAGAATTTTGCCAACTCCAATTTATTTTCGAGGGAGTCACCCCCATCTCTCTCCCCCATAGCTGTTCCCCTGCCCTGCAGTTATGAGCTTTCTGCCACTAAAATGGTGGTCTCTCATAAGGTAAGCTCAAGGTCATGTTTTTTTTTGTTAATGTAGTCTCTAGCTCCCATTTACTCTATATATTAATATTCGTATCAGAATAATATGACCACCTACCATACATATACTATTGTAGGTGGTCATATTATTCTGATATGACTGTGTATATATTGGGTCTTACCAATCCCCAACAGAATTTTCTCGCTACTAGCTTCCCACTTAGGTAAAATAATTCTTTTATGAAAGGAATGAGAAAATGTCCTTTGTGATTCATTAGAAAGCTCAGTTGTTACCCTTCTGCAAACATCTGTTCTCCATTCCATGAAAAACAGATAAAATCTTCCCCATTTTCAACCCCTATGTGGAAAGGGGTCTCATCTACTCCCTTTTCTTTTCCTTTTTTAGGGTAATGACTGAGCTTTCATTCTCCATTCTCCCAACCTTACATCTTGATCAATTTCCGTCTTCCTCCATGTGGCAGTAGGCTTTTTTCCTGTATCACCTTTGAGATTGCTTGTATGGGTCATCATCATCATCTTCATCATCCTCAAGCAGTCATGGGCTCCGGAGGTCCAACCAGAATGTGCAGTTTAATTCTCCAAGCATATCTGTCCTAAGCTACATCTGCTGCATCCAGCCACTGCACACCAATTCTAACAAGGTCCTGTTTGACATTGTCTGCCCACCGCATCTTAGGTCTCCCCTTCCTTCTGAGGCCTCTAGGCACACTGTTCATAACCATATTCACCAATCTAAAATTATCCATACATGCAACATGGACAAACCAATGAAGTCTCTCTCTGCAAAATATGCTGCATAAAGGAGGTTGCCGACTCCTTTACCTAACCTCATCTTTAGTTACAAAGTTGAACCACCTAAAGCCCAAGATACTGCATAAGCATCTGGAATCAAAAGCATCTAGTTTCCTGTTATCTTGTTTACACAGTGTCCAAGTTTCACTACCATAACTAACCCTAGAAAGAACAAAACTATTATATAGTCTAATTTTAGTCTTTAGGTGTATACGCCTATTTCTCCACAATCTCCATAGATTCTTAAAAGTCCCGACAGCAATCCCTATTCATCTGTTAATCTCATGTCGCATGTCACCAGTATCTGTTACATAGCTCCCAAAATAATTATATTGTGATGCCTGCTCAAGACTGCAACCATTCAGATAAACTGAATCACAACCTGCCTGACCAATTTTCATCACTTTAGTTTTCTCTCTGTTTATAACCAAACTTACTCTACTACCAGTCTCATCAACAGCTCTAATGAAAGAGTTCATCTCATCAACATCATTTGCCGAAAGGGCTAAATCATCAGCATAATGTAAATCAGAAATTTTCGTATCTCCAGCCCATTCAAGGCCAAAATCTTTCCCTAGAAGTGAATTTCGCATAACATAATCAATAACCAAGCTAATGAGAAAAGGAGACAAATGCACCCTTGTCGAACACCAGAAGTAATGCTAAACCAATTGTTACAAGCCTTACCAACTCTCACACACAACTCAGTGTTATTATACAGAGATTTCATTATGTTAACTAACTTGTCTGGTATACCATATGATATCACAATCAACCACAAATTATGACGATCAACAGAGTCGAAAGCCTTTTTGAAATCAACAAAGCTGGCAACCAAAGGTTTCTGAAACTCTAAACATTTTTCAGGAATCTGCCTAAGTGAAAATATCTGATCCACACATCCCTTTTGAATCCATATTGCTCATCACGCAATTGACTGTCAACCAGATTATTAATTCTATTAAGCACAATCATGGAAAGAACTTTACCTGGAACAGAGAGTAGGCTGATACCCCTATAGTTATCACAAGAACTGCACTCACCTTTTTTGAAAATAGGGATAACAATAGCTCTGGTAAAATCCTTAGGAACCATGCCTTTATCATAAAAGATATTCAAAATTTCAGTCATCCAAGTGGTAACCGAAACATTCCCAGCTCTAAGCATTTCCGTAATAATTTCATCTACCCCTGGGGATTTATGAAGTTTAAGTTTAGAAATAGCCAAAATAACTTCAGATCGTGTTATAGGGCCAACATTAAAGCCAGTAATGCATCTATCATCATTGCAAACAATGGGAGTAGAACTAACCACATTGTTTAGAACATCACTGAAATGCTCAGCCCACCTAGCCATGACAGAATCCTTACCTTCTATAACCTTACCTTGTTTATCCTTCAATCCTTGTATGCCTGTTTGTTTTCTACCACATAAAACATTAACTCTCAGGTTCAGCTCTCTGCTGTTGTGCTGTCTAACTGCTTCCTCAGCTCTGTAATCTTTTCTCTGTAATCTTTTCTATTAGTACTAGTAGGGTATTGATTAAGGACATTCCTGCAGTTCCTTCTTTCTGAAATAAGCTCAAGTGCCTTATCACTTAAATAATTCTGTCTCGTCTGCTCCTTTCTTCCTAAAAGAGTACTGTTAGTTTCCAAAAAAGCCTGTTTAAAATGGCCCCATTCTTCCTCAATTTCAGTAGTAAACAAACAATGACTGTCATAATGTCTAAGTAACCTATCATGGTAAGCTTTAGCTATAACTGGGTCTTTCAGAGCTTCAGTATTAAAGGTAAAATTATTAACCCTATTACAGCACTTTTTAAGTTTAAGTTGCAAGACACTTTTAACAAGATAATGGTCAGATCCAATTTCGGCTCCCCTATATGACCTGGTATTCCTAACAGAACTAGCCCATTTGCTGTTAATTAATATGTAATCAATCATATTCTTATGCAGCCCATCGGGTTAAACCCATGTGTACTTATGTACGTCGCAGTGTTTGTAATAAGTATTAGTTATTCTCAAACCATTGAGTTTACTTACCTGTAGGAGATGTTGCCCATTGCCATTGCAGCTACCAATACCAAAAGGGCCTGTCACCCCTCCCAGAAGGTCAGAGTCAGTACCAACTTTGTCACTGAAGTCACCTAGAACCAAGGTAATATCTCCTTTCTTGACAGAATTTAAAATATCCTGAAGTTGACCGTAAAACATATCCTTCTCATCCTCATCAGCATCCTCAGTGGTGGCATAACAGCAGATAACATTCAAGTCTTTAATGCTTCTCTGAAATTTTGCTGTAAGAAACTTTTCATTAATGCACTCATATCCTAGAAGAGCATCACTAGCATGTCTGCTGAGCAGCAGACCCATGCCTTGGTAATGCTTTCCATTCTCCCTCCCTGTAAAGAGAAATTTAAAGTTATTTTTAAGTGTCTCACCTTTACTGTCCATCTGGTCTCTTGTAAGCCTAGAATATCTAGGTTATTGTGCTGGAATTCCTGCGTGAGGACATCCCAAAAGAGAATATCTCTTTTGAAAGGTACTAACGGCCTGCACCATGAGATGGCAGGGTCAGACATTAGGTGCTAGACCTGGCCGGTTCTGTGCATCATCACTAGGGATTGGTACATATAGGGATAGCTCTCCTTCCAGTTTATGCCTAGCTCCCATTTACAGGCACAATTGAATAAATTGAAGAGATTTTTGATGCATTTTGTCAAGGAAAGTTTTGCAACTATCAAGGAAGTATCATTCTGAATTTAACATAGATCATTTTAGAGTGAAAATTGTCCCGAGCCACGAGGACACGAACCAATGACCCCCGATAAGATGTCGGGTGCTCCGACAGCCGAGCCACCAGCCACCAATCAAGATCCCTTCTAAATGACGCATGAACCTCCTGCAAAAGGCACACTTCTCCGTCTCATGAAGGCATTGTCTCAGCTGTTCTCAGCCTCAAGAATGTTGTCAGGAAGTTGTGGTTTCATATCCCACCCACCTCAAGACAATTTATCCTCTAAAACTGATTGATGTTAAATTCAGTGATATCTTCCTTGATAGTAGGATACGTCAAAAACTCTCAATTTATTGAATTGTATACTCAAACATACTTGTCATCTTTATGACATACTTGTCACTGTTTCTTGACGCTGAGAGCAGCTGGGACAATACTTTCATCAGACACAGAGAATTGTGTACTGTTGGCAGAAAGTCCATAACATCAATCAGAGATCTTGTTGGTGGTCAGCATCTCAGCTGTCAGAGCACCCAACATGTCATCAGGAGGTCACGAGTCCACATCCCACACGACTCAAGAAAATTTTTCCTCTAAAATTGATCGAATTCAAATTCAGAGTGATATCTTCCTTGATAATAACATATTTCATAGCAATATGTGCAGCATTAATTTTAATAAATAACTTTTCATTAAAGATTACTTATTTATACATTATAAAGCTTCAAGATATCAGAGAAAGATTTATTCCAATGTGTATTCCAATAATCCACAATGAAAATAACTAAGTATACTTATTTAATGTTTCCTTTTATGAGTGAAGAGACACATTTGCTTAAACTATCATTCACAAAGATGGTTTTGATGTGAAAACTTTCACAATCTCTTCAATAGTAAATGTGTGTGTGTGTGTGTAACAAGTGTTATTGTGGGAAATTAAGTGCAAATGTTTGCATTTCATGAAATCTAATGATTAACAGTTTTGAAACAGTATCACTTCATTTAATATTCAAAATTTTATGTAAGGGCAGTTTTTGTAAATATGGAAAGAAAATTTAAATGCTCAATTTCTAGGTAACATTTTTTTCTGGTTGCCAATAATATCTTGAGCCTAGGTTCCATTGCATCTGCTGCTATAAGAGATCCATTTTGTTACATGCAAGCAAGGGAGATGTGCAGTTGATGATATGTGCTCAAACTTTTATGAACCTAGAATGCTTCCGGCTCAGAACCATTATTTTATTACAGTACCAAGATAGATAACATTACAGTTGTAAGAATGCAATTTTAGTGAAAAATACAAATGTAATTTATTATAGCTGATGAATGTTCTTACAAATAAACATACTTTTTTTTTTATTCAGTTTTCTTTGAGGAGTCAGTCTCCTAGGTTACCCTCATATTATGCCACTGGATTATTATACCTGGGAGCAGACTTTTTTTAACAATGGAGAGTGGTCCAAATGTGAATAATTAACTGAAAATTTTACTTACCGGTCCATAATTACAATTTCTGAATGTAGAATGTCAGCATTAAACATTGCTAAATTCTCTCCTTTGCATCTCGTTTCTACTGTATGTTGTTTTGCAGCATGAAGGGATATGGCATGTCTATACTCTGTTTGACATAAGGAATGGAGCAACAAAACCTGAAGATCAACGAAGGCAATAACTGATAAAAAAATGTTTACACAGAAATGATAGAACACTTTGAGAATGATAGTAAGGGTAATAGAGGCAAAAAGGAATTAAATTTATATGTGTATCATGCTTTTTTTTTCAATAAATTGTTTTGAAGAACTCTGAAATGGAAAGGGGAATGTTATACCACAAAAGAAATCATTTTTCTAGCCACACACATACACACACACCCTTAATATTTTCTAGATCTAAGCCTGTTTTTGATAATGCTCTTATTGTCTGTTTGAATGAGTTTATTGAGAGTTAGTGTAATTTTCTATATGTGTTTGAGTGTTGGTAGGGATGAGAGAGTTGATAGGGATAGGCTTTTCTGTAGGATGGTTCATAACACTATCCCCTAAACTATTGTTATCCATAAGGACAAAATGGCCAAACCTACAGATTCCCATTCTGGACAATGCCTTGCCAAGGCCACCTCGATACAACAGAGCTGGACAGCCTTGAACAAAAGCAGGAAAGAAAGGAGTTTCCTGTTATTTTGTTTGAAAAGGGTACAAATTTCACTACCATAACTAAGCCTAAAAAAAAAAACCTCTTATAGTCTTATTTTAATATTTAGGTGTATGCGCCTATTTCTCCACACTCTGTCTAGATCTTCAAAGGTCCTAACAGTAATCCCTACATTTTTCTGTTCATCTCAAGCCACACATCATCAATATCCCTGATATAGCTGCAATAATAATTTAATTGAGACAGCTGCTCAAGAATGTGACCATTCAAATTTAATGAACCACAGACTGCCTGATCAATTTTCATCACTTTAGTTTTCTTAATGTTTATCACCAAACCTACTCTACTAGCATTCTCATCAACAGCTCGAATGAAAGAGTTCATCATCATTTTCCAAAAGGGCCAAATCATCAGCATACTACAACTCAGAAATTTCAGATATGTAGACCATTTACCCCTAAAATCTTACCCTTGCAGGGAATTTCACATAACATAATCAATAACCAAACTAAAAAGGAAAAGAGACAAAATGCACCCTTGTCGAACACCAGAAGCAATGCTAAACCAATTGCTACAAGCCTTACCAATTCTCACAATATGACTTAGTGTCATTATAGAGAACTTTCATTATGCTAAATTACTTGTCTGGTAGGTTATATGATATAACAATCAACCACAAATTATGGTGATCACCAGACAAAAGCTTTCTTGAAATTTACAAAGCTAGTAACCACGGGTTTCTAAAATTCTAAACATTTCTCAAGAATCTGCTTGAGTGAAAATATCTGATCTGCACATCCCCACCACTTCTGAATCCACATTGCTCATCTTGCAATTACCTGTCAGCCAGAATCTTAAATCTATTAAGCACAATCATGCAAGGAATATTACCTGGAACAGTAAGTATTCTAATACCCCTATAGTTATCAAAAGAACTGTGATCAAATTTAAAAAAAAATAGTACTAATGATTGCTCTTGTAAAATCCTTAGCAACAATGTTTTTATGATAAAAGATATTCAAATTTTCCATCAGCTATATAGTAACAGAAACATTGACAGCTGTAAGCATTTCAGTAGTAATTTCATCTACCCATGGGTATTTATGTAGTTTAAGTTTAGGAATAGCAAAAATAACTTTATACTCTGATATAAGGCAGATATTAGAGCCAATAATGCATCTATCATAATTAGAAACAATGGGAGTTGGAGTAAATACATAGTTTAGAACTTCTCTGAAATGTTCAGTCCACCCAGCCATGATTGAATCCTCACCTTCAATAACCTTATCTTAACAACACAAAACATTAACTATGTGGTACAGCTATCTACTGTTATGCTGTCTAACTGCTTCCACGGCACCTCATGAGAGATTCTTATCAGATGCTATTTTATCCTTTATACATTTATTAAGCTCTCTGTAACACTTTCTATTAGGAATAGTAGAGTGCTGATTAAGGATATTTCTGGAGTTGTTTTCTTCGAAAATGAGATCCAGTACTTTATTACTGAAATAATTTTCTCTCTGCTCCTTTTTTACCCAAAAGAGTAGTGTTAGTTTCAAGAAAATCCTTGTAAAATGATCCCATTCTGGAACTATAGTAAGCAAGCCATGACCATCATAATTAGTAAGTAATGTAACAAGGTGAGATTTAGCTATTACTGGGTCTTTCAGAGCTTCAGTTTTAAAGTTCACTTTTTTAAATCTCAACACAACACTTCTTAAGTAAAAGATGCAACACACTTTTAACAAAGTTAATGGTCAAATTGAATTTCAGCTGAGTGCTGATTATATTAGGCCCTGATAAGAGCAGGATTTTTTTAAAAATAATAATTTTTACATAAAATTAAAATTAAATTTAAAAATAAAAAATTTCCACAGAATTGGGGGAAAACATTTTATGCTTCACGTACAAGCTCTCAAAAGAATAACTATTAAAATCACTTTTACTAGATGCTGTGTCTCTTTAAAAAAATGGCTAGTCTCTTATGCAGCCCATTGGGTGAAAAACACTTGTACTTATGTATGTTGTTGTGTTTATAAAAAGCGTTAATTTGCTCATACCATTAAGTTTACTTACCTGTAGGAGATGTGGCCCATTGCCATTGCAGCTAAAAAGGCCAAGTGACCTATCAGCCTTCCACAAAGATACGTTACCAACTTTAGCGTTGAAGTCGCCTAGAACAAGGGATAATATCTTCTTTCTTCACAGAATTGAAAACATCCTAAAGTTGACCATAAAAACTATCTAATTCTAGCCGGCACTCTCTGTTGGGGCATCACTACAGATAACATTCCTGTTTTTAATGCTTTCCTGAAATTCTAACTGTGAGATACCTTTAATTAATGTACTCACATCCCATAAGTGCATCACTAGTGTTTCTTTTGAGTAGTAAACCTACGACTTAGTGATGCTTTCCATCATTCCTCGATGGAAATAGAAATTTAAGATTATTTTTAGCTATCTGACCTTTCTGTCCATGTGGTCTCTTGCAAGTCGAAAATATTTAAGTTATAATGGGGAAATTCTTGTGTGAAACTATCAAGACAGTAATCTATGTGTAGAGTCCTAACATTCCTACTGCCTGTGGTGAAAAATGGTTTGTGGAATATTTACAGAAACAATGTTTATTGAGAGAGGGAATGCTGATAATATCAAACAGCCCCCTAATCACAGGCATGGGCAAAGACCTGTTCCACCACTACTAAAAGCTGAACCCATCTACTGTGAAAGACTTCATTGAATGAAAGTTTGATGATGCCCATAGAAACAAGAGTTCAGGTACCTGTGAAGGCCCTCTGACCAACATTATCCACTACCTGATAAAATGTTTCATGTGAATCTATTCATTGGGACTGTCAACCCACAAACAGAAAACACAGTGGAAGATTTTCCCTCAATAGGAACCCACCAGTGCAGGAAATTCAGGATCTATGAACAATCTCAGAGCCATTATTCCATTCTGGTTGGTGTATATTATCAGGTCTGTGTGGTTGATTATTCCTCAACAGGCTAGAAAAAAAAAAAGGAAAGTGACTATAATAGTCCAAATCAATAGGCCAAACTAATTTGGCTGCCCTACTCTTCCGTTTCCTACAAAAAGGGTGTGGCCCAATTAGGCAGACTCATCCTGATACCTGAGAAGGTTCGCCCCATCTTTATGGAGAAGTAGAAGTTGAAGGCTCCCGACTGGGAATGGGTTCCCCGGTCAATAGACTTATCGATGGAGAAGCTAAACTAAGAGTCTCCACCCCGGGAGCAGAGTCAATTTGGTTCTATATACCATCTTTGTGGCTAACCGGTGAACAGATTAAATTTAGGTTTTGACTGATGGATGAGCCTTCCTTCTATAGGATTGCTCGCCATAGGTAGCTGTGGATGAGCTGTGTCCTTGTGGCACTGTCTTGCCCCGGCGTAGGTAGTGGTATTTTCAGGCAAACTCCCCATAGTTGGTGAGCGTCGATGTACTGCGGTACAACTGGGACTTGTCTTTATTTAATGTTAATTACATAATCAGTAACTAAACTAATGAGATAAGGAGACAATCGCTGGAAGAAGTACAAACTCTCACACAAAACTCAGTGTTATTATATGGAGCTCTTATTACACTAACTAACTTATCAGGTATTCCATATCATCTAACAATCAACCACAAATCATGTCGATCAACAGAGTCAAAAGCCATTTTGAAATGTATAAAGCTCGCAACCTCAGGTTTCTGAAACTCTAAACATTTCTCAAAAATCTGCCTAAGTGAAAATATTTGATCAATACATCTCCTACCACTTCTGATTCTGCACTGTTCATCATGCAGTTGTCCTTCAACCAAATTCTTAATTCTATTAAGTATAATTATGCAAAGAACTTTACCTGGAACAGAAAGTTAACTAATTCCTCTATAATGTCACAAAAACTGCAATCATCTTTTTTTAAAACTGCAGACAACAATAGGTCTAGTAAAACTATTAAGAACAAGGCTACTATCATAAAAAAAATATAATTTCAGTCAGCCATGTGACCATCTATACCTACTAGACTGGACTTGTTTATGGATTTGAGCTTGATTATTGATCCTGGACTTGCTGCACTGGTGGGCCTCTGTTGAGAGAGAGTCTGCCGCTGTGTTTTCTGTTTGCTTCTGGGTTGCCAGCTCTAAGTGAACAGAGGCATGGGATACCTTATATCAGCTGGTGGATAATCCTAATCAGAGGCCATCACAGGTACCTGAACCTTACTTAACTAGTTGGGCATCGTCAAGCCTAAACTGGAGTAATGCGTCTCAGGCAGGCCATATGGCTCTTGAAAAAGTCCACTTGAAAAGGTGGTGCCTGAAGTTCCTACCAGCATCAGTGACTTCAGTCTTTAGCAGAGGAGGAACAGGTTTTTGCCCCATGCCTGCGATCAGGGGGCTGTTTGATATTGTTGGCCCTACCAATCTCAATAAACCTAATTTCTTTAAAAATCCTACTAATCATTTTCTCTCTGCAGGAACGTGAGGACATTACATAGAGATTATTCTCTTGATGTCCTCATGCAGGAATTCCAGTGCTATAACCTAGATATTCTAGGCTTCCAAGAGACCAGATGGACAGTAAAAGTGAGATACTTAAAAATAACTTTAAATTTCTCTTTACACGGAGGGAGAACGGAAAGCATCACCAAGGCGTGGGTCTGCTGCTCAGCAGACATGCTAGTGATGCTCTTCTAGGATATGAGTGCATTAATAAAAGGTTTCTTACAGCAAAATTTCAGACAAGCATTAAAGACTTGAATGTTATCTGCTGTTATGCCCCCACTGAGGATTCTGATGAGGATGAGAAGGATAGGCTTTACGGACAACTTCAGGATATTTCGAATTCTGTCAAGAAAGGAGATATTACCCTTGTTCTTGATGACTTCAATGCCAAAGTTGGTACCAACTCTGACTTTTGGGGAGGATTAATTGGCCCTTTTAGTATTGGTAGCTGCAATGGGCAACGTCTCCTACAGGTAAGTAAACTCAATGGTTTCAGAATAACTAAGACATATTACAAACACCGCGGCATACATAAATACACATGGGTTTCACCTGATGGGCTGCTTAGGAATATGATTGATTATATATTAATTAACAGCAAATGGGCTAGTTCTATTAGAAATGGGGCGGGGTGGCTCAGTCGGTAGCGCGCCAGGCTCGTAATCTGTAATTCCCAGGTTCGAGTCCCAGCTGGGTCAGCGTTGAGATTTATCTCCGCAAAAATTCTCCGCCCTGCCCACGGTCAGTAGGGGACACCGATGGGCTTGGAAAGGCCGCCGTCCGTCGGATGGGATGTTAAGCCGTGGCCCCGTGTGTGGGAGAGCCATACCCTGTGCACGTTAAAGAACACGTTGGATGGCCTTGACGGGAGACTACCATCTGTCTCCCAACAGCTGTTCCAGTGGGTCCCCTCCCCCAACCTTCTCTGAGCCTTCGGGGTCCATGTGACCTGGCCATTTAGCCCATGGTGTGCAAAAAAGTGCCGCTCAGAGGTAAAACAACCCAACCCAACTGTTAGAAATACCAGGGCATATAGGGGAGCTGAAATTGGATCTGACCATTACCTTGTTAAAAGTGTCTTGCAACTTAAACTTAAAAAGTGTTGTGCTAGGGTTAAAAAATTTACCTTTAAATACTGAAGCTCTGAAAGACCCAGTTATAGCTAAAGCTTACGATGATAGGTTACTTAGTCATTATGAAAGTCATGGTTTGCTTAATACTGAAGTTGAGGAAGAATGGGGCCATTTTAAACAGGCTTTTTTGGAAACTAGCAGTACTCTTCTATGGAAAAAGGAGCAGAGGATACAGAATTATTTAAGTGATAAGGCACTTGAGCTTATTTCAGAAAGAAGGAACTGCAGGAATATCAATCAGTACCCTACTAGTCCTAATAGAAAGTATTACAAAGAACTTAATAATCGTGTAAAGGATCAGTTAGCTACTGATAAGAATCTTTGGATTGATGTCCTGGCTGACAAAGCTGAGTAAGCAGTTAGACAGCACAACAGCAGGGAGCTGTACCAGATAGTTAATGTTTTGTGTGGTAGAAAACAAACAGGTATACAGGGATTGAAGGATAAACAAGGTAAGGTTATAGGAGGTGAGGATTCTGTTATGGCTAGGTGGGCTGAGCATTTCAGTGATGTTCTAAACAATGTGGTTAATTCTACTCCCATTGCTTGCAATGATGATAGATGCATTGTTGCTTTAAGGTTGGCCCTATAACACAATCTGAAGTTAGTTTGGCTATTTCTAAACTTAAACTTCATAAATCGCCAGGGGTGGATGAAATTACTACAGAAATGCTTAGAGCTGGGAATGTTTCAGTTACCACTTGGATGACTGAAATATTGAATATCTTTTATGATAAAGGCATGGTTCCTAAGGATTTTACCAGATCTATTTTTATCCCTATTTTCAAAAAAAGTGATCGCAGTTCTTGTGATAACTATAGGGGTATCAGCCTACTCTCTGTTCCAGGTAAAGTTCTTTCCATGATTGTGCTTAATAGAATTAAGAATCTGGTTGACAGGCAATTGCGTGATGAGCAATGTGGATTCAGAAGTGGTAGGGGATGCGTAGATCAGATATTTTCACTTAGGCAGATTCTTGAGAAATGCTTAGAGTTTCAGAAACCTTTGGTTGCTAGCTTTGTTGATTTCAAAAAGGCTTTCGACTCTGTTGATCGTCATGATTTGTGGTTGATTGTGATATCATATGGTATACCAGACAAGTTAGTTAACATAATGAAAGCTCTCTATAATAATACTGAGCCATGTGTGAGAGTTGGTAAGGCTTGTAGCAATTGGTTTAGCATTACTTCTGGTGTTCGACAAGGGTGCATTTTGTCTCCTTTTCACTTTAGTTTGGTTGTTGATTATGTTATGCAGAATTCACTTCAAGGGAAAGATTTTGGCCTTAAATGGGCTGTAGATACGAATATTTCTGATTTAGATTATGCTAATGATTTAGCCCTTTTGGCAAATGATGTTGATGAGATGAACTCTTTCATTCGAGCTGTTGATGATACTGGTAGTAGAGTAGGTTTGGTTATAAACAGAGAGAAAACTAAAGTGATGAAAATTGGTCAGGCAGGTTGTGATTCAGTTAATCTGAACGGTTGCAGTCTTGAGCAGGTGTCACAATTTAATTACCTTGGAGCTACGTAAGAGATACTGGTGATGTGCGGCATGAGATTAACAGACGAATAGGTATTGCTGCCGGGACTTTTAAGAATCTATGGAGATTGTGGACAAATAGGTGTATACACCTAAAGACTAAAATTAGACTGTATAACAGTTTGGTTCTTTCTAGGGTTAGTTATAGCAGTGAAACTTGAACACTTTGTAAACAAGGTAACAGGAAACTAGATGCTTTTGATTCCAGATGCTTACGCAGTATCTTGGACATTAGGTGGTTTAACTTTGTAACTAATAATGAGGTTAGGCAAAGGAGTCTGCAACCTCCTTTAAGCAGCATATTGTGCAGAGAGAGACTCCGCTGGTTTGGCCATGTTGCCCATATGGATAATTATAGATTGGCGAATAGGGTTATGAACAGTGTGCCTAGAGGCCTCAGAAGGAGGGGGAGACCTAGGATGTGGTGGGCAGACAATGTCAAACAGGACCTTGTTAGAATTGGTGTACAGTGGCCGGATGCAGCAGATGTAGCTCAGGACAGATATGCTTGGAGAATTAAACTGCGTGGTCTGGTTGGACCTCCGTAGCCCATGGCTGCTTGAGGATGATGATGATGATGATGTGACAACACAAGCCAGTAATGCATCTATCGTTAGTGAAAACAATGGGAGTAAAAATAATCACATTATTTAGAACATCTCTCAAATGATAAGCCCACCTAGCCATTACATAGTCCTCACCTTCAACCACCTTCCTATGTTTATTGCTTAATCAATGTGTATCTATCTGTTTCTTCCCACTTAAAACATTAATAATCTGGTACAACCCTCTGCTGTTGTGCTGTCTATCTGCTTCCTCTCCTTTGTCAGCCACGCTATCAAGCCAAAGTTTCTAATCAGCCATTAACTGATCTTCACGTTTATTAAGCTCGCAGTTAATGCCTTCTGTTAGGATTAGTAGGGTGTTGATTCGTATTAATCTTGCAGTTCCTTCTTTCAGAAATAAGTTCCATAGCCTTACCAGTAAAATAATTTTGTTTCTTCTCTTCCCTTTTACCTAAAAGAGAAAATGTAAACTGATCCCATTCTTTCTCAACTTCAGCAGTAACCAAACCACTATTGTCATATTGACTAAGTAGCCTGTCATGGTATATTTGGATATTTCTGGATCTTTTAGGTATTCATTGTTATAGCTAACTTTTTTTTTACCTTAGCACAACATTTCTTACTGCTTAAACTTCAGCTGCAAAACACTTTTGAACAGATAATGATCCGACTCAATTTCGGCTACCCTGTATAATCTGGTATTCCTAACTGAACTAGCCTATTTGCTGTCAATTAAAATATAAACTATCATATTCCTGTGCAACCCATCAGGTGATTTCCATGTATATTTATAAATGTCCCAGTGTTTATAGTATGTGTTAGTTATTCGCAAACCATTAGGTTTACTTACGTTTAGGAGACATTGCCATTGGAACTACCAATGCCAAAGGGAAATAAAAGTGCTGCTCAAAGATTAGAGTTAGTACCAAGTTTAGCATTGAAGTGACCTAGCACAAGAGAAATATCTCCTTTCTTCACAGAACTCAAAATATCTTGAAACTGGCTGTAAAACATATCCTTCTCATTCTCATCAAAGTCCTGTCTGGGGGCATATCAACAGATGACACTCAAGTCTTTAACTTTTGTTTCAAAATTTTCAGTAAGAAATCTCTCATTAATGAACTATTTTCCTAGAAGAGCATCACTGGCATGTCTGCTGAGAAACAAACCTACCCCTGGGAGATGCTTTCCATAATCCCTGGCTGAAAAGAGAAATTTCAAGTTATTTTTAATCATCTCACCTTTACTTGTCCATCTGGTCTATTGCAAGCCTAGAATATCTAGGTATGAATGCTAGAATTCCTGCATGAGGACATCAAAAGAATAAACTTTATGTAATGTCCTCACATTCCACAAATTTGCACAGAGAAAATGATTAGTAGGATTTTTAAAAAAGCTAGGTTTATTGAGATTGGTAGGCCAACAATATCAAACAGCCCCCTGATCGCAGGCATGAGGCAAAGACCTGTTCCTCTTCCACTAAAGGCTGAAGTCACCGATGCCTGTAGGAACTTCAGGCACCACATTTTCAAGTGGTGCTTTCGAAGAGCCATGTGGCATGCCTGAGACACGTTATTTCACTTTAGAATTGACGATGCCCAACTAGCTAAGTGAGGGTTAAGGTACCTGCAATGGCCTCTAAGCAAGATTATCCACCAGCTTTTATAAGATATCCCATGCCTCTGTTCACTTAGGGCTGGCAACCCAGAAGCAAACAGAAAACATAGTGGCAGATTCTCCCTCAACAGAGGCACACCAATGCAGCAAGTCCAGGATCCATAATCAAGCTCAAATCCATAAACCAGTCCAGTCTATTGTGTACAAATGATCAGCACCAGGACTCTGTGAAGTTGACCACTCCTCAGTAGATTTGGAAAAAAGAAAAAGTGGCTACGGATGACAGATCAGTAGCCCACACTGAGTTGGCAGCCTTCCCCTTCTGTTCCCTTCCAAAAGAGAGTATCTCTTTTGAAAGGTACTAACAGCCTGCACCATGAGAAGGTGAGGTCGGACATTAGGTGCATCAGTTCTGTGCATCACACTGGGGATTGGTACAGAGCTCTCCTTCCAGTTTTTGCCTAACTACCCTTTACAAACCCGAATATTGTCACAATGTATTAAATATAGGAATATGGACTTTTGATGGTGGAATGTGAACGTCATGAAGTTTCCTTTGGAAACAACGAAACTGATAATTAGAAAACTTTTTAGTGTGATTTTAAACAATGAAATATTATAATTTGCATTTTCGAATATTTAGTAATTTCAATATAATATCTTTACAGATTACTTAAAATGAAAATCACAACTGTAACCAGTTTTACAAATAATATGTACAGAACCGAAATTTGAAAAATTTCTGATATCTTTTGAGGGATATTCCACAGACAGCAATAATATACCCACTTTTCCTGAGAGGTGTGTGGAAAATGAAAGTACTTCAAATTAAGAATTAGAAAACAAATACTTTTGTGTTGTATAATTACTAATAAAATACTATTTGTATTTTTCCCATCATTTATCTTGCTAAAATTAAAACTTTTAAGGAATGAAACATTAGGGAAAGGGAAAACTTCATTCTCTTTGAAAACGAGATTCTCATATGCACCACAGGCGATATTCGTTCTTCTACCTAAGAATGTTTTTCTTTTTCTATTGGCTCTTTAACAATATAGATTTATATCTAGAGGCTTCTTAGGAATGTACATTTTATGCCAGTGGCTCTTTAAAGATAGTTTTTTTTTCTCCTGGCTTTTAATAATGTAGTTTATTCTAGTGGCTATTTATGAATATATATTTTTTTTTCTAGTGACTCTTTAAGAATATTTTTAATTTCTTTATTCTGGCTACATTTCAGGACCTTTTTTTCTAGTGACATTTTATGGATACAGTTTTCTTGATGGTTATTAGCTAACATTCATTTACCACCTCTCTAGATGGTGTAATGGTGGCACATTCGATCAAAGAAAGAACACAGCAACGGACTTTCCAAGTCCATCACTCTCCGCTTTCTCACCACAGCAGGGTAAGAGGGGGAAGGGGGAGAATCTAAATGTTTGTACAGTTGCGACTAGAGACTGCAAATGGCATATTGCAAGCCTGGCTGCAATCTGCGACTAGTTAATTGGATTACTAAACACTTTTCATCCTCTTTGTTTTAATTTTGTTCATTGTATAGATTTTGCTTATTCATCTGTCTGATTACATTATTTCATTTCTAGGTATATATAGCCAAGTACTTAAAACTAAGAAGCTTGCAATAAAGATACATGTAAATGAACAATGACAGAAAGCAGAAAATTAGAGAAGTTGTAAAACATTCATTTAAACATTTGGTAGACACTAATCTACTTACTGTTCGAAATTCTATACGTTCAAAAGAATAAATTCTAAGTGTTTGCACATTTATATTTTCCTTGCACAAAAATTTATATGCCTCATTATTCATGAAAATGGAACATATTTTGGCAAATTGACCCAATATGTGTCATGTTTTCAAAACTGAAAGATGTGCATAAAATATCGTGAAAATGACACTGAATAAATTAAAATCTAAATTGCTTTAGGTGGAGCAAAAAAAAATAATGTTTCTTATTTGTCATATAGGACTTACAAGAAGGCAAAGAAATGCTTTATATTTGTGAGAAAGTAGAAAAATTGAAATCAGATTTGGAACTATTACTGTGACCAGAACAAACTCTCTTGTGCGTAGGAAGTTTTTCCAGAAAGAAAGATATGAAGAGCATTTCTCAGATAACATGCAGAAATTTTACCATGTCATATTATGTAATGGAGAATATTGATTGAACAGTACCTCTATTCTAATATATAGGAAAGTCATATCGGTGAAATATGCAATGAAAGTTTCAAAACCAAGCTTCTGCTCTAATACCAGTTTTTACAAACACAATACATAAGACAACCAAATCTTCAGAGTCCAATAACATTTACATGCCCAGGTAAAGCAGTACTAAAATTGGGTATAGAAAACTTTGCTTAAAATCTTTTATTTGGCATAAAGAGAGGACATATATCAGTGAAGTATAGAACAGAAATTTTGAAACAAAGCTTGTGATATTTTTTATTTTACTTGCACATAATACAGGCCTCATATATGTGAAAAATGCAAAAATTCATTTAAAACAAAGCAGAATCCTGAATACCATTTTCAATACCACAAAAGAAAAAGAAAACTGCTTTATACATAAAAATATATTAGTGAACAAAGCTCATTTATGGTCTATTATCTGTTGCACAGAAGAAAAGACACATCTCTGTTAAATGTGTAGTGAAAAATTTGCACAAAAAGCTCACCCAAATCATTATTTGGCACATACGATAGAGAAGCTTAATGAGTGTGAAATATATAACTAGGAATTTGCTGAAAAATGGTTCATAAAAAAAGATTCATAATGTGATATGCAAAAATAGAAAACCACATATTTTAAACGTGTAAACATAGATTTTTCAAGTAAAGGATGGTCGAAATTTATTATCGAAGAGACACAGAAGAGAAGCCACATATCCCTGAAATGTATAACAAGAAATTTCATATGCAGATTTAAGGACTACTTTCTGACTCACGCAGGAAAAAATCTGCACATTTTAAAAATGAGTAAAAAGGAATCATCAGAGAAGTCTGATTCTAGGTGTTACTTTATTAAACATAGGACAACAGAGGAAATGCCACATGTATGTGAAATATGCAATAAGAGATATGAACATAAATCTTCCCTTATGAATCATGTCCTTACACACACAGGGGAAAAACCACATGTATGTGAAACATGTAATAAGAAATTTGCACAAAAATCTTCCCTTATGAATCATGTTCTGATACACACAGGGAAAAAACCACATGTATGTGAAATATGTAATAAGAAATTTAGACAGATGTCTCATCTTAGGGTGCATTTTCTGACACACACAGGAGAAAAATCGCATGTATGTGAAATATGTAATCAGAAATTTAGACAGATGTCTCATCTTAGGGATCATTTTCTTACACACACAGGAGAAAAACCACATTTATGTGAAATATGTAATAAGAAATTTGCACAGAAATCTACACTTAGGAACCATGTTCTGACACACACAGGGGAAAAACCATATGTATGTGAAGTATGTAATAAGGAATTTCCACAGAAATTTGCACTTAGGAACCATTTTCTGACACACACAGGGGAAAAACCACATATATGTGAAATATGTAATAAGAAATTTGCACTGAAATTTACACTTAGGGAACATGTTCTGACACACACAGGAGAAAAACCGCATGTGTGTGAAATATGTAATAAGAAATTTGCACTAAAATCTACTCTTAGGACACATGTTCTGACACACAGGGAGAAAACTGCATATATGTGAGATATGTAATAAGCAATTTGCAGTAAGGTCTATTCTTGTGTCCATTGTCTGACCCATACAGGGGTAAAACCGCATGTATGTGAAATATGTAATAAGAAATTTGCACTGAGATCTACCCTTAGGTGCCATGTTTTCACACACACACATGGAGAAAACTACTTATATGTGAAATATGTAATAAGCAATTTGCACTGAAATCTAATCATAAGGTTCATTGTCTGACCCATACAGAGGTAAAACTGCATGTATTTGAAATATGTAATAAGAAATTTGCGTTGGGTTGTTTTACCTCTGAGCGGCACATTTTTGCACACCATGTGCTAAATGGCCAGGCCACATGGACTCTAAAAGCTCGGAGAAAGTTGGAGGAGGGAACCCACTGGAACAGCTGTTGGGAGACAGATGGTAGCCTCCCATCAAGGCCATTCTGTGTGTTCTTCAACGTGCACTGGTTATGACTCTCCCACACATGTAGCCATGGCTTAACATCCCATCTAATGGAAGTTGGCCTTTCCAAGCCCATCTTTGTCCCCTACTAACTGTGGCAGGCGAGGAATTTTGCAGAGAAAAATCTCAACATTGACCCAGCTGGGACTCAAACCTGGGAACTACAGTTTATGAGCCTGGCCTGCTACCGACTGAGCCACCCCTGCCCCACACAAATATGAACCTCAGAACCATTTTCTAACAAACACGGGGAAAACCCATATGTATGTGATATATGTAAAAGGAAATTTGCACGCAAATATCAACTTCAGAATCATTTTCTAACACAGCAGAAAATCCATATGTATGTGATATATGTAATAAGAGATTTGCATGCAAATTTGAACTTCACAACCATTTTCTTATACACAAAAGGAAAACCCATATATATGTGTGATCCTTGAGTGAGGTGACACTATGTGGTGACTACTTCAGTCACATAAGGTATTCTCATAGTGCCCACTCAACTGATGAAGTCTCTATGACTCACAGTGTCCATCTTCTTTCACCTTTTCACATAGTGTTGCTTCACTAAAGAAGGAGCACTGTCCTTACTCTGAAAAGCTTCCGAGTTTTCTCCTAAAACCTTTTAACCTGCAATTAGTTTGATGCAAAAACTTAAAAAATTTATTGCTCAATGACAAAGAATTTTAATTGGTTAATTTTTGAGCAAGAAGGTTTTTAATTGTGTATTTGAAGAGTGTTATTTAGTCCTCCAAATATCATTTGGCCACTGCAGATTAATTTTAATGAGGTTAGTTTGAAACTGCCCACCTCATTGTAATCTAAGTTATTTAGGTACACTCCATTATCCTATATGCAAATCTACAGTTATGTATGTGGGCAACATAGCTGAACAAATGACCAATCACTTGTACACTGCTACTTTAAAGGATTTCTGCCTAGCATCATCTTTGCTTAGTTCAAACTACATAAATCTCAAAATATTGTGTTGACTGAGAATCATTTAAGGTATGAGGTGTAATTTAATATATGAAAAGTAATAAAGTATGCAAATTTAAAATTCAGAACCCCACTGCACATAAATGCATTTACTGTTTATGAAACTATTTTCTTTGGATTTAAATTTAATGAGGCTTTATTTGAGAAATGAATTTTTTTCCTCAACTGATGTTTATGTTTAAATAAACTCCCAGTATATATTTTTGTTTAATAATAAAAATATTTGTTCATTAGTAATGTATATATGAATTTATATATTAATTTTAGCATAAAGTAAATATTATAATTAAAGATATTTCCATTTTAATATGGAATTGCAGAATATAGTACTTTCAAATCCCATAGAGAAAATGGTCTGATTATTTATATTCTGAAAAAGTTTGGATTTTTATATTTAAAACAGTTTATGAATAAGGTTTTTAAGTTGACAAATTTTGGAAGATTTAATAACAAATTCAATAAAAATAGGCTTATGCATTTAAAATGAAAATTCAGTACACTCATAGTTGTCTTAATAGTGGGTGTCATAAATTATTAACATATTTTTGGAGTTGAATCTTTACTATTGTGAGAAATCACTGGAAAGCATTTTAATGTAGGTGTATTATACATGATTTATCCACCAAAGTTCAAAGTGTTTTTAAAATCTACCATTCTGACTCCTACACTGTTGACTTTGTTTCGTTAAGCAAATTTTTTTTTATTTTTGTGGAATGAGAATTTTTTTAACGTAAAACAGCTATTTTCTGAATCTCACAAATGTGTTTTTTGCAGTTTAAATGCTGCTATTGCATATAATGTTTATTGTTTTATCCATAAAATGTTTTCTATTATTTTCAATGCAGTATAAATAAACTTTCAAAATCTTGTAATTGTTTCTTATTGTCGTATTCAATGAAACACATAAATAGTTCTGCTCTACAGTAATTCTGTATGGAAATATTCATTACATTAAAAAAAAACAATATAAATTCCAAATAGCTTAAATGGACTTTTTCTTAGTCGTAAAAAAAAAATCTTTCCGTATATAACGCACAGTGAAACTGAGTATAGCATGTGAAAAGTAGGCTTGATTGCAGCGGCAGACGGTTTCTTTTGCAAGGAACAACATGTCTACCGCCCTGCTGGGTCAGCATCATGACCTTCGATAGAGAAAGCCCGTTAGGGCACAGAAAAGGGATCTGATACACAGCTTTCCTTCGGAGCCCACCAGTGTCCCGTTTTTCTTCAAAGCCAACGTGAGCGGGATACCCAGATTTCAAAACATGAATACTGATCTGCCCCCTGGAGGTTTTTTTTATACCAAGCTACTATTATATATCGTTACGACAGAGGAACGAACAATAATAAAACTAATGTGATGTATCATTTTATTTCAGCGTGAGAATTACGTCACTAAAGACTTTGAACGAACTTAGAAATAAGAGAATTGTAATTTAGAAGAATTAGTCTGTGTGAAGGAAAAAGTAGTTTGTCTTTGTGCACTAGAGTATAAAGAAGAAATGTTTTTATTTGGTGTGTGCGAGGGAGGTTAAATAAGTTTATAAGTGTGTATCTTTTTAATGAACTAGTGAAAAAAATGAAGTTCATCGCCTTGTTCATGGTGATCAACGCCTGAAAAGAATTCGTTCTGTGAAGCCAGTATCCTTAGCCGCAGTTTTGGAATGATGATGAATAAAACTTCAGAAGGAACTCCTTTGGTGTGTTGGCTTATTTTACCTCGGAGCGACACATTTTTGCACACCATGGGTTAATAGCCAGGTCACATGGACCCAGAATGCTCAGACAAGGTTGGGGGAGGGGACCCACTGAACAGCTGTTGAGAGACAGATGGTAGCCTCCCATCAAGGCCATCCAGCATGTTCTTTAATGACCAGAGGGTATGGATTAACGACAAACGGCAGCTTTTCCAAGCCCATCAGTGTCCCCTACTGACCGCCCCCTCGGTGTCAGCGCCTGTACGTGGTGAGGGAGTGAAGGTTCCGCTGAAGGAGTGAGGGAGTGAAAGAGTGAAACTGAAGGAGTGAGGGAGTGAAGGTCCCTGTGAAGGTTCCGCTGGCTTGGTTACCTTCACAAGGTCCTAAATGCTCGCCCACGTGTTTGCCGTGCACGGAGACCTGTGTTCCGGTAAAGGAGGATCCTGGTAGTTGCTCAGTGGTCCCTGTCTTCTCTCCTCAGCTCATGACTGGCGTGGTCCCAATTGGCCGTCTTGCCATTGGGGAGCATGTCCGTCGCGGGGCTGGGCAGCGGATTCTGGCGCCTCCGCTATACACTGCTTTGGCCTCTGCTTCTGGTAAATGGGAGCTGCTGGGGTGGCCCCCCCAGGAGCAATTGGCTGGTGGGCAGGTCCTGCTAGGGTCAACCATGCAGAGCGGTGAGTAACCTTGCCCATGGTCCGGGTACAGGTTTACAAGTTTCCTCACAGATTATTTTCCTTTTGTCGTTATCCTTTCTTTGTGAGGCCAGTTTGGCCATTCACAATTTTGTTATTTTACGCCTTGTTTCATTTGTGTAGAATGTTTTTGTTCTGCAGATTTCTCTTTTTATTTTCCTTCTATTTATTTGTGAGGGCTTGGCTCACTGTTTGTGTGGGCATAGTGCCTGCGTAGCCCTGGCGCCCGACTGGGCGTCCCCTTGTTGGGCTCCGTGGAGGGTGGGGACAGTGGGCACTGACCCACACAAAACAAACCATGATCTCTTTTGTTGCGATCTTATGCAACCACGGAAATTCCCGGTTCCGTCTCACGACACTACCTGGATATGAAAAGCCACGACTATCTAGAGCCGGGGGCAAGGAATACGCCCTATAGGCGCACCTCAACCCCAGCCTCACATGGCAGCAGTCCTATAGAAGAAGAGCTGACCACCGGAATAAACCTAACTTTAATCGTTCCCCGGTTAGCCATGAACAAAGATATATAGATCTAAGTTCGATCGGCACCCGGGGTGGAGACTCTTAGTAAGACCCAGACTTTGGTGAGGGCTCTGGCCTACTAGGAGCAAACCCGTTCTGCTGAGCCCTCGAACAGCTCATGCAGAGCTCCTGATAGGTGAGGTCTCGGATGCTGTCACCGACCAACCGGTTGGCAGCATCGTCGACCTCGGTTGGCTTTGGCAATGCTCCAGCTGGGGACCCAATCCGTCCAGCAAAGCCTTCAGCTGGTTTGCTGGGCCCTAGGCCCCACCACCACGACAAGGTGGTCCCTATTGGGGGGGAAAACAAACCATGAGAGAGAATGAAGAAATTAATGCGATCTCTGCCAACAAGAGGGCTCGACATGAGCCCCCATCTTCCTCATTGTCTACGTTATCTCTGCCGTCGTCTTCTGTGTCTGTATCTTCGTTCCCAAAGTTCCTGATCATCCACTCCATGGGTGATCAGGTACTTGGGAACATGTCCCCATTTTTCGTTAATAAAGGTATAAAAGGTCTTGCGGGAGAGCCAAAATCCGTCAAGCGCTTACGATCTGGTGACTTGTAGGTTGGGACCGCTTGTGTCAAACACTAGGAACTGCTCCTGAAAGTCAAGGACATTGGTGGGGTGGCTGTTGAAGTCACTCTCCATAAAACTTTGAATTCCTCTCGGGGTGTGATCACTGAGTGGGGCCTCCTCAATGTCACTGAGGAGGAAATCCTCTCAGAACTCACACCTCAAGGAGTAACAGCGGTCCATGGGGTTTCAACACGCCGTGATGGGAATTGACACCCACCCGAGTGCTGATTGTCACCATTAACTCGCCACGCCTGCCTTCCTCCATCAAGGCAGGTTACTTACATTGTGAGGTTGAGCCATATATCCCAAACCCTCTGCGCTGTTTTCAGTGTCAGATATACAGTCATGCCCGCACAGCATGCAGGGGCAAACCCACCTGTGCTCGCTGTGGCAATAAGGATCATCTTGATCCTGACTGCACAGCAGGAAAGGCATGCTGTGTGAACTGCAGTGGCAAACATCCGGCGTACTCCCGCGACTGTCATGCACGACTGAAGTGGAAGGAGGAAAAGGAGGTACAACGCCTCAAAGTCATGAACAACATCTCATATGCTGAAGCGAGAAAGCTTGCTGCACCGCCCGCCCCACCTGGCAAGGTTTCCTATGCCAGTGATGTCATTGGAAAGTCCATCGTTCCAATGACTTCGGTTGCAGTGCAGACTGACATCAGTGTACCACCTACTGAGTATTTCTCGCCAGCTGCGAAGTACCTCCTCACACAGGCAAAACCGAGGGTGGTGTCGACTTTGACATCTACCCTGGTTTCCATTCCTGCAGCTCAGCCTTCCACCTCCACCGGAAGGCCTCCTCCTCCCCGTTCTCAGACAGCAAGACCTTCAAAACCTAAGGGGCCCCCACTGGGACCCAAAAAGAAACTAATCACTCCTCCACAAAGGGCGGTCACTGATCCATGCCCCTCGGACGATTCTGAGGACATGGATACCGACCATCCCCTACTCATTAAACCGTCCTCTGTGGCAGTTGAATAGGAATTCGGCGTCTGCCCACTCTTCTAAGTCCTGAGATGGCCACACTCCTACAATGGAATTGTGGATTCCAGAGGAATCTTGACGACATCAAGGCCCTCCTTCAGGCACACCAGCCCATCTCTGTGTGCCTGCAGGAGACATACTAGCAGCCAGTCACAGATCCCACCCTTTTCACTGGTTTGCTGGGATCGGGATGGAGATGGTCCAGCTCGCGGGGGGGGGGGGGGTCGCCATCCTCGTGAGCAACCATTCTCCATTCCAGGTCATACCCCTCACCACCGACTTAGAGGTGGTAGCCATCCATCTCTTTGTGGGGTTCTTGCTGACTGCTCTGTATATCTTCCACCTGGGAGCATCATCTTCCAGGATAACCTTGATGATCTCGTCTCGCAGCTGCCGTTGCCCTTCTTCATTATTGGGGAGCTCAACGGACACAGTCCACTTTGGGGCAGTGCTGACACCAACGGGAATTGCGGGGTCCTGGATCCTTCTCTCTCCCTGTTGACTGGTCAGTACTTACTTTCACTCCCCAACCAGCTCTTTCACTGCCATTGACCTTACCATCTGCTCCTCCTCGATCCTTCCACTCTTTACATGGGAAGTCGAGGAAAAGCCGTGTGGAAGCTTCACCTTGCTGTGCACTCTTCTCGTGCCTCTGCTGTAGGGCCGGACAAATGTCCACCTCCCTGTGGTGTGCACCATCTCCCATGGGGGGCCTTGCAGCCCTTCACGTGTCTCGCGGTGGAGGCTTGATCTGGCTGACTGGGGTGGTTTCAAGCTGCTCTCTGAGCTCGATGACCACTCTGTCAGCCAGGTGCCAATCAATGTGGCAGTAGCGGAGATAACGGACTGTATAGTTGATGCAGCTGCATCAACAATTCCTCAAACTTCTACACGGTTTCCTCGCTTTCCGAAACCGTGGTGGAATCCAGATTGCACCACATCTTGTAAGGCTCAGAACTAGGCTTGGGGGGTGTTTCGGAGATATCCGACGACCCCCAACCTCAAAAAGTTCAAATGCCCCAGGGCAAAAGCTCGTTTCGTCCGACGCCAGAACCAGAAGGAATCTTGGATCAAGTATACGACTTCTATCACCTGCACGACTAGTTCTAAGGTCGTGTGGGATAAAGTCCGGAAGATGAGTGGGAACTACACGTCCCACTCGTTATCGATCCTGGAGCACAATGGACAGGCAATTGCCGACACTCTGGGGGAGTCATTCTCTTCCATCTCCTTGTCTTCCTCTTACTCCCCCGAGTTTCTGGCCCAGAAGGGCAGGGCGGAACGCTCTCCGCTGTCTTTCCACTCGGATGGCCTGGAGCCTCACAACAGGCCATTCACAGCAGAGGAGATTCACTTTGCTCTGCACTCTTCTCGTGCCTCTGCTGTAGGGCCGGACAATGTCCATCATGCCATGCTCCAACATCTCTCACCATCGAGTAAGGATTGGCTGTGTCATGCCCACAGCGAATTCCTCCTGTGGACACGACTTTGGGAGCCAGATCGAGAACACTAGCCGTTGAGCCAGCCGCCATGTTCAAATTCGGCGGAGCTAACTGCAGCAGAGGTCAAGATGACCCACTGCCCCCCTCCCCGCGGCTGATCGCGGACGGCGCTCACGCTTTGACCCATGCCAAGGACCCCGGAGAGAGGAGGGGGGCGCTCCCCTTTGATCTTCGAAAGTTCGACCAATGAGGTAAAAACACATCTCACTGGGGTAAACGATTGGTGGCGAGGTCTAGAACTAAAGAGGAGAGACTTTTCCTCGCCAGTGACGACGACGTTTTTTTCTGCTTCTGCTTCGGGTCAGCGAGATGGGCGGACGTGCCTCGTGAGTGCTCTGCAAAAAGTCCAAATTCTGCAGACAAAGAGAGACGCTGATGGCGAAACATCGACTGAAACAAAGAACGAGGTAGGGAAATTATTTTCAACATTATGGGCTCTCATTCACTTATGCAGTGTCCAGCCTCCGTCACCATACTCCCATAGTGAACTGGTCGTTTTTAACGCTTGTAACGTTTTTAACCGAGTTCTGGCCAAAAAGGGACTATGAACATTTCTCGGCCCAAACGAACTTTGGCGTCTATTACGGGTCGGAGGGACCGAGAGACCTGCACAGCGAGTGTCTAGTAAGAACTTTCCCATATGAGGGATATTATCGGCCTCTGTAATTATAATGATTGTATGATTTTATGATTAGTTAAGGGATCGTGAAAATAAAATGTTTGTTTGTAACCCCTATGTTTTGTTCAGTTACATACCAGCATGGGGGGGGAGATTTCTGGCAACATGCATTGGCCGCCTAATGAACGCACTTTGGTTAAATGAGCGAAGGAAGAAAAAAACCTGGTTATATCGACAGGGTAGATAAAAATAAAATACACAACGCAACCATCCACGTATTTTGGGGAATTGAAAATATATGCTGATTTCTCCCCTAGTTGAAGCCACCCTATCTCCCAGAGCTCCATGGGGTGCACAACAAATTGGTCTCCGTGACCAGGATCTGTCGAACCTGTAATGTTATTGCGGATTGTTACTGGAAAATTATTGCAGATTACTAATGTAATGTTATTGCGGATTGTTAATGGAAAATTATTGCAGATTGCTAAGGTAATGTTATTGCGGATCTCTAGTGTAATGTCACTGCAAATTGTCATGTTTATAAGTTATTGCAGGCAAATGTTGAGAATATAAATGGAAAATCTGAAACGTTTAATATGGAATGATGTATGGTTATGTGGAGACAGGCGGCGCTAGAAACTGCTAGTGTTAAAAGTGGAATATTGTACTATGTTAAACTGTGTATATCTAGTAAGCAATTTTTGAACTAGTTAGAGTGACATATATGTTCTTAGGCAGGATTTTCAGAGGCATCTGTGATAAAAAAAATGTAATATTGATTTCCATAAAATATTATGCATAATGAATTATGTGTGGTAATAATTTTAAGAAAGTAGATCAGGCCCAGGAGTAGTGCTGTACAGAAGGATTTTTAAGAGATTTCAACTAGGGACTGCTACATTATTTCTGTTAGCTAGGAGTGATAATCTGTTTATGTTACTATTAGAATTGCATTTTTGTACTACACCTCCCTGCACTTTCGGAAGGATACAACAAATTCGAGCACCATAACAACATTCAGTACACTCTTTACTCGATAGAAGGCCATGGATAGTCAGGACGCGAGTGCGCCACCCATCCAGGAGCCGTCCCTGACGGCGGGACCCTTCCTAGCGGGGTTTGTGAATTTAGTGAACCCAGCCGTCCCATGGCCGAGTGGTTAGCGCGCTTGGCTACTGATCTAAGGGACCTGGGTTCGAGTCCCGGGTTAAGGCATGGATGTATGTGTCGTTTTTCTGCTGAGGTCCTGCCATCCTCTCAGATCTTCTACTGTGGCATATAAACTGACAGGCTCCTGTCAGACCTCTGTGGCAAGCAGCTGCTTGAGGGGGTATTTATTTATTTTTTTTTTTATACGAAGGAGATAGCAGCCGTACTGCAGCAGCATTTTTCGAGCAAGTACAGGGAGTAGGAAAAATTGCACGATGGCAGCCGAGCAAGATGGCCATTATTGCCTGCTCGAAGTTGCGAGGAGCAGCCGCGGAGTTTGTTAATCAATCGCCAGAGCTGAGGAACGAAGAAGATTTTAGTACTTTCAAGAGAGCAGTGTTAGAAAGATTTGACAGTGAGACCCCATTAGCCACCCGCTTGCACGAGTTCAAAAGTTCTCGGCAAGCTGCGGACAAAACTGTCAGAGAGTATGCTACCCCCATTCGAACCCGAGCCTATCAGTTCTTGGGAACTGCCGGGAGGAGCACGGACAAAGATGAACAAGGAATAGGCAATCAGATGCACCTTGCCCAATTTGTGGCAGGTCTGGTCCCGCGACTCAGAAGTTTTGTGCTGTCCCATAACCCCAGCACTTTTGAGGAGGCTTTGGATAAGGCCATATTGGAGGAAGGCAACGAACATGCCGCAGGACGAACGGCAGCCATACGGGCGCTTTGCGAGGAAATGCCCACAAGGCCCATGGAGTCGAACCCTCTGCCCCAGCTCCAGGACCTGTTGGCAGCCCTTCCGCTGTGCCAGATCCAGGCAGATTTAGTACGTTTGGGGGAGCGCCTTCACCAGATTGAAGGGCAGCAAGAACGAAATCGCATCAGTCGACCCCAGCAACGGCAGCCCCTCTGGGCAGATCAACGGGGCGTCATGTGTTTTGCGTGCAGTGGAGTGGGACATTACGCCCGCCAGTTTGCTTTGCCCCTTACCCCACGTGGCCCGCGATACCAAACGCAGCGAGCCCAGCCCCAGGATCATAACCAGGCGACCCCACGGAGAACCCGCTGGACGAGCAGCAATTGATCCCCTGTCTCTCCCCCCAGCAAGCCCGAGATCAGCGCAGAGAGGAGATAGAGCACGCCAACTGTCCTAAGGCTCCTTTAAACTGGAACAGGAGGGAAACCCCGGATGCACTTCCCAGAGTCCCCTCGAAGCGTTAGCCGTCCACATTACGTTGTGTGCCATCTTAAGCAGTGATGAAAATTCACCCATTATGTCTGGTCGCATGGAGGACACAGAGGTGTTGGCCCTCGTCGATACCTGCGCCACTGTGTCCGTCATGAATAGCCGGTGTTTCCAGCACGTGAAGAGCCGATTCCTCCACAAAATGGTCCCTCCTCAGCACCAATTGAAAACAGTAGATGGACACCCCCTTCTGGTGCTAGGCAGATTCATGGTGACCCTCACATTCATCGAGATTAGTTTTGAGCACCCGATGGTAGCCCTCGATATTGACACTCCACAATATGACATGATAATGGGATACGATATCCTCAAAAAGCACCGATTCGTTATAGATTGTCATCAGGCACACTGCAAAGGAAACAGGACAAGGAATCGAACCATAGGAGCACCCCCTCACCTTGCCCGCCTACCCTGCCCAGGAACAAATTTCACCTCCCCTCCCCTACACCCACGTACATTAGGCGCATGGTGCAGAAGCTTTGTGTCCCTCCCCGAGCTGAGTGCATAGCCCTCGTCGAGTGTTCTGCCCCCCAGCTCCGAGGCTGCACGATCTTGGCTCAGCCACATGAGCGCTGAAAACTGGTTCCCTGCGCGTGGCTCATTCAATGAACTGTGTGGACGGTAGTGGCCGACTTAACGTACGGGTTGCCAATACCTCCTTGGCCCCCATCTGCCTGAATAAGAGTATGTGCATTGCCCGGCTGGAAGCACTTGATGCTGAACAGGTAGAGCCCCCTAGTGTTCCCCTGAAAAGGAGAAACGTGCCCCTGTCCCTGGAGGATTTCCAGTTGGACCATCTTGGGCCCCGAGAGAAGAATAAATTGGGGAAATTATTGACGAGAAATAGGGATGTTTTTGCGAGAGATGTCAGCGAATTGACCGGCACAGACGCCGTGTACCATGAAATCCACCTCACCGACGACCGCCCCGTGAGACAGCGGGCATACAGGGTGCCGTTCGCGCTGCAGGGCGAATTGGACTGACAGGTGGATGAGTTGTTAGAGCAAGGGATAATAAGAGAAAGCGCCTCTCCTTTTGCGTCACCCATCGTTTTAGTGAAGAAGAAAGACTCTACATACAGATTCTGCGTCGACTACAGGGCACTAAACGCCAAAACGTTCCCAGATTCGTACCCCCTCCCCCTCATCAACGAAATTATCGACCAACTGGCTCATGCCAAATTGGCAGTACGTGGCAGTATGTGGCAGGTTCCCGTTCACCCACGTGACGTGGAGAAAACGGCATTCATTAGCAGGAAAGGGTTATTTGAGTTTAACTACTTACCATTTGGACTGAAGAACAGTCCTGCTACTTTCCAGCATTTACTGGACCACGTACTAATGGGAATGCGACAAGAGCAAGTTCTCGTATACCTCGACGACATAATGGTGGCCTCCCAGACATTTGAACAACACGCTGAATGGTTACAGAGGGTATTTGACCGCCTAAGGGCCTACAATTTAAAGTTGAAGCCAGCGAAGTGTCAATTCATGAAGGAATCCCTCATGTACCTAGGACATTTGATTTCCGCAGAAGGGGTCCACCCGGACCCGCGGAACGTCCAAGCCATCGAAGAATTCCCCCGCCCCGTAGTGTTCGAAACGTTCGAGCCTTCCTAGGCCTAACTGGCTACTACCGACGTTTCATCGATCACTACGTCGACCTCGCGGCTCCCTTAGTTCATTTGGTGAAGAAGGACACTAGTTTTAAATGGTCCCCTGAAGCTGAGGAAGCGTTTGAAGTGTTAAAGAGAAAGCTAATGACAGAACCCCTTCTCCTCTACCCCGACTTTGGACGGAAGTTTTTCCTGTCAACTGATGCGTCGGACATTGCAGTGGCCAGCGTACTCGAGCAGGAGGCAGACGACGGACTCCGTCATCCGGTCGCCTACGCCAGTCGGAAGTTGAAGCCCCTGGAAACCCGCTACTCAACGATTGAAAAGGAGGCCCTTGCCATACGTTTCGCCATTACTAAGTATTAGCCATGATCGAAGTATTTAGCTGACTGGGTGTCACGAAACAGAACACGAGTTTCTATCACCCGAGCTCCAACGGCCTCGTAGAAAAATTCAACCAGTCCATAGCCTCCATTTTGTCTCATCTGGTGGCCGACAAGAATGATGTGTGGGACGAGCATCTGCCATTTGTTTTGATGGCCTATCGGAGCGCCACCCACAGTTCCACCCATGAGACCCCCTATTTTTTACTTTATGGCCGAGACGTTGCCCTGCCTTACCAGTTGTGGCAGACGAAAGAACCCCTGACCTACACCAACACCGAGAGCTATGGCGAACAACTGACCAACCCAACGAGCTGAGCGAAGCCTATGAGTTAGTAAAGACAAATCTGGAAGCGGCAGCTGTCAATCAAGAGAAACAGAGAAGGAAAATAGCTGTGTATAAGGGAATTCGGCCCGGTGACCTAGTGTTTTTGTATAGCCCATGGGTCCCTCGCTGAAATACCAGGAAGTTATCGAGAATGTCCACGGGACCATGGCGAGTGTTGCAGTGCCTCATCGAGGTAAACTATAAAATCGCCTTGGTCACCAACCCGCACAAAATTGAGACAGTGCACGTTAGTCGACTTACGAAACTGCAGAAACGCCGCTCATATCTACTAGGCGAGCCCTCTGTTCAGGAGGAACCCCCACCGGAAACCCCAATGCCCCCATCACGACCCCTCCCTGAGCCTGAATCGGAAGAAGACGATTGGGAATCGAACCCCCAAGTCGCACAAGATAACATCGCAGGCCGTCCGGCGCCGGCTGCACGGACACGCCCTGCCGAAGCAAGCCTACCGCCACCGCCACGCGCTACAGCAGCCAGTCAGTATGAGCTACAACCATGTGGACAAGACGGGAGAGTCATACTCTCCCCGGCCCTCGCCACAGGCAAATCCTCACAAACCTTGGCTTGTTATGATGTCCACAAACCCACTGGATCCACACCCGTTTTTGAAGAATTAATAGATTGTGAATTAATTTATTGAAATAGAATTTGAATTGTAGATTAATCTGAGGAGTTTTGGAGAATTAACTAATTGTGAATTAATTTAATGAGATAGAATGTGAATTGCGGATTAATTTTAGAAGTTTTGGAGAATTAATTAATTGTGAATTAATTTACTGAAATAGAATTTTAATTGTAGATTAATCTCAAGAGTTTTGAAGAATTAACTAATTGTGAATTAATTTAATGAGACAGAATGTGAATTGCAGATTAATTTTAGAAGTTTTGGAGAATTGATTAATTGTGAATTAATTTACTGAAATAGAATGTGAATTGTGGATTAATCTGAGGAGTTTTGAGGAATTAATAAATGGTGAACTAGTTTAATGAAATAGAACCAATGGTGAAGTTATCGGAAGGAGAGTTGTGGACGTTGAGTTTAAAGCGTTTGGGAGTCTCGTGACAGTAGGCACGGAGACGACCTGCATGACTTATACATGTGTGTGAATGCGGAGAGACCCAATGGTGATTTTCCCTCCTTTTCTTTTCATGGTACTGCTCTGGAGTCACCTACAGAATGACCACTAGAGAGGCGGCCCTGGAGGGCCCCCAAACCAAGCGATCCTGGCTCTCGGCGAATGGAAGTTTGCGCTGTGCGACCACACCTTGGACTGGAGGAGACGACCTGTGACCAACCAACCTGGGTGTCTTTCCATGAGTGATGTGCGCCATGTTCAACAAGTGATGTGCTGTGTTCAACGAGTGCTGTGCGCAGTGTCCTGGCCAGCTCCCCATGAGCCTTCCCGTGACCCCACAGACTCCCCCTCTCCCTAAAGGGGGATAGGTGTGTCGTGCCCACAGTGAACTCCTCCTGTGGACACGACTTTGGGAGCCGGAAGGTTCGAGAACACCAGCCGTTGAGCTAGCCGCCATGTTCAAATTCGGTGGACCGAACTGCAGCAGAGGTCAAGATGACCCCCTGCCCCCCTCCCCGCGGCAGTGAGCGCGGACGGCGCTTACACTTTGACCCATGCCAAGGACCCCGGAGAGAGAAGGGGGGCGCTCCCCTTTGAACTTCGAAAGTTCGACCAATAAGGTAAAAACACATCTCGCTGGGGTAAACGATTGGTGGCGAGGTCTAGAACAAAAGAGGAGAGACTTTTCCTCGCCAGTGACGACGACGTTTTTTTCTGCTTCTGCTTCGGATGAGCGAGATGGGCGGACGTGCCTCGTGAGTGCTCTGCAAAAAGTCCAAATTCTGCAGACAAAGAGAGACGCTGATGGCGGAACATCGAGTGAAACAAAGAACGAGGTAGGGAAATTATTTTCAACATTATGGGCTCTCATTCACTTATGCAGTGTCCAGCCTCCATCACCATACTCCCATAGTGAACTGGTCGTTTTTAACGCTTGTAACGTTTTTAACCGAGTTCTGGCCAAAAAGAGACTCTATGAACATTTCTCGGCCCAAACGAACTTTGGCGTCAATTACGGTCAGAGGGACTGAGAGACCTGCACAGCGAGTGTCTAGTAAGAACTTTCCCTTATGAGGGATATTATCGACCTCTGTAATTATCATGATTGTATGATTCTATGCTTAGTTAGATCGTGAAAATAAAATGTTTGTTTGTAACCCCTATGTTTTGTTCAGTTACATACCAGCATGGGGGGGAGATTTCTGGCAACATGCATTGGCCGCCTAATGAACGCACTTTGGTTAAATGAGCGAAGGAAGGAAAAAACCTGGTTATATCGACAGGGTAGTTAAAAACAAAATACACAACGCAACCATCCACGTATTTTGGGGAATTAAAATTATATGCTGATTTCTCCCCTAGTTGTAGCCCAACTATCTCCCAGAGCTGGTGGGGTGCACAACAGCTGCTCCAACTTTTCAATCGCATTTTTCTCGAGGAGCAGTTTCCGGACTCCTGGCGGGAGGCCATCGTCTTCGCCTTCCCCAAGCCAGGCAAATATCCCAAGATTCCTTCTAATTATCGTCCCATCGCATTGACGAGCTGCGTGTGCAAGGTGTTGGAAAGAATGGTAAATGCCAAACTCATCTGGTATTTAGAACACCACAACCTTCTTTCCAACACCCAGTGAGGCTTTCACAGGCAACAATGAACTGTTGACCATCTGATACGCCTCGAATCGGCTATCAGAAATTCATTTTTACGTAGAGAGCACATGGTGTCAATTTTCTTCGACATCGAAAAAGCTTACGAGACACGGCTTGGAGATTCGGCATTCTTCCTGACCTCCACAGCTTCAACTTGAGAGGTCACATGCCGACCTTCATCTCCAACTTCTTATCGACATGTTCTTTTTGTGTGCCATGTCGGTAACACTCTGTCGCGGCCGTACCCCCAAGAACAGGGGGTGCCACAAGGCTGGGTTCTGAGTGTTACGCTTTTCACTGTCAAGATTAATTCTATGACTAGAACAACTTCCTCCACCAGTAGGAAATGCACTTTATGTTGATGACTTTAGCATCTTTTGCTCTTCGTCTAGCATGAGGGTCATTGAAAGACAACTGCAAATTGCACTGAACAATCTTTCGGTTTGGGTGACGGCAAACAGGTTTCGGTTCTCCCCACAGAAGACTGCTTGTGTGCACTTTTGCCACAAGCGTAATCTTCACCTGGATCCCGAGCTGCGGCTCGGGGGGGGGGGGTAACATCATTCCAGTTGTGGCGGAGACCAAGTTTCTCGGTCTCATATTCGATCGGAAATTGACCTTTTTACCACACATACATCATCTTAGGTCCAAGTGCACGCGGGCATTGAACATCGTCAAGGTCCTCTCCTCCCTCTCTTGGGGGACAGACCGATGTTCTTTGCTCCACCTGTACCGTGCACTTGTCCGATCTAAACTGGACTACGCATCCTAGGTGTACGACTCGGCCCGGGATTCGGTGGTGAAGGTGCTGGACCCCCTCCATCACCAGGCCCTCCGTGTTTGCACGGGAGCCTTCCGCACCTCACAGGTCCAGAGTCTTTATGTTGAGATTGACGAACCATCTTTATCTCTTCACCGTCAGCAGTTGTCCCTACAATATGCCTCTAAATTGCGATCCTTGCCTGGCCATCTCACTTGGGACTGCGTTTTCAGTCCGAAGTGGGAAATGCTTTACACAAATCGGCTGACTGCCATTCGTCCTTTTGGTTTGTGTGTCCTAGGCTACCTCAGAGACCTTAACATCAGTCTCGATAGCATCGCACAGTCAACAACTGAGCCACTTCCACCATGGCTCGCTGTTTCCCCTTCCTGCGATTTTTCCTTGTGCAGGATGGGGAAGGCCTATACACCCGACTGTGTGTACCGGCAACTCTTTGCCAGCCATCGTGCTGAGCACCCGGACTTCTTGCCTGTCTTCACAGATGGCTCGAAGTCCGGCACATCAGTGGGATCGGCCATGGTCTGCTGTGATGTAATCATTTCAGACCAGATCCCACTGCAGTGTTCCATCTTCACTGCAGAGTTGCATGCTATCAGCCTCACCTTGGACCACGTGGCGACTAAGCATCATTGTCGTTGTGTGCTTTACACTGACTCGCTTAGCTCGTGAGGCAGTGTAAGGCTCGTGAGGCGTTCTCAGTGAGGCATCGGCCTCACTGAGATCTGCTAAGCAGCTACATCATCTGGCAGCCACCACCACCATCCATTTCTGTTGGGTGCCCGGTCACGTCGGAATCAGGGACAATGATTTGGCAGATTCTGCTGCTAGGTCAGCCAATCCCCTGTCCGGCACTCCGTTGCCGGTTCCCTATCTGGATTTCCGGCAGCGTTTTACCACCGAGCTCCAGGCACAGTGGCAGAGGTCTTGGTCAGAACAGTTTATGAACAAGCTCTTTGAGATCAAACCTATCATCAAACCATGGCAGTCTTGTTACTGCAGGAATCGCAAGGAGGAAGTTGTACTTGCTCAGCACCAGTTAGGTCATTCGTTTATTACTCATTCGTTTCTTCGGGCAGACGACGTACCTAAGTGCGAGTTTTGTGACACCATTTTAACTGTGAAGCATATTTTAATTGAATGTCTCGCTTTTATCATTGAAAGACATATGATTTTTAACTTTCATAATTTTATGTCCAAGCCCCTTACACTCGGACACTTGTTATCTGATGATTGTTGTTTTAACTCTGTCTTTAAATTTTTACATCACACTGGTTATTTTAATAGACTTGGATTTTACACCTTTAAGCGTTGTGTATAGAACCCAGGTTGCTTACTACTGGGTCATTTTTATATTGAACATATTTATACATTTGTTTTTGTTGTCCTGAAAATTTCTTTTTTTTGTTTTACATTGTTCTTGCTGACTTTTTGGTTTATTTTTAAACTTGGTTGAGGGTTAAACATTACTTTTATCTCTTTTCCTTTTGGACATTCGTTTGGCGCATTATAACCTTAGTTGCTAATGCGCCAATAAACCACAATCAACCAAACCAAATTATAATCTATTATCGCTTTGGAATCATTGTTTCAAATTCAGTTGGCATATTTATTCGCCAAATGAACGTCCGAATTATAATCTATTTTCGCTTTGAAATCATTATTTCAAATTCAATTGCCAGATTTATTCGCCAAATGAACGTCTAAAATATAATCTAGTTTCGCTTTGGAATCATTATTTCAAATTCAGTTGCCAGATTTATTCGCCAAATGAAAGTCCGAATTATAATCAATTTTCGCTTTGGAATCATAATTTCAAATTCAGTTGCCAGATTTATTCGCGAAATGAACGTCCGAATTATAATCTATTATCGCTTTGGGATCATTATTTCAAATTCAGTTGCCAGATTTATTCGCCAAATGAAAGTCCGAATTATAATCTATTTACAATTTGGAATCATTACTTCAAATTCAGTTGCCAGATACATTCGCCAAATGAACGTTCGAATTATAATCTATTTTCGCTTTGGAAACATTATTTCAAATTCAGTTGCCAGATATATTAGCCAAATGAACGTCCGAATTATAATCTATTTTCGCTTTGGAATCATTATTTCAAATTCAGTTGGCAGATTTATTCGCGAAATGAACGTCCGAATTATAATCTATTTTCGCTTTGGAATCATTATTTCAAATTTAGTGGCCAGATATATTCGACAAATGAACGTCCGAATTATAATCTACTATCGCTTTGGAATCATTATTTCAAATTCAGTTGCCAGATTTATTCGCCAAATGGAAGTCCAAATTATAATATGTTTTCGCTTTCGAATCATTATTTGAAATTCAGTTGCCAGATTTATTCGCCAAAGGAAAGTCCGAATTATAATCTATTTTCGCTTTGGAATCATTATTTCAAATTCAGTTGCCAGATTTATTCGCCAAATGAAAGTACGAATTATAATCTATTTTCGCTTTGGAATCATTATTTCAAATTTAGTTGCCAGATTTATTTGCCAAATGAAAGTTCGAATTATAATCTATTTTCGCTTTGGAATCATTATTTCAAATTCAGTTGCCAGATATATTAACCAAATGAACGTCCGAATTATAATCTATTTTCGCTTTGGAATCATTATTTCAAATTCAGTTGGCAGATTTATTCGCGAAATGAAGGTTCGAATTATAACCTATTTTCGCATTGGAATCATTATTTCAAATTCATTTGCCAGATTTATTCGACAAATGAACGTCCGAACTATAATCTATTTTCGCTTTGGAATCATTATTTCAAATTCATGTGCCAGATTTATTCGCCAAATGAAAGTCCGAATTATAATCTATTTTCGCTTTGGAATCATTATTTCAAATTCAGTTGCCAGATTTATTCGCCAAATGAACGTCCTAATTATAATCTATTTTCGCTTTGGAATCATTATTTCAAATTCAGTTGCCAGATTTATTCGCCAAATGAACGTCCTAATTATAATCTATTTTCGCTTTGGGATCATTATTTCAAATTCAGTTGCCAGATTTATTCGCCAAATGAACGTCCGAATTATAATCTATTTTCGATTTGGAATCATTATTTCAAATTCAGTTGCCAGATTTATTCGCCAAATGAACGTCCTAATTATAATCTATTTTCGATTTGGAATCATTATTTCAAATTCAGTTGCCAGATTTATTCGCCAAATGAACGTCCGTATTATAATCTACTATCGCTTTGGAATCATTATTTCAAATTCAGTTGACAGATTTATTCGCCAAATGAAAATCCGAATTATAATCTATTTTCGCTTTGGAATCATTATTTCAAATTCATTTGCCAGATTTATTCGCCAAATGGAAGTCCGAATTATAATCTATTATCGCTTTGGAATCATTATTTCAAATTCAGTTGCCAGATTTATTCGCCAAATGAACGTCCGAATTATAATCTGTTTTCGCTTTGGAATCATTATTAATGAAGGCCTTCTGATAAACCCATATTTTATTTGCAGGTTAAAAAGCAGAGAAAACTTCCAGGCGATCGTAGTGAAAGTTCAACAACTGTAGATCTTATTTAAGCACGGATAGCTGCAGTGAAGTAGCAAATTCATCTGTTTCCTCTGAAATCATATGCCATATGCCTTAAGAGGCGATTGGATGAATCTGAGGAAATTAATAAAAGATGTGTTAAAAAAATCAGGCTACTTCAGCAAACAAAACGTAGAAACAAGAAGAAAATTAAAAATCTGAAGTTAGTTCTGAAAAATATTGAGAAAAAAAAACTTATGGAGGAAGACACATTAGAGATTTTAAGCAAAGCATCAGGTCCTAATCAAGAATTGCTGGCTCGTCAGCTTGAAAAAGCTCAGGACAGAAAGCAATCCAAAAAATATTCTGCTGAATTAAGAGCATTTGCACTCACACTTAACTTTTACTCACCGAGGGCTTATTGTTATCTGAGAAACACTCTTAATTCTTGCCTTCCTCATCCTAGAACCATTTCAAAATGGTACAAACATGTTGATGCTGCACCAGGCTTCACTTCTGAAGCCTTTGCAGCTTTAACAAATGTAGTCATCAGTAGTCAATATCCTCTGGTATTTTCTCTAATGATAGATGAAATGGCAATTCGTCAGCATGTTGAATATGATGGACATGTGTTTCATGGCTACATTAGTGTAGGATCAGAATTGGATGATGACTCTCTTCCAATAACCAAGGAAGCATTGGTTTTCATGGTTGTTTGCATAAACAGCAGATGGAAAGTACCAGTAGGATATTTTCTTATTGATGGTATGACATCAGTACAAAGAGCAAATCTTGTTAAGCAATGTCTGAATTTGCTGCATGCAGCAAAGATAAAAATAGCTTCTCTCACCTTTGATGGATTAGCAGCAAATCTAAGCATGGCCAAACATTTAGGCTGCTCACTCGATCCAAAAGCATTAAATACAATCTTCACAAATTTGGATACTGGAGAAACAATATCAGTCTTCTTGGATCCTTGCCATATGCTTAAGTTGGTAAGGAATACTTTGGCAGAGAAAAAAGTAATAGTTGATCCGTATAACAATTTTATCGAATGGAAGTATATATCAGCCCTTCATGAACTGCAAGAAGGTGAAGGCTTGAATCTAGGAAATAAGTTAAAAGCTGCTCACATACAATTTTGGAAACAAAAAATGAAAGTAAGGTTGGCTACTCAACTTTTGAGCAAATCTGTGGCAGATGCAATAGAATTCTGCAATGTAGAATTACAATTACCACAATTTAGAGGATCTGAAGCCACTGTTGCATTCATCAGAATAATCAATAACTTGTTTGACGTTCTAAACTGTAGGAATGTCAAACAATACGGCTTAAAAAAGGCATTGTGCAAAAGCAATTATGAAAGTGTTTTTAATTTGCTTAGTGTCATTGAAATTTATATAACATCTCTGCAAGTGAGCAGAAATGGTGATAAAATTTTATCATCCAATAGGAAAACTGGTTTCTTAGGATTTCTTGTTTGTATTCAAAGTTTGAAAATCATGTTCCAGTCTCTAGTATTAACAGAACATCCAGTCTTGGCTTACTTGCCTTTGTACAAGATAAGTCAAGATCACATTGAATTATTTTTCCAAGCAGTTAGATTTCATGGTGGATGTAATAACAATCCAACAGCCAGACAATTTAGGGCTGCCTACAAAACGTTGCTCATCAAATCAGAGATTACAAATTGAATATCTGGTAATTGTGTGCCTCTTGATGAGTTAAGTATATTAAATGTTACTAGTGCACAATCATCAGAAAGTATCATTAATTCATCATCTAATGGATATCAGGCAATTTATTGTGATAGTGGTAACAATTTAGATGATAAAGATGATTTTAATGGTCATGATTATTTATTTAATGCTAGTTCATTAAGTCAGTGTGCTGAACATATTGTGTATTATATAGCTGGCTATATTGTTAGGAAACTGCCTTTAAAGTTAAAATGTGACATATGTATAGAAGCACTTCAGGCAACAATGCCATATTTTAGACAGTCATTAGTAAGCTACAAGAGTAATGGTGGCTTAATTCACCCCTCCAAAGATGTATTTTTGATATGTGAAAAGAGTGAATCTACTTTTCGTAAAAATGTCAATTTAAGTGGAGGAAAACACTTAAGCACAAAACATGGTATGTTATATACATCAAATCAGGTTTTAGAAACAGTTGCAGGCCAAAATCTTTTTACCTCCTTGGATATTCATATGCATGACACGTCTCCACTGGAAAATCATTATATTCATTTAGTCCGTGCTGTAGTACAAAATTATTTGCATATTAGATATATGTACTGGGCCAAAAGTGTTGTAAACAACTCAAATTCAATGAGACAACTGTACACAAAGATGATATTATTTAAAGGTCAATAGAACTAAATAAAAGTTTTTTTTTTTATCTTTTATGTACTTGTTTTTGAGTCATTGTGTTATTCATGTTTTCAAACTGGTTTTCAGACCTATGTAATAGCATTACTTGATAATCCTAATACAGTGCCTTACCTAAATATTAGAGAATTAAAATATCTTACCTAAAAGATCAATAACTTCTACAGTATGCATTTAATAAAAAAAATGCTTGTATTAGCAAAGTTAAAAAGAATTCTTAATGAAAATATCATCACACAAACTTTTAAAATATATATTTTGTTAATTAAATAATATTGTTCCAAAATATTTATTTTGTGAGGTAAATTCTTATGATGCATTACTGTGTTTAATATTCCAACTTCCATATAACTTTAAACACTAAATTAATATTATTGAAAAAACAGGTTAAATTATGATCTTTAATTTTCCAACAGTTGCATTTTTTCATTAAAAGAATATTTTAGAAGTTATAGAGCTTTGAAGTTAGATTGATATAACAATGTATTAATGTATTATATACCCAAGCTGAAAATGTTGAGAATCATAATTATAAACTAATTTATACAGTGTTAATATTGATATCTTTCAAAAGCTGTGTGATATGTTTAAACATTTCTAAGTCATTATGAATTTGGCTACTATTATTGCAAATTGGTTAACTGCTGTATTTTTACTTAAAACCCAACTAACCAACTCAGATTTTCAAATGAGTTAATAAAATGATTTGTACTGAATGTATTTCTATCAATCCAAAGTGAATGCACAGTATTCCCTGTTAAGATAGACATCAAACGTTAATTAATAGATTCTGAAAAAAATTCGTTGCCGACAAGGTGGGTATTGAACCCGCATCTCTCCAGATTCATGTCAAAGTGTGCTACCATTGTACCACGCGTCGGATGTGTGGTACGATGGTAGTGCGCTCTGGCATGAATCTGGAGACATGCGGGTTCAATACCCACTGTGTCGGCAATAAATTTTTTTCAGAATCTGTATTTCTATAAAATTTAGGACTATATATTTCAGTACATTCATTTCATCCAATGTTTTTCTGAAAATTGGTGATCTTTTAAATTAACAAATCTAGTTGCTAATTGGTTATGTTTGAAAATTTTTAATGTAACTTAAAAAATTTAAAAATACTGGGATATACAGAAGTTATATGATAAGTTTAGCTTGGCCTCAAGCAGCTATGGATTATCAAGGTCAGACCAGTGTTAAAATAAATCAAAGTTTTTAAGTTTATCCTTAAAACCATATTCATGTTAAAAGGTTTTAGGAGAAAACTCAGAAGCTTTCCGGAACAATGACAGTGCTCCTTCAGTGAGGTGACAGTATCTGGTGACTACTTCAGTCACATAAGGTAGTCTCATAGTGTCCATCTTCATTCACCTTTTCACATAGTGGCACTTCACTGAACAAGGAGCACTGTCCTTGCTCTGAAAAGCTTCCGAGTATTCTCCTAAAACCTCAAACAAGTAATTAGTTTGAAGCAAAAACTTAAAAAATTTATTGCTCAATGACAAAGAATTTTAATTTTTGTTAGTTTCTGAGCTAGGTCTTTTCAATTGTGTATTTAAAGAGTGTTATTTAGTCCTCCAAATACCATTTGGCCACTGCAGATTAATTTTAATGAGGTTAGTTTGAAACTTCCAACTCATTGTAATCTAAAGTTTGTATGTGGGCAACATAGCTGAACAAATGACCAATCTCTTGTACACTGCTGCTCTAAGGGATTTCTGCCTAGCATCATCTTTGTTTAGTTCAAACTAACTAATACCCAAGATACTGTGTTATAAGCATGTAGAATCAAGGGCATCAAGTGTCAGTTTACCTTGCTTAAAGAGGGTCCAGGTTTCACTAACGTAGCAAATTTTTAGAAAGGACCAAACTATTATGTAACCTAATTTTAGTCTGTAATCTTGTAATTAAACTACAGTTGTAATAATAATTGATTTTGTTCAACTTAGTAAGACTTGAATCAATAACATCTTAGTTACATACCATGTGCTCTAGCAACTGATCTGTTGGCACCCAAATTAATCATAAGTCAGAAAAAATCAAATAGCTGCCATATTTGTTTTTTGATAAATTTCTTATTTGAGAGTATGAGGACTGTTTGATTGTTGAGAATCTTCATTTAAGGTATGAGGTGTAATTTAATATATAAAAAGTAATAAAGTATGCAAATTTAAAAATCAGAACCCACTGCACATAAATGTATTTACTGTTTATGAAAGTATTTTCTTTGGATTGATATTTAATGATACTTTATGTGAGAAATGAAGTTTTTTTTCCCCAAGTGACTTTTGTGTCTAAAAAAACCTACCAGTAAATATTTTTGTTCAATAATAAAAAATTTTGTTCATTATTAAAGTATATATGATATTTCAGTATTAATTGTAGCATAAAATAGATATTAGTATTAAAGGTATTTCCATTTCAATCTGGAATTGCAGAATATAGTCCTTTCAAATCCAGTAGAGAAAATGGTCTGATTATTTATATTCTAAATAAGATTTATATTTAAATTGACTACTTTTATTTTAATGTAGTTTTGGATTTTTTTTTATTTAAAACAGTTTATGAATAAGGCTTTTAAGGTGACAAATTTTTGAACAACATAATTGTCATAATAGTGGGTGTCATAACTTATTAACATTTTTTTGGAGTTGAATCATTAATATTGTGAGAAATCACTGGAAAGCATTTTAATGTAGGGGTGTTATACATGATTTATCCACCAAAGTTTAAAGTGTTTTTAAAATCTACCATTTTGGCTTCTACACTATTGGCTTTATTTAGTTTTGTTATGCAATTTTTTTTTATTTTTGTGGAATGAGAATTTTTTTAACGTAAAACAGCTATTTTCTGAATCTTGCAAATATGATTTTTTGCAGTTTAAATGCTGCTATTGCCTATAATGTTTAGTGTTTTATCCATAAAATGTTTTGTGCTATTATCAGTGCAGTATAAATAAACTTTCAAAATCTGGTAATTGTTTGTTATTGTCGTATTCAACGAAATACATAAATTGTTCTGCTATACAGTAATTCTGTATTGAAATATTCATTGCACTGAAAAAAACAATATAAATTCCAAATAGCTTAAATGGGCTTTCTCTTAGTCGTAAAAAAATAATGTTCCCGTATATAACGCACAGTAAAACTGAGTATGGCACGTGAAAAGTAGGCTTGATTGCAGCGGCAGACGGTTTGTTTTGAATGCAACAATATGGCTACCGCCCTGCTGCCAACGCTTGCACAGGGAAAGCGCGTTAGGGCCTCTCCTTATCTTCCTACCTCCAGGAGCGACTGTACACGAAGGTTGCCAGATCACTAATTTCTAAAAAAAACGTTGCCACATTTTTTTTCTCAATTCTCTAATCAACCATAGTGTTCGGATATTTATTTCAGCGACTGTACACGAAGGTTGCCAGATCACTAATTTCTAAAAAAAAATAGTTGCCACATATTTTTTCCTGAATTATCTAATCAACCATAGTGTCCGGATATTTATTTCAGCGACTGTACACGAAGGTTGCCAGATCACTGATTTCTAAAAAAAAATAGTTGCCAGATATTTTTCCCTGAATTCTCTAATCAAACTTAATGTTCGGATATTTGTTTGAGCGACTGTACACAAAAATTGCCAGATCACTATTTTCTATAAACGTCGTTGCCAGATATTTTTTCTGAATTCTGATATCAACTCTAGTGTTTGAATATTTGTTTGAGCGACTGTACACTCTCCAAATTATCAGGTTGGCAGGTGTCCAAATTCTTCACCTGATACTGGGAATCATGATTTGCCTGCCTGCGTGATTATCAAAAACAACAATTGCAGATTCGTCATCAGTGAATCATTTCGTGAATAAGAATGAAAACGGTGGCCACATGGTCAGGAAATCGGACTTCAAAGTGTCACAGTTGCTAATCGCAAAACTCTTATGAAAAGTGCGTGCTTTGCATCATTTCTTAGCGCTTATGAAACGCCCAAGATTCAATTCCACCGAGAAAACTTTGTGAACACGATTTGCAAGATGAAAGTATTCACTTAGAACAGATTACTTGGGACTTATCGTTATTTTAAATAACATCCAAAGTGCTTAGTGTGTGTTTCAAGTGATATTTGAAAACGCTGGACAAGAGTTTCAAGTTTTAACTTATAAATTTTGGTATCTGTTAATATTCATTTCTGAGTGGCAATTTTTTGCACACCATGGGCTAAATGACCAGGTCACAAGGACCCCGAAGGCTCAGAGAAGGTTGGGGGAGGCTAAACAGCTGTTGTGAGACAGATGGTAGCCTCCCGTCGACGCCATCCAGCGTGTTCTTTAATGTACACAGGGTATGGTACTTTTTTGCAAACCATGGTCTAAATGGCCATGCCACATGGACCCCAGAGGCTTAGAGAAGGTTGGGGGAGGGGAGGGCACCCACTGGAACAGCTGTTGTGAGACAGATGGTAGCCTCCCGTCAAGACCATCCAGCGTTCTTTAATGGTGAGTTGTTTTACGTCTGAGCGGCACTTTCTTACACTCCATGGGCTAAATGGCCCTGCCACATGGACCCCGAAGGCTCAGAGAAGGTTGGAGGAGGGGACCCACTTGAACAGCTGTTGTGAGACAGATGGTAGCCTCCCGTCAGGGCCATCCAGCGTGTTCTTTAACGTACACAGGGTATGGTTTTTGCAAACCATGGGCTAAATGGCCAGGTCACATGGACCCCGAAGGCTCAGAGAAAGTTGGGGGAGGCTAAACAGCTGTTGTGAGACAGATGATAGCCTCCCGTCAAAGCCATGCAACGTGTTCTTTAACGTGCACAGTGTATGGCTTTCCCGCACACGGGGACACGGCCTAAGATACCATCCGACGGATGGTGACACGGCCTAAGATCCATCCGACGGCCTTTCCAAGCTTATCGGTCAGTAGAACTAATGGTTGTCCGAGGAAAAAAAATTCTTCGCTTAATTTTTGATTTCTTAATTTTGGTATTTGTCGTTACAGTAGGCGTACAAATATTTCTATATCGTAAATGATCAAACGGCAGTTTTTTTTATGTACAGGTTTTCACATCTATTTGACTCATTACCGCCTGTCTGGATAGCCTTCTACAAAAAGAGAGAAAATAAATATGCCTAAACAAGCAATTCCTTCCATTGGTGTAAAATAAGCTAAAGGTAATTTAATTTATTTTAATAACATTCAAAATAATTTACTTATTAAGATTTTATTTAAATGTTTCCGAATATTATAAAAATATTTACCAAAATTAAAAAAAGAAATAACTACCAGTTAATATTTTAGGATTAGAAATTTTTTGATTTATACACTTTGTTTCTGAAATATATTATAAAAATTATAATGGCAACACTGGACATTCTAGTTATGACGTCACGTCCGTGTTTTCGCAATATCGTTTGTAATCCTTATTTAACCGCTGTATTCTTCCAGTAATTTAACTTTTAATTTATATTCACACGTTATAGTTTTTTATCAGAGGAAGTCATACAATCTGTAGCTGAATTTCTTATCACTGTGGTAAATAATAATTATTGATGACACTTGAAATTTCGGTAGGAGAATAGATAGTTTCATCGCTGCAGTGTAAATTTTTACCTTTAGGCCTTTGTAATTACTTTACAAGTTAGTTGTTTCGCAGAATTGCCTGGTAGAGCTCTGTGCTGTCCAACTGCTTCTTCGGTTCTGTCAGCCTAATATTATTATCAGGAGCTAACTGATCCTTTACACGTTTATTAAGCTCTCTATAATGTTTTCTATTACGATTAGTATTGATTCAGGACATTCCTGTAGTTCTTTCTTTCTAAAATAAACTCAAGTGCCTTTTCACTCGGATAATTATGCGTCCTCTGCTTCATTTTACGTAACAGAGTACTGTTAGTTTCCAAAAAAGTCTATTTTAAGTGGTCACATTTTTCCTGAACTTCAGTAGCAAGCAAACCACGACTGTCATAACGAGTAAGTAACCTATCATGATAAGATGTACTCTAATTAGGTCTTTCACAGCTTCATAATTAAAGGTAAATTTTTTAACCTTAACACAACACTTCTTAAGTTTAAATCGCAAAACGCTTTCAACAAGATAATGGTCAGATCCAATTTCAGCTTCCGAATATGACCTGTTCTTTGTAACAGAAGTAGTCCATTTGCTGTTAATTAATATATAATCTATAACGTTCTTATGCATATGCAGCCCATGAGATGAAACCCACGTGTACTTATGTATTTCGCGGTGTTTGTAATAAGTGTTAGTTATTCTGAAGCAATTGAGTTTAACATTGGCATTGACGTCACGTAGAACAAGGGTAACATCTCACTTCTTCACAGAATTCGAAATACCTTGAAGTTGTGTGTAAAACCTATTTTCTCATCGTCATCGGCATTCACAGTGGTGGCATAACAGTAGATAAGTTTGAAGTCCTTAACGCTTGTCTGTAATTTTGCTGTAAACAACCTTTCATTAATATCCTAGAAGAGCATCACTAGCGTGTCACGCCTTGGTGATGTTCATTGTCTTTCTTCACCGAAAATTTAAGATACTCAAAGGTGAATCAGAAAAACTTTTGAAAGAGGTACTAGGTTAAAAGGAATGCAACTTATTTCTGCTCCATAATTTTTAGTAAATTTGGTATAGAAGATACCGAAAAATGTAAGTGCGGAAGAGGAAACAAATCCCTCTGTTGGGAATACGAAACAATGTAAATGTCACTTCCTCCGGACTGTGCAAACAATACATCCTCAATCGTCACTCTCAGATGTCATTCGCCTATTATTGAAAACGTCCAACGCTTTTCTCGCTGTTCCATTTGCCGCGTTACCTATTAAAATATGGCGAAGAAGTCATCCTATTTTGAGGGTTTGTAGTTATCAGAGCTTTGCCTATCGCGAACAGATTTGAGTATAAGAAGCAGCCATAGGCAAGGCCCGAGCGGTTAATAAATAGCGTCGGCCTGTCCTTCTGTAACCCACAACTCTGCAGCTCGAAAAGTATCAGCTGAATCAAGTTAAATAATATTCGTGAAGTGTTTGTGTTTCTTTTATATTTTCCTTCAGGTAAGTAACTTTGTAGTGAATAATTAGTTTAGAGTAGAGGTAATCTAATTATACACTTTTTAGCCTAAGAGCTATGCAATTTCGGTCGGTATCGAACCGACAAATAGTATGCAGCACATTATTCTGATTATGGGATATAAAATTGATAGTTAACCGCTGTTTGCCGTTGTCGACCACTTTATTTTGGCTCGTCATACGGACATTATTCATTTCCTATGCTTTTCAGGTACCCTACCGAACGGCTACAGAATTTCCTTGTTATGCCAGTGAGAAACGTTACTTGGAAGCTCTAAAATATGCATTTAATGGAAAAATGTCACTAATGATAAATTAAAGTTCATAATCAAATATTTTTTTAAATATAGGTTTTAAAAAATATTGTTTTAGTATTTAAATGGTTGCCGAAACTGGAATGGTTAACAATAATCTTCAGTGGTATGCCAGTGAGAAACTGGAATTATTATTTCAGCAGGTAAATTAGAATTACAAATCCTATCGCGAAAACACGGACATGACGTCATCTGTGGTATGTCCAAGTGTTGCCGCCATAATTTCTATAAGATCTTTCAAAACCAAAGTATGTATAAATCAAAACACTTCTAATCGTAAAATATTAACTGGTATTTATTTCCTTTTTTTTAATATTGGTAAATATTTTTATAATATTCTAAAATATTTAAATAAAATCTTAATAAGTAAATTATTTTCAATGTTATTAAAATAAATGAACTTTAACTTATCTTAAACCAATGAAAGGAATTGCTTATTTAGGCATATTTATTTTTGCTCTTTTTGTTGAAGGCTGTCCAGACAGGCGGTAACTAGGTGGCTTTCACAAAACGCATTTCCCTATGGTGTCCAACGAGAAATTCCTAGATCGAGGCTAGGTGTGAATCTCTTACGTATGTCATAGGCAACTTTGTCCTTAGGGGTAAAGAACGCTTTTTCCTGTTTTCCCAAAGGACAACCCTATGGTTTAATCTAAGGCTTCTATTACACATTTCGCTGTACTGTACATTACCTTCTTCTTAGCTCTGAACAATGCGTTTCCGTGTAGTGGGTAAATTATATATTTATCGCCAAGTTGACATTTCTTGGGCTCGTTACGTCACCCTATCAACTCGATATATCTGTTGCGAATATCAGACGTTCGTTTAGAACTTCGTCCACGATAATAGGCAAATAGATCTGAAAGCCTGTACATAAAAATACTGCCGTTTGATCATTTACGATATAGAAATATTTCTACGCATACTGTAATGACGATTAGGGAAATGAAGAAATCAAAAATTAAGCAAAGAATTTTTTTTCCTCGGACAACCATTAGTTCTACTGAGCGAGCTTTACAAAATCCGAGCCGAAATGAAAGGCGTCGTTTGTGGTCGACAGCGACAAATAGCGTTTAACTATAAAATTTATATCCCATAATCAGATTAATGTGCTGTATGGTACCACTCGGTTGAAATTTCATAACTCTCATGCTAAAAAGAGGAAAATTAGATTACCTCTACTGTAAATTAATTATTGACTAGAAAGTTATTTACCTGAAAGAATTTATAAACGAACCACAAACACTTTATGAATATTATTAAACTTGATTCACCTGATATTTTTTCGAACAGCAGAATGGTGGTTTAGAGGGCATAGGGAATACAGTCCGTGTGTATTTTTTAATCGCATAGACCTTGCCAATGGTTGCTTATTACACTCTAATGTGTTCCCGGTAGGCAAAGCTTCAAAAATCTCAAAAAAAAAACTCAAATTATATCAAATATTATTCGCCAATCTATAATTATTCATACGGGCAACATGGCGAAACCAAGGGAGTCTCTCTCTGCAAAATATGCTGCTTAAAGGAGGTTGCAAACTCCTTTGCCTAACCTCATCATTAGTTACAAAGTTGAACCACCTAATGCCCAAGATACTGCGTAAGCATCTGGAATCAAAAGCATCTAGTTTCCTGTTATCCTGTTTACAAAGTGTCCAAGTTTCACTACCATAACTAACCCTAGAAAGAACCAAACTCTTATACAGTCTAATTTTAGTCTTTAGGTGTATACGCCTATTTCTCCACACTCTCCATAGGTTCTTAAAAGTCCCGGCAGCAATCCCTATTCGTCTGTTAATCTCATGCCGCACATCACCATTATCTGTTACATAGCTCCCAAGATAATTAAACTGTGACACCTGCTCAAGACTGCAACCATTCAGATCAACTGAATGAGAGCCTGCCTCACCAATATTCATCACTTTAGTTTTCTCTCTGTTTATAAACAAACGTACTCTACTACCAGTTTCATCAACAGCTCGAATGAAAGAGTTCATCTCATCAACATCATTTGCCAAAAGGGCTAAATCATCAGTATAATCTAAATCAGAAATTTTCGTATCTCCAGTCCATTTAAGGCCAAAATCTTTCCCTTGAAGTGAATTTCGCATAACATAATCAATAACCAAGCTACAGAGAAAAGGAGACAAAATGCACCCTTGTCGAACACCGGAAGTAATGCTAAACCAATTGCTACAAGCCTTACCAACTCTCACACATGGCTGTGTTATTATAGAGAGCTTTCATTATGTTAACTAACTTCTTTGGTATACCATATGATCTCATGATCAACCACAAATTATGACGATCAACAGAGTCGGTCTTTTTTAAATCAACAAAGCTAGTAATGAAAGGTTTCTGAAACTCTTACACATTTCTCAAGAATCTGCGTAAGTGAAAATATCTCATCCACACATCCCTTACCTCTTTTTGAATCCACATTGCTCATCACGCAATTGACTGTCAATCAGATTCTTAATTCTATTAAGCACAATGATGAAAAGAACTTTACCTGGAACAGAGAGTAGGCTCATACCCCTATAGTTATCACAAGAACTGCGATCACCTTTCTTGAAAATAGGGATAACAATAGCTCTGGTAAAATCCTTAGGAACCATGCCATTATCATAAAAGATTTTCATATTTTCAGTCATCCAAGTGGTAACCGAAACATTCCCAGTTCTGAGCATTTCTGTAGTAATTTCGTCTACCCCTAGGGATTTATGAACTTTAAGTTTAGAAACATCCAAAATAACTTCAGATTGTCTTATAGGGCCCACATTAAAGGCATCAATGCATCTATCATCATTGCAAACAATGGGAATAGAACTAACCGCATTGTTTAGAACATCACTGAAATGCTCAGCCCACCAACCATGACAGAATCATCACCTTCTATAACCTTACCTTGTTTATCCTTCAATCCTTGTATTCCTGTCCGGTTTCTACCACATAAAACATTAACTATCTGGTACAGCTCTCTGCTGTTCTGTTGTCTAACTGCTTCCTTGGCTTTGTCAGCCAAAACACCAAGTCAAAGATTCTTATCAGCAGCTAACTGATCTTTTACACGTTTATTAAGTTCTCTGTAATGCAAAGTGAATGCACAGTATTCCCTGTTAAGAAACAATAATTAATAGATTCTGAAAAAAATTCATCGCCGCCACGGCGGGAATCGAACCCGCATCTCTCCAGATTCATGCCAGAGCGCGCTAACCATTGCACCACGCGTCGGACAACGAATATTTTCAGAATATGACCTTTTAAGTTTTTCCAAAAACTGAAGAGATATGGCAATTTGAAATAATCCCACAATCGCCAAACCCAGGGTTTTACAGGCAACTGACAGACCTATGCTCCATAGATTTAATGTTAATTGAAGTTCTATCCTGTAGTCGCAATAATGTTAACGCTATGGGAAAACAAAAACAGTCATAAAATCCGCTCTAATTAATAAAATAGAAACGCTTCAAAGACCTAGGCATGTTTTTCCACCTGACAAAGCTGATTCAAAAGTCAAAACACCAAAAAAAAAAATGCATATTTTTCGAGTTATTAACGAAAAAGTGACAAAAACGCAATCGGACCTCTGAGAAACCAAAAAACGTCAAAAAGACACTCTCCACCCTTCAAGTATAAAGTATAGGACAGGAATCAGTGGTCCGAATTATTAAAAACGCTCCAAACTGAGCAGGCCCAGTGAGAACGAGTCAGTGAAGTTTCCCATGTTAAATCTAGGAGAAGTGTTGGAAAAAAAAAAGTCAGAAAAGGCGACATTTTCAAAAATTCCCCAAAACTCAACAAACCCACTTAGAAGAGAAATGAAGACATCTACATGAAGATAGAAACACGCATAAAGATCTGATAAGGAAAAAAGAACCAAAAGTCACCTCTAAAAAGGTCAAAAAAGACCCCCAAAAAAGTGGTCCCCAAATCTTCTATATGAAGGAAAGGTCATAGAGAGACGAAATTTGGCAAACAGACTATTTGCACACTTTTCGCGAGATACCATGTGAAAAAAGTCAAAAACACAGAAAAAGTAAGTCAAAAATCATTCACAGTGACAGGGAGGTGTACATACAAATCACTAAGGAACAAGCAATGTCTTCCCAATTATAAAAAAACGCCCGAAACTGAGCTGGCCAAGTGAGAACGAATCAGTAAAGTAGTAAAATGACCCAAAACTCAAAGAAACACTCCCAAGAACCCATACAGAGTGCCCCTAAAGTCCCATTAAATGCCCCACAGAACGCCCCTAAAGTCCCGTCAAACGGCAATAAAGTCCCATCAAATGCCCCAAAAGTCCCGTCGAACGCCCCTAAAATTCCATCAAACGCCCCAAAAGTCCCGTCAACCGCCCTTAAAGTCCCATCAAACGCAGGGGCATCAACAACAAGGCAATCGGACCTCTGAGAAGACAAAAAGATCCAAATCTGTACAAATGACTTCTGGTATAAAGACATCCCCCATGGAACATGAATCAGTCGTCCGAATTATAAAAAACGCCATTAAACTGAGCAGGCCCAGTGAGAACGAAACAGTAAATTTAGCCATGTTAACCTATGGAAACTCAAAACCGAAAAATGTCCAATGCTAAAATTTTCAAAAATTCACCAAAAATAGAAAAATCGACCAAAAGTGAGAAAAAAGTTGATAGAACGACGCAGAGTACAATGCGATAAACAAAGTTTAAATCGACCACTGTGCAGACGTGACGTCGCAAGCGTAAAATGACTAAAATCAATGAAAAACTGAAAATCGCTATAAAATCCGTTCTAGAAGAGCAAAATGGACAGTTTAAAAAGCTACACCCATGTAATCCACCTCAGGGAACCAGAATCCGTCGTCAAAATCGCCAAAAAGTGACCTGTTCTGGAGTTATTCAAGGAAAAGTGCCAAAAAGGCAATCGGACCTGAGAGAGGACAAAAAAGCCCAAATCGTTGAAAATGACCCATCCAGTAGAATGAGACAAACCCCTGGAACAAGAATCAGTCGTCCGAATTATTAAAAACGCCCCAGAATGAGCAGGCCAAGTGAGAAAGAATCCGTAAAGTTTCCCCATGTTAACCTACGGAAACCTTAACCCTAAAAATGTCGAAAACCAAAAATATTCAAAAATTCACCAAAAAACGAAAAATGAAGAGAGAGAGCTAAAAAATACACCAAGAGAAAGTAGAAGAGACAAGCTAGAATCTGATCAAAAAAAATTGCCCAAAAGTCCCTTCTAAGGTAGGGTTAAAAAGCCTCAAATTTACAGTGAAATAACAAAAAAAAAGAGACCCTCCAGGGTGAAAAAAAAAACTGATCAAAGTGACCTTAAGGGACCCAAAAAGACACTGGAAAAAAAAAAAAAGTCCAAAAACTGAGGAGATATGGCAATTTGAAATAATCCCACACTCGCCAAACCCAGGGTTTTACAGGCAACTGACAGACCTATGCTCCATAGACTTAATGTTAATTGAAGTTCTATCCTGTAGTCGCAATAATGTTAACGCTATGGGAAACAAAAAGTGGTCGTAAAATCCGTTCTAATAAAGATAAATCCACGCTTCAAAGACCTAGATATATGTATTTCCACGTGATAAAGCCATTTCAAAAGTCAAAACAGCAAAAAAATGCATACTTTTCGAGTTATAACGTAAAAAGTGCAAAAAACGCAATCGGACCTGAGAGAAACCAAAAAACGTCAAAAAGACACTCTACACCCCTGAAGTATAAGACACGAATCAGTGGTCCGAATTATAAAAAACGGCCCTAAACTGAGCAGGCCAAGTGAGAACGAATCAGTCAAAATGTCCATGTTAACCTATGGAAACACTAACCCTAAAAATGTCGAAAACCAAAAATATTCAAGAATTCACCAAAAATAGAAAAACGAGAAAAAGTGAGAAAAAAGCTGATAAATCGTAGCAGAGTGAGACACCGCACCATCTGACAAGCAAAGTGAAAAACGACAACTATGCAGAGATGACGTCACCGGCCAAAAACAGGCAAAATCCATAAAAAGGTGAAAATCGCTATAAAATCTGTTCTAAGAGACAAAAATGGAAGGTTTAAAGAGCTATACCCATCTAATCGACCTTAAGGAACCCGAATACAGCGTCAAAATCACGAAAAACTGACCCATTCTAGAGATATTGACGAAAAACAGCCAAAAACGCAATCGGACCTGAGAGAAGACAAAAAGACCCAAATCTCTGCAAATGACCCCTCTGGTATAAAGAGACATCCCCATGGAACATGAATCAGTCGTCCGAATTATAAAAAAACGCCCCGAAAATGAGCAGGCCAAGTGAGAACGAATCAGTCAAGTTACCCATGTTAAAAGACATATGCTCCATAGACCTAATGTTAAATCAAGATCTAACCTGTAGTCGCAATAGTGTTAACGCTATGGGAAAAGAAAAACAGTCATAAAATCCGTTCTAATTAATAAAAATGAACGCTTCAAAGACCTAGGCATATGTTTTTCCACCTGACAAAGCTGATTCAAAAGTCAAAACACCAAAAAAATGCATATTTTTCGAGTTATTAACGAAAAAGTGACAAAAACGCAATCGGACCTCTGAGAAACCAAAAAACGTCAAAAAGACACTCTCCACCCTTCAAGTATAAAGTATAGGACAGGAATCAGTGGTCCGAATTATTAAAAACGCTCCAAACTGAGCAGGCCCAGTGAGAACGAGTCAGTGAAGTTTCCCATGTTAAACTATGAGAAGTGTTGGAAAAAAAAGAGTCAGAAAAGGCGACATTTTCAAAAATTCCCCAAAAATCAACAAACCCACTTAAAAGAGAAATGAAGACATCCACATGAAGATAGAAACACGTATAAAGATCTGATAAGGAAAAAAGAACCAAACGTCACCTCTAAAAAGGTCGAAAAAGACCCCCTAAAAAGTGGTCCCCAAATCTTCTATATGAAGGAAAGGTCATAGAGAGACGAAATTTGGCAAACAGACTATTTGCACACTTTTTGCGAGATACCATGTGAAAAAAGTCAAAAACACAGAAAAAGTCAAAAATCATTCACAGTGACAGGGAGGTGTACATACAAATCACTAAGAAACAAGCAATCAGTCTTCCCAATTATAAAAAAACGCCCAAAACTGAGCAGGCCAAGTGAGAACGAATCAGTAAAGTAGTAAAATGACCCAAAACTCAAAGAAACACTCCCAAAAACCCATACAGAGTGCCCCTAAAGTCCCATCAAATGCCCCAAAAGTCCCGTCGAACGCCCCTAAAATTCCATCAAACACCCTTAAAGTCCCATCAAACGCCCCTAAAGTCCCATCAAATGCCCCAAAAATCCCGTCGAACGCCCCTAAAATTCCATCAAAGGCCCCTAAAGCCCCATCAAACACCCCTAAAGTCTCGTGAAACGGCCCTAAAGTCCCATCAAATGCCCCAAAAGTCCCGTCGAACGCCCCTAAAATTCCATCAAACGCTCTTAAAGTCGTATCAAATGCCCCACAGAACGCCCCTAAAGTTCCGTCAAACGCCCCACAGAACGCCCTTAAAATCCCATGAAACGCCCCTAAAGTCCCGTCGAACGCCCCTAAAATTCCATCAAACACCCCCACAGAACGCCCTTAAAGTCCTGTCAAACGCCTTAAAGTAGTAATCTTAATAAATTAACCTTAATCAGGCCCAGCAACCGGTCGAAGGCTTTGCTGACTGGATTCGGTCCCCGGTTGGACAGAGCCAAGACCAACCGAGGTTGAAGACATCGCTGACCAGTTTTTTGGCTAGGTTGGCCAGTGTCAAGACCTCACATCAGGTGCTCCATGGAGCAAGTTCAAGGGCACGGCCGAAGGGATTTGGTCCCCTAGTAGGCACGAGCCATTTCAAAGTCTGGGCCTCACTAAGAGTCTCCACCCCGGGTGCCGAGCGAACTTGGATTTACATATCCTTGTTCATGGCTAACCGGGGAACAGATTAAATTTCAGGTTTCTACCGGTGGTTTGCTTTCCTTTTATAGGACTGCTGCCATGTGAGGTCGGGGATGAGGTGCCTCTATATGGCGCATTCTTGCCACCGACTCGAGAGAGTCACGGCTTTTCATTAACTTGGTAATGTCGTATAGACGGAACCGGGGTTTGCCGTGGTTACCGAACATCTGGCTACAAATAGTACCCCATTTACTACAAATTTGATTCAACTAATGGCTTAATATTGGTTGTTTTATTATGTTCACTACATATATTTACACACACACAGTCATCCCACCGAAAAATCTTTCTGGCTATCTACTGCATACAATTTCATTTTGTGAGGTATGTGTCTGCAATTATTTCTTTTAGGTGCTATACAATTTCAAATGAGCTCTGTTTTATTTCCTAATTACCCCTGCAGGTTATACAAATTAATCTTTATCTCACATACACTTTGATAAATATTTCACACACACTAAGAAAGTACAATAAAAATGTAATTAGGTATTAGTTTCACAGATTATATTTTCCTCCTGAAGTTTCTAACAAATATTTTATTTCATTCAGTACTTTATTAAATTTTTCCCTGTTTGTAAAGGCCAATATGAAAAGGTGTCGTCCTTTTTGCATTATTTTGTTACGTCCAAGAAGCTAGAAAGAAAATAAATTAGTGTTATGCATTTATATTCCAATTTTAAATAAAATGCAGTAATACAAAACAAACATTATAACACAGGTAAAATCACAAATATTATTACTATCACAGATACGTATAAGAGGATCATTTGTGTACTATGTTTTACTTTTTACTTTATTTTTTGAGATAAATGTACATTATTACAATGCAAATAACCCAAGAGTATATGCTCATCCAGGTTATTGTAATAATTAACACAGGAATAAAGTAGTGACAACATATAATATATATGTACAATCATAAACATCTTCAATGATATAGTTGAGTGTGCATTAACAGAAAAGTATACAAATCCTTTTCTCGAACAATAGTGGCAAATATATATGTGATTTCATTTTTCTATACAGATAATTTTTGTCTTCATGTAGATAAAAAAAAGTGAATCTTCAAGGAGCTAGCTTAATGTATGAAAAGTAAGGTAAAATAAAAGTATTAAAAATAACTTTTTCAGTTTTTCTTTCATATTTTAAGTGCAGTTTTATATGTTCCACCATAGCATAATATTCCATAAACTCAAGGCAGACTTGATCCAAGAAAAGCACAGTACCCTTAGCATATCGGTATTCATTATTTTTCTTAAATAGTACATGTGAAGCATTGATCCAACTTTTTTGGTCTGTTACTTATGTAAGGTTTCCAGCTGAAATTTCTATCAATTTTTACTCCAAGATAATCAATTTCTGTGACATTTTCTATTGGATTACATTTACAATCGATGATTTTAGAACAACTAAGCTCATGAATTTTAATATTAAGAGAACTATTCTCTTTGTTTTTTTAAACAACAGAACATTTATTTTGCCTTTGAAATATTGTTAGTTAACTCATTCAATTTGAACCAATCCCCAATAGCAGACAATTCATTATTAGTAAACCTAACCAGATCATAAAGATTATCAGCACAGAATGTCACTGCAGTGTCATCTGCAAATGTATTGATCTTTCCATTTATATTCAAGGAACGAAAAACGTTAATAAAAATAAGGAAAAGCACTGGACCTAAACTGACCCTTGAGGCAAGCCATATGTAAATAGTCATTTCAGAGTTAACAGTACCATGTACTTTTAGAACTTGTGTTCTTTTCTATAAATAACTTCTGAATTATTGTAGAACAGTGCCTCTGATTCCAATTTTCTCTAGTTTACAGAGTAAAATCCCATGTGACAGTATCAAATGCTTTTTGAATATCCAGAAATACAGCAAGAGTTTGTTTTTGTCAATATTTTTATAAATGATTTAGTAAAGTTAAATAAGGATCCTTGGCAACCAAGCCTTTCCTTAAACCAAACTGATTTGGTGAGAAAAATTTGTACTTTATAAGAAAGTCAGTTAGTCGTTTTTTGACCAGTTTTTCTAAAGTGTTCCCAAAAGCTGAGATTACTGATATTGGCCTATAATTAGAATATACATTTTGATTTCCCTTTTTATATACAGGTACTACAAGTGCTTTTTTCAATTCATCAGGAACAATTCCCTTTTCAAGAGATAAATTATAAATATGGGCTAGGGGTTTGACAATATAATCCTTACACTTTTTTAAAATGATTGTAGATACCCCATCATTCCCCACACTTTTGCTATCTTAAAATTTCAGAATTATATTTAATACCTCATCTTCAGTGGTTGGAAATAAATATATTGTATTTTCATTTTGAGTAATGTGATGAATATTTCTATTCAGACTTTTAGACTGAACTCTCCTAATGTTTTTTGTAACTAATAAAGTGCAAATTAAAGTCATTTGCTAATGCTTTGATCTCCACATCATTGTTTAATTTGTCCAAAGAATTTAGAAGAACTGTGAATTTTTTGCTATTATCAATGCAATATTCACAAACTTTCATTGTTTCTTGCTATCTTCATAACAATTAAGAAACTGTCTTCTACAGTAATTATTTTTAGCATTTACAATTGGGTCTGTAAATGGTAGATATATAGTCACTAGAAGGAGAGCTATGTACGAATCCCCTGTGATGATACACAGAACTGGCCAGGCCTACCATCTAATGTCCGACCCTGACTTCTCATGGTGCAGACCGTTAGTACCTTTCAAAAGAGATACTCTCTTGTGGAAGTGAATGGAAGTAGAGGACTGCCAGATTAGTGTGGCATACTGATCTGGACAACTATGGCTACTTTTTTTTTCTACCCTGCTGAGGAGTGGTTAACCACACAGGGTCCTAGTGCTGATCATATATACCAACCTGAACAGAATTATGGCTCTGAGCATGATTATGGATCCTGAATTTGCTGCACTGGTGGGCTTCTGTGGAGGGAAAATCTTCCGCTGTGTGTTCTGTTTGTGGGTTGACAGCCCCAAGTGAATATATCCACAGGATATGTTTATCAGCTGGTGGATAATCCTGAGCAGAGGTCATCGTAGGCACCTGAACTCTTTGCTTCTACTGCCATTGTCAAATTCTACATTGGAGAAAGTCTTCCAGTGTAGATGCTTCAGCCTTTAGTGGTGGGGGAACGGGTCTTTGCCCCTTGTCTGCGATTAGGGGGCTGTTTGATATTGTTGGCATTCCCTCTCTCAATAAACATAGTTTCTTTAAACATCCCACTAACCATTTTCTCTCCATAGGTAGTTGGAATGTGAGGACTCTGCACAGAGCTTTTTCTCTTGATGTCCTCACACAAGTATTGCACCATTATAATTTAGAAATTCTCGGCTTGCAAGAGACCAGATGGAAAGATAAAGGTCAGATTCTTAAAAATAATCTTAAATTTCTCTTTTCAGGGAGGGAAGATGAGAAACATCAATAAGGTGTGGGTCTGCTTCTCAGCAGACACGCTAGTGATGCTCTTCTAGGATATGAGTGCATTAATGAAAGGTTTCTTACAGCAAAATTTCAGACAAGCGTTAAAGACCTGAATGTTATCTGCTGTTATGCCCCCACTGAGGATGCCGATGAGGATGAGAAGGATAGGTTTTATGAACAACTTCAGGATATTTTGAATTCTGTCAAGAAAGGAGATATTACTCTTGTTCTAGGTGACTTCAATGCCAAAATTGGTAGACTCTGACCTTTGGGGAGGAGTGATAGGTTTAGTCTTTAGGTGAATACACCTATTTCTCCACACTCTCCATAGATCTTAAAAGTCCTGGCAGCAATCCCTATTCGTCTGTTAATCTCATGCTGCACATCACTAGTATCTGTTACATAGCTCCCAAGATAATTAAAACTGAGACATTTGCTGAAGAGTGCAGCCACTGAAAGCAACTAAAGCACCATCTGCCTCACCAAATTTCATCACTTTAGTTTTTTCTCTGTTTATCACCACACCTACTCTATTATGAGTCATCAACAGCCCTTATGAAAGAATTCATCTCAATAACATCATTTGTCAAAAGATTAAATCATCAGCATAATCTAAATCAGAAATTTTCAGATCTAGACCATTTAAGGCCAATATCTTTCTCTTGCAGTGAATTTTGCATAACATAATCAATAACCAAAGAGAAAGGGAAACAAAATGCACACTTGTCGAATATCAGAAGCAATGCCAAACCAACTGCTACATGCCTTACCAATTCTCACACACGACTCAGTGTTATTACAGAGAGCTATCATCAAGCTAACTAACCTGTTTGATATGCCATACACTCTCACAATCAACCACAAATTATCATGATCAACAGAGTCGAAAACCTTTTCGAAATCAAAAAATTTAGCAACTAAAGATTTCTGAAGCTCTAAACATTTCTTAAGAATCTGCCTAAGTTAAAATTTCTGATCCACACGTTCCCTACCACTTCAGAATCCACACTACTCATCACGCAATTGCCTGTTAACCAGTTTCTTAATTCTATTAAGCACAATTATGCAAAGAACTTTACCTGGAACAGAAAGTAGGTTGATACCCCTATAGTTATCATAAAAGATATTTTAAATTTTCAGTCATCCATGTGGTAACCAAAGCATTTCAGTAGTAATTTGAAGTCAGTAATGCATCTATCATCATTAAAAATAATGGGAGTAGAACTAACCACATTGTTTAGAACATCAATGAGATGCTCAGCACACCTAGCCAGGACAGAATCCTCACCTTCAACAACTTTACCATGTTTATCCTTGTTTTCTACAACATAAAATATTAACTATCTGGTACAGCTCTCTGTGTTGTGTTATGTAACTGCTTCCTTGGCTTTGTTAGCCAAGCCATCAAGTTAAAGATTCTTATCAGCTGCTAACTGATCCTTTATACATTTATTAAGCTCTCTGTAATGCTTTCTATTAGGATTAATAGGGTAAATAAAATAAGGACATTCCTGCAATTCTTTCTTTCCAAAATAAGCTCAAGTGCTTATCACTCAAATAATTTTGCCTCCTCTACTCTTTTTTCTCTAAGAGTAATTAATTCAAGAAAAGACTGTTTAAAATGGTCCCATTCTTCCTCAACTTCAGTAGTAAGCAAACCATGACTGTCATAATGACTAAGTAAGCTATCATGGTAAGCTTTAGCTATAACTGAGTCTTTCAGAGCTTCAGTATTAAAGGTACATTTTTTAACCCTAGCACAACACTTTTTAAGTTTAAGTTGCAAGACACTTTTAACAAGGTAATGATCAGATCCAATTTCAGCTCCCCTATATGATCTGGTATTCCTAACAGAACTAGCCCATTTGCTGTTAATTATTATATAATCAATCTTATTCTTATGCAGCCCATCTGTGAAACCCATGTGTACTTATGTATGTCGCGGTGTTTGTAATAAGTGTTAGTTATTCTGAAACCATCGAGTTTACTTACCTGTAGGAGACTTGCCCATTGCCATTGCAGCTACCAATGACAAAAGTGCCTATCACTCCTCCCCAAAGGTCAGAGTCAGTACCAACTTTGGCATTGAAGTCACCTAGAACAAGGGTAATATCTCCTTTCTTGACTGAATTCAAATTATCCTGAAATTGTCTGTAAAACCTATTCTTCTGATCTTCATTGACATCCTCAGTGGGGGCATAAGAACAGATAACATTAGTCTTTAATGGTTTGCAGAAATCTAGCTGTAAATCTAGAAGCTGTAAGAAACTTTAATTTAATGCACTCATATCCTAGAAGAGCATCACCAGTGTGTCTGCTGAGTAGCAAAGCTATGCCTTGGAAATGCTTTTTGCCTTCCCTCCCTGAAAAGAGAAATTTAAGATTATTTTTAAGAATCTGACCTATGTCCATGTGGTCTCTTGCAAGCCGAGAATATCTAAATTATAATGGGGGAATTCTTGTGCAAGGACATCAAGAGAATAATCTCTGTGCAGAGTCTAACATTCCAACTACCTATGGAGAGAAAATGGTTAGTGGATTGTTTAAAGAAACTATGTTTATTAAGAGAGGGAATGCCGACAATATCAAACAGCCCTCTAATTGCAAGCATGGGGTAAAGACCCGTTCCTCCATCACTAAAGGCTGAAGCCATTAGATTTCCTCCAATGTAGAATTGGATAACGCCAGTAGAAGCAAGCATTTAGGTGCCTGCAATGACCTCTGCTCAGCGTTATACACCAGCTAATAAAACATATCCTGCGAATCTATTCACTTTAGGCTGTCAACCCACAAACAAACAGAAAACACTTCGGCAAATTTACCCTCCACAGAAGCACCAGTGCAGCAAATTCAGGATCCATAATGAAGCTCTGATCCTTATTCCACTCTTCTCTGTTAAGTGTATATGGTCAGCACCAGGACCCAATGTGACTGACCACTCCTCAGCAGAGTATTAAAAAAAAAAGCAGCCATGGATGCTCAGATCAGTAGACAACACTTATCTGGGAGACATCCCCTCCTGTTCACTTCCACAAGAGAATATCTGTTTTGAAACATACTAACAGCCTTCAGCATGAAAAGGCACGGTTGGATATTAGGTGCTACATTCCACTGTGTTTTCTGTTTGTTTGTTTCTGCTGGCTGGTTCTATGAATCATCAAAAGGGATTGGTGCATAGCTCTCCTTCCAGTGACTGCCTAGCTACCATTTACAGACAATCCTGAAATGTTCAAAAAGTACTATGTTTTTACACAAACACTAAATTTTGTTAATCAGTGCCTGAAGCTGGTATGCTTTGGTGTAAAAAATAAAGATTACAAATATTTACAGTAGCCTATAAGGAATGTACATTTCTTGTCATTGTGGGATAACTTACAAATCAATTTTTGCAATTAAAAATTATTAAAATATTGTTAATGATATATAAATGTATTTAACCTTTGTCGTTATGTGTATATTTGAAAATACATGGGGAAAACACACTGTCCAAAACTCGTGTGCTTTTTAGGTTAAAACACCACTGATTGATTGACAAGTAACTGATAGCTCAATCAACCAGTAATCTATGAAAATTACAATGCATCAACTGAAAAATCTCATTGCTTTTAAAACTGTCGTACATAGTTTATCATTGTATATTATATAAATTCAAAACTGTTAATTTTCATTGAATTAATTTTTTGCATTGACTCCTGTTTACAGGATTTTTACCTCTAATTCAGTTGTTTAGGGTTTTAGGCATATTAGCAACTAATCATCATCATCATCATCATCCTCAAGCAGCCATGGGATACGGAAGTCCAACCAGACCGTGCAATTTAGTTCTCCAAGCAAGTCTATCCTGAGCTACATCTACTGCATCTGGCCACTGCACACCAATTCTAACAAGGTCCTCTTTGACATTGTCTGCCCACCGCATCCTAGGTCTCCCCTTCTTTCTGAGGCCTTTAGGCACACTGTTCATAACCCTATTCGCCAATCTATAATTATTCATACGGGCAACACGGTCAAACCAACGGAGTCTCTCTCTGCACAATATGCTGCTTAAAGGAGGTTGCAAACTCCTTTCCCTAATCTCATCATTAGTTACAAAGCTGAACCACCTAATGCCCAAGATACTGCGTAAGCATCTGGAATCAAAAGCATCTACTTTCCTGTTATCTTATTTACAAAGTGTCCAAGTTTCACTACCATAACTAACCCTAGAAAGAACCAAACTATTATACAGTTTAATTTTAGTATTTAGGTGTATACGCCTATTTCTCCACACTCTCCATAGGTTCTTAAAAGTCCCGGCAGCAATCCCTATTCGTCTGTTAATCTCATGCCGCACATCACCATTATCTGTTACATAGCTCCCAAGATCATTAAACTGTGACACCTGCTCAAGACTGCAACCATTCAGATTAACTGAATCGCAACCTGCCTGACCAATTTTCATCACTTTAGTTTTCTCTCTGTTTATAACCAAACCTACTCTACTACCAGTCTCATCAACAGCTCGAATGAAAGAGTTCATCTCATCAACATCATTTGCCAAAAGGGCTAAATCATCAGCATAATCTAAATCAGAAACTTTCGTATCTCCAGCCCATTTAAGGCCAAAATCTTTCCCTTGAAGTGAATTTCGCATAACATAATCAACAACCAAGCTAAAGAGAAAAGGAGACAAAATGCACCCTTGTCGAACACCAGAAGTAATGCTAAACCAATTGCTACAAGCCTTACCAACTCTCACACACGACGCAGTGTTATTATAGAGAGCTTTCATTATGTTAACTAACTTGTCTGGTATACCATATGATCTCACAATCAACCACAAATTATGACGATCAACAGAGTCGAAAGCCTTTTTGAAATCAACAAAGCTAGCAACCAAAGGTTTCTGAAACTCTAAACATTTCTCAAGAATCTGCCTAAGTGAAAATATCTGATCCACACATCCCCTACCACTTCTGAATCCACATTGCTCATCACGCAATTGACTGTCAACCAGATTCTTAATTCTATTAAGCACAATCATGGAAAGAACTTTACCTGGAACAGAGAGTAGGCTGATACCCCTATAGTTATCACAATAACTGCGATCACCTTTTTTGAAAATAGGGATAACAATAGCTCTGGTAAAATCCTTAGGAACCATGCCTTTATCATAAAAGATATTCAGAATTTCAGTCATCCAAGTGGTAACCGAAACATTCCCAGCTCTAAGCATTTCCGTAGTAATTTCATCTACCCCTTGGGATTTATGTAGTTTAAGTTTAGAAACAGCCAAAATAACTTCAGATTGGGTTATAGGGCCAAAATTAAAGCCACCAATGCATCTATCATCATTGCAAACAATGGGAGTAGAACTAACTACATTGCTTAGAACATCACTGAAATGCTCAGCCCACCTAGCAATGACAGAATCCTCCCCTTCAATAACCTTACCTTGTTTATCCTTCAATCCTTGTATGCCTGTCCGTTTTCTACCACACAAAACATTAACTATCTGGTACAGCTCTCTGCTGTTGTGCTGTCTAACTGCTTCCTCGGCTATGTCAGCCAAACCATCAAGCCAAAGATTCTTATCAGCAGCTAACTGATCCTTTACAAGTTTATTAAGGTCTCTATAATGCTTTCTATTAGGACTAGTAGGGTATTGATTAAGGGCATTCCTGCAGTTCTTTCTTTCCGAAATAAGTTCAAGTGCCTTATCACTCAGATAATTTTGCCTCTTCTGCTCCTTTTTTCCTAAAGAGTACTGTTAGTGTCCAAAAAAGCTTGTTAGAATTGGTGTTTAAAATGATCCCATTCTTCAACTTCAGTAGTAAGCAAACCATGACTGTCATAATGACTAAGTAACCTATCATGGTAAGCTTTGGCTGTAACTGAATCTTTCAGAGCTTCAGTATTAAAAGTAAATTTTTTAACCCTAGCACAACACTTTTTAAGTTTAAGTTGCAACACACTTTTAACAAGGTAATGGTCAGATCCAATTTCAGCTCCCCTATATGCCCTGGTATTCCTAACAGAACTAGCCCATTTGCTGTTAATTAATATGTAATCAATCATATTCTTATGCAGCCCATCAGGTGAAACCCATGTATACTTATGTATGTCGCGGTGTTTGTAATAAGTGTTAGTTATTCTGAATCCATTGAGTTTACTTATGCTAAATTTTATCTCTAATGAATACATTTATATTCCCATATATATTATCATTAATTAAATAATTATAGAATTTATACATTCAGGTTTTATTTATTCAACCAACAGACATATACAGTGAGATGCCAGCTTATTAGGTACACCACCCCTCATCACATAAATGGTTCATCCAAACCAACATGTAACCATGGTATGTCAGGCAGACCAACTCTTTGAGAATCTGTTAGAGTTGGATTGAGCATCAGAATGGGATAAATGAGTGACTTTGAAAGTGGCATGATAGTTTGTGCTGGATGTGCCAGTTCTAGCATCTCTAAAATGGTCTTCCTCTTGGGCTTTTCATGCACAACTCTTTCAAGGATTTAGAGAATGATGCAAAAAGCAGTGATCGTTTATCCTGTTCATGAAAACAGCTTGTGGATCAGAGGGATCAAAGGTGATTAGCAAGAATCATGCAAGCAAACAGGTAGCCCACAACCAGGCAAACCACAGCAGAAATAAAAAGTGATGTGCAGAATGTCATCTCTAAACACACCACATATTGGACCTTGTCACAAATGGGCTACAACAGCTGCCAACCATATCAAGTGGCAGTATTGTCAGTGTAGAACATGAAAGTGTGTCTCCAGTGAGTGCGAGGAGCATCAACACTGGACCACTGAGGACTGTAAAAATGTAGTCTTGGCAGATGAATCAAGGTTCCTTTTTCATCATGCTAATGGAAGGATTGGAATTTGGTGCAAGCAACACGAGGCCATAGAGCATCTTGTCTGGTATCAACAGTCCAGGATGGTGGTGTGGGGAATGTTTTCCTGAAACACATTAGGTCACCCCTGATATCCATCAAAGGATATCTAAATGTCATGGCATATTTGAACATCACTGCTGGCCAAGGTTCATTCCTCCATGACTATAGTTTATCCTCACTTCAATTGACACATTCAGCATGATAATACACCTGCTCACAAGGCATGTATCTCACCAAATGTTTCCAGAAACATGCCAATGAGTTTTCCTTGGTTCATCGGCCTGCACAGTCCCCAGAACTAAACCCTATTGAGCATCTTTGGGATAAGATGGAAAGGGCTGTTTGTAATGAGACTGTGACATCGTCCAATTTGCAGCAACTGCATGATGATCACTTGCACATGGTACAACATTCCTGCACAACACATCCAACATCTTACAAGTTTCATGCCCCAACAAATTCAGGCTGTTCTGAAGGTCAAAGGAGGTGCAACACATTACTAGGTAGGTGTAGCTAATAAATTGTCATTGCAGTGTATTCTAATGCAGAATTTTTCTTAAAATAACAATTCATGACAGTAGACTACAAAGGATTAAACTTTCAATAATAAAATTAATGTTTCCCTAATTAATTCTTAATACCTTTTTTTTCTTTTGGTATTCTTTGATTGCCCTCAAGATTATGTCTTCCAATGAATACTGTCTCAACTCTAATTTGGTTATGACACTGATAATGTCAGTTTCTGAATTCGAGGAATGAACTTCAGGTCCCCACTTCTTATGATGCAATAGTTCATCATAAAAAGATAAACTATTTTCTCTATAAAATGAAATTAATATAAGTACATAAAAAAATCAATACTGTAATATTAAAAAAAAAACATTTAAAATAGGTACTGGGAAACAGATGAAATTCAATGATAAATGTAAAATATATAGCATCAAATGAGTAGGTATTTAAACTAAGAAAAAAAAAAACAGTTCTTAAAAGTCACAGCACAATGAAAATACTATTGTTTCATATTGCCAAATGAGAATTTCTTATTCATTTTTCATACTGGAGAATGGTCAATAGTTCTGCACTGTATAGTGAATTGATGAAGAAGGAATAACACACCTCTTTAAGGCCCAGGTTAGGTTGTTTTACCTGAGTGGCAATTTTTGCACATAATGGACTAAACGGTCAGGTCACCAGGACTGTGAGGATTCAGGGTATGTTGGGAAAAGAGGACCTGCTGGACCTTTAAGGCCAAAAAAATTTATGTTTTGTCTTTAAAGCCAAGACTAGGAATAATAGAATTATAGGATGGATGGATGGAGGGATGGACAGATGGACAGACAGACACACACACACACACACACACACACACACACACACACACACACAAAATCCTCATGCAGCCACAGGTTATAGAAGTTCTATCAAATTATGTAATTTTCCTCTCCAGACACATTTGTCCTCAGCTACAGTTGCTGCATTTTGCCACTGTAAGCCACTTCCAGGTACATCCTGTTTGACACTGTCTGCCCATTGCATCCTATGTCTTCCCCTTTTTCTGAAGCCTTTAGGCACATTGTTTATAATCCTATTTGCCAACTGCAGCTATGCACATAGGCAATGTGGCCAAACCAATCTCTCGATGTAAAAAAGAATTCCTGATTGCCGATACAAGGCGTATCAGATGGTCAAGAGTTGATCATTGCCTGCAAAAGACATACTGGGTGTTAGAAAGAAGGTTGTGATGTTCTAAATACCAGATGAGTCTGGCATTTACCATTCTTTACAAAACCTTGCATGCAAGCAAGCACACACACACACCTCGTCAATGATATTGGACGATAATTGGAAGAAATCTTGGGATTCTTTCTGGCTTGGGGAAGGCTAAGGTGATACCCTGCTGCCAAGAGTCTAGAAACTGCTCCTCAAGAAAAATTCAGATGAAAAGATGGATCAGCCAATTCCTACTTGATGGTGAGAGATGTTGGAGCATAGCATAATGGATATTATCTGACCAAACAGCCGATGCATAAGAAGACTGCAGAGCAATGCAAAGCTCCTCTGTCCTTGTTGTAAGGCTCCATGTCAATCGAGTGGAAGGGCAGTGGAGAGTATTTGGCCTTGCTCTTCTGGGCCAGAAACTTGGAGATCAGCAATTGCCTGTCCATTGTGTTCCAGGATTCATAATGAGCAACCTTAGAACTGGTTGTGCGGGAGATAGAAGACATTATTTGATCCAAGATTCCTTCTGGCTCTGGGGTTGGACAAAATAGGCTTTCTCCCTAGTGCATTTGAATACTTCAAGGTTGACTGATGTTGGATATCTCTGAATCCCCCCCCCCCCCTCCAAACCTTATTCTGAGCCATATGAGCTGCAGTGCAATAGGATCCACAATGGTTTGGGACAACGAAGAAACTGTGTCAAAGTTTGAGGAACTGTAGAGGCAACTGCATGGACAATACAGTATGTAATTTCTACCACTACTACAACAATGATTGGCTCCTGGCTGACAGAGTGGTGGTTAAACTCAAGAGAGGAGTCCAAACCCTCTCCAGTCAACCCAATCAAGCTTCCAATGTGATACTCATGAAGGGTCACAAGCCCCTTCCCCACCATGAAAGATAGTACATACCATGGGGAGGTGATTGCTGCTGACAAGTTCAATCACCTCCCCATGGTATGTCAAATTCAACTGGGAGAGTGAAGGTTGCTTGGTTGTTTCGGGTTTAATGGTGCATTGGTGACAAGGCCATAATGCACCAAACAAAAGACAATATAAAAGATAAAAGATGTAAAACTCTGCAACCAAAATTTAATCCTTTGACTGCCGCAATGTTAAATTTTTTTTTAGTCCTGGGGCCACATCTTTTTTTTTTTTTCGTTAAATCAACTAACATTGGTCTTAAATTGCTATACAATATAAGTTTATATAATTTTTATAAATTTGTTGCTTAAAAGCAAACTTTGAAAGTGTGAATCACGTGCTTCACGCACCCTGAACTACAAATTTGTATGTAAAGCTCAGATGATTCACGCGCCCCAGGAGCAAATTAAGTGTGAATCATATATGATTCATACGGCAGTCAGAGTGTTAAAATATATATATTCTACATTCTAAAGTGGTAAAACAACAAATAACAAGTGTATAAATACAGAGTAAAACAACTGGAGAAATACTGAATAAAATAATCCCAGGTCCACGAGACCTGGGGTAAATAATCCACAAAGATAAAGTACAATCAAATTCGATTAAAATATCCACAATATTTCGAAAGGTAAAAACTGGCGGTAAAATACAATGATCAGATAAAAGATGTCCTAGTGTACAACAACTACAACTTCCTCCTTGTGATTCCTGCGGTAAAAAGACTGCCATGGTTTGATGATAGGTTTGATCTCAAAGAGCTTGTTGGTAACCTGTTCTGATCAAGATCTCTGCCACGTGCCTGGAGCTCGATGAAAAAACGCTGCTGGAAGTCCAGGTATGGAACCGGCAGCGGAGAGTGGGACAGGGACATGGAATCTGATTTGGCAGCAGCATCTGCCAAATCATTGCCCTCATACCGACGTGCACCCAACAGAAATGGATGGTGGTTTGGCTGCCAGAAGATGTAGCTGTAGAGGGATCTTAAAAAGAACCGGGTGAGGCAGATGCCTTACTGAGATCAAAGCCTGTAGCGAACTAAGTGAGTTAGTGTAAAGCACACACCGACGATGATGCTTAGCCGCCATATGGTCCAAGGCAAGGATGATAGCATGCAAATCAGTAGTGAAGATGGAACAATGCAGTGGGATCTGGTCTGCAATGATTACATCACAGCAGACCATTGCAGATCCCACCGATGTGCTGGACTTCGAGCCATCTGTAAAGACAAGCAAGAAGTTGGGGTACTCAGTACGATGCCGGGCAAAGAGTTGCCAGTACACACAGTCAGGTGTAAAGGCCATCCCCGTCCTGCACAGGGAAAAATCATAGAAAGGGGAAACAGCGACCATGGTGGAAGTGGCTCAGCTGTTGATGCTATCAAGACTGGTATTGATGTCTCTGAGGTAGCCTCGAACTCGCAAACAAAATGGACGAATGACAGTCGGCCGATTAGTGTAAAGCATTTCCCACTTCGGACTGAAAATGCAGTTAAAGTGGGATGGCCAGGCAGGGATCGCAATTTAGATGCATATTGTAGGGACAACTGCTGACAGCGAAGAGATAAAGACAGTTCATCGGTCTCCACATATAGACGATAAACTGGTGAGGTGCGGAAGGCTCCCACGCAAACACAGAGGGTCTGGTGATGATGGGGGTCCAGCACCTTCACCACTGAATCCCGGGGAGAGTTATACACCTGGGATCCATAGTCCAGTTTGGATCGGACAAGTGCACGGTACAGGCAGAGCAGTAAACATCGGTCAGCTCCCCAGGAGAGAGAGGAGAGAGGACCTTGACGATGTTCAATGCCCGCATGCATTTGACCTGAGATGACGTGTGGTAAAAAGGTCAATTTCCGATCGAAGATGAGACCGAGAAACTTGGTCTCCACTACAACTGGAATGATGTTATCCCCGAGCCGCAGCTCGGAATCCAGGTGAAGATTACGCTTGTGGCAAAAGGGCACTCAAACTGTCTTTTGTGGAGAGAACCGAAACTCATTTGCTGTCGCCCAAACAGAGATTTTCAGGGCAATTTGCAGTTGTGTTTCAATGACCCTCATGCTGGACAAAGAGCAAAAGATGCTAAAGTCGTCAACATAGAGGGCATTCCTTACTGATGGAGGAAGTTGTCAAGTAATAAAATTAATCTTGACAGCGAAAAGCGTAACACTCAGAATGCAGCCTTGTGGCACCCCCTGTTCTTGAGGGTACAACCGCGACAGTGTTGCCAACATGGACACGAAAAGAATGTGCCAATAAGAAGTTGGAGATGAAGATTGGCAAATTACCTCTGAAGCCCAAGTTATGGAGGTCACGAAGAATGCCGAAACTCCAAGCCATGTCGTACAATTTTTCGATGTTGAAGAAAATTGACACCAGGTGCTCTCTACGTAAAAATGCATTTCTGTTAGCTGATTCAAGGCATATCAGATGGTCAAGAGTTGACAGTTGCCTGCGAAAGCCACAATGGGTGTTGGAAATAGGTTGTGGTGTTCTTAATAATAACCAGATGACACTGGGTGTGGAAAGAATGGTAATGACTAGATGAGTCTGGCATTTACCATTCTTTCCAACACCTTGCACACACAGCTCATCAACACAATGGGACGAGAATCGAAGGAATCGAAGACAAGAGTCGAAGGAATCTTGGATCCTTTCCTGGCTTTGGAAAGGCCAAGACGATGGCCTCCCGCCAGTAGTCCGGAACCTGCTCCTTGAGAAAAATACGATTGAAAAGATGGAGCAGCCGATCCTTACTCCATGGTAAGACATGTTGGAGCATGATATAAAGGACACTGTCTGGCCCGACAGCAGATGCACGAAAGTAGTGCAGAGCAAGGCGAAGCTCCTCCGCTGTGAATGGCCTGTTGTAAGGCTCCAGGCCATTCGAGCGGAAGGACAGCAGAGAGCGTTCCGCCCTGCCCTTCTGGGCCAGAAACTTTGGGGAGTAAGAGGAAGAAGAGGAGATGGAGGAGAAGGACTCCCCCAGAGTGTTGGCAATTGCTTTGGGATCAGCAATTGCCTGTCCATTGTACTCCAGAATCGATAATGAGTGGGACGTGTAGTTCCCACCCAGCTTCCAGACTTTATCCCACATGACCTTAGAACTGCTCATGCGCGTGATAGAAAACGTATATTTGATCCAAGATTTCCTCTGGCTCTGGCACCGGATGAAACGAGCTTTCGCCCTGGCACATTTGAACCTTTCAAGGTTGGGGGTCGTTGGATATCTCTGAAACACCCCCAACCCTTTTTCTGAGCCTTATGAGCTGCGGTGCAATCTGGATTCCACCACGGTTTCAGAAAACGAGGAAACCGTGTTGAAGTTTGAGGAATTGTGGATGCAGCTGCATCTACAATACAGTCTGTAATCTCTGCTACTGTAACATTGATAGGCTCCTGGCTGACAAAGTGGTCATCGAAATCAAAGTGGTCAAACAAAAAGATATAAACTGATAATAATTTTATATCACGATAATGCTGTGGTACAAAAGTTAAAAACATTCTTCCAGGGAGTAGTTTTCAAGCCTAGGGAAGTGCTGTACATTACCATTACTAATTATGGAATATACTTAAATACCTTAAAATTACCCCAATTTTACATATTGACTCTAAGTTAACTCTTCCAATCAGAGACCAACTAGAGTTACATATAAAATGAATATATTTACCAATTTTGCTGGTACAATTGCATTTTCAGCGACGATGTCATGCTGCAGATGGTGATTATAAATGCTACCAGTCCTAAAAAATAGATGTTCTTCTTGTAGTTTTACTTCTTGTAGTTTACAAACTACAAGAAGAACATCTATTTTTTAGATTTCTATTTTTCTATTTTTTATTTTTTAGAGATTATGAACTGACGAATTTCTTTAGTGTCCACATCCAGGTCTGAAGCTTCATTCAACATTGATGCTTGAAATGTGGTTTTTATGATGCCAGTTGTTCTGTTGTAGTGGACAGTTTGATGAATAGAGGGAGGTCTGTATCGATGTCCTTGGAATTGTCTTGAGATATTTTTAAAGTTCTTAACGTTGAGAAAGCAATGGCTTTTGACTTACGTCGAACAATGGGTCATTAAGACATTAGCTGACTTCCAGTAGTTGAGTTACTAAAATAGTTTTCAAGCAGGGAAAAAAGTGCTCTTCACCATATGTGAACTGTTCATTTATTGCCTTACGGAAGATACCATTTCCTTGATGTTTTCAATGTGCAATTACGTGGCGAATGCGTCACAGTAAATAACATCTTGTACTGAAGAGTTCGAAGTGATAAAACCACGAACAACTGGCATCATAAACCACATTTCAAGCATCAATGTTAAATGAAGCTTCAGACCTGGATGTGGACACTAAAGAAATTCGTCAGTTCATAAACCTCTATGCATACATTGTAAAACTACAAGAAGAACATCTATTTTTTTAGGACTGGTAGCATTTATAATCACCATCTGCAGCATGACATCGTCACTGAAAATGAAATTGTACCAGCAAAATTGGTAAATATGTTCATTTTATATATAACTCTAGTTGGTCTCTGATTGGAAGAGTTAACTTTGAGTCAATATGTAAAACTGGGGTAATTTTAAGGTATTATTTAAGTATATTCCATAATTAGTAATGGTAATGTACAGCACTTCCCTAGGCTTGAAAACTACTCCCTGGAAGAATGTTTTTAACTTTTCTACCACAGCATTATCGTGATATAAAATTATTATAGAATTTTAGCTGTGTTTAACCTTATTAGTATAAACTGATAAAAGTCATTTAACCCACAACGAAATTTAAAAGTCACAGAAACAAAACCAGCACAAGAAAGTAAAAAGGGAGAATAAAAAGTATCGACAATAAAAATGGGTGTATAGGACCTGTGAAAAATCAGAAACAAGTGTGAAAACATATTAACAAAGTAAAAAACATGTAAAATACCGAGCAAGTACAACTTCCTCCTTGTGATTCCTGCGAAAACAAGACTGCCACAGTTTGACAATGGGTTTGATCTCTAAAAGCTGGTTAGCAACCTGTTCAGACCAAGATCTCTGCCACTGTGCCCGGAGCTCGATGAAAAAACGCTGCCAGAAGTCAAAACCCACCGATGTGCCGGACTTCAAGCCATCTGTGAAGACAGGCAAGAAGTCCAGGTGTGCAGCACGATGGCTAGCAAAGAGTTGCTGATACACACAGTCAGGTGTAAAGGCCTTCCCCGTCCTGCACAGGAAAAAAATTGCAGGAAGGGGAAACAGCGAGCCAAGGTGGAAGTGGCTCAGCTGTCGACTGTGCGATGCTATCGAGACTGGTGGTAATATCTCACAGGTAACCTCAGACATGCAAACCAGAAGGACAAATAGCAGTCGGCCGATTCTGGTACATTTCCCACCTGGGACTGAAAACGCAGTCCCAAATGGGATGGCCTGGCAGGGATCGCAATTTCGCTGCATACTGCAGGGACAACTGCTGATGGCGAATAGCTAACGATGATTTGTCGGTCTCTACATAGAGACTCTGGACTGGTGAAGTGCAAAAGGCCCCCGTTCAAACACGGAGGGCCTGATGGTGTAGAGGGTACAGCACCTACACCACCAAATCCAAAGTGGACTGTGTCCGTTGAAGTCCCCCATGATGAGGAAGGGGGACAGCAGCTGCGAGACAGGGTCATTAAGGTCATCCTGGAAAACGATACTTCTGGGTAGGATATGGACAGAACAGACAGTCAATGAAAATCCCACAAAGAGGCGGATGGCAACCGCCTCTAAATGCGTGGTGGGTTCGTGTGCCCTCAAGCAGATGGGTTCATGTGCCCTCAAGAGGACCTTGATGTCGTCAATATTCCTCTGGAATCCACGACAGTTCCATTGTACGACTGTGGCCATCTCAGGTCTTGGAAGTATTGGCGGACGACTTATGATTTATTTTAACTGTTGCCAGCGATGGTTTTGGAAAAATGGGGTGGTGTGTCTACGTCTTCGGAGTCGTCTGAGTGACATGGATCAGAGACTGCCACACGAGGGGGAAAAATTAGTTCCTTTTTGGGTCCCGGCAGGGGCCCCTTGGTCTTCGAAGGTCTTGCTGCTTGTGGGTGGGGTGGAAGGGGCCTTCCGAAAGTGGATGTGAAAGGCACAGACACAAGAATAGAAACCGGTGTCGATGTCGAGACTGACACCGACGTCGGCTTCACCTGCATCAAGAGCTACTTAGCAGCAGGCAAGAAAGATTCAGCTGGTGGAACTCTGATGTCGGTCTGCATTGTCATGGAAGCCATCTTAACGACGGGCTTTCCGACGACTGCACCGGCATAGGAGACCTAGCCAGGTGGGGCAGACGGTGCAACGAGCTTTCTTGCCTCTGGATAGCTGATGTTATGGAGGGTCTTCAGGCGCTGTACCTCTTTCTCCTCCAGCCACTTCGGACAGTTGCGGGAGTACACCGGATGTTCACCTCGGCAGTTTACACAGCATGCCTTTTCTGCTGTGCAGTCAGGTTCAAGATGATCCTGACTGCCACAATGAGCATAGGTGGGCTTGCCTCGGCATGCGGTGTGGACATGGCCAAACCTCTGGCATTGAAAACAACACAGAGGGTTTGGGATAAATGGCCGCACCTCGCAGCGTAAGTATCCTGCCTTGATGGAAGTAGGCAGGTGTGGTGTATTGAAAGTTAGGATGAGTACCCGGCTGGGCTCTAACTTTCCATCATGGCGTGATGAAACCCGGTGGACTGCGATCACCCCCTGGGCTGAAAGCTCTGAGAGGATTTTCTCCTCAGAAACCTTGAAGAGGCCCCATTTGGAGATCATGCCCCGGGAGGAATTGAGCATCTTGTGTGGAGTGACTTCAACTGTCACTGAAGCAATCGCTGTAACCTTTAATAGAAGCTCCGAATGCTTAGAGCATGCAGTCTCCACCTGGAAGTCACCAGATCTAAGGCGCTTGACAGATTTAGGTTCTCCCACAAGACCTTGAATACCCTTGTGAATAAAAAACGGGGACATGTCTCCAAGTACCTGATCATCTGTAGAGTGGATGATCAGGAACCTCGGAGATGGAGACACACACGAAAACATAGACAAAGAAGATGGGGTTCATGGCGAGCCCTCTTGGTGGCATTGATCGGTGAATTATGAATTGTAGAACTCATGGTTGTGTTTTAGGGATTCAGTGCCCGTTGTCCCTACCCACCACGGAGTCCAAAAGGAGACACCCAACAGGGTGCCAGGGCTGCCTGGGCACCATACCCACACAGCCAGTGAGCCAAGCCCTCACAACTAAACAGAAGGAAAAGAAAAATGGGGAGAAACTCGTCCGAGTTCCCACAAAAGAAAATAAGCAACAAAGCAATAAAGTGTGAGGTAATAACTGGTCTCACAAAAGAAAGAAAACTACAAAATTAGTGAACGTGTGGGGAAACTCGCAAACCATTGTCCAGGCGTGGACAAGGTTACCCACCGATCTGCATAGTTGACCTTAGCAGGACCAGCCCACCAGCCGATTGATCCTGAGGGGGCTGCCCCAGGACCTCCCATTTACCTGAAGCAGAGGCCAAAGCAGTGTATAGCAGCGGCCCCCGAAACTGCTGCCCAGCCCCGCGACAGACAAGCTCCCCAATGGCAAAATGGCCAAAGGGGACCCCACTAGTCATGAGCTGGGGAGAGAAGATGGGGAACCCTCAGCAACTGCCAGGATCCTCCTTTCCAGTGACACGGGTCACCGTGCAGGGCAAACACGTGGGTGAACATTTAGGACCCTGTGAAGGTAACCGAGCTAGCGGAACCTTCACATGGTGTTCCCCTCACTGCGTACAGGAGCTCGCACCGAGGGGTTGGACCTGGTGTGAGGCCCTTTCGGTTTAGTAGGTCTAGCTGTCTGAGGACAGAAAAGAAGGAGACCTTCCAGTGGTGGAAGTGACAAGCTGTGTAGTAGGTATGAAAACCAGAATTGATGTCAATGTTGACACCAACCTCAGTTTCGCCTGCATTAGAAGATACTTCATTGTGGGCGAGAAAGATTAAACAGGTGCACCTGCCACAGATACCACAATCGGTTTTCCAATGACTGCACTGGCATAGGAAACCTTGCCAAGGGTGGGGCGGGCACTGCAGCAAGCTTTCTTGCCTTGGGATAAGAGATGTTATTGTTTTGAGGCATCCTTTTCCTCCTTCCACTTGGGACAGTTGCAGGAATATGCCAGATGGCCACCACTAGTCCACATAGCTTGCCTTGTCTGCTGTGTAGTCAGGATCTAGTTGATCCTAGCTGCCACAGTGAGCACAGGTAGGTTTGCCCTTTCAAGCTGTGGTGGCATGACTTTATCCCTAGCACTAAAAACAGCACAGAGGCTTCAAAATAAAAGGCTGTACCTCACAAATATTATGCAAATAACCTGCCTTGATGGAATAAGGTATATGTGGCATGTTGATGGTTAGAATCAATACCCAGGTGGGTAGCAATTTATCATCACAACATGTCAAAATCTGATGGACCGCTGTTACTCCTTTGGGGGTGAGCTCTGAGAGGATTTCTCCTCAGTGATTTTGAGACGTCCTCACTCAGAGATCACACCCAGTGAGGAATTCAATGTTTTGAGGGGTATGACTGCGATGGCCACCCCATCAATCTCTGCAACCTTAAGGAGTAGTTCTGAATCTTTTGAAGAAGCATTCTCACGTCACCAGATCTCAGGTGCTTGACAGATTCTGGTGAACCCGCAAGACCTTCCAAACCTTTATTACTGAAAAATGGGGACATGTCCCCAATTACCTGATCACCCATGGAGTGGATGATCAGGAATCTCGAGGAGGAAGACACAAATTAAAGATAACAATGGCAGAGATGACGAAGACAACAAAGATGATGGTGGCTCATGTCTAGCCCTCTTGTTGGCATTGATCAAATCAATTTCTTTAACTGAATTCGTGATTATTTTTGTGTGGTTCAGTGCCCATGGTCCCCACTCTTCACAGAGCCCAACAAGACAGTGGGTGCCAAGAGTGCACCAGTTGGGTGCCAGGGGTGCAAGAGAACTATACCCACACAGACTGTGAGCCAAGTCCTCACAACTAAATAAGAAGGTAAAGAAAAAGAGAAACGTGAGAAACTCACCCGAGTTCTCACAAAATAAAAGCAAAAAATAAAAAAAAGTACAAGAAAACAAACAGTCCCCACAAAAGAAAACTTCAAAATTAGTAAATGTGTGTGCAAACTTGCAAACTGTTGCCTGGAAGTGGGCAAGCCACTCACTGTACCACACAGTTGGCCCCAGTAGGTCTAGCCCACCAGTCAGCTGATCCTGGGGGATCATCCCAGGACCTCCAGATTACCAGATGCAGAAGCCAAACCAGTGTGTAGCAGCAGCAGCCCTGAAATATGCTGCCCAGCCCCATTTCAAACAGGCTCTCTAATGGCAAGACAACCAAAGCAGACCCCACTAGTCATGAGCCGAGGAACACCGAGCAACTACCGGGATATTCCTTTCCCGGGACACGAGTCTCAATGCATGGCAAACATGCAGAAAGCATTCAGGATCTGTGAAGGTATCCAAGGCAGCAGAATCTTCACAGGGCGGTCCCTTCACCATGGAAGGAAAAAGAGGAAGATAAATTAAATAACTGTAAATACAGATTAGGTATTAATGTAATGAAATTCAGGTGCAAAAATTTGAAGCTGATTGATTATCATGCAATCTGTAGAAGTTATATTAATAGGTCTCATAAATCGTTATCTTTATAAAGGAATGGGTAATTTCAATTTTTTATTTAAACCAAAGTTAAATCTAGGTTGTGTTTTAAAAGTCTCATATTTTAAAGCAGAATATTACTCAGGTTTAATGGTTGTTTTAGTTATTACTTTTATTTTGTGTTGACTGTGGCGGTTGAGTGCAAGAATAAATCAGACTACACTGTAAGAGTTTTTGACTGGTTATTATGCAATCAATGGAGGAATGAGAAGATAATTATATTAAGATTAGGGAATTGGTGGGGGACTGAGTAGCAAAGAGAGTATGTGCCTATCCAGGACACTGTCTGGCTTTGAGGTGCAGATGGGATTTACTTCAGAAGAATGTGGAAAGTGAAGATTGAGTTGCCTATGGCAGTGGCTGTAGGAGGAAGTCGAGGGAGGGCATTACAGAAGATTAGCTGTGGCCAGATAAGTAATATAGGAAGGGAAGGTGGTGGTGGTGGTGGTGGTGGTGGTGGGGGGGGGTTGTTAATTGTTAAGGTTGCATATGTACCAATCTGCCATTATTGGGAGAAGACCAAGTTCGAATCCCTTTGGGAGAGATTTTGGCAATGGTGGGCAGTTGCTAAATATGAGAACTCTAAGGAAGAAACTTACATAATTAATTTACAGAAATTTAAACTATGAAACATGGATGTACTTTCAAAAAAGATATCACTCTAAATTTAACATCAATGAATTTTAGATGAAAATGTCTTGAGGCAGGTGAGATAAGAACCCATGACCTTGTGCTCTGAGCACTGAGCTACTGGCTGCCGAGCAAGATCTCCTCTAATTGATATTATGAACTTTCTGCTGACAGTACACAATTATCTGTGTCTCATGAAGATATTGTCCCAGTTCTCTCAGCCTCAAGAAACAATGATAAGTATGTCATGAAGATAGTATGTTCTGAGTATACAACTGAATAAATTGAAGAGATTTTTTGATATATTGGTTCAACAATCAAGAAAGATATCACTCTGAACTTAATGTCGATGAATTTTAGATAAAAAATTATCTTGAGATGGGTGAGATACAGCTGGTACCTCAGAGCACCTGACATGCTATCAGGAGATTGTGGGTTTGTATCCCACCTGGCTCAAGACAATTTTTCCTCTAAAATTGATTGACATTAAACTCAGAGTGATATCTTTGTTGATAGTTGAACAAATATGTCAAAAAATATCTTCAATTCATGTATCTACTTGCTAAATTTCTGGGATGAGGCTGAGTAAAGATAATTACTCAATTTTATTCCAGTTAGCAAAAGAAATAAAATTAAACTCCACTTATATACTAGTACTGCAAATGTTTACATAGATAACATTTAAATACAATACATGTAAAAAGTTTTTTTTATTAAATTAAAATTTTTACAGCATTTTAATTTTATCTTTTTTTATTTTTATAAAGATATATAAGTATAAAACAAACAACACAAACACAAGACAAGACCAAATCAAAAACTGGAACTTTTTTTAGTGTCAATTAAATTCCAGTTTCTGTGTTTTAATAATGCAAGGAGTACTCACATATTTTTCAAAAGCTGCATTTGCTCCACATACATATACTGTAAATCATGCTGAAATTCCATGCATGAATTTGATAAGAGCTCTATTCCTTTGGGAATATCTGATACAACTATATAATAACGATTGTTCTCACACAACTCTGAAATTAAAATTTACAAATAATCAGATGCTACACAAAACCACATTAAAACTAGTACTACACAGCAATAAATCATTCATCATACAAAATAAAAACTGATGTACATGGTTTCCATAAAAAAAAAATTAAACTGATATTAACTCACAGGGCACAAATATCATATTTGTCACAATACAGCATAAATGTGTTCTCAAATGTAATGTACATTCCAAATTGCAACAGTTGAAGTCAAGAAAAAAAAATAACCTAAAACATTAGGGACATTAAAAATCATTCAAAACCTTATATTGAAACTTTGTTTTACATTTCAGTTTTATTATGCATTTAAAGTGGTGTACAATAACTTCTGGCAGTATTGTGTATAAATGGCACAACCATTGACTGGCTGATAACAGAAAACTTCTCTAGTGTAAGGTAGTTTTGGGTGTTTTAAACTTTCATAAATCTTCAATGAGAATCTTTTCTAGAAAATTACATCTCTCTTTGCCCCATATATTCACCAATACTGCTCATAGCTAGCAAACCAATTATTTTACATACATACATACATACATACATACATACATACAAAATCTGCATTCAGCCATGGGCTACAGAGGTCCTACCAGACTGTATAATTTTGCTTTCCACACCTGTCTGTCCTGAGCTGCTGCATTTGGCCACTCTAGGTCAATTCACTCAAGGTCCTGTTTGACAATGTCTGAACCTTTGGATACACTGCTCATAATCCTATATGCGAATCTGAAGCTATGCATACAGGTAACATGGAGAAACCAATGCAGTCTTTCTCTCTGCAAAAAACACTGCTCAAAAGGAGGTTGCTGACTCCTAACCTCATTATTACTTGCCAAGTCAAACCACCTAATGCCCAAGATACTATGTAAGCATCTAGAATCAATGGCATCAAGTTTCTTGTTATCCTACTTACAAAGTGTCCAAGTTTCACTATCATATCTAACATTAGAAAGAACCAAATTATTATACAGTCTGATTTTAGTCTTTAGGTGTATATACCTATTTCTCCACACTATCCACAGATTCTTAAAAATCCCGGCATAAATCCCTATTCATCTGTTAATCTCATGCTGCACATCACAAATATCTGTTACGTAGCTCCCAAGATAATTAAACTGAGATACTTGCTCAAGAGTGCAGCCATTCAAAGCAACTAAAGCACCATCTACCCCACCATTTCATCACTTTAGTTTTTTTCTTCTGTTTATTACCAAACCTACTCTATTATGTCTCATCAATATCCCTAATGAAAGAATTCATCTCATCAACATCATTAGCCAACAGGTCCAAATAATCTGCATAAACCAAATAAAAAATTTTGATATCTCTAGATCATTTAAGGCCAAAATCTTTCCCTTGCAAAGGATTTCGCATAACATAATCAATAACCAAACTAAAGAGAAAAGGAGACAAAATGCACCCTTGTCCAACACCAGACGCAATGCTAAACCGATTGCTACAAGCGTTACCAACTCTCACACACGACTCAGTGTTATTATAGAGAGCTTTCATTATGTTAACTAACTTGTCTGGTATACCATATGATTCTCACAATCAACCACAAATTATGACGATCAACAGAGTCGAAAGCCGTTTTTGAAATCTACAAAGCTAGTAACCAAGGGTTTCTGAAACTCTAAACATTTTTCAAGAATCTGTCAAAGAGAAACTATTTTATCTATACATCCCCTACCACTTCTGAATCACACTATTCATCACAGTTGTTCATCAACCAAATTCTTAATTCTATTAAGTATCATCATGCAAAGAACTTTACCTGGAACACAAAGTAAATTGTATTGGGTTGTTTTACCTATGAGCGGCACTTTTTTGCACACCATGGGCTAAATGGCCAGGTCACATGGACCCCGAAGGCTCAGAGAAGGTTGGGGGAGGGGACCCACTGGAACAGCTGTTGGGAGACAGATGGTAGCCTCCCGTCAAGGCCATCCAGCGTGTTCTTTAACGTGCACAGCGTATGGCTCTCCCGCACACAGGGCCACAGCTTAACATCCCATCCGACGGACGGTGGCCTTTCCAAGCCCATCGGTGTCCCCTACTGACCGTGGGTAGGACTGGGAATTTTTGTGGAGATAAATCTCAACGCTGACCCAGCTGAGACTAGAACCTGGGAACTACAGATTACGAGCCTGGCACACTACCGACTGAGCCCCCCCCCCCAGAAAGTAAACTAATTCCCCTTTAATTATCACAAGAACCATGATCACCCCTTTTAAAAATAGGGATAATGATAGCTCTAGCAAAATCCTTAGGAACAACACCTTTATCATAAAAAATATTCGAAATTTCAGTCAGCCATGTAACAATACAAATGTTCCCAGCTCTAAGCATTTCAGTGGTGATTTCATCCACCCCTGGAGTTAGCAAATAGTTTAATTTATTTATGCAGTGTTAATTTAGATAGCCAAAGTGACTTCAGAATGTGATATAGGGCCAACATTACCTCTTTCACTACTATACCAGCCAGAAACAACTGAGTTTTTAAATGGCTCTTCTATCTATTATTTGTTATTCCTTATTCTTCACTACCTCCTACCTGAAGTTTGGGTTGTCTTTTTTTCCATATCCTGGCACGGTTAACCAACCAGCTGTGGAATTTGAAATGCTGTTCAGACTGACAAAATTAATCCTATCCATGAAACAGTATGTACTCTCAAAAAAATCTGGCTCTATATTCTCAAACTGTATAAATATATATGATTCAAACAGTTTAGATTTATTGATGATATTTTAGCCAAATGTTAAAAACTACTATTCAGCTTTTTCCTTTGGGCCACTGAGTGTACTAACAAATAAAAATTATTATTGGTGTAACTATCACATGGTTTAAAAAATTGCTTACCTAAAATATTGGAAATGGAAAGAAAAAAACTACTATCTTGTAGGATCAAATTTTCTGAAAATGTTTTCTCCACTTGTGTAGACACTTGAGACTAAAAAAATATTGGAAATGAATAATTTTATATTCCATATAAAGAACTAATTGATAAAAAAAAAAGTTTATTATTCATTACAGCAGAAAAAGTTAGGCAATAGTTAGAAATAAATGGGCATAGTGGTTAAAGGGCACTATTCAAACAAACAGACTTTGTATGTTGTATCTCTGAGGCAGTAGTCAGCAGTGACTTCAGTCTTATAGGTTGGTTGGTTGTTTGGGGTTTTTTGGTGCAATAGCAACTAAGGCTATATTGCGCCAAACAAACGATAAAAAGGGTAAAAGACATGGAACCCACAACCAAATTTAAAAGAGACACAAATAACACAGCATAAAAACGAGATGTATAAAAAGAGTAAAAGAAAGCAACAAGTGTAATATCAACAAGTAGAAAATCAACAATAACAATGGGTGTATAGGACCCATGTAAAAAAACAACAGGTAAAACACAGGTAAAAAACCAGTAAGAAATTCCAGAGAAAATTCATAAACGAGTAAAATCACTGGTAAAGCGTAAAAAGTCGAAAACAGTAGTTAAAAGTGAATCATCAGATAAAAGATGTCCGAGTGTAAGGGGCTCGGACGTAAAATCGTGGAAGTTAAAAAACATATGTCGTTCAAGGTTAAAACAATGACATTCAATTAAAATATGTTTAACTGTTAAAAAGGTGTCACAAAACTCGCACTTAGGTACTGCGTCCGCCTTAAGAAGAAAAGAGTGGGTTAAAAACGAGTGACCTAAGCGGAGCCGAGCAAGGACAACTTCCTCCTTACGATTCCTGCGAAAAAAGACTGCCACGGTTTGACAATGGGCTTGATCTCGAAGAGCTTGTTAGCAACCTGTTCAGACCAAGATCTCTGCCACTGTGCCCGGAGCTCGATGGTGAAACGCTGCCGGAAATCCACATATGGAACCGGCAACAGAGAGTCGGACAGGGGCGTGGCTGACCTGGCAGCAGAATCTGCCAAATCGTTGCCCCTGATTCCGACATGACCGGGCACCCAACAGAAGAGAATCGTGGTGGTGGCTGCCAGATGATGGAGCTGCTGGCGGATATTGGAGAGAACAGGGTGAGGCCGATGCCTCACAGAGATCAAAGCCTGTAGCGAGTCGGTGTAAAGCACACACCGACGATGATGCTTAGCTGCTATATGGTCCAAGGCAATGCTGATAGCATGCAACTCAGCAGTGAAGATGGAACACTGCTGTGGGATCTGGTCTGCAATGATTACATCACAGCAGACCATGGCTGATCCCACAGAAGTGCCGGACTTCGAGCCATCTGTGAAGACAGGCAAGAAGTCCGGGTGCGCAGCACGATGGCTGGCAAAGAGTTGCCGGTACACACAGTCGGGTGTAAAGGCCTTCCCCGTTCTGCACAGGGAAAAATCGCAGGAAGGGGAAACAGCGAGCCAAGGTGGAAGTGGCTCAGCTGTCGACTGTGCGATGCTATCGAGACTGGTATTGATGTCTCACCAGTCTTATATGTTGAATTGCTTTACCCCTGAGAGGCACTATTTTGCACACAATGGATTAAATAGCCAGGCCACAAGGACTCAGAGAAGGTTGGGGGAGCGGTTGAATTATTGAGAAACTACATGTAAAAATTCTCTGCACTTCCAAGGATAACATCAATGGACAAAAATTTTTCCAACAGAAAACAGTTTCCATCTCTCAAGCATTTACTATTTTCTCCATTTCCCACTCACACTCCCCTATACACCAGGGTTACTAGATGTCCCAATTTATGCAGGAATGTCCTGTTTTTTACAGTAAAATCCCAAGTCCTAGATTGATAGTCAAAAATTCTGCAGACTATGTAATGCTTCCAAACATTAAGATCTTAACTACTAGATACTCCACTACTAGATCTAGACTAATAGATACTACCAGATAGGATTTCAGATGCCAGGCAATAATCAACTTGCCAAAAAATTAGAATTATTTTGTTTTCAATGTGAATAGTAAAATTTCACTTAAACTTGTGAGCTTGTCCAATATAAAGTACAACTAACTTACAGTAAATCTACTTCCTGCTCAAGAGAAGAATTTAAAGCCATTTGCTATATCAATAAAACTAAAATATTTATTGATTTTTAACTTACCCCAAATACACACAGGTCATATTACAAAAAGAGTGAGCCCCTAACTTGAGCTCCTCACCTCACAAAAAGTCTATTCCTCAATAACTTCTAGCCTCTCCTCTACTGACTTCGCAACTCAAACTATCCTCACACTGGCTGAAGCATTTTCATAAATAATTGTGCGCCATTGATGGCACAAGTATTTGTGACCTTGATACCTGTATTTAGCAGTCATCAATCAAAAGGAATTTCAATCGCAACTCATGCTAACAGAAAGGAGAATAGATAATGATTCAAAGAAACCCCCCCCCCCCAAAAAAAAAAAATAATAATGCAAATAATTAACTGGTTAAGGAACATAAAAGTGAATGGCAAATCATCGCAACCAAGAAGCAATCAAAATTTCTTAATTTCATTTTTAATATCTTAGAAATGACTTTTCATTCAAGTATTTATTTTATTTCTCTTTTGTTACTTGCCTGTATCAGAAGACAAAAACCTGTAATTTTCAGAGTAAGAAGAACTACATTAAATATCTGGGAATCCAATTAATACTGGTTAGAAATGTTTAGAGAATGCCAATCAAATCTAAAATATATAATAAAGTTCATTTAAATGCATTTTAAATATACACCTATAATGAGTGCTATGTGTAAAAATGGCTTCATACAAAATATTTTGCTACATAACAGAGAAAATAAAAAATTTTGATAATTAAGATGAAATAAATTTTTGTGTATGTTGATTTGTTTTAAACCCATTTATAGGTCAATTAACAAATACTGGTAAAATTTAGTAGAATTAAATAAAAATAATTCCGTTATGAATTTTTCTTTTCTCTACCACTGATTTTTTCCCCCCTAAACCTGAAAACAGAAATTTAAGATTCTTTCAAATATTCAACCTTTACCCATCTATCTGCAATCTTATAAGCCCAGAATGTCCAGGTTATAGTGCTAGATTTTTCGTCAGTTGTTTGCAGTTTTATGGTACATAAGGAACTATGGCTACAATGAGCCACAAAAAGCTAAACAACATGAAATCCACAACACATTGCCATATCAGCACAATATGGTTGACAAGAATTCCTTATAGGATGGTGTCCTGAAGGATGCCCTACCACATCTCATGCATGCAACAAAAGCTAAAAGTTAACACCACAAAGATGTGAACAAAATGAGCAGGTAAAAGGGGATTAGACATGGTGTAATAAGAAGCAAACAATTAAAAAAATTCCAACTATAGCTGTGTGTTTAAAAATTTTCATGTCCATTGCACAGCTAATCTCTGAAAGGAACTATCCAACAACTTATCCTTTGCACAGAGTAATGCAAAAAAAAAATGGTGAATACAAGCATCATGCTCATATTCTATATGCACTTCTATGTCAAGTGTATGATGCCCAATGAGTATCTGCTCACTCTTCAATGATTTTTATACACCATTTCTTTTTTGCCACTATACTTTCCAGTTAATAGTGTTGTAAACTACTTTTTGTTACATTTTTGCTCACCTTATATAAAATACAATTTGTTAATGTATTAAAGTACAAATGATAACTATAGCACTTATATTTATACAAACCTTTCTCTCCAGGAATAATATCAAATCTTTTTCTAAAACACTGCTTATTTGCTGCAGTGCATCTCTAATATTCTTAAAGTTTTTTCTTTCAACTGCTAAAGCCATCAACAGCAGCTCCAATCGTGCTCTTTGATCACAAAGAATATCAATAGGCTATAAAAAGAATATTAAAAGATTTTGATGAGATCTAATAGCAGAAAAGCAATATACTGTATATAAAAAGTAACACAGTAAATTTAAAATCCATAGCTATAAGATTTCATGGAATTCTTGCATGATATTAATAAAATTAAAGGAAATTTGATCAGAATTGTATTTCTTTGTGCATGAAATTTCATCCCTATTGAAAATGGCTATATGGTAATTTTGCTCATAATATAGGCATCCATTATATAATATCCAAATGGGCCCATCAAAAGTTCAGAGGACCTTCAGTACACAATGCACAAATTAATGATATATATATATATAATTTATGTAGGGCAGCAGTTCTTAAATTGTGGTGTGAGAAAAGGTCAACAAAGGTAAAACCGAGTCATCATATGCAGAATAAAACTGGTTGCATTTTCTTGACTATGTAAAATTAAAACAGTGTAAATCAAGGAATGTGCATATTCAGTGAATCCTAACTGCTACCATGGACATTCCCAAGAACCAAGACCATTGCACACTGCCTTTAATTGTATGCCACCATCAGGCTCAGATGAACTAGTGTGGTTTAGAGCTAAAATCTGACCACACTAGATGCTATTGGTCATGATTGTGGTTCAAACTGGAATGTAGAATGGCATGCTGTCTACAATAATGAGTTTCACTTCTGCCTAGTTGCTGACAATCATTGCATCCATGTCTGGAGATGATGTGGTCAGAGGACAGATCCAGCCATTGCCCTCTGAATGCCATAGGATGTCCTCATTTGAGGAACTATCAATTATGATAGTAGGTTACCTCAGGTATGTGGAATCAGTAATTTGAATACAAGGCAATATCTCAAAGTTCTATGGTCAGTCGCACTACCATTTCTGGCAAATATCCCTAATGTCATTTTGCAGAAAGATAACATTTCCCCACATATTGCTGCCATCTCCAGGGCATGTCAACAAGTCACCCAGATTATTCCATGGCCAGGGATATCCCCAGATCTATGGTCCATTGGGCATATTTCGAACATGATCAAATGTCACCTACAAGCCAACACTCAACCAGCCAAAAATACAGCTACAATATGGGATCACATGCATGACTTAATCATTATTGTTAATTAAAACTATGAAATTAATTTGAATAATTTTTAAAAAATTTCATAAACATTTTATAAAAAAATCAAAAATTTAAAGAAATTAAACTGAGGCATACTTAGCCATGAGCGAGTCTGAACAGATGAATCGTGATATTCTTGCATAATGTATCACCTTAGCACATCACCATCTTCTTAGAAGGTCTGCTATATGTTTTTGCACTTCTTACATCTCTGTTTCACCTTTGAGAGATTTTTGTTTTCAGTTCATGATCAGACAAGGTTTGGGGAGGGGGAAAGGAAGCCACTGGATAGTGATTAGTAGACAGATATAAGTCTTCCATCAAAGGACCGAGCATATTCTTTAGTGTGTTTGTATGTTGTATGAGAAACCAGGATAAGCTCAATAGAGCTCCTAGGCTATCTCCATCCATTGTGTAGGGGAGTACCGATAGATGGCAGCCTTTCCAGGCCATCAGTGTCACCATTCTTACTGAGGGCAGGGTGGAGTTCTAGCAGAGATAAATCTCACTGTGCCGTGGTGGATTCAAACGTGGACTCACTGCCTTGGTGGGACTCAAACCAGAGAACCATAGATTACAAGCCTATCATACTACTGAAGGACCCTGCCCCATCATGACACACTATGACTTGAACCTAGATCACAACAGTTGTAATGTCACCATAATGCAATACCACTACACCACTGAAGGGGCACTGGTTGGTTGGGGTTTTATGGCACAAGGGCAACAAAAGCCATGTTGCACCAAACAAGATTTTAATAAAATAAAGAGATAAAAGACATGGACAACCTCAACCAAAGTTAAAAATAAATCACAAAAGAAGACAAAACATACAAAGACAATAAAATGGTAAAGCAAAACTAATGCAGTTAAAATCATGTATAAAAAGCTCAAAAATATATACAAAACACAGTATTTAATCTTAAAAATCTTTATATACATAATATTACTGTTAATATTGTGCCCCATTAATATATTGCATAACTCAATATGTTAAATACATTAAGCCATTTTGGCACTAGTATATCAACATTGCTCATTTGCTATTTAGACTTAACAAGCCATTTTACCTAATAAAATGCAACAAAGTCTTAATTTATTATAGCATAAAGAAAAGCACAGAATATATTACCATATGATGTTTCATGTATTCAAAATATACATTCTTCTAGATGATAGTGTGATGCCCCACCGTTCACTTTTGCTTTACCTTAACCAGTTTTGTTTAATTTACTTTATATTTATCATTTTGGGGATTTTTATTTCCTTTTTGGCATCACAGCACTCGTTTTCAAGATGTTGTGAGTTGCATATGCGCAACTCCGATCTTCCGACTGTCCCACTAAAACGCATGCCAAGGACACGCCCCCTCTTGCGTCATAGCTTGCTTCGTTCATCATAGTATGTTAATGTCTTTCCCGGAAAGCATTGCTGGCTATTGTCAAAAACCGGTGACCTGCGAGTCACAGAAGCATAAGCAAAGCAGAAGCACAAGGTGCGTAGCACCAAGCACAGTGCGTGTAGCACAGGAGTTGTATCTTCATTGATGTCTTGGTGAGTTGAATTATTTTGGAAATAAATCTGTTTTGTTATATTTAAAACCATTTGAGTCTGTACAGTTTTTTTCTCTTGAGCAACACGAATTAAGGATATTTGAATTATATTTAAATTTACTTGAAAATCATTTTGATTCTTACTCATTAACGCTCGCTGGTATTTGAACCCTAAATCAACTTATTATCAACTTATTCTACTTTTGGCAATTTGTTAATTATTGCCTGATGTCCGTCTAAGCTATCCGGAGCATAAAACTTCAAGTATGTTGCATTTGTTTGGAGCGTTACAATACGTGATAAAGAGTTCTATTGCCACTTTGTGTTGTTTTAAAGTTCCATTAGGTTCTATGCTGTCCCGTTTTAAAGTTACTGAAGAGATCTTTGGTTGCCATTGGTGCTATCGATTCCTGATTGTTTTTTATGGAAATGCCATTAGATATTTCTCATTGCCAGCTGGTGCATTCATTACTGAAGTCATATAACAGACAACTAGTCCTTTTTTTTAACTCAATGCACTAAGCCGTATTTTTAGCTTTTATCGATGCAGCTGGCCGTATTTCTTCATGATTTACAATTCACTTACAATGTATAAAAAAAATAAATAAATACCTCCTCAAGCAGCTGCTTGCCACAGAGATCTGACAGGAGCCTGTCAGTTTATATGCCATAGTAGAAGGTCTGAGAGGATGGCAGGACCTCAGCAGAAAAACAGTATACTATGTTGTACTATACAACAATGGGTATATAATACCCACAGAATGAAAGGAAAGACGCTTAAAGATGTAAAAGGAAAATAAATGTTTTTAGTGACAACAAAAAAATTTAAATTGAAAAATTTTAAAAATAGCTATCTTTCTATAGGGCACAAAAAAGGAGAAAATAAACCTAAACCATATCGATGGTGCAAACCGTCACTGAGTTCGTATTCGCTTCAATGGAAGATAGGGCAACGAAACGCGTCACAATGCCTGGTCACCAACATCTCATATAGGAAACCGGCTCAGCACACTAATAGGAGTGAGAAGTTTGGAATGACACTCAGTGAATCATACAACAGAAGCAGCAAAGTGCAACACCACCACACTTAAGAACTATTACCAATTTAGGAGCAACAATACTGGATTTATGAAAATATCAGCTACTGAGAAGAGCACACGTGTCATGTATGATTAAAACGTGCTTAATAGTTTAAATGGTGTCACAAAACTCGCACTTGGGGTTTTAATCTTTCACTTTGGGGTTTAATCCGCCAGTAAAAGAAATGAATGTGTAATAAAAGAATAACCTAAGCAGAGCCCAGTATATACAAAATTTATCCTTGCAATTTATGAGAAAACACTACTGACATGAGTTGAAAATAGTCTTGATGATGAAAAGTTTGCAATCTGTTGTGGTCAACATCATTGCCACTGTGACTAGAGCTCGATGGAAAAATACTGCCCAGTAGTCCAAGTATGGAACTGACATTAATTATTGGTGTAATTTGCTCAATGGAAACTTATTCGATGGAAATTTTCTGGATGGAATTTTATTCAAAATGGAAATTTGTTCGAAACAGAAATATATTTTACCAACATTTTGTGGAAGGTTTGAGAATTGAGAAATATTCAGAGCTTTAAATAAACGTTTTATGAGAAAATATGGCACAAGGTAAATTATAGATCAAAATTATTACTAATTTTTCAACAATATATGGTAGCTAGGAATAAACTGGAAGGAGAGCTGTGTACCAATCTCTAGTGATGATGCACAGAACCGGCCAGGTCTAGCACCAAACGTCTGACCCCGCCATCTCGTGGTACAGGCCGCTAGAAATTAAAAAATTAGAAATTTCAAAAGAGATATTCTCTTTTGGAAGGGAATGGAAGGAGACAGCTGCCAGTTCAGTATGGCCTACTGATCTAGTCATCTATGGCCACTTTTTCCTTTTTTTCAACCCTGCTAAGGAGTGGTCAACTTCACAGGGTCCTGGTGCAGACCATTTATACCTACTAGACTAGACTTGTTTATGGATTTGAGCTTGATTATGGATCCTGGACTTGCTGCACTGGTGGGCCTCTGTTGAAGGAGAATCTGCCGTTGTGTTTTCTGTTTGCTTCTGGGTTACCAGCCCTAAGTGAACAGAGGCATGGGATACCTTATATCAGCTGGTGGATAATTCTAATCAGAGGCCATCGCAGGTACCTGAACCTTACTTAGCTAGTTGGGCATCGTCAAGCCTAAACTGGAGTAATGTGTCTCAGGCAGGCCATATGGTTCTTGAAAAAGTCCACTTGAAAAGGTGGTGCCTGAAGTTCCTACCAGCATCGGTGACTTCAGCCTTTAGCGGAGGAGGAACAGGTCTTTGCCCCATGCCTGCAATCAGGGGGCTGTTTGATATTGTTGGCCCTACCAATCTCAATAAACCTAATTTCTTTAAAAATCCCACTAATCATTTTCTCTCTGCAGGAACGTTGAACATGAGCACATTACATAGAGATTATTCTCTAGATGTCCTCACGCAAGAATTCCAGCGTTATAACCTAGATATTCTATGCTTGCAAGAGACCAGATGGACAGATAAAGGTGAGATACTTAAAAATAACTTTAAATTTCTCTTTACAGGGAGGGAGGATAGAAAGCATCACTAAGGCGTGGGTCTGCTGCTCAGCAGACATGCTAGTGATGCTCTTCTAGGATACAAGTGCATTAATGAAAGGTTTCTTACAGCAAAATTTCAAACAAGCATTAAAGACTTGAATGTTATCTGCTGTTATGCCCCCACTCAGGATGCCGATGAGGATGAGAAGGATAGGTTTTATGGACAACTTCAGGATATTTTGAATTCTGTCAAGAAAGGAGATATTACCCTTGTTCTAGGTGATTTCAATGCCAAAGTTGGTACTGACTCTGACCTTTGGGGAAGGGTGATAGGCCCTTTTGGTATTGGTAGCTGCAATGGACAACGTCTCCTACAGGTAAGTAAACTAAATGGTTTCAGAATAACTAACACATATTACAAACACCGCGACATACATAAGTACACATGGGTTTCACCAGATGGGCTGTATAAGAATATGATAAATTATATATTATTTAATAGCAAATGGGCTAATTCTGTTAGGAATACCAGGGCATATAGGGGAGCTGAAATTGGATCTGATCATTACCTTTTTAAAAGTATCTTGCAACTTAAACTTAAAAAGTGTTGCGCTAAAGTTAAAAAATTTACCTTTAATACTGAAGCTCTGAAAGACCCAGTTATAGCTAAAGCTTACCATGATAGGTTACTTAGTCATTGTGACAGTCATGGTTTGCTTACTACTGAAGTTGAGGAAGAATGAGGCCATTTTAAACAGGCTTTTTTGGAAACAAACAGTACTCTTTTAGGAAAAAAGGAGCAGAGGAGGCAGAATTATTTAAGCGATAAGGCACTTGAGCTTATTTCAGAAAGAAGGAACTGCAGGAATGTCCTTAATCAGTACCCTACTAGTCTTAATAGAAAGGATTACAGAGAGCTTAATAAATGTGTAAAGGATCAGTTAGCTACTGATAAGAATCTTTGACTTGATGGCTTGGCTGACAAAGCTGAGGAAGCAGTTACGCAGCGCAACAGCAGAGAGCTGTACCAGATAGTTAATGTTTTATGTGGTAGAAAATGGACAGACATACAAGGATTGAAGGATAAACAAAGTAAGGTTATAGAAGGGGAGGATTCTGTCATGGCTAGGTGGGCTGAGCATTTCAGTGATGTTCTAAACAATGTAGTTAGTTCTACTCCTTTACAATGTAGTTAAACAATGTAGTTAGTTTGAAATGATGATAGATGCATTGGTGGCTTTAATGTTGGCCCTACAACACAGTCTGAAGTTATTTTGGCTATTTCTAAACTTAAACTCCATAAATCCCCAGGGGTAAATGAAATTATTACTGAAATGCTTAGAGCTGGGAATGTTTCGGTTACCACTTGGATGACTGAAATTTTGAATATCTTTTATGATAAAGGCATGGTTCCTAAGGATTTTACCAGAGCTATTGTTATCCCTATTTTCAAAAAAGGTGATCGCAGTTCTTGTGATAACTATAGGGGTATCAGCCTATTCTCTGTTCCAGGTAAAGTTCTTTCCATGATTGTGCTTAATAGAATTAAGAATCTGGTTGACAGTCAATTGCGTGATGAGCAATGTGGATTCAGAAGTGGTAGGGGATGTGTGGATTAGATATTTTCACTTAGGCAGATTCTTGACAAATGTTTAGAGTTTCAGAAACCTTTGGTTGCTAGCTTTGTTGATTTCAAAAAGGCTTTTGACTCTGCTGATAATCATAATTTGTGGTTAATTGTGATATCATATGGTATACCAGACAAGTTAGTTAACATAATGAAAGCTCTCTATAATAACACTGAGTCATGTGTGAGAGTTGGTAAGTCTTGTAGCAATTGGTTTAGCATTACTTCTGGTGTTCGACAAGAGTGCATTTTGTCTCCTTTCCTCTTTAGTTTGGTTGTTGATTACGTTATGCGAAATTCACTTCGAGGGAAAGATTTTGTCCTTAAATGGGCTGGAGATACGAAAATTTCTGATTTAGATTATGATGATTTAGCCCTTTTGGCAAATGATGTTGATGAGATGAACTCTTTCATTCGAGCTGTTGATGAGACTGGTAGTAGAGTAGGTTTGGTTATAAACAGAGAGAAAACTAAAGTGATGAAAATTGGTCAGGCAGGCTGTGATTCAGTTAATCTGAATGGTTGCAGTCTTGAGAAGGTGTCACAGTTTAATTATCTTGGGAGCTATGCAACAGATAATGGTGATGTGCGGCATGAGATTAACAGACGAATAGGTATTGCTGCTGGGACTTTTAAGAATCTATGGAGATTGTGGAGAAATAGGCGTATACACCTAAAGACTAAAATTAGACGGTATAATAGTTTGGTTCTTTCTAGGGTTAGTTATGGTAGTGAAACTTGGATGCTGTGTAAACAAGATAACAGGAAACTAGATGCTTTTGATTCTAGATGCTTACGCAGTATCTTGGGTATTAGGTGGTTCAACTTTGTAACTAATGATGAGGTTAGGCAAAGGAGTCTGCAACCTCCTTTATGCAGCATATTGTGCAGAGAGAGACTCCGCTGGTTTGGCCATGTTGCCCATATGGATAATTATAGATTGGCGAATAGGGTTATGAACAGTGTGCCTAGAGGCCTGAGAAGGGAGGGGAGACCTAGGTTGCAGTGGGCAGACAATGCCAAACAGGACCTTTTTAGAATTGGTGTGCAGTGGCTGGAATTAAACTGCATGAACTAGAGGAGGAGGAGGAGGAGGAGGAGGAGGAGGAGGAGGAGGAGGAGGAGGAGGAGGAGGAGGAGGAGGAGGAGGAGGAGGAGGAGGAGGAGGAGGAGGAGGAGGAGGAGGAGGAGGAGGAGGAGGAGGAGGAGGAGGAGGAGGAGGAGGAGGAGGAGGAGGAGGAGGAGGAGGAGGAGGAGGAGGAGGAGGAGGAGGAGGAGGAGGAGGAGGAGGAGGAGGAGGAGGAGGAGGAGGAGGAGGAGGAGGAGGAGGAGGAGGAGGAGGAGGAGGAGGAGGAGGAGGAGGAGGAGGAGGAGGAGGAGGAGGAGGAGGAGGAGGAGGAGGAGGAGGAGGAGGAGGAGGAGGAGGAGGAGGAGGAGGAGGAGGAGGAGGAGGAGGAGGAGGAGGAGGAGGAGGAGGAGGAGGAGGAGGAGGAGGAGGAGGAGGAGGAGGAGGAGGAGGAGGAGGAGGAGGAGGAGGAGGAGGAGGAGGAGGAGGAGGAGGAGGAGGAGGAGGAGGAGTCTCTGAGCTGCACTTTTTTTGCACACCATGGGCTAAATGGCCAGGCCACAAGGACCCCGAAGGCTCAGAGAAGGTTGGGGGAGGGGACCCACTGGAAAGCTGTTGGGAGACAAATGGTAGCCTCCCATCAAGGCTATCCAGCGTGTTCTTTAATGCGCACAGAGTATGTCTCTCCCGCACACGGGGCCATGGCTTAAAGTCCCATCCGACGGACAGCGGCCTTTTCAAGCCCATCGGTGTTCCCTACCCGACCGTGGGCAGGGCGGGGAAATTTTGCGGAGAGGAGGAGGAGGAGGATTTCAAATCAGCTCAAATATAACCACATATTTTAAAAGTGTGTGCATATAATTCCTTCAAATTCTTTTAATGTTTTTGATAAATTTGTTAGAACATACTGCTGCTTTGGAATGTTTAAATATCCATACCCTGCTTAAATACTGTAAGAATACTGTTAAAAATTGAGATTTAAACAGATTTGATTGAGATTTTTAAAAATATTCTCAACCACATTTTGTCATAAAACTTATTTTAGAAGTTATAGATCTTCACAGTTAGCTTTCCTTTGACATAACATGGGGTGATCCTGTTATGCCAATGGAATGCTAACTTCAAAGATGACACTGACTTCAGTGATCCCTAAGTGTATGTTTCTTCTAATATCCTAGATTTAGTGAATACATGGATAAATATATTAGATTTTAGAAGGCAAAGTGACTGGATCCAGCCAGAACGAACTGAAATGTAGTTCCAGTATATAATTTTTCCCTCTATTTTAGTGCTCTTTCAAAACTTCTATGCAAAATATAAATTAATTGAAAGTGTGGATAGTTATAGTGATAAAGCTCACACATATAGTAATAGATGCTAAGCCTCAGCATAAGCAAGAGATTTTGTTTAGAATGGCATAGAGTTTGACTCTCCACACTTCCAACTTTTCTCTTTGAAACAGTAGTATCAGAAATGAGTGAGCTGAGACCTCACAAATAAGAAGAAAAATAAAACTGAGGAAATAAGCTCATTTCTCAAAAAATAAATAAATAAAAAATAAATAAATACCCCTCAAGCAGCTGCTTGCCACAGAGGTCTGACAGGAGCCTGTCAGTTTATATGCCAAAGTGGAAGATCTGAGAGGATGGCAGGACCTCAGCAGAAAACGACACACACATCCATGGCTAAATCCGGGGTTCGAACCCAGGTCCCTTAGATCAGTAGCCAAGCGTGCTAACCACTCGACCACAGGACGGCTCAAAAAAAAATAGAAGAGAAAAAATAAAATTAAGGAAACTTGGAAACCTATTCCTGGACCTGGTCAAGGAACTCATGGCAATACATAGTTCACCCTAGCAGGTCTAGCTCACCAGTTGACTGATCCTGGACTCACCAGTTGACTGATCCTGGGATGATCACCAGTTGACCATCCCAGGACTTCCCATTTACCAGAAGCAGAGGTCAAAGCAATGTGTAGCAGCAGCCTTCAAATGTGCTGCCCAGTTGCAAGACAAATGGGCTCCCTAATGGCAAGCCAGACCAAAGAGACACAGGTCATAGCACACAGCAAACATGCTGCAAGCATTCAAGACCCTGTGAAGTAAACCAGCGGAACCTTGACAGGGTGGTCCCCTCACTTCTGTGATTACTAATAAAGATTATTTTTGGAGTCCTGTTGTGCACTTACCAATATTTGTTTCTTAAAGTAGCTTCTATACCTCTCCAACTTTTCCCTAAAAGAAATAACAGCAATCCAATCACTCTGTGCTTGCACATAATTGTTTACAGAAAAAGGTACATCAGTTGCTAATAAGAATTGATGTTCTTGCTTGCATCTTTCTAGCATTTCCTGAGATTTTTGCAAGTTGAGTCTGTAAAGTAAAATAAACAACAAAATTGGCATAAGTATAAAATCTAATTGATCAGACAATTCAGCTAAATATCAACATCAAAGAGAAATTAATCAAAAACTGTATACAAAATGCAATCTATATATAAGGAAGCATATTTCAATCTGTAAAACTCCTATTTCACATTTTTGAAGGGTCTACCTCACACGAATCTAGAACAGATGAAACAGAAATTCCACATTTTATAATGTGTATTACACCCACTCAGTGGTAGCTAGTGAGACTTCAAACAGGTGGAGCCAGTTGGTTGGTTAGTTGGCTGGCTGGTTGTTGTTTGTAGGGTTCTACTACAATCAGAAACTGAGGCTACAATGCACCAAATGAAAGAATAGTTAAAAGACATGGAACCACATCATCATCATCATCATTCTCAAGCAGCCATGGGCTACGGAGGTCCAACCAGAGCGTGCAATTTAGTTCTCCAAGCAAGTCTATCCTGAGCTACATCTACTGCATCTGGCCACTGCACACCAATTCTAACAAGGTCCTGTTTGACATTGTCTGCCCACCGCATCCTAGGTCTCCCCTTCTTTCTGAGGCCTTTAGGCACACTGTTCATAACCCTATTCGCCAATCTATAATTATCCATACGCAAATACAGAGGCCTGATGGTGGAGAGGGTCCAGCATCTTCATCACTGAATACCAGGAGGATTAGCACACCAGAGATCTGTAGTCCAGTTTCAACCAGACAAGTGCAAGGTACATGGGCAGCAAAAGACACAGTCCACTCCCTCACAAGAGGCAGGAGAGGACCTTGAGGATGTTCAAGCTCATGTGCACTTGGACCTGAGATGGATGCGAGGTAAAAGGGTCAATTTCTAGTCAAAGATAGACTGAAACTGGGTCTCCTCCACAACTGGAATGATGTACTTGGAGCCACAGCTTGGGCTTGGTTGGTTGTTTTGGGTTTTATGGCGCATGGGCAACTAGGCCATAATGCGCCAAACAAAAGACAATATAAAAGATAAAAGTCGTGTTACCCGCAACCACATTTAAAAGAAATTAGCAAAATTGTAAAAAAATAAAACAACAAAGAACAAGAGTAAAAATACAAAGTAAAACAATAGAATACCAGGTGTAAGTGACCTGGGATATACAAACTATGTAAAAGGTAGTATAATCATATATATAAAAAGATGAAGAGTAAAAACTATATGCGAGTAAAATATCCAGTAAATCTTAAAAATTGAAAGAGAGAGGTAAAAGTACAATGGTCGGATAAAAGATGTCCGAGTGTAAGGGGCTCAGACGTAAAATCATGAGAGTTAAAAAACATACATCTGATTCCGACGTGACCGGGCACCCAACAGAAATGGATGGTGGTGGTGGCTGCCAGACAATGTAGCTGCTGGCGGATCTTAGTAAGAACAGGGTGAGGCCGATGCCTCACCGAGATCAAAGCCTGTAGCGAGCTAAGCGAGTCGGTGTAAAGCACACACCGACGATGATGCTTAGCCGCCACGTGGTCCAAGGCGAGGCTGATAGTGTGCAACTCTGCAGTGAAGATGGAACACTGCAGTGGGATCTGGTCTGCAATGATTACATCACAGCAGACCATGGCCGATCCCACTGAAGTGCCGGACTTCAAGCCATCTGTAAAGACAGGCAAGAAGTCCGGGTGCTCAGCACGATGGCTGGCGAAGAGTTGCCGGTACACACAGTCGGGTGCAAAGGCCTTCCCCATCCTGCACAGGGAAAAATCGCAGGAAGGGGAAACAGTGAGCCATGGTGGAAGTGGCTCAGCTGTCGACTGTGTAACGCTATCGAGACTGGTGTTGATGTCTCTGAGGTAGCCTCGGACTCGCAAACCAAATGGACGAATGGCAGTCGGTCGATTATTGTAAAGTATTTCCCACTTAGGACTGAAAACGCAGTTCCAAGTGGGATGGCCAGGCAGGGATCGCAATTTAGATGCATATTGTAGGGACAACTGCTGACGGCGAAGAGATAAAGAAGGTTCGCCGGTCTCAACGTAAAGACTCTGGACAGGTGAGGTGCGGAAGGCTCCCGTGCAAACACGGAGGGCCTGGTGATGGAGGGGGTCCAGCACCTTCACCACCGAATCCCGGGCCGAGTCGTACACCTGGGATCCGTAGTCCAGTTTCGATCGGACAAGTGCATGGTACAGGCGGAGCAAAGAACATCGGTCCGCCCCCCAAGAGAGGGAGGAGAGGACCTTGACGATGTTCATGCCCGCGTGCACTTGGACCTGAGATGACGTATGTGTGGTAAAAAGGACAATTTCTGATCAAATATGAGACCGAGAAACTTGGTCTCTGCCACAACTGGAATGATGTTACCCCCGAGCAGCAGCTCGGGATCCAGGTGAAGATTACGCTTGTGGCAAAAGTGCACACAAGCGGTCTTCTGTGGGGAGAACCGAAACCCGTTTGCCGCCACCAAACGGAAAGATTGTTCAGGGCAATTTGCAGTTGTCTTTCAATGGCCATCATGCTGGACGAAGAGCAAAAGATGCTAAAGTCATCAACATAGAGGGCATTGCCTACTGATGGAGGAAGTTGCCTAGTTATAGAATTAATCTTGACAGCGAAAAGCGTAACACTCAGAACGCAGCCTGTGGCACCCCCTGTTCTTGGGGGTATGGCCGCGACAGAGTGTTACCAACACGGACACGAAAAGAGCGTGTCGATAAGAAGTTGGAGATGAAGATCGACATGTGACCTCTCAAGCCAAAGCAAGTCACGAAGAATGCCAAATCTCCAAGCAGTGTCGTACGCTTTTTCGATGTCGAAGAAAATTGACACCAGGTGCTCTCTACGTAAAAAAGAATTTCTGATAGCCGATTCGAGGCGTATCAGATGGTCAAGAGTTGATAGTTGCCTGCGAAAGCCACACTGGGTGTTGGAAAGAAGGTTGTGATGTTCTAAATACCAGATGAGTCTGGCATTTACCATTCTTTCCAACACCTTGCACACGCAGCTCGTCAATGCAATGGGACGATAATTGGAAGGAATCTTGGGATCTTTGCCTGGCTTGGGGAAGGCCAAGACGATGGCCTCCCGCCAGGAGTCCGGAAACTGCTCCTCGAGAAAAATGCGATTGAAGAGATGGAGCAGGCGATCCTTACTCGATGATGAAAGATGTTGGAGCATGGCATAATGGACATTGTCCGGCCCTACAGCAGAGGCACGAGAAGAGTGCAGAGCAAGGCGAAGCTCCTCCGCTGTGAATGGCCTGTTGTAAGGCTCCAGGCCATTCGAGTGGAAAGACAGCGGAGAGCGCTCTGCCCTGCCCTTCTGGGCCAGAAATTCGGGGGAGTAAGAGGAAGACAAAGAGATGGAAGAGAATGACTCCCCCAGAGTGTCGGCAATTGCTTTGGGATCAGCAATTGCCTGTCCATTGTGCTCCAGGATCGATAACGAGTGAGACGTGTAGTTCCCACTCATCTTCCGGACTTTATCCCACACGACCTTACAACTAGTCGTGCGGGTGATAGAAGATATATACTTGATCCAAGATTCCTTCTGGCTCTGGCGTCGGACGAAACGAGCTTTCGCCCTGGCGCGTTTGAAATTTTCGAGATTGGGGGTCGTCGGATATCTCCGAAACACCCCCCAAGCCTTGTTCTGAGCCTTACGTGATGCGGTGCAATCTGGATTCCACCACGGTTTCGGAAAGCGAGGAAACCGTGTAGAAGTTTGAGGAATTGTTGATGCAGCTGCATCTACGATACAGTCCGTTATCTCTGCTACTGCCACATTGATTGGCTCCTGGCTGACAGAGTGGTCATCGAGCTCTGAGAGCAGCTCGAAACCACCCCAGTCAGCGCGATCGAGACTCCACCGCGAGACGCGTGAAGGGCTGCAAGGCCCCCCACGGGAGATGGTGCACACCACAGGGAGGTGATCGCTTCCATAAGGGTTGTCCTCGACCTCCCATGTAAAGAATGGAAGGATCGAGGAGGAGCAGATGGTAAGGTCAATGGCAGTGAAAGAGCAGGTTGGGGAGTGAAAGTAAGTACTGACACCGGTGTTCAACAGGGAGAGAGAAGGATCCAGGAGCCACTGCTCTAGGACCCCACCCCTCCCGTTGGTGTCAGCACTGCCCCAAAGTGGACTGTGTCCGTTGAGGTCCCCCATAATGAGGAAGGGGGACGGTAGCTGCGAGACGAGATTATCAAGGTCTTCCTGGAAGACGATGCTCCCAGGTGGAAGATATACAGAGCAGACAGTCAGCGAGAACCCCACGAAGAGACGGATGGCTACCGCCTCCAAGTTGGTGGTGAGGGGTACGACCTGGAATGGAGAATGGTTGCTCATGAGGATGGCAACACCCCCGCAAGCCGGACCATCTCCATCCCGGTCCCGGCGAACTAGTGAAAAGTGCCGGATCGGGGGATCTGTGACTGGCTGCAAGTATATCTCCTGCAGGCACACACAGATGGGCTGGTGCGCCTGAAGGAGGGCCTTGATGTCGTCAAGATTCCTCTGGAATCCACAACAATTCCATTGTAAGAGTGTGGCCATCTCAGGACTTAGAAGAGTGGGCGGACGACAAATTTCTATTCAGTTTAACCGCCACGGAGGACGGTTTACTGAATAGGGGGCGGTCGGTATCCATGTCCTCGGAATCGTCCGAGGGGCATGGATCGGTGACCGCCCTTTGAGGTGCGGTGATTTTCTTTTTTGGACCCAGCTGGGGCCCCTTAGGTTTGGAAGGTCTTGCTGTCTGAAGACGGGAAGGAGGAGGCCTTCCGGTGGAGGTGGAAGGCTGAGCTGCAGGAATGGAAACCGGGGTTGATGTCGAAGTCGACACCACCCTCGGTCTCGCCTGCGTGAGGAGGTACTTCGCAGCTGGCGAGAAAGACTCAGTGGGTGGTACACTGATGTCAGTCTGCAACACAACCGAAGTCATTGGAACGATGGGCTTTCTAATGACTGCACTGGCATAGGAAACCTTGCCAGGTGGGGCGGGCGGTGCAGCAAGCTTTCTCGCCTCAGCATACGAGATGTTATTCACGACTTTGAGGCGTTGTACCTCCTTTTCCTCTTTCCACTTCGGACAGTTGCGGGAGTAGCCGGATGTTCGCCACTGCAGTTCACACAGCATGCCTTTTCTGCTGTGCAGTCAGGATCGAGATGATCCTTACTGCCACAGCGAGCACAGGTGGGCTTGCCCCTGCATGCAGTGCGGGCATGACCGTATATCTGACACCGAAAACAGCGCAGAGGGTTTGGGATATACGGCCGAACCTCACAATGTAAATAACCTGCTTTGATGGAAGAAGGCAGGCGTGGCATATTGAATGTCACAATCAACACCTGGGTGGGTGTTAATTTTCCATCACGGCGTGTCGAAACCCGGTGGACCGCTGTTACTCCTTGAGGTGTGAGCTCAGAGAGGATTTCCTCCTCAGTGACTTTGAGGAGGCCCCACTCGGTGATCACACCCCGAGAGGAATTCAAAGTTTTATGGGGAGTGACTTCGACAGCCACCCCACCAATTTCTTTAACTTTCAGGAGCAGTTCCGAGTGTTTGGAACAAGCGATCTCAACTTGTAAGTCGCCAGATCGTAAGCGCTTTAGGGATTTCGGCTCTCCCGCAAGATCTTTCAAACCTTTATTTACAAAAAATGGGGACATGTCCCCAAGTACCTGATCACCCGTGGAGTGGATGATCAGGAACTTTGGGAACGAAGACACAGACACAGAAGACGGCAGAGATAACATAGACAACGAGAAAGATGGGGGCTCATGGCGAGCCCTCTTGTTGGCAGTGATCGCATAAATTCCTTCATTCTCTCTCATGGTTTGTTTTGTATGGTTCAGTGCCAGCTGTCCCTACCCTCCACGGAGCCCAACAAGGGGACGCCCAGTCGGGCGCCAGGGCTACGCAGGCATTATACCCACACAGACAGTGAGCCAAGCCCTCACAAATAAATATAAGTAAAATAAAAAGAGAAATGTGCAGAACGAAACATTCTACACAAATCAAACAAAGCGTAAAATAAGAAAAATTGTGAATGGCCAAACTGGCCTCACAAAGAAAGGATAACTACAAAAGGAAAATAATCTGTGAGGAAACTTGTAAACCTGTACCCGGACCGTGGGCAAGGTTACTCACCGCTCTGCATGGTTGACCCTAGCAGGACCTGCCCACCAGCCGATTGCTCCTGGGGGGGCCACCCCAGGAGCTCCCGTTTACTGGAAGCAGAGGCCAAAGCAGTGTATAGCAGAGGCCCTGGAATCCGCTGCCCAGCCCCGTGACAGACAGGCTCCCCAATGGCAAGACGGCCAATGGGGACCACGCCAGTCATGAGCTGAGGAGAGAAGACGGGGACCCCTGAGCAACTACCAGGATCCTCCTTTCCCGGGACACGGGTCTCCGCGCACGGCAAACACGCGGGCGAGCGTTTAGGATCCTGCGAAGGTAACCGAGCCAGCGGAACCTTCACAGGGTGGTCCCCCTCACCGCGTACAGGCGCTCACACTGAGGGGGCACAGCTTGGGCTCCAAATATAGATTATGCTTGCAGAAAAGTGCATGCAAGAGGGAGATCTTCTGTGAGGAGAACCAAAACTCATTGGACATCATCCAAACCAAGAGATTGTTAAGGGCAGTTTGCAGTTGTCATTCAATGACCCTAATCCTTGATGATGAGCAAAAGATGCTAAAGTCATCAATTTTGAGAGCATTGCCTCTCAAATATTACAGTAAGAGGAAGTTGTTTTACAATGGAATTTATCTTGACAGTGAAAAGTGTAACACTCAGGATGCATCCTTGTTCTTGAATGTCACGGTGTCCCAAATTCCACACCAGTCTGGCATTTACCATTCTGTGCAACACCTTGCATAAGCAGCTGGTCAGTGCAATGAGACAATAATCAGAAGGAATCTTGGAACCCTTTCCTGGCTTTGGGGAGTCCAGAAGCTGCTCCTTCAGAAAATGCAGTTGCTGATTATTACTCGATGGTGAGAGATATTGGAGCTTGCCATAATGACATTGTCTAGCCTGACAGCAGATGCACAGGAAGAGTGCAGAGCAAGGCAAAGCTCCTCCATTGTGAATGGCTTATTATAAGGCTACAGGTAATTCAAGTGGAAAGATAGCAGAGAGCATTCAGCCTTGCTCTTCAGGACCAGAAACTTTGAGTATGAAGATGAAGAAGACCCCCCCCCCCCCCCAGAGTTTCAGAAATTGCTTCAGGGTCAGCAATTGCCTGTCTATTGTGCTCCAAGATCGATAATGAGTGGGACATGTAGTTCCCACCCATCTTCTGGAATTTATCTCACATAGCCTTAGAAATAGTCATGCAGGTGATAGAAGATTTATATTTATTCAAGATTTCTTCTGGCTCTGGTGCCAGACAAAACGAGCTTTCACCCTGGTGCACTTAAAATCTTCAAGGTTGAAGAATGTCAAATATCTCCAAAACATCCCCCAACCTTATTCTTAGCCTTACAAGTTTCAGTGAAGTCAGGATTCCACCACAGTTTTAGGAATTGTGAAAACTAGGTTAAGATCTGGGAAATAATTGAGGCAGCTGCGCTGACAATATAATCTGTCACCTCCACCATTGCAACATTGATTGGCTCCTGGCTGATGGAGTGTCAATCAAACTGAAAAAGGAGTTCAAAGCCACTTCAGGCAGCTGGTTGGTTGTTTTGGGTTTAATGGTGCATTAGCATCTCAGGCTATAATGCACCAAACAAATGTCCAAAATAAAAGATAAAAGTCATAAGACCCACAACCAAATTTCAAAAAATAACCACACACACAGACAAAAAATGTAGAACAATAAAAGGTAACATAGTTAATAACAAGAAAGAAATGTATAAAGGTGTAATAAATATAAAAAGAAGCCAGGTGTAAGCAACCTGGGTTAAACATCCAATAAAACTATAGACAAGTAAAATATCCAGTATATTTAAAAAAATGAAAAACAGCATTAAAGCAACAATGATCTGATAAAACATGTCCAAGTGTAAGGGGCTCGGATGTAAAATCATGAAAGTTAAAAAACATACGCCGTTCGAAGTTAAAACACGGACATGAGATTAAAATGTGTTTGAGAGTTAAAATGGTGTCACAAAACTCACACTTAGGTATGTCGTCCGCCCGTAGAAGAAACTCCTTGCGATTCCTGTGGTAACAAGACTGCCATGGTTTGATGATAGGCTTCATCTCAAATAGCTTGTTCATAAGCTGTTCCAACCAAGATCTCTGCCACTTTGTCCGGAGTTCATTGGTAAAACGCTGCTGGAAATCCAGATATGGAACCAGAAGTGGAGCACTGGGCACCCAACAGAAGAGAACATTGGTGGTGGCAGCCAGACAATGGAGCTGCTGGCGGATCTTGGAGAGAACAGGGTGAGGCCGATGCCTCATCGAGATCAAAGCCTGTAGTGAGCTAAGCGTTGGTTGGTTGGAGTTTAATGGCACATCGGCGACAAGCCATAATGCGCCAAACAAAAGACAATATAAAAGATAAAAGACACAGAACCCCGCAACCAAAATTTAAAATAATTTTCAGCATTGTAAAGTGGTAAAACAACAAACAACAAGTATATAAGAACAGAGTAAAAAACAGTAGAAATACTAAATAAATTAATCCCAGGTGTAAGAGACCTGGGGTAAATAATGCACAAAGTTAAGGTCAAATGAAATTCGATTAAAATATCGACAATATTTCAAAAAGGTAAAAACAGGAGATAAAATGCAATGATCAGAAAAAAGATGTCTGAGTGTAACAGGCTTGGACATCAAATTATGGAAGCAAAAAATCATACATCGTTCAAAGTTAAAAGTGTGGCACGAGATAAAAAAATATTTGATTGTTAAAATGGTGTCACAAAACTCACACTTAGGTTTGTCATCTGCCCGTAGAAGAAACGAATGACCTAAGCGGAGCCGAGCAACTACAACTTCCTCCTTGTGATTCCTGCGGTAACAACACTTTCATGGTTTGATGATAGGTTTGATCTCAAAGAGCTTGTTGGTAACCTGTTCTAATCAAGATCTCTGCCACTGGGCCTGGAGCTCGATGGAAAATCGCTGCTGGAAGTCCAGGTATGGAACCGGCAGTGGAGAGTGGGACAGGGTCATGGAAGCCGACTTGGCAGCAGCATCTGCCAAATCATTGCCCCTCATACCGACGTGACTGTGCACCCAAGAAAAATGAATGGTGGTTGTGGCTGACAAAAGATGCAGCTGCAGGGGGATCTCAAAAAGAACAGGGTGAGGCAGATGCCTTACTGAGATCAAAGCCTGTAGCGAACTTAGCGAGTCAGTGTAAAGCACACCGACGATGATGCTCAGCCGCCACATGGTCCAAGGCAAGGATGATAGCGTGCAACTCAGCAGTGAAGATGGAATGTGGATCTGGTCTGCAATGATTACATCACAGCAGACCATGGCTGATCCCACTGATGTGCCGGACTTCGATCTGATCTAAGGGACCTGGGTTCGAGCCCCAGGTAAGGCATGGATGTATGTGTCATTTTTCTGCTGAGGTCCTGCCATCCTCTCAGACCTTGGTATATCTTCTACTTTGGTATATAAACTAACAGGCTCCTGTCAGACCTCTGTGGCAAGCAACTGCTTGAGGGTTTTTTTTTTTTTATATATACTTCTTGTTTCTGTAGCATTGTGATGGTCCACCCATTCACTTTGACTTTTCCTTAACCAGGTTTACTTTATTTATGTTATGTTTATCATTTTGGGGATTATTCTTCAATTGGATCATCATTTTTCATCATCCAGACCTCTAAAGGATTTGCACATGTGCAACTCTGATTTTTTATTGACAGCCATTAATGCATGTATAAGGACATGCCCCCTCTTTCATCACAGCTAGCCCAATCGTAAGATTATGCAAATGTACTTCCCAGCGTGCAGCACATGTCAGTTGCACCCCTCATGTATAGTAAGTGACGTTAGGTCACAGAGTTAGTAAGATGAGTAGTTTTTGGAGGAGAATGTTAGTAGTTTTCGGAAGAGAGAGTCAGTAGCTAGTTTTTGTTGTTGAGTAGAGATGGAGTAGGAAGAAGCAAAGAGAGTTGTTAGTAGTTAGTTTTTGTTGTTGTGTAGAGATTGAATTAGTTGGAGAGAGCTAGTAGTTGGGAGAATGTAAGCTTTTAGTTGTTCAGAATATTTTATTCATCAGTTTATTTCATGAGTCTTAAATTTTTGGAAATAAACTTTGCTTTTCTGTTTTTTTTCCCCTTGAGCAGGATAATTAATTTTAGTTGGATTTTAACTTTAATCATTTGACAATTTTTGAATTCTTTTTAACTAAATAATGTAAAATATACTTAGTGAACCCTTATTTAACTTTATTTGCAAGATTAATTGCCTGGCACCTGATGCTATCTGGTAAATCAGCTTAATTTGGATCGGTCAAAATGTCTAAAGAGAAGAAGTTTAACATATTTTGCAGCGTAACAGCATCCATTACAGAGTGCGTGTCTTGCTTTAACTTTGGTTGTGGGTTAAATGTCTTTTATCTCTTTATTTATAAAATATAAATCCTATTCACAATGCACATATATGTCCATTATGCCATGCTCCAACATCTCTCACCATCGAGTAAGGATTGACTGCTCAGACCTTCAATCGCATTTTTCTCGAGGAGTAGTTTCCAGACTCCTTGCGGGAGGCCAATGTCTTGGCCTTCCTGAAGCCAGGAAAGGATTCCAAGATTTCTTCGAATTATCGTCCCATTGTGTTGATGAGCTGCGTGTGCAAGGTGTTGGAAAGAATGGTAAATGCCAGACTCGTCTGGTATTTAAAACACCACAACCTGCTTTCCAACACCCAGTGTGGCTTTCACAGGCAACTGTCAACTCTTGATCATCTGATACGCCTCGAATCGGCTATCAGAAATTCATTTTTACATAGAGAGCACCTGGTGTCAATTTTCTTTGACATTGAGAAAGCATATGACACGGCTTGGAGATTCGGCATTCTTCGTGACCTCCATAACTTCGGCTTACAAGGTCACATGTCGATCTTCATCTCCAACTTCTTATCAGCACATTCTTTTTGTGTTCATGTCGGCAACACTCTGTTGCGGCCGTATCTCCAAGAACATGGGGGGTCACAAGGCTGCGTTCTGAGTGTTACGTTATTTGCTGTCAAGATTAATTCTATTACTACACAACTTCCTCCATTAGTAGGCAATGTCCTTTATGTTGATGACTTTAGCATCTTTTGCTCTTCGTCCAGCATGAGGGTCATTGAAAAACAACTGCAAATTGCCCTGAACAATCTTTCTGTTTCTGTGATGTCAAACGGGTTTCGGTTCTCCCCACAGAAGACCACTTGTGTGCACTTTTGCCACAAGCGTAATCTTCACCTGGATCCTGAGCTCCAGCTCGGGGGTAACATCATTCCAGTTGTGGCAGAGACCGAGTTTCTCAGTCTCATATTCGATCTGAAATTGACCTTTTTACCACACATACGTCATCTCAGGTCCAAGTGCACGTGGGTATTGAACATCGTCAGGGTCCTCTCCTCCTTTTCTTGGGGGGCAGACCGATGTTATTTGCTCCGCCTCTACCGTGCACTTGTCCGATTGAAACTGGACTACGAATCCCAGGTGTACGACTCCGCCTGGGATTCGGTGGTGAAGGTGCTGGCCCCCCTCCATCATCAGGCTCTCCATGTTTGCACAGGAGCCTTCCGCACCTCACCGGTATAGAGTCTATATACGTCGAGACAGACAAACCCTCTTTATCTCTTCGCCGTCAGCAGTTGTCCCTACAATATGCACCTAAATTGCGATCCCTGCCTGGCCATCCCACTTGAGACTGCATTTTCAGTCCAAAGTGGAAATGCTTTACACTTACTGGCTGACTGCCATTCATCCTTTCGGTTTGCGAGTTTGAGACTACCTCAGAGACATTAACATCAGTCTCGATAGGGTCGCACAGTTGGCAGTCGAGTCACTCCCACCGTGGCTCGCTGTTTCCCCTTCCTGTGATATTTCTCTGTGCAGGACGGGGGAAGGCCTTTACACCCGACTGTGTGTACTGGCAACTCTTTGCCAGCCATCATGCTGATCGCAGTCCTGCACAGGGAAAAATCACAGGAAGGGGAAACAGTGAGCCACGGTGGGAGTGACTCGACTGCCAACTGTGCGGACCCTATAGAGACTGATGTTAATGTCTCTGAGGTAGTCTCGAACTCGCAAACCGAAAGGACAAATGGCAGTCAGCTGATTAGTGTAAATCATTTCCCACTTTGGACTGAAAACGCAGTCCCAAGCGGGATGGCCAGGCAGGGATCGCAATTTCAATGCATACTGTAGGGACAACTGCTGACGGCGAAGAGATAAAGAGGGTTTGTTGGTCTCGACGTATATAGACTCTGGACTGGTGAGGTGCAGAAGGCTCCTGTGCAAACATGGAGAGCCTGATGATGGAGGGAGGCCAGCACCTTCACCACTGAATCCCAGATGAAGTCATACACCTGGGATCCGTAGTCCAGTTTTGATCGGACAAGTGCACGGTAGAGGCAGAGCAAAGAACATCGGTCTGCCCCCCAAGAAAGGGAGGAGAGGACCCTGACGATGTTCAATACCCATGTGCACTTGGACCTGAGATGACGTATGTGTGGTAAAAAGGTCAATTTCAGATCAAATATGAGACCGAGAAACTTGGTCTCTGCCACAACTGGAATGATGTTACCCCCGACTGGAGCTCGAGATCCAGGTGAAGATTATGCTTGTGGCAAAAGTGCACACAAGCGGTCTTCTGTGGGGAGAACCAAAACCCGTTTGACGTCACACAAACAGAAAGACTGTTCAGGACAATTTGCAGTTGTCTTTCAATGACCCTCATGCTGGATGAAGAGCAAAAGATGCTAAAGTCATCAACATAGAGGCATTGCCTACTGATGGGGGAAGTTGTCTAGTAATAGAATAAATCTAGACAGTGAATAGCGTAACATTCAGAACGCAGCCTTGTGCCCCCCCCCCTCCATGTTCTTGGAGGTACGGCCGCGACAGAGTGTTGCCAACACAAACATGAAAAGAATGTGGCGATAAGAAGTTGGAGATGAAGATCAGCATGTGACCTCGTAAGCTGAAGTTATGGAGGTCATGAAGAATGCCGAATCTCCAAGCCGTGTTGTACGCTTTTTCCATGTCGAAGAAAATTGACACCAGGTGCTCTCTACATAAAAATGAATTTCTGATAACCGATTCGAGGTGCATCAGATGGTCAAGAGTTGACCATTGCCTGTGAAAGCCACACTGGATGTTGGAGAGAAGGTTGAAGTGTTCTAAATACCAGACTTGTCTGGCATTTACCATTCTTTCCAACAACTTGCACACGCAGCTCGTCAACGCAATGGGACGATAATTCGAAGGAATCTTGGAATCCTTTCCTGGCTTCAGCAAGGTAAAGACAATGGCGTCCCACGAGAAGTCCAGAAACTGCTCCTCCAGAAAAATGCAATTGAAGAGTCGGAGCAGTTGATCCTTACTCGATGGTGAGAGATGTTGGAGCATGGCATAATGGACATTGTCTGACCCGACAGCAGATGCACGAGAGGAGTGAAGAGCAAGGCGAAGCTCCTCTGCTAATGGCCTGTTGTAAGGCTCCCTTCTGGGCCAGAAACTCGGGGGAGTAAGAGGAAGATGAAAACATGTAGGAGAATGACTCCCCCAGAGTGTTGGCAATTGCTTTGGGATCAGAAATTGCCTCTCCAATGTGCTCCAGGATCGATAACGAGTGCAACGTGTAGTTCCCACCCATCTTCCGGACTTTGTCCCACAAGACCTTAGAACTGGTCGTGCGGGTGATAGAAGACGTATATTTGATCCAAGATTCCTTCTGGCTCTGCTGCCAGATGAAACGAGCTTTCGCCCTGGCATATTTGAACATTTTGAGGCTGGGGGATCGGATATCTCCGAAACACCCTCCAAGCCTTGTTCTGAGCCTTACAAGCTGCGGTGCAATCTGGATTCCACCACGGTTTCGCAAAACAAGGAAACCGTGTCGAAGTTTGAGGAATTGTGGATGCAGCTGCATCTACGATACAGTCCGTTATCTCTTCTACTGCCACATTGATGGGCTTTTGGCTGACAGAGTGGTCATCGAGCTCAGAGAGCAGCTCGAACCCACCCCAGTCAGCCCCATCGAGCCTCCACTGTCAGACGTGTGAAGGACTGCAAGGTCCCCCCACGGGATATGGTGCATACCACAGTGAGGTGATCGCTGCCATAGGGGTTGTCCTCGACCTACCATGTAAAGAGTGGAAGGATCGAGGAGGAACAGATGGTAAGGTCAATAGCAGTGAAAATGCGGGTTGGGGAGTAAAAGTAAGTACTGACACCGGTGTTCAACGAGGAGAGAGAAGGATCCAGGAGCCACTGCTCCAGGACCCCGCCCCTCCCATTGGTGTCAGCACTGCCTCAAAGTGGATTGTGTCCGTTGAGGTGTCCCATTATGAGGAAGGGGAATGGCAGCAGCGAGACGAGATCATCAAGGTCTTCCTGGAAGATGATGCTCCCAGGTTGAAGATATACAGAGCAGACAGTCAGCAAGAACACCACAAAGAGACGGATGGCTACTGCCTCTAAGTTGGTGGTGAGGGGTACGACCTGGAATGGAGAATGGTTGCTCATGAGGATGGTGACAACCCCGCGAGCTGGACCATCTCCATCCCAGTACCAACGAACTAGTGAAAAGTGCCAAATCGTGGTATCTGTGACTGGCTGCAAATATGTCTCCTGCAGGCACACACAGATGGGCTGGTGTGCCTGAAGGAGGGCCTTGATGTCGTCAAGATTACTCTGGAATCCACAACAATTCCATTGTAGGAGTGTGGCCATCTCAGAACTTAGAAGAGTGGGCTGACGACGAATTCCTATTCAGCATAACCGCTGCAGAGGACGGTTTAGTGAATAGGGGACGGGCGGTATACATGTCCTCGGAATCGTCCAAGGGACATGGATCGGTGACCGCCCTTTGCGGGGTGATTATTTTCTTTTTGGGCCTCGTGGGGGTCCCTTAGGTTTGGAAGGTCTTGCCGTCTGAGGATGGGCAGGAGGAGGCCTTCCGGTGGAGATGGAAGGCTGAGTTGCAGGAATGGAAACCGGGGTTGATGTTGAAGTCGACACCAACCTCGGCTTCGCATGCGTGAGGAGGTACTGCACTGCTGGCGAGAAAGACTCAGTTGGTGGTACACTGATATCAGTCTGCACCATCACCAAAGTCATTGTAACGATAGGATTTCCAATGACTGCACCAGCATAGGAAAACGTGCCAGGTGGTGCAGCGAGCTTTCTTGCCTCAGCGTAAGAAATGTGTTTATAACCTTGAGGCGTTGTACCTCCTTTTCCTCCTTCCACTTCGGACAGTCGTGGGAGTATGCCGGAAGTTCGCCACTGCAGTTTACACAGCATGCCTTTTCTGCCGTCAGGATCGAGATGATCCTTACTGCCACAGCAAGCACAGGTGGGTTTGTCCCAGCATGCTCTGCGGGCATGACCATATTATCTGACACTCAAAACAGCGCAGAGCGTTCAGTATATATGGCCGTACCTCACAATGTGAATAACCTGCCTTGATGGAAGAAGACAAGCGTGGCGAGTTGAATGTGACAATCAGTACCCGGCTGGGTACCAATTTCCTATCACGGCGTGTCAAAACCCGATGGACCGCTGTTACTCCTTGACGTGTGAGCTCTGAGAGGGTCTCCTCCTCAGTGACTTTGAGGAGGCATTACTCAGTAATCACACCCCAAGAGGAATTCAGAGTTTTGTGGGAGGTGACCTCAACAGCCACCCCACCAATCTATGTAACCTTTAGGAGTAGTTCCAAATGTTTTGAACAAGCAGTCTCAACTTGTAAGTTGCCAGATCATAAGTGCTTGACGGATTTCGGCTCTTCCGCAAGACCTTTCAAACCTTTATTCACGAAAAATGGGGACATGTCCCCAAGTACCTGATCACCCATGGAGTGGCTGATCAGGAATCTCGGAAATGAAGACACAGACAAAGCAGATAATGGCAGAGATAACATAGATGAGGAAGACGGGGGCTCATGTCGAGCCCTCTTGTTGGCACCGATCACATTAATTTCATCATTCTCTCTCATTTTTTTTGTGTGTGTCTGTCCCCACCCTCCACAGAGCCCAACAAAAGGACACCCAGTCAGGCACCAGGGTTACGCAGGCACTATACCCACACAGACAGTAAGCCAAGCCCTCATAAATAAATAAAAGGAAAATAAAAAGAGAAATGTACAGAACAAAAACATTCTACACAAGTGTAAAATAACAAAATAGTGAAAGACCAAACTGGCCTCACAGAGAAAGTACAACTTTAAAAGGAAAATAAGTTGTGAGGAAACTTGTGAACCTGTACTCAGATCATGGGCAAGGTTACTCACTGCTCTGCAAGGTCTAGCAGGACCTGCCCACCAGCCGATTGCTCCAGGGGGGGGCAATCCCAGGAGCTCCCGTTTACCGGAAGCAGAGGCCCCGGAATCCACTGCCAAGCCCCACGACAGACAGGCTCCCCAATGGCAAAGCGGCCAAAGGGGACCCCGCCAGTCATGAGCTGAGGAGAGAAGATGGAGACCACCCGAGCAACTACCAGGATCCTCCTTTCCCAGAACACGGGTCTCGGCACACAGCAAACACGCAGGCGAGCGTTCAGGACCCTGTAAAGGTAACCAAGCCAGCGGAACCTTCACAGGGTGGACCCCTCATCATGTACAGGAGCTCGCGCTGAGGGGCTTCAGGCAGCCTGATCAAGCATCTACCATGATACACATGAAGAGTTGCAATTTCCCCAATAGGAGACAGTAGAAACTACGGAGAGGTGATAGCTTCCATAAGGGTTGTCCTTGACCTCCCATATAAAGAGTGGAAAAATCAAGGAGCGTATGGTGAGATGAATGACAGTGAATGTGCAGGTCGGAGAGTGGAAGTAGGTACTGACATGAGTGTTCAATAGGGAGAGTGATTCCAGAACTAGAACCTCACTTCTCCTGTTGATGTCTTTACTGTCCCAAAGAGGACTGTGACCGTTAAGTCCCCACAATGAGGAAGGGGGATGGCAGCTGCAAGATGAGATCATCAAGGTCTTCCCAGAAGATACTTCCACGAAGTAGATAGATGAAGCAGACAGTCAACAAAAATCCCATGACAAGGCAGATGGTAACCGTCTCTAAGGCAGTGGTGAGACCTTCCAGATCTTTGCTGAAAAAATAAGGGGATATATCCCCAATCACCTGATCACTCTTGGAATGGAAGATTAGGAATCTTGGGGACAAAGAAACATGCAAAGACAGTGGCAACAAAGACATTGGAGATGGGGGGGAGTCATGGTGAGCTCTCTTGACAGCAGTGGCCGATGAATTTCTATTTAAGGAACTCATGCTTGTTTTTAGGTATTTCAGTGTCCATGGCCCCCACCATCATGGAGCCCAACAAGGAGATGCCCAATCAGGCACCAGGGCTGCAAAAGCACTATACCCACACAGCCAATGAACCAAGCTCACACAAATAAAAGGAAAAATGAAAGAGAAGTGTGAGGAACTCACTCAAGAGCTCACAAAATAAGTGAAAAAGCATAAATGTGAGGAACCGAACTTCCCTCACAAAAGAAAGATAACAAGATTACAGCAAAAGGAAAAAAATGTGTGGGAAACTTGTAACCAGGCATGGGTTTGGGTTGTTTTACCTCTGAGCAGCACTTTTTTGCACACTATGTGCTAAATTGCCAGGTCACATGGACCCCAAAGACTCAGAGAAGGTTGGAGGAAGGGACCCACTAGAACAGCCGTTGGGAGACAGATGGTAGCCTCCTATCAAGGCCATCCAGTGTGTTCTTTAACATGCACAGGGTATGTCTCTCCTGCACATGGGGCCATGGTTTAACGTCCCATCCGACGGATGACGGCCTTTCCTAGCCCCTCAGTGTCCCCTACTGACCATGGGCAGGGCGGGGGAATTTTGCAGAGATAAATCTCAACACTGACCCAGCTGGGAATTGAACCTGGGCACTACAGATTATGAGCCTGGCACATTACCGACTGAGACACCCCTGCCCATACCAGGCATGGGCAAGGCACTCACCACTGTATAGTTGGCCTTAATAGGTCCAGCCCATCAGCCAATTGATCCTGGAGAGACCACCCCAGGACCTCCCTCTTACCTGAAGCAGAGGCCAAAGTGGTGTTTAATATCAGTTCTCAAAATCAGTGCCCTATCTATGCATATTATTTGTAAAGCTCAATAACTCTGCCATTTCCTCATTTCAGTGACCTGTAAAGATATATACATTAAAACTACTAAGCATTTGAAAAATGCAAATTATATTTCATTAGTTCCAAACAAATTGAAAAGGAGTTTTCTAATTATCGTTTTCATTGTTTCCAATGAAAACATCATGACATTCACATTCCACCACTAAATTTTCATATTTCTATCATTAACTTTTTCACTACCATACTGGCCCAAGCTACAGGTAGGAGGTAAAAGAGGAAGGAATAGCATTGGTTGGGTGAGTCCATTTAAAATCTCGCCCGTCTTGAGCCAGTATGGTAGTGAAAGGTTTAATACATCATTGCAATATTTGTTTGAAATTTTGGAATTTTCATCGTTTTCACCATTAGAGGGTGCAAATATACTGTTCGAAAGATTCCAAAAGTGAAAATCATAATATTTTATCAATTCCTATCTAGCCCTAAAAAATTTTTCATTTATCTCTAAATACAAATAATTATCTGCTAAAACAAAATATTGTCTTTTCCCACCCCCTCTGGGTCTAAGAGGTTAATTAATTGTTGCCAATGGAAACATCATGGTGTTCATATTCCACCACCAAAATTTAAAATTACTAACTTAAATACACCATTTGCAATATTTGTTTGAAATTTTGGAATTTGCAAAATGTTCTACTGTTAGAGGGTGCAATTATAGTTTTTGAAAGATTTCAAAAATGTGAATCATAACATTTATCATTTCCTATCTAACCCAAAAAGATTTTTTCATTTATCTCTAAAAACAATTATCTACTAAAACAGCATGTTTTCCTACCCCCTCTGGATCTAAGGAGTCGACTAATTGTTGGCAATGGAAACTTCGTGCCTTCACATTCCATCACCAAAATTTCAAATTTCTAGCATAAATAAATCATTTGCAATATTCATTTGAAATTTTTGAATTTTCAACTCTTTCCTCCACTAGAGGGCGTAATTATAAGCTTCAGAGAGATTTGGAAAGTGCATAACATATTTCATCAATACCTATCCAACACAAAAATAATTTTTAATTTATCTTTGTAAACAAAAAAAGTTCGATGTCTACAGATGGACAGACAGACGGCAAAGCGAAACTATTATCTTGTTTCCTTTGAAAATGAGATATAAATAATGTGAAAATCTCTACCATGGTGTAAATCTAATATCTTTCTTCAAAATTTTATTAGAAATGCACTGCAATCACTGGAACTGCAGCAACTTCCAACACTTCATATCAAATTCGCTACACTATTTGAATGCTTTATTGATGAAAGACAGAATGTAGATTCTTCTTCCTGTGATTGCTATATCAAGAAGGATGACACATTAACAGGAGCAGATTGTCATTAGCGGTCATAGGGATCTGGCCTTACCATTTCTGTAGTACATGTTTATCTTAATGTAAATTGTAGTTTAAATTTTATCTTAAGTGCACTTTTGTACAGGGTGAGGCAAAAGTCACAAGAGTTAGATGTATTTATTAATGCAAGACAAAATAAAATAAAAATCTGTAATACGGTTACATTTTACCTAGAGTTACAAATTTTCAAACTGATTACCATCAGCATTTATACACTTCTGTAATATGTCTCTAACAGACATGATTGCATAAAGGTAAGCTGGCATTTATGGAAGCAAATTCATCGAAAGCAAAAAGCCTGATGTGTTAAACAGCAAACACCATCTTGCTGAAAGAAAAGTTCATCAAAATTGGCACACTATTGCAGTTGTGGTAGGAAATATGTTCTCAACATTTCCAGATAAGTTACTGTTTCATTAAAGAAGTGTGGGTTCCAATAACACCAGATGCAGAAATTGCTTCCCACACATTAATGCCTGGTTACTTTAGTTGCATTTCAATGGTCACATGAGGATTAGTGTTGTCCCAATAGACAGAGTTATGCCATTTACATGTCCAGATAGGTGGAAGGTAGCTTCATCTGACCATGTGTTGGAGCAAACTGACATGTTCATTTAATTCATTGAGCAAAACTTCACAAAACTGTAATCTACGATCAGAATTATCCTCAAGCAATCTATGCACTAATCATGGAATGTATGGCTTGAAATGACTAAATACTGATCTTTGATTAATACCCAGTTTGATGGGTTGATTTTTTGGGTTGGCTGGTTGGTTGTTTGGAGTTTTATGGCGCATGAGCTACTAAGGCTATAATGCGCCAAACAAGGTAAAAATATGCTAAAAGACAAATACTCCTCAACCAAATTTAAAAAACAAATGCTGGAAAAGGTAAAAAATAAAACCAACAAGATATATATATAACAGAAATAAAAAGTAAAGTGTAAAACAACAAATGTGTAGATAAATAAATACAGTAGAGACAAAGGATAAAACTAGCTCAGGTGTAAATGACCTAGGTCAGATGGTGAATAAATTACAAATGAATAAAATTATAATCTGGTAAAATATCCTGTATACTGTAAAAAGGCAAAAATTGGAGATAAAATGGTACTATCAGATAAAAGACGTCCGAGTGTAAGTGGCTCGGACGTAAAATTGTGAAAATTAAAATACAAACGTCGTTCTAGGTTAAAACATGGACATTCAATTAAAATATGTTTGATTGTTAAAATGGTGTCACAAAACTCGCACTTAGGTAGTCGTCCGCCCGTAAAAGAAACAAATGAGTAATAAACGAGTGACCTAAGCGGAGCAGAGCAAGTACAACTTCCTCCTTGCGATTCCTGCGGTAACAAGACTGCCATGGTTTGATGATAGGTTTGATCTCAAAGAGCTTGTTCGTGAGCTGTTCCGACCAAGATCTCTACCACTGTGCCCGGAGCTCGGTGGTAAAACGCTGCCGGAAATCCAGATAGGGAACCGGCAACGGAGAGTCGGACAGGGGCGTGGCTGACTTGGCAGCAGAATCTGCCAAATCATTACCCCTGATTCCGACGTGACCGGGCACCCAACAGAAAAGGATTGTGGTTGTGGCTGCCAGACGATGTAGTTGCTGGCGGATCTTAGTAAGAACAGGGTGAGGCCGATGCCTCACCGAGATCAAAGCCTGTAGCGAGCTAAGCGAGTCGGTGTAAAGCACACACCGACGATGATGCTTAGTCGCCATGTGGTCCAAGGCGAGGCTGATAGCGTGCAACTCTGCAGTGAAGATGGAACACTGCAGTGGGATCTGGTCTGCAATGATTACATCACAGCAGACCATGGCTGATCCCACTGAAGTGCCAGACTTCGAGCCATCTGTAAAGACAGGCAAGAAGTCCGGGTGCTCAGCACGATGGCTGGCAAAGAGTTGCCGGTACACACAGTCGGGTGTAAAGGCCTTCCCCGTCCTGCACAGGGAAAAATCGCAGGAAGGGGAAACAGCGAGCCATGGTGGAAGTGGCTGATTTTTTGGGGCTTTGCATAAAACACTCAGAAATGAAAGCTTTATTCTCTTCAGTTGTCACTGTCACAGGCCTACCAGAACATGGTGTATCTAAGATAGATTCAGTAGCTTCCATCTTATCTCGCAAGGTATAAATTGCTTGGGAGGATGGTGGAGTCTGATATTTTTGTTGTCATGCTCAATGCATATTCTTGGAGTTTTATGATTTCCAGTAATGTTTATTCACAAACAGTCAGTCATCCTTACTTAATATTCTTGGCACGATTCAAGGTATTGAATACAATACAAATCTGTAATTCAATAACAAAAATATAAATAAAAAAATTAAAGTAGTAGCAAAATCAATTAATATACATACTTTTGCCTCACCCTGTATAATTTCAACCCTAAATAGCAATGAATAACAAAAATTGCAATTCCCTCGAATGCTTGTTTTTATAAGCATTTAAGAGATTTATTTCCATTTGATATTATTAAGAGAAACATCACGATAAAAACTGCAGTTGCATTGTCTTCATGGATCCCAAAAGGGCAACTGAAAATGTGCCCAGGACCCTCTGTCATTCACCAGTGCTGAAGAAATTGAGGAAGTTGAGGTTATTCACTTTTGCCATTTTTCTTCTATTGCAGCAGTTTGCTGGTTGGGGTGTGATTTGGGTCAAATCTGAAGCTGCCCTGTGCTTATCAATCAACAAACTATTCTTTATTCTAAGCAAACAAGTCATCATTTATTGCCTGAAAGCCTAATCACTACTTTCTCTGAGTATTCAGTAAGCAAAAAATATATAAATTAAATTAATTGCAAATTGATGACTAATTAAATAAATTTAATCATAAATTTCACTGTTTAAAATGTTTTAAATGCCCTTAATTATGCTCATAAGCATAGACATGGATACAGTTTAACTTACATCATTGTAGTTTACAACATATCATCATCATCATCATCATCATCATCCTCAAGCAACCATGGGCTACGGAGGTCCAACCAGACCGTGCAATTTAGTTCTCCAAGCAAGTCTATCCTGAGCTACATCTACTGCATCTGGCCACTGCACACCAATTTTAACAAGGTCTTGTTTGACATTGTCTGCCCACCGCATCCTAGGTCTCCCCTTCTTTCTGAGGCCTTTAGGCACACTGTTCATAACCCTATTCGCCAATCTATAATTATTCATACGGGCAACATGGCCAAACCAACGGAGTCTCTCTCTGCACAATATGCTGCTTAAAGGAGGTTGCAAACTCCTTTGCCTAACCTCATCATTAATTACAAAGTTGAACCACCTAATGCCTAAGATACTGCGTAAGCATCTGGAATCAAAAGCATCTAGTTTCCTGTTATCCTGTTTACAAAGTGTCCAAGTTTCACTACCATAACTAACTCTAGAAAGAACCAAACTATTATACAGTCTAATTTTAGTCTTTAGGTGTATACGCCTATTTCTCCACACTCTCCATAGGTTCTTAAAAGTCCCGGCAGCAATCCCTATTCGTCTGTTAATCTCATGCCGCACATCACCATTATCTGTTACATAGCTCCCAAGATAATTAAACTGTGACACCTGCTCAAAACTGCAACCATTCAGATTAACTGAATCACAGCCTGTCTGACCAATTTTCATCACTTTAGTTTTCTCTCTGTTTATAACCAAACCTACTCTACTACCAGTCTCATCAACAGCTCGAATGAAAGAGTTCATCTCATCAACATCATTTGCCAAAAGGGCTAAATCATCAGCATAATCTAAATCAGAAATTTTCGTATCTCCAGCCCATTTAAGGCCAAAATCTTTCCCTTGAAGTGAATTTCGCATAACATAATCAATAACCAAGCTAAAGAGAAAAGGAGACAAAATGCACCCTTGTCGAACACCAGAAGTAATGCTAAACCAATTGCTACAAGCCTTACCAACTCTCACACACGACTCAGTGTTATTATAGAGAGCTTTCATAATGTTAACTAACTTGTCTGGTATACCATATGATCTCACAATCAACCACAAATTATGACGATCAACAGAGTCGAAAGCCTTTTTGAAATCCACAAAGCTAGCAATCAAAGGTTTCTGAAACTCTAAACATTTCTCAAGAATCTGCCTAAGTGAAAATATCTGATCCACACATCCCCTACCACTTCTGAATCCACATTGCTCATCACGCAATTGACTGTCAACCAGATTCTTAATTCTATTAAGCACAATCATGGAAAGAACTTTACCTGGAACAGAGAGTAGGCTGATACCCCTATAGTTATCACAAGAACTGCGATCACCTTTTTTGAAAATAGGGATAACAATAGCTCTGGTAAAATCCTTAGGAACCATGCCTTTATCATAAAAGATATTCAGAATTTCAGTCATCCAAGTGGTAACCGAAACATTCCCAGCTCTAAGCATTTCCGTAGTAATTTCATCTACCCCTGGGGATTTATGAAGTTTAAGTTTAGAAACAGCCAAAATAACTTCAGATTGTGTTATAGGGCCAACATTAAAGCCACCAATGCATCTATCATCATTGCAAACAATGGGAGTAGAACTAACTACATTGTTTAGAACATCACTGAAATGCTCAGCCCACCTAGCCATGACAGAATCCTCCCCTTCAATAACCTTACCTTGTTTATCCTTCAATCCTCGTATGCCTGTCCGTTTTCTACCACACAAAACATTAACTATCTGGTACAGCTCTCTGCTGTTGTGCTGTCTAACTGCTTCCTCGGCTTTGTCAGCCAAACCATCAAGCCAAAGATTCTTATCAGCAGCTAACTGATCCTTTACAAGTTTATTAAGGTCTCTGTAATGCTTTCTATTAGGACTAGTAGGGTATTGATTAACGGCATTCCTGCAGTTCTTTCTTTCTGAAATAAGCTCAAGTGCCTTATCACTCAGATAATTTTGCCTCTTCTGCTCCTTTTTTCCTAAAAGAGTACTGTTAGTGTCCAAAAAAGCCTGTTTAAAATGATCCCATTCTTCCTCAACTTCAGTAGTAAGCAAACCATGACTGTCATAATGACTAAGTAACCTATCATGGTAAGCTTTGGCTATAACTGGATCTTTCAGAGCTTCAGTATTAAAAGTAAATTTTTTAACCCTAGCACAACACTTTTTAAGTTTAAGTTGCAACACACTTTTAACAAGATAATGGTCAGATCCAATTTCTGCTCCCCTATATACCCTGGTATTCCTAACAGAACTAGCCCATTTGCTGTTAATTAATATGTAATCAATCATATTCTTATGCAGCCCATCAGGTGAAACCCATGTGTACTTATGTATGTCGCGGTGTTTATAATAAGTGTTAGTTATTCTGAATCCATTGAGTTTACTTACCTGCAGGAGACGTTGCCCATTGCCATTGCAGCTACCAATACCAAAAGGGCCTATTACTCCTCCCCAAAGGTCAGAGTCAGTACCAACTTTGGCATTGAAGTCACCAAGAACAAGGGTAATATCTCCTTTCTTGACAGAATTCAAAATATCCTGAAGTTGTTCATAAAACCTATCCTTCTCATCCTCATCGGCATCCTCAGTGGGGGCATAACAGCAGATAACATTCAGGTCTTTAACGCTTGTCTGAAATTTTGCTGTAAGAAACCATTCATTAATGCACTCATATCCTAGAAGAGCATCGCTAGCGTGTCTGCTGAGAAACAGACCCACGCCTTGGTGATGCTTATTGTCGTCCCTCCCTGAAAAGAGAAATTTAAGATTATTTTTAAGAATCTGATCCTTTCGACTTGCAAGATATTCAATGTTTAACAGGCAGCCAGTGGGTATCAATGTTCCACATTCGATGATAAGTATCCAGAAAGCACAAGTTTTTTTAACTCAGTTTTGATATTTTAAAGGCATATCATAAAGTTTCAATTTAACTTAATGCATTTAAACTTTAAAAAAACTTTAAAAGTTAAAATTCCTGCTATGTGTTTCTACATCTTTCAGCTGGTCATCGACAGGCAGCATGATGTGAAGTGTAAGCTACTTTTATTAGGGAATTCCCTGGGAGTGGCTTATACTAGGGATATGGAAATTTTGCATGAGAATATTCCATGCTGCAGGGGGGGGGGATGTCTGTATTGCAAAGGTTCTCTTATGTAAATAGATGATTATATAAAGATATCATAACTAATATTACAATATAGTTTAAAAAATAATAATAAATATAAATACCCCCTCAAGCAGCTGCTTGCCACAGAGGTCTGACAGGAGCCTGTCAGTTTATATGCCAAAGTGGAACTATCATAAAACTAGATTATAAAATAATTGCCTCACCACCCACTAAATATCAATAAAATTTCATGGAAAATGTAATCAACAATTGACTCTTTACCCTTGGGGGGATGCAACATTTGTGTTTTAAGAGAAAATTGTTTGCTTTTACAGATAAATTAAAAATTCTTTTTGAGTGGGATAGGTATGGTGAACTATTATGATTTGCACTTTCCAAATATCCCAAAAGCTATAATTGAGCCCTCTAACATTGGGAGAAAAAAATTCGAAATTTTTTTAAGAAATATTGTAAATGATATATTATGCTATAAATTAAAATTTTGGTGGTGGAATGTTAAAGGTCATGAAGTTTACAGTGGCAGCAATGAATTTACCCTTTACACACAGTATGACTAGGAAATGCAACTGTTTTAAGAGAAAACTGAAAACTTTTTAAGTTGTAGTAGTACTAATAAAATACAGGGTGATCAAAAAGCTGCGCAACCGACAATAAACACATGCTTTGTGAGTATTATAGTCATCTTGAAAATTATAGCTAAATAAAATATAAATATAAAAAACATTATAAAATTAAACAGCTACAAAGTTATAATCTGATCTTTCAAAAAAGAATATAAATGTCATTACACATATACTTAAAATGGCCTCCTTGTTCATCGATGCAGATACGAGTTCTTTTTCACCATTTTTGATGCCACCTTGTGAAACACCTAAAAACTTATGTTCGTGATTACTGTTGCAATGTTCATCTTGAGTTCATCCAGTGTGTGAGGATTACTTTGATACACAACTCCTTTAGATACCCCAGAGGAAAAAAATCTGCAGATGACAAATCAGATGATCTTGGGGACCACAAGGCTTTAGAAATGAGATGGTCACAGAAAAACTCTTGCAAAAACTGCATGGTTTGATTCAACATGTGGCAGTCTTACTGCAACCAGCAATCACATTCAATGACCTCAAGGAATGTAATGAACTGTGTGATAGTCTTGGTATACTGCACTACTCACTGTCATCTCAAAGAAAATAGGTCCCACTATGTGACGAAATGATACTGCACCTCAAATTCTGATTTTATGAGAGTGCAAGGCCTGTCTTAAAAACACGTGGATTTTCAGAGGACCAAATCTTATTATTTTGACTATTCACACAACCACTTAGGTGGAACCAAGCTTCATCACTAAAAAAAACTATCAAGCAGCACTATTCTGTTTCTTCAACAAATTCCAAAACCATTAACAGAGACTACACATTTTCCTTCATCTGGGTTCTTCAGCTCCTGGACTGAGTGTGCATGATATGGATGAAAATGTAACTGTCTCGTAATTTTTTGAGCACTTCAGTACAATATTCCTGCTTGCACTGTGAGTTTCCTGTGGCTTTTTGCAGGGGACTGTTGCAATGCTTTCTGCGTGCCATCTAATTTAGAGTTGATCAACATAGTACAGTACTGTGTGAATTAGTTGGGACAAGCGAAGGAACGCTAAGTCGCTTCTGCTGCAGAGTCTAAACTGCTGCAAGTCTAAACTTGTTCATAACCTTCTACTGCAAGTCTAAACTTGCATGTGCAGCTTCTGGCCCACAGACGCTTCACCCCATAGAAGGAATGATGGACACCAAAAAGTACACAGGTGTTCTGGAGGCGAAAATGGTCCCAACATTGCAGAAGCTGTTTCCTAACGGCGATGGGGTATTTCAACAGGATCTGGCTCCATGCCACAATTCTAAGCTTGCTAAGAGCTTCTTTACCTAGCAATATTTGAAGGTACTGGAGTGGCCAGGAAATTCACCCGATCTAAACCCCATTGAAAATTTGTGGGTCATTATTAAAGCGCGCATATCTATGATGGATTGCTTGACGAAAACCAAAATGATAGAAAGTGTCATGAAAGTGTGGTACCACAACCCTGAAGAGAAGGAGATGTATGGAAAGCTAGTGGCATCAATGGTTGAGAGGGTGAAAGAAGTAATTAAAGCTAAGGGGGGTCACATTCACTATTAACTACACTATTAAACAAAAAAAATATTTTAGTTGTGTCTTTGTTACTGCATTTTCTTATTGTCCCAACTAACTTGCACAGTACTGTAGATCTCACAGAAGGTCTCTTCTCAGCAACAGATCCTGTTTCTTGGAAAAGTTTCACTAATCTGGTTATCATTAACTTCTAAGGGACTGCAGTAGCTGGATATTTCTTATGAAACTCCTCGGCAACATGTGCATAAGAATGTCTACCAAAATAATGTTGCGAAATGAAAACTCATTGTACCTGGGGAATAAGACATTTCATTTTCTCTTTAAACAATGCTACACTGATGACATCCTGTACCTGCCACACTGTAGTCAGCATCTCTGATAGTGTTCAATTGTCTTATGGTGCCATCTAGTGGGAGAAAGAACAATTACAACTATTTCAAAACAATTTACATAAACTTCATTTTAGGTTGTGCAACTTTTCCATCACCCTACATTAAAATTTACATTTTTTAAATACCTAGGCAGTTTTAATTTATATCATTAGAGATAACTAAATATGGAAATGTCAAAACTATTAACCAACGTTTCAAGAGATCTGTTTATGGCAAAAATTTGAAATTTCTGTGATACAGTGTCAAGAGATATTCCACTGACAGCAATAGTCTGTCCTCTTTTCTCAGAGGGGTGTGAAGAAATCAACTTTTTAATTTTAAGAAATAAAAGATGAATAATTTTTATGTTGTACAATTACTAATAAAATACTCCTATTTGCATTTTCCCCATCATCAGTTGGCTCAAATTAAAAATTTTAAGGAATGAAAAAGTGAACAAAGGAAAAACTTTGTTGTCTTTGAAAATGAGATTCCCACATGTGCCAGAGGTGATATACATTCTTCTAGCTTTTTTATGAAAATTTTAATTACTTAAATATTGTTTTTATTTTTAATTTTTCAAGATAGCTATAATTTTCTAGAAGTATTAAAGTTTATTCATAATTATATATACAGGGTGAATCTGAAAAAAGTGGGCAAAACTTTACGGGGTGGTAGAACGCAGCTATACGAGCAATATTCGTCATAGAATGTATGGTCGGAACGCAAACGGCGAGCCGCTAGGTGGCATTGGAAATGGTATAAAAGGGTGGGTCCTCGCACCTAACGGCATTTCTACCGTGGATTGCTGAGAGGATGGCTGGTTATACTAACCACAAAATGGCGGATATGCACTTTGTGTACGGTGCGGATACCTCAATTACATTCCTGTTAATAAAATGTTTTCTGAAGTATCTGCTCTCCTTCTTGTGTTCATTCTTTAAATGTGACAGTGGAAAACTACCTTTTAACTTCTCACCGCTTGTGTTCTGACCACACATTCTATGACGAATATTGCTTGTATAGCTGCGTTCTACCACCCCGTAAAGTTTTGCCCACTTTTTCAGATTCACCCTGTATACTTCATCTACATAAAAATGAAGTATACAGGGTGAATTTGAAGAATGTGATTTTGGTATCTTTAGTGACTTAGAAGAGCTCTATTCTTTGCAACAGTTTATTTCAGAAAATTAATAAACATATACACCCTCAAGCAGCTGCTTACCACAGAGGTCTGACAGGAACCTGTGAGTTTATACACCATTGTAGGTCGGTGAGGATGGCAGGACCTCAGCAGAAAAACATCTATGCCTTACCCAGGGCCCAAACCAAGTCCCTTTGATCAGTAGGATCAGTGAAATGGATTATTTGGTCAGTTTTTTTTTTTAGAATGGAAGTGCCTTGTTCAAAAATTTTAATTCTTCAGACTAATTGTCTCAGATTGGATTATGTAGTTTCATGGTTTTGTATTAGTGTAAAACAGAGCTGCATTGAATATCAGAATAATCCAAACAGAGACATCTAGTCCAAATAACACAAATTTCTGAACAAGACAATTTTGTTCATGCATATATATTTCATATTAAAACTTTACCAAGGTCAGATTGGGGGTTAGCAGAAAAAATTTCAAGACGTGAACAATTGGGACTTGAATCTGAGAATATCTGATTGCAAGTCTGGGGCATTACCAACAACTATCTTTTGCTCCACTCATGTGAGTTGGTTTCACCCTATGGTATACTGGCATTCACCTATTACGAGCTCAAGATGCTACTGCACATCAATAAAGGATTTCATCTATTCTTCAGGAAGTATTATAGACAGATATAAAAAAAAACTATTACATTATCTTCGGTGCAATTACCAGTGTTAAACAGAACTCAAGCCTATATTACAAAAGCATGACATTCACTTATTACTATATAACATACGCTCATCACTTCCCACATTTAAAACAAAAAATACATACTTAAGTTGTGGCAAAGGCAATAAAAAACAGACAAAATCTTTCTTTTCAAGCAAGTTTTTATAGAACTTCAAAATTACTTCACACTTGCTAAGCTGAGAATAAGCTCCAAGGCAGTTTTCCTCACTAATCTGCAAACTAATTACAATACATATGCAATTAAGCAATGCAAAATAATTAATTATTTTCACAGATTCATAATCATTTACAAATAAATCTTAAAAATTACATGAAACAAATGCAAAAAAAAAAAAAAAAAAAAAAAAAAACCTACACAATAGTAATGTTTAATTTAAATATATTGAAAATGATAAAATAATAAGAGTTGTTGTAATATCTAGCTATTTTTGATGGAGGGAACTAAAATCAATCAATTAACTTTATTTCCTCACAGATTAGTGTCATCACTGCAATGCGAATTACAATTTCGCATATCCCCAATAAATTTGAAACTGATGGTACTATGCAAAATGCACACATACACTGATCTGGACCTAAAACATCTATGAGTCAGAAGAGGTGCTGCAATGATTCCTATGATCACCAAGGAAATCTGTCTGACTAGCTGCTCTTGAAATAGGAATCACAAAATGAAGTGTTCACCACAATTTAAAGCATGCAAAATTCAAAAGCTACACCCCAAGATTAGTGCATGACCTGAACAAAGATGATCCTGATCATAGGTTTGAATTTTGTGAGTGGTTCTATCAAAATTAACAGAGGACCCACTGTTTGTCAATAATATCATTTAGAATGATGAAGCAATATTCAAGTTGAGTGGTACAGTCAACCATCACAATTGTACATACTGGTCAACGAAGAATTCGCACGTTACTGTGGACAGGCATGTAAATTTATTGGGTCTTAGAGTATAGTGTGGATTATCATCCAAGGGTTTGATTGGACCATTCTCTTTTGATCAAACAGTTACTTGCCCCTTGTACCTTAACATGCTTCAGAGATCAGTTGTGTATTAAATTCTTGAGCTATTTGAGGATGAGGAGGATTTTTTTATATCTAAATTTTATTGTAACATTTACTCTTAATTATAAAATTATTAAAGAAAATAAACATAGCAATTATTATTGACCAAAGTGCATAAACATTTTTTGGGACACCCTGTATACAGATATATTGTACAAAAAAAATATTTTATGAAGCGTTGTTAGTCTATTTACTTATCTTTTTACATTTTTACTATTCAAAATCTTATATTTATACAGTGATTCAAAATTCGTGCAACCTAAATATGCTTCCAGTCTAGAAGAATCATGCAATTAAATGTGATATTGTATACTTCTTGGGTACTGGAGAATCAGGCAGGAACCTGATTATTCCCAGTACCTAAGAAGCCTACAATATCACCTTTAATTGCACAATTTCACGAGACTGGAAGCATACATGGATTGCGTGAATTTTGGATTACTCTACATATAACAATGATCATAATGAATTTTTCATGTTATTTGCATTGTTATTAGACAGCCATGCCATTTGAATTCAATAACAAGCCCTATCATCTTGTGACACAATCATGCCAGATATTTAAGCAAACAATTGATATTAAAATCTAAAAATTACTAAATGTTCTAAAAAGCAATTAACCCTTTCAGTGTCCAGACTGAAAAACAGGTTTCCATCCAGAGGCCAAGCTATTTTCTCACTATGCTCAGTCAAAAAATCTTTAACTTTAGAACTTTATTGCCAAATAACTAATGAAAGGAATTATGGCATGTTGTATACCAATTTAATTCTGGATTTTCAGAAAATAAAGTATTTAACAAAAAAGACAATATGTTTTATTTTAATAGGACTTTTTCAGTTATGTAGTAAAAAAAATGCATCTGGCAACACAAATAAAAATTTATTTTAAAAAAAACTAATAGACAGAAATGATTACAATGCACATGAATAGAATTACATATATTTCTGAATAACAAAAAAAATTACTTTTTTGGTTTTAAGTAAATATTTTTCTCGTTTTGTAATTTTTTTCTCAGTACCATACTTTTAGAAAATTCCAGGCATTTAGCCAACTGTGCTGAGTCAGATAAACAAGCAACTTTAGATTTTTTTAAAAAAATAATAAATCAATGGAAATAGGTCATGTTATATACCAAATTAAACAGAATGTAATTACAAATTTTATGAAAATAAATAATATAAACAAATTTTCAAGCATATTGATTTTAATAAGGCTTTTTCATTTTGAAAAACCTGCTGAATAAAAATAATTAAATTATATATTTATTGAAAGGAAACTTCCTCCAGAATAATATAATATTCAACCTGAAATATGATTCTTTCCATTATTGTATATTTTAGACACAGCCAGTGTTATACAACATGACTTGGCCTTCTCACATTCACGGGATTTTCTGAACTGGTTGTGAAATAAAAAAAAAACTTCCTTGGCTGCTTTTTTTTACTAAACATTATGAATTTTTTTCTTTGGGTGTTGAAATTTGGTGATCTTGGCTAAGTGCAGATAGATTTGTGCACCAAGGACCAGCCCTTCCCAAAATTGCCCTCCCAAATGATGGCCAATTTCTGTAGCAAGGAAGTCTATTTTGCTTCCATATCCAAGACATTCAATTTCAGAAAACAGTACAAGCTCAAAGTTTTTTTATTAAAAACGACATGAAATAATAAAAGAAAAATTACATATAAAATATAATGGGATGTTAAATAAAATATCCACGACAACTTTTAAGCCGGCCTCCGATCTAGCATAACTTGGAAAGATCAATAAATCAGCTGATTGAAGATCACTAACTAACCAGAATTAAATATACAGAAATGAATTTGCTTTCATATCCAAGACCTCATTTATTTTCAGAAAACGATACTATATCAAAGTTTTACTGAAAAAGTATAAATAATAAAATAAAAATTAACATATAGCCTGTGATGTTAAAATATCCACAGCAACAAGTTGTAGGCAGGTCATACAATATAACATAACTATCAAAAAATCAATATTTATCGATCAGCCAAAAGGTCGCTAATTTCTGAAAATAAATCTACTGAAATGAAAACTAACTAAGATTTAAATATAAAAAAAAATGCTAACTTTACAAAGAGTATCCAATATGCTGGACCAAAACTGTAAAAAACACTTATAGCACACGGAACAGAGATAACATGTGTCAGCCATCCGCGTCTTGTTTGACTTAGTGAAGCATAACTAATTAAATGCAGTTGCAACCAGAATTTCTAAGAAGGATGTGTTTACTTTCAGTTTTGATTTGAAGGATGCTGAGAAAAATTATAACAATAACTTGAAAATACTGAAATAGGCTTATGACAGAAAAGAGTGTGAAACAGAAAAAAAAAATTGTGGTACGTATTTTGAAATTACTTCCAAAATCTATCATTTTTAAAAATAGCAGTTTTTTTTTTGTTAATTTTTAGGAGTTTTTCGAAAATTTAAGGAAAAATTTGTTGATAATAGTTCAAATCAAACTTCTGAGCTTAAATCAGAAGGTTGCTTCAGCAAATAGGAATATTAACAAGCAAATAAGCAATACCATTTAGTGCTTCTAAGAAATGGCAATCAGATCGCTTTATAAAATTATTTATATTGTAGCTTAATAAAATATGCATCAAATTAAAAAACAAAATATTATTTTTGTATCCTGAATTATATATTTTTATAAGTTATATATATATAAAAGAATTACAACAACGATTTTTTATTTTTAAAAAATCAATATTCTTTAGTTGTACTAAAAATGTATGCAATACATCCTTGGTCTCTAATTCAGATTCTCCAAATGTGTACAGACGTGGACACTGGAAGGGTTAAAGAAGCTTACCATAATATATGCTTTGGAGAGTTAATCATGATTTGCAACTTGGAGGCTGTGGTAAACATCAGTATTTCACATTTTCAAATGCTAATAAATCTATTCTAATATTCTCTTTCATACAATAAACATATGATTATCTGAAGTGCATGACACATTTTGAAAAATTGATAACATGCATTTATTTGAAGACACAGTATTGCACAGTGCTACCAACAATACAGACCAAATTTCAAGATTACAGCATCACTTTCTTTGCATATTTACCCAAAAATTTAATCGTACCTAATTTTTTTAACATTTAAAGATTGTTGCTGATTTTGTATGCAATTTCTCACTTTATCTGTAAAATTACACAAAATTTAATTAGTTAAATGTTTTAATACACTAAAGATTTTAACCATTATTTATTACACTGCACCTGTTCCTCAACAATGTATTCTATGTTTCACATTAATAATATATATTAACATAACCATAACATTATTATAAGGTAATGAATAGTACAGTAACTGTTCAGATTATTACTACATAGTAAGTAAGCAGTTGAATTTCAATATATCTACCAGAACCCCAAGAGAAATGGTTTTTAATATTTTATTTCTAGATAGTTTACACTGTGCAAAGAAATTTATATATTTACTCTCTACAAAATATTTTGTTATATGAAAATCATAAAAATTACTTACATTCTCTTAAGTCTTGTACTTTCATTAACACAGTTAACTGGAAAATCAGGAGATGGAGATGAAATATGCATATAATTCATTATATAATCAGAAGTAAAATTATCCATCTGCATAACCAGCTTAGACTGAAATAAAAAAAAATACAAAATTATGTGAAATAGTTTGCACATATATACATCAAAGAGCCAAAACATTATAACCACCTGCCTAACATGATGTTGATCCTCCACGTGCCACCAAAACAACGCTTACCAGACGAGACACGGACACTACAAGATTTCTAAAGGTGTCTTGTGGTATCTGGTTCGTTGGTTGGTTGTTTGCGGTTTTATGGTGCATGAGCTATTGAGGCTATAATGCGCCAAAAGAGGTAAAAATATGCTAAAAGACAAATACCCCTCAACCAAAGTTAAAAACAAATGCTGTAAAAGGCAAAAAAACAAAACCAACAGGATATATATATAACAAACAAAAATAAAGATGTAAAACAACAAATGTTTATATAAGTAGAGACAAAGGATAAAACTAACCAAGGTGTAAATGACTTAGGTCACACGGCAAATAAATAACAAATCAATAAAATCATAATCTGGTAAAATATCCTGTAAAATGTAAAAATACAAAGACAGCATTAAAACAACAATGATCAAATAACAAATGTCTGAGTGTAAGGGGCTCGAACATAAAATCATGAAATTTAAAAAACAAATGCCGCTCAAAGTTAAAACAAGGACAAGATATTAAAATATGTTTTATAGTTAAAACGGTGTCACAAAACTCGCACTTAGGTTCGTCGTCCATCCGTAGAAGAAACGAAGAGAAATAAACGAATAACCTAATCGGGCCGAGCAAGTACAACTTCATCCTTACGATTCCTGTGGTAACAAGACTGTCATGGTTTGATGATAGGTTTGATCTCAAAGAGCTTGTTGGTAAGCTGTTCTGACCAAGATCTCTGCCACAGTGCCCGGCGCTCGATGGAAAAATGCTGCTGGAAGTCCAGGTAAGGAACCAGCATCGGAGAGTCAGATAAGGGCATAGCTGACTTGGCAGCAGCATCTGCCAAATCATGCCCCTGATTCCGACAACACCGGACACCAAACAGAAGTGGATGGTGGTTGTGGCTGCCAGATGATGTAACTGCTGGCAGATCTTAGAAAGAACTGGGTGCAGATCATGGTCGATCCCACTGATGTGCTGGACTTCGAGCCATCTGTGAAGACAGGCAAGAAGTCCGGGTGCTCAGCACAATGGCTGGCAAAGAGTTGCCAGTACACATAGTCAGGTGTAAAGGCCTTCCCCGTCTAGCACAGGGAAAAAATTATAGGAAGGGGAAACAGTGAGCCACAGTGGAAGCGGGTTGACTATGCGATGCTATTGAAACTGGTGTTGATCTCTGAGGTAGCTCGGACTTGCAAACCGAAAGGACGAATGGCAGTTGGCCAATTTGTGTAAAATATTTCCTACTTGACTGAAAACGCAGTCCGAAGTGGGATGGCCAGGCAGGGATCGCAATTTAGATGCATATTGTAGGGACAACTGCTGATGGCGAAGAGATAAAGAGGGTTCGTCGGTCTCGACATATAGACTCTGGACTGGTGAGGTGAAGAAGGCTCCCGTGCAAACATGGAGAGCCTGATGATGGAGGGGGTCCAGCACCTTCACCACCGAATGCAGGCGGAGTCATACACCTGGGATCCATAGTCCAGTTTCGATCAGACAAGTGCACGATAGAGGCGGAGCAAAGAACATCGGTCCACCTCCCAAGAAAGGGAGGAGAGGACCTTGATGATGTTCAATGTCTGCATGCACTTGGACCTGAGATGACATATGTTTGGTAAAAAGGTCAATTTCCGATAGAATATGAGACCGAGAAACTTGGTCTCTGCCACAACTGGAATGATGTTACCCCCCAAGCCGTAGCTCAGAATCCAGGTGAAGATTACGCTTGTGGCAAAAGTGCACACAAGTGGTCTTCTGTGGGGAGAACTGAAACCTGTTTTCTGTCGCCCAAACAGATTGTTCAGGACAATTTGCAGTTGTCTTTCAATGACCCTTATGCTGGAAGAAGAGCAAAAGATGCTAAAGTCATCAACATAGAGGGCATTGCCTACAGATGGAGAAAGTTGTCTAGTAATAGAATTAATCTTGAGAGTGAATAGCGTAACACTCAGAACGCAGCCTTGTGGCACCCTCTGTTCTTGGGGGTACGGCCGTAACAAAGTGTTGTCGACACATACACGAAAAGAACGTGTCGATAAGAAGTTAGAGATGAAGATTGGCAAGTGACCTCTCAAGCCGAAGCTGTAGAGGTCACAAAGAATGCCGAATCTCCAAGCAGTGTTGTACGCTTTCTCGATGTCGAAGAAAATTGACACCAGCTGTTCGCTACATAAAAATGAATTTCTGATAGCCGATTCGAGGCGTATCAGATGACCAAGAGTTGACCGTTGCCTGCGAAAGCCGCACTGGGTGTTGGAAAGAAGGTTGTTGTGTTCTAAATACCAGATGAGTCTGGCATTTACCATTCTTTCCAACACCTTGCACATGCAGCTCGTCAACGCAATGGGACGATAATTCAAAGGAATCTTGGAATCCTTTCCTGGCTTCGGGAAGGTCAAGACGATGGCCTCCTGCCAGGAGTCCAGAAACTGCTCCTCCAGAAAAATGTGATTGAAGAGTCAGAGCAGTCGATCCTTACTTGATGGTGAGAGATGTTGGAGCATGGCATAATGGACATTGTCTGGCCCAACAGCAGATGCACGAGAGGAGTGAAGAGCAAGGCGAAGCTCCTCCGCTGTGAATGGCCTGTTATAAGGCTCCAAACCATTCGAGTGGAAGGACAGTGGAGAGCATTCCGCACCCCTACTGCTTAGTCATATCAAGAAGAATTTCAGGAAAAAAATCTTTCAAGAATGGCAAAACACGTGGAATAGTAAGAAAAGGGAAGAATGTTCTTCACCTAGGTAAAGCAAGTTCAAGAAGCAAATCATTACTTTAATCAATTTGCTAACCAAATATTAACAGGACATGGAAAATTTCCCAAACATCTCATAAGAATTGGAAAAACAGATAACCCATTATGCAGATGTGGTGGTCAGGGCCACAGTAAGCATTATCTGATCGAATGTAACCTACTGAATTTAAAAGATCAACTGAAAAACATCGATCCAGCAAATCCAAATAACTCAAGAATTACAGACCAAGAAAATCTCAACATAATATCTAATGCAATGAAGATTCTCATTTTAAACTATGAATTTTATTCTATACAACCCGAAGACTAACATATCTCAGCATGAAATAAATCCAGTTCGATTGTGTGGCAGACAGGCACTTGGGAATTCTAGCTAGCAAGGAAACAAGCCTGGTCAAGACACCATAGCAGTGTCCCCGGCTTAACAAACAGGTTAAAGGATGGCATATAAACAAAAAATAAAAAAAAATGAAAAATAAAAAAACTAAAAAAAAAACATTTTATTGTGCTCTCTAAATTACTAAAAAAAGAAATTTAAACTATGTTGTGCTGTTAATTCTTTTCATGTTAAATGTCTAAGTGTATGAAACAAAAAAAAAATTAAAAAATATGTATATATATAAAAGCTAAAATTACGAAAACAGTGTATGTTACTTAATTTTAACTAACAAGTTACTAACTTATTGTATGTTATTTCATGGTATTAATCACAAAAAAGTGTATGTTTCTGTAGCATTATTTGTCAAATGACCAAATGCCTATAACTGTTCAGTGTTTCTTCTTCTTCTCTCCTCTCCTTTTTCCATTTCCTTTCCCCAAAGCAAAATGCAAGACACTCACTCTCGCAGCTTAGCTCCATGCAGGTCGCATTCCCTCTCTCCCCACCTCGCCTCCTACATTCTTCAGCATGCACTATCAATGCAGCGAAACCTCCATCTCCCCCCCGAAGTACAGATACAGTAACCTTTGACCCTAACCAGCGCAAGTTTAAAGCTCCTTTAAGCTCCTTTAGCTTCGCACAATATATAATAACCTCTACTTTAAATCATAAAAACATAAATTCCCTATAAGATCATAAATATTTTCAAAACAGAAATGAATATCCCTTTTCTTTCGGCTCCAAACAGCCATTTTTCTTTAAATTTACTTTCTACCTTTACTTGGATCTACAGATACTCAATGCCTTTTTTTATTATTATTTTATTCTAATACATTATCTAAATTATTCTTCTAAACCATTCCAGTTGTCCCCATTTCACATATGATATCTGTTCCTTTCTTTCTGGTCCCGTCTCCCCCCCACTGCACTCCCTTCATTCAACCTTGGTCGCGCACAGGAGCTGGAACTTCACCTAAGCTCGCACTAGTCACCCAGCATCTGTCCCACAGCATGTTTTGGCGTGGTTCGCTACAAATCCCTACTGGGTTGGCGATTGATCTCCTCTTGGAACTCCTTAGGAATGCTTGACCAACTTTAGGTTGTTTTTAATAAAGAAATGTATCGACATTGGCCAAAATAACATTCAAGAAAAATTAGAAATAAGATAGGAGTTGATAAATGACAAAAAGTCTTGAGTTATTTGTGTTAGAAATATAATCTTAGTTTCTTTACTTTCTGGTTCAAAATAATGATTAACAGAGAAATATAGATTCGAAATCCAACAGTTTCCAAATGAAAAAATATATTGAGTCCTACGCTTAACTGCACGAAATTATAGGAATATACTATAGAGCAATATAGTGCAATTACAATAGATAATAATGTCTACATAAAATGAAATCCTTTTTAATATATTTAAAACACATAAAAGTTTTAACATTAATGCTGGGTGACTTTTTGATCGAATTAATCCACTTGTCAACTAATTAAAATTCAACATTAGCCAAATAGAAATGAAATGCTTCTTACAAAACAAAACCAAAAAAAAATAATTAATATATAAAATACGAAATATCATCAGAATGACTCAAGAAATCTGTTAACATCAAAATAATAAAAGCCTTCAGATTGCATGTTCCTTAACGTTAAAAATTTCAAACAAAAACTATAAACAGTGTATGTTTCATAAAGGTATATTTGTTAAATAGCTGAAAGTTTGTAACTGTTCAATATCTTTTTATTTTTGCCTTCCTTCTGCTCCGTCTGGACCATCTCCTTTACCAAAGTACAATGTTTACGCTCCTAGCAGGCTCACATTCCTTTCCTACCCCCTACCTCCCTTGGCATTGACACCCTCCTCACCCACTCTACTTAATCCACTTTCCCAAAGCCTTAACAGGAAGTGCTTTCAGTAGACATGTACTGAATGGTGACCTCTGTCAGTGCCAGCACATGTTCCCTCCCTTTACTAATTATATTTTATCATTATAATCTTATCATTTAATTTTGCCTCTTTACTATTTCCTCACCTCATTTTTGTCACTATTTCTCTTTACCATTTCCCTCATTATTTATATTTTTATCATTTTCATTTTTTTTTATTACAGGGACAGGGGAGACTCAGTTGGTAGCATGCCAGGCTCGTAACCTGCAATTATCAGGTTTGGGTTCCAACTGGGCAAGAGTAGAGATTTATCTCTGCCAAACTCCCCACCCTGCCTGCAGTGAATAGGGGTCACTGTTGGGCTTGAAAAGGCCACAGCCCGTCGGATGGGATGTTAAGCAGTGGTCCCGTGTATGGGAGAGAGACACCCACGCATGTTAAAGAACACGCTGGATGGCATTGACGGAAGGCTGACTTTTACAAGCTGCGGAATCTGGATTCCACCACGGTTTCGGAAAACTATGAAACCGTGTTGAAGTTTGAGGAATTGTTGATGCAGCTGCATCTACGATACAGTCCATTATCTCCGCTACTGCCACATTAATAGGCTCGTGGCTGACAGAGTGGTTATCGAGCTCAGAGAGCAGCTCGAAACCACACCAGTCACCCCGATCGAGCCTCCACCGTGAGACTCGTGAAGGGCTGCAAGGCCCCCCAAGGGAGATGGTGCACACCACGGGGAAGTGATCGCTGCCATAAGGGTTGTCCTCAACCTCCCATGTAAAGAGTGGAAGGATCGAGGAGGAGCAGATGGAGAGGTCAATGGCAGTGAAAGTGAAGGTTGGGGAGTGAAAATAAGTACTCACACTGGTGTTCAACAGGGAGAGAGAAGGATCCAGGAGCCACTGCTCCAGGACCCCACCCCTCCCATTGGTGTCAGTACTGCCCCAAAGCAGACTGTGTCCATTGAAGTCCCCCATGATGAGGAAGGGGGACGGCAGCTGCGAGACGAGATCATCAAAGTCTTCCTGGAAGACGATGCTCCCAAGTGGAAGATATACAGAGCACTGTCAGCGAGAACCCCACGAAAAGGCAGATGGCAACCGCCTCTAAGTTAGTGGTGAGGGGTACAACCTGGAATGGAGAATGGTTGCTCACGAGGATGGCAACACCCCCATGAGCCAGACCATCTCCATCCTGGTCCCGGCAAACTATTGTAAAGTGCTGGATCATGGGATCTGTGACTGGCTGCAAGTATGTCTCCTGCAGGCACACACAGATGGGCTGGTGTGCCTGAAGGAATGCCTTGATGTCAAGATTCCTTTGGAATCCACAACAATTCCATTGTAGGAGTGTGGCCATCTCAGGACTTAGAAGAGGAATTCCTATTCAACTTAACTGCACAAAGGACGGTTTAGTGAACAGGGGGCAGTTGGTATCCATGTCCTCAGAGTCATCCGAGGGGCATGGATCGGTGACCGCCCTTTGAGGTGCAGTGATTTTCTTTTTTGGCCCTGGTGGGGGCCCCTTAGGTTTGGAAGGTCTTGCTGTCTGAGGACAGAGAGGAGGAGGCCTTCCAGTAGAGGTGGAAGGCTGAGTTACAGGAATGGAAATCGGGGTTGATGTCGAAGTCAACATCGCGTAAGAGATGTTGTTCATAACCTTGAGGCATTGTACCTCCTTTTTCTCCTTCCCTTTCAGACAGTCATGGGAATACACCTGATGTTCACCACTGCAGTCAGGATCCAGATGATCCTTACTGCCACAGCAAGCACAAGTGGGTTTGCCCCTGCAAGCTGTGCGGGCATGACCGTATATCTGACACTGAAAACAGTGCAGAGGGTTTGGAATATACGGTCTAACCTCACATTGCAAATAACCTGCCTTGATGGAAGAAGGCAGGCGTGGTGTGTTAAATGTCACAATCAGCACCAGGGTGGGTGCCAATTTTCCATCACGGCATGTCAAAACCTGGTGGACCGCTGTTGCTCCTTGAGGTGTGAGCTCTGAGAGGATTTCCTCCTCAGTGACTCTGAGGAGACCCCACTCAGTGATCACACCGTGAGAGGAATTCTAAGTTTTATAGGGAGTGACCTCTACAGCCACCCCACCAGTTTCTTTGACATTCAGGAGCAGTTCCAAGTGTTTGGAACAAGTGGTCTCAACCTGCAAGTCGCCAGGTCGTAAGCGCTTGACAGATTACGGCTCCCCCACAAGACCCTTCAAACCTTTATGGACGAAAAATGGGGACATCTCCCCAAGCACCTGATCACCAGTAAAGTGGACAATCAGGAATCTCGGGAACGAAGACACAGACAAGAAGACGATGGCAGAGATAATGTAGACGAGGAAGATGGGGGCTCATGTCAAGCCCTCTTAGTGTCATTGATCGCATTAATTTCTTCATTCTCTCTCATGTTTGGTTTTGTGTGGTTCAGTGCCTGCTGTCCTCCACTGAGCCCAACAAGGGGACACCCAGTCAGGCACCAGGGCTACGCAGGCACTATACCCACACAGACATTGAGCCAAGCCCTCACAAATAAATAGAAGGTAAATGAAAAGAGAAATGTGCAGAAAGAAACTTTCTACACAAAAGGAACGAAGCGTAAAAGAAAAAAATTTTTGAAAGACCAAACTGACCTCACTAAGAAAGTATAACTTCAAAAGGAAAATAAGTTGTGAGGAAATTGCGAACCTGTACCCGGACCGTGGGCAAGGTTACTCACTGCTCTGCACGGTTGACCCTAGCAGGACCTGCCCACCAGCCGATTGCTCCTGGGGGGGGGGGGGGGGGGGGGGGGGGCACCCCAGGAGCTCCCGTTTACCGGAAGCAGAGGCCCCGGAATTCACTGCCCAGCCTCGCGACAGACAGGCTCCCCAATGGCAAGGCAGCCAATGGGGACCCCACCAGTCATGAGCTGAGGAGAGAAGACGGGGACCCCCGAGCAACTACCAAGATCCTCCTTTCCCGGGACATGGGTCTCCGCGCACGGCAAACATGCGGGCGAGCGTTTAGAACCCTGTGAAGGTTACTGAGCTAGCAGAACCTTCACAGGGTGATTCCCCTCCCTGCGTACAGGCACTCACACCGAGGGGTGAGGTATATGGTACCAACACATTATCAGCAGATCCTTTAACTCTTGTAAGTTAAGTGGTTGAGCCACCACAGATCGTATATGCTGTTCCAATATAAACTACAGATGCTCAATTGATGTCTGGGGAATTTGAAGGCCAGGGCAATACCTGGAAGTCTTCTTCATGTTCTGTGAACCATTCTCAAACAATCCAGGCAGTGTGGCATGGTACATTATCCTGCTAAAAGAGGGCATTACTAGAGGGATATTACCACTGCCATGAAAGGATATACCTAGTCTGCAATGATGTTTAAATATGTGGTAGATACCAGTACCAAGCTGAAAACATCAGTTCTCGTCCGTGCGGTCAGTACTTGGGAGGGTGACCACCTGGGAACACTATGTGCAGTTGGCAAAAAATCTGCTGAGGACACGTCATCTTCACAGATCCTTCTACTATGGCATATAAACTGACAGGCTCCTGTCAGACCTCTGTAACAAGCAGTTGCTTGAGGAGGTATTTATTTATTTTTTTGTTTTTGATGTCATAGTTTCCTACACACAAATGACTGAACTCAGGGTTTCCTAGCAGAACATTGCCCAAAGCATTACACTTCCTCTACCAGCTTGTTTTCATCTCACGGTGCATCCTAGTGCCAACACTTCCCCAGATAAGCAATGCACATGTACGTGATCATTCACATGGTGCAACAGGAAACAAGATTCATCGAACCAGATGACCTTCTTCCAATCATTCAAGGTACAGTTTTGATGCTCATGTGCCCATTGTAGGCACTTTTGACGGTGAACCAAGATTAGCATGGATTAGCAAGAGTGGCCTGCGGCTACACAGCTTCATTTTCAGCAGGATTCAATGTACTGTGTTGTGATACATTACTCCTGCCACCAGCATTTAATTACGGGAAAGTTGCAGCACAGAGTCCCTTCTGCTGGCTCATACCATACAGGATAGCCTTTGCTCTCCTCTAGAATCAATGACCTGTGGTCATCTAGCAAGGACTGTTTGACATTACAAGCTATATTTTTACTACATGACAAATCAACCTTATTAAAATAAAATAGTTGTCTTTTTTGTGAGATATTTCTATTTTCAGAAAATAATCAGAGCAAAACTAGAAAGATCTACCAGTGGATTTAGGCCTGAGGTATCTCGGTATAAACTTATTTCATAAAGTTTAAATATAACGATTTCTAGCTTTTAGTACATTTTAAAACAGGCCTAGCACCTAATATCCGACCCCACCTTCTCGTGGTGCGGACCGTTAGCAACTTTCAAAAGAGATACTCTTGTGGAAGTGAACGGAAGGGGAGGGCTGCCAGATTAGTGTAGCTTACTGATCTGGACAACTATGGCAACTTTTCTTTTTTTCTACCCTGCTGAGGAGTGGTCAACCACACAGGGTCCTGGTGCTGACCATATAAACCTACTGGACTGGACAGATATATGGCTCTGAGCTTGATTATGGATCCTGATTTTGCTGCACTGGTGGGCTTCTGTGGAGGGAAAATCTTCTGCTGTGTTTTCTGTTTGTTTGTGGGTTGACAGCCCCAAGTGAATAGATCCACAGGATATGTTTATCAGCTGGTGGATAATCCTGAGCAGAAGTCATCACAGGCACCTGAACTCTTTGCTTCTATTGGCATCGTCAAATTCTACATTGGAGGAAGTCTTCCAGTGTAGATGGCTTCAGCCTTTAGTAGTGGTGGAACGGGTCTTTGCCCCATGTCTGCGATTAGGGGGCTGTTTGATATTGTCGGCATTCCCTCTATCAATAAACATATTTTCTTTAAACATCCCACTAACCATTTTCTCTCCATAGGTAGTTGGAATGTGAGGACTCTGCACAGAGCTTTTTCTCTTGATGTCCTCACACAAGAATTCCACCATTATAATTTAGATATTCTCGGCTTGCAAGAGACCAGATGGACAGATAAAGGTCAGATTCTTAAAAATAATCTTAAATTTCTCTTTTCAGGGAGGGATGACAATAAGCATCACCAAGGCGTGGATCTGCTTCTCAGCAGACACGCTAGCGATGCTCTTCTAGGATATGAGTGCATTAATGAAAGGTTTCTAACAGCAAAATTTCAGACAAGCGTTAAAGACTTGAATGTTATCTGCTGTTATGCCCCCACTGAGGATGCCGATGAGGATGAGAAGGATAGGTTTTATGAACAACTTCAGGATATTTTGAATTCTGTCAAGAAAGGAGATATTACCCTTGTTCTTGGTGACTTCAATGCCAAAGTTGGTACTGACTCTGACCTTTGGGGAGGAGTAATAGGCCCTTTTGGTATTGGTAGCTGCAATGGGCAACGTCTCCTACAGGTAAGTAAACTCAATGGATTCAGAATAACTAACACTTATTACAAACACTGCAACATACATAAATACACATGGGTTTGACCTGATGGGCTGCATAAGAATATGATTGATTACATATTAATTAACAGCAAATGGGCTAGTTCTGTTAGGAATACCAAGGCATATAGGGGAGCTGAAATTGGATCTGACCATTACACCTTGTTAAAAGTGTGTTGCAACTTAAACTTAAAAAGTGTTGTGCTAAAGTTAAAAAATTTACTTTTAATACTGAAGCTCTGAAAGATCCAGTTATAGCCAAAGCTTACCATGATAAGTTACTTAGTCATTATGACAGTCATGGTTTGCTTACTACTGAAGTTGAGGAAGAATGGGATCATTTTAAACAGGCTTTTTTGGACACTAACAGTACTCTTTTAGGAAAAAAGGAGCAGAAGAGGCAAAATTATCTGAGTGATAAGGCACTTGAGCTTATTTCGGAAAGAAAGAACTGCAGGAATGCCCTTAATCAATACCCTACTAGTCCTAAGAGAAAGCATTACAGAGACCTTAATAAACTTGTAAAGGATCAGTTAGCTACTGATAAGAATCTTTGGCTTGATGGTTTGGCTGACAAATCCGAGGAAGCAGTTAGACAGCACAACAGCAGAGAGCTGTACCAGATAGTTAATGTTTGGTGTGGTAGAAAACGGACAGGCATACAAGGATTGAAGGATAAACAAGGTAAGGTTATAGAAGGGGAGGATTCTGTCATGGCTAGGTGGGCTGAGCATTTCAGTGATGTTCTAAACAATGTAGTTAGTTCTATTCCCATTGTTTGCAATGATGATAGATGCATTGGAGGCTTTAATGTTGGCCCTATAACACAATCTGAAGTTATTTTGGCTGTTTCTAAACTTAAACTTCATAAATCCCCAGGGGTAGATGAAATTACTATGGAAATGCTTAGAGCTGGGAATGTTTCGGCTACCACTTGGATGACTGAAATTCTGAATATCTTTTATGATAAAGGCATGGTTCCTAAGGATTTTACCAGAGCTATTGTTATCCCTATTTTCAAAAAAGGTGATCGCAGTTCTTGTGATAACTATAGGGGTATCAGCCTACTCTCTGTTCCAGGTAAAGTTCTTTCCATGATTGTGCTTAATAGAATTAAGAATCTGGTTGACAGTCAATTGCGTGATGAGCAATGTGGATTCAGAAGTGGTAGGGGATGTGTGGATCAGATATTTTCACTTAGGCAGATTCTTGAGAAATGTTTAGAGTTTCAGAAACCTTTGTTGATTTCAAAAAGGCTTTCGACTCTGTTGATCGTCATAATTTGTGGTTGATTGTGGAATCATATGGTATACCAGACAAGTTAGTTAACATTATGAAAGCTCTCTATAATAACACTGAGTCGTGTGTGAGAGTTGGTAAGGCTTGTAGCAATTGGTTTAGCATTACTTCTGGTGTTTAACAAGGGTGCATTTTGTCTCCTTTTCTCTTTAGCTTGGTTATTGATTATGTTATGCGAAATTCACTTCAAGGGAAAGATTTTGGCCGTAAATGGGCTGGAGATACGAAAATTTCTGATTTAGATTATGCTGATGATTTAGCCCTTTTGGTAAATGATGTTGATGAGATGAACTCTCATTCGAGCTGTTGATGAGACTGGTAGTAGAGTAGGTTTGGTTATAAACAGAGAGAAAACTAAAGTGATGAAAATTGGTCAGACAGGCTGTGATTCAGTTAATCTGAATGGTTGCAGTCTTGAGCAGGTGTCAGAGTTTAATTATCTTGGGAGCTATGTAACAGATAATGGTGATGTGCGGCATGAGATTAACAGACGAATAGCGATTGCTGCCGGGACTTTTAAGAACCTATGGAGAGTGTGGAGAAATAGGCGTATACACCTAAAGACTAAAATTAGACTGTATAATAGTTTGGTTCTTTCTAGGGTTAGTTATGGTAGTGAAACTTGGACACTTTGTAAACAGGATAACAGGAAACTAGATGCTTTTGATTCCAGATGCTTACGCACTATCTTGGGCATTAGGTGGTTCAACTTTGTAACTAATGATGAGATTAGGCAAAGGAGTTTGCAACCTCCTTTAAGCAGCATATTGTGCAGAGAGAGACTCCGTTGGTTTGGCCATGTTGCCCGTATGAATAATTATAGATTGGCGAATAGAGTTATGAACAGTGTGCCTAAAGGCCTCAGAAAGAAAGGGAGACCTAGGATGCGGTGGGCAGACAATGTCAAACAGGACCTTGTTAGAATTGGTGTGCAGTGGCCAGATGCAGTAGATATTGCTCAGGATAGACTTGCTTGGAGAACTAAATTGCACGGTCTGGTTGGACCTCCGTAGCCCGTGGCTGCTTGACGACGACGACGTGTTGAAGTCTCAGTCCAATTCAGAATGTTATAGCTTTGGTGACCTTTTGTTTCCACCCAGAAACATTCAAAGTTTAATAATAAAAAAAGTAACTCCAAAGAGTTTAATAACACATAATCAATTCAACATTAAAGCATTAAAACCTTTTGTAATAATGTAAAAAGGTGACTCCACTTTAACATCATGAGGCATTTCAGCCCTCCTCCTATATCAGGGCTTCCTCAGGTGCGAGTGCAGTATGTTGGTAACTACTTCAGGTTATTTATACTCATCTCTCTCTCTCATTTTTAGCATTGAACTGTGCAACTCAAGTTTTCAGCTGCTTGCGCAACAGGAGATTCCATGTTAGTGTCTCTGTGTCCATCATTAGTGTTAGTGTCCATCATTAGTGTCTCTGTGCATTGCAACTGAAATTTAGTTGGAGAAGCTACTAGGGGCTTATTCGGAGTGACTTTGGAAAATTATGGGGAGTTAGCAAAAATTAAGATGAGATGTAAAAATTAGGATTTTTTTTTCTGTAAAATTATGGCGAGTTCGCAAAATCTAGAGACAGTTGGCAAAATTCGGAATGACTTGGCAAAATTGTGGGGAGCTGGCAAAATTCAGATGAAATGTGAAAATTTGAATTTTTTTTTCTCTTTAAAATTATGGCGAGTTGGCAAAATCTAGGGGCAGTTGGCAAAATTCGGAGTGACTTGGCAAAATCGTGGAGAGTTGACAAAATTTAAGTGAGATGTAAAAATTGCAATCTTTTTTTCTGTAAAATTATGACTTGTTGGCAAAATCGAGGCAACTTTGCAATATCTAAGAGAGAGAGTTGGCAAAATTCAGAGTGACTTTGCAAGAATCAGGTGTGATGTAAAATTGGGATTTTTTTGTGTAAAATTGTGGTGAAATGACAAAATTGAGAAAAACTTGGTAAAATCTAGGGCAGTTGGAAAAATTTGAATCCACTTGGTAAAATACGGCCAATTTGTGAAAATTGGGATTGTTTTTGTGAAATTAAGAAGAGTTGACAAAATTGAGAAAACTTGGCAAAATCTAGGGAAGTTGGCAAAACTGGAAACTATTTGGTAAAGTACAGGTGAGTTGTAAAAATTGGGATTGGTTTGATGAAATTAAGGAGAGTTTGAGAAACCAAGAACTTTTGGCAAAATCTAGGGGAGTTGGCAAAATTTGTAGCCACTTGGTAAAATGCAAGGGAGTTGTGAAAATTGTGCCTTTCTTGTGCAATTAAGGAGAGCTGATAAAATTCAAAGTGACTTGGCAAATTCAGAGAAGATGTAAAAATTGCAATTTTCTCTGTAAAATTACGGCAAGTTGGCAAAATCTAGAATAGTTGGCAAAATTCGAATCCAACTGGTAAAATATAGGCGAGTTGTGAAAATTGAGATTTGTTTTATGAAATTAAGGAGTGTTGGACAAATTGAGGAAACTTAACAAAAATGTAGGGCTCCCCCCCCCCCCCAATTATAGTCCTTCGCTACGCCCCTGGGTAAAAGGGTAGATTTCTTATAAGTGGTGAGGTGGGCAGATGTGTAACGGATTAAATTACGAATAAAAGTTGGTTTTCGGTATACTTCCAGCTCACATTTAGGGATTTCCTTTTTAATCTTAATGTCTAGATATGGTATTTCTCCATTAATTTTGGCTTCATGTTTGAATTTTATTGTGGATAGTATACTATTAAATGTATCTATTAATGTTTGAAATCCACATATGGTACGGTCCAAAAAATCAACAGATCGTCAATGTAACAGATGTAAAGGTTTTAATCTTGCTCACTGTAAGGCAGTTTGCACCACATGCTTCATGACAACATTGGCCATGAGCCTTGAAAAATGGGGAACACCCGCAGCACACACAGCCCATACTGCAGGTGTTCACCGCTGTCATCAACCATGAGCTCCGACAACAGTGAGCACCTGCAGCATGGAATCTCCTGCTGTGAGAGCAACTGAAACCTCAAGTTGCGGTTCAACACTAAAAATTTGAGAGACAAGTATAAATAACCTGAAGTTATTACCAACGTACTGTACTGCACTCACACCTGAGAAAGCTGCGAGATAGGAGAGGGGACAAAACATGTCATGATGTTAAAATGGAGTCACCTTTTATTTTTATGTTTTAACATTTTAATGTTGAATTGATTATGTGTTATTAATCTTCAGAATTACTTTTAACTTTTAAACTTTGAATGTTCCTGGGTGGAAACAAAAAGTCACCAAAGTTATACCGTTCTGAAATGGACTGAGACTTCAGCATGTACACAATCCCAAACATTGATGAGCATCAGGTCCAGCAATTACCTGACAACCAAATATAAAATACAAGGACTGGTAAACCTAATGCTGTGACATCAAACAGAACGTCCACCTCAGTATGTGAAAAGTATCACCACATCAGGAGGATTAAACATCAGAAGGCAATAAGTGACTGTGCCAGCTGTCTACCATATTCAGAACTGGTGTGAATAAACATCACCAAAGCTTAACCGTTCTGAGAAGAATTAACTATTAAGTGTGTGCACAAATGAACCATCGACACCAACTATCAGCTAAAGAACAAACATAACGTACAAGGACTAGTAAATCCTAATGCTGGGACACCAAAATGAACATCAAACTTAGAAGAGGATTAACAGCTGAAGGCATCAAGAGACTGTGCCACCCCTCTGCTATATGCATAACTGGTAATAGCAATTTTTTTTTCTCTTTTGTGTACTTCATCACCTTTGTTAGTAAAGCTTCGCTCCCTTCCAACTTGAATTGCATTGATCAGTCTGTTCTTTTACATATGGTTAATACCTTGTGGGATTGAACACAGTATTTCATGAATAAAACACTGCATATATAGGAGACAGAGGCTGTATAGCAGGTGGTGGAATGGACTTCATAATTTAACATAAGCAAAATTTTAATCTTTAAAAAAGTGGTTTAAAAAATGCAAAAAAATGAAAAAAGTCACTTTTTCAATTTAAAAAAGGCAAATTTTAAGCCATAATCAAATAAAAAAATTTCCGAGCTAGACTGCTTCTGAAAAATCTAAATCTAGCTTGAAATAAGCTAACTTGGAGACATTTGAAAAAATAGCTGCACCTAGTAGAAATAGAAAAAATAGCTGCATTAGTTTTTGAGACAGGATCCTGGAAGAGTTAAGGGTTATAAGGCCATTGATATTTATAGCAAGGTAATGGATTCAATATCAGCTGTATATGTGACCCACTGTTCCTAAAATAACTAGCCCACTTCATCAAACTTTTAAATAACCATCAGATGAAACTCACATGTTTATTAATGCTCGTGTTGTGGTGTATAAGGATCCAGAGTTTGGTAGAGGAAAGGGAGCTACTAGAGAGCTGTTAGATGCTATTACCAGATTTTTCTTGCTGTACCTTTATGGGTAAGTGTACCACAAGCTGAGAATTTCAGCCATAAAAAAAACTTACTGACATGTGTTACCACCCACCACACACAGAGAGATAGAATCAAGGTACCCTCAATAAAAATGGACCTATTTCCCCTTCCCCTGGAAATTTAACTACAGACACCAATACCTACACAATGCTTTAATGAGCAAGGGGGAAATATAATCATGTCTTTTCTTTTAATTAGAAAGTTACTATTAAGATATACAGTATATTATAAAGACACTAAATAGTTCTCAAAAATTAAATGTATATTTAAAATTCATACCTGTTTCAATTGTGAATTAAGATAGAATTTCATGCTCTCGAAAGCACTGTTTTCTTTTTCCAAATACTCTTTAAAACTAAGCTGTGACAAAACTCTTGATACAGAAATAGCATCCAATTCATTTGATTTAATTAATGTGGCATTCATTTCTTGTATGCAATTAGTCAACCTCTCCAATTCAGTTACAATCTGCAATATTCAATTTAATATATATACTGCAACAATAGATACTAAAAAAATAAACAGAATATAACTGATTTTTAGGCTGATTCACTGTATTAGCTAAACTCATTAGATTCTAAAGCACGGCATAACAATATGATTTAATCACAGTGCAGTCTTATTCACTAAAATATTCTCTATATAAATGTAAAAGAACATTATGATAACTCAAAAAGATAATCAATAGTCTTACATTTACTTAAAACACCTACTTGTACAAAACAAAGTTTGGAGTGCCAACAAAGCTGCAACCTCCTCAGATGACAACCCCAGCCAGGGGTTGAAATATTAGGATATTTATTCACAAGTGAATTTATTTGTCTTAAGTTGCTATGTATATTAATCTTTCTTTTCCTGTGTCTCTGAAGATGTGTAGCTACATTTGAGCTGCATTAAAGTCTAATACCAAGCTGCCTAATATGGCATAAATTGCCTAATACCAAGCTGACTAAAAAAAACATAGTCATTTAAAACAGAGTACTAATTTCATCTTCTTACATATGTCAGTGATAAAAAAAATTCATTTTTATATCCTTATCACTTATTAATACCCACTAAAACATACTTTTTGTTCTTTTTCTTTCTAATAAATGCATTTCACTTTATACTAAAAGATTTGGTTCATTTGAGAAAAGCTAACTTTATATTCTGATAATAAATACCGGGGCCGTCCCATGGCCGAGTGATTAGCGCGCTTGGCTACTGATCTAAGGGACCTGGGTTCGAGCCCCAGGTAAGGCATGGATGTGTGTGTCATTTTTCTGCTGAGGTCCTACAATCCTCTCAGACCTTCTACTATGGCATATAAACTGACAGGCTCCTGTCAGACCTCTGTGGCAAGCAGCTGCTTGAGGGATTATTTATTTATTTTATTTATTTAATAAATACATAATTACTGCAACAAAAGAAATAATTGCCCAATACCTTAGTTTCTACAGTAGGAACATTTTCTTCTAAAGTCTTAAACTTTTGTTGTTCTTGCTCAAGTACCTTTTCTAATTCATCTTCATTATGAGACATTGCTGTTTCTTTCATACTGCAAGTATATTATGGATATATAATGCATAGGAAGTGTAACTTTCTAAAACATTGACAAATAAATCTAGCAATCAATTCAGCACATTACTTTAAATGCAGGAACTTTTTAATTGGAGTATGATAGGCAATGACAAACTTCATATATTATCATCATTTCGCATAAGAAATTTCATTCTACAGAGATTTAGAAATGTTCATTCTATGTTAAGAAGATACTCCTCTACTTGAAATGTAGACAAGCACATCTTATGTGCCATTATGTAAAATCTTGTTACCTCAGATTCTGATGCATCACTGATACCATTAAAGTTTGATTATACTGTTTCATTTCTGCTGTGTTTTACTTATATAGTGTTACAGAGTTTTATTAAATTTAGATTTGGTTTTCCAGTGCAGCCCACACTTCAAAAAACTTTCCATTCCTGGTCTAATCAATGCAATAGTTCAAAAACAAATAGAAAATGTGATGAAAATTAATAACTCAGATAAAGCTGTTATGATCTTGAATTATGAAACAATTGTGTTGTAAAAATCCATATGATGGTCATGTAAAAGGAATGCTCATAGGGCTGTAATACATACGAGCTGTGTTTTACGTACTTAGCTGTGTGTTTATGTAACTTTGTAAGATATGTAAATATTTTCTTATGTCTTTCATATGTTTTGAACACATCAGTGCTGATGAACCATTGATATAAAGCTAAAACAAAGAGCTGTTGTTGAGTTCCTGATGTAGAAGGGTTAAAACACTTCTTACTTACCAACAATGGGTGGATGCCTTGATTCGTGTGGACAAGCTCATAACAGTCCAGGGGATCGCTGATCACTTGCATTGCAATGAGATTGCCATGTAAACAATCATCAGAAACTTAGCTATCAGAAAATGCATGGAAAACGGTTTCCTCATTAGGTGGCATCTGATTTGGAAACCAGAGTTCTTCAGGTATGCACTGAGCTATTAGCAATATTTGAATATCAAAATGACATGTTTTTTTTTTAGTTTTTTTTTTTTAGTTTTTTTTTAAATGTTGTGACAGATGAGACATGGACACATCTTAGTGATCCACTCCTATCTGTAATAATTTTTATCATTCTTCTCATAATATCCCATTATTATTAGTTTTGGGGCATATGGTATTAGCTTATCTGCTTTGGAATGCATAATACACATAACTGCTAGTTTCAGAATGGCATAAAATATTTTACACCAGAACATTACACTATTTTACACTAAAAACATTTTTTGTCAAAAAATAATGCTTACATGTCCAAAAATGAGGTGTCAGAATGCAATAGACAAAGTTCATTAATAGGGAGTGTGGTCACTCCTTACAGCAATGCAAGCACAACAGCAATGTTCCATGCTGTTTATGATGTGAATCAGCTCAGTAGAGAGTAATGACCATCGTTCCTTTAAAGCAGTAATAAGATCCCCCTTTATTTCAGGTGACAGGTTGAGGGCAGCAACACATCTGCCTAGAGCATCCCACACATGCTCAATCGGATTTAGGTTGGGAGATCGAGCTGGCCACTCCTTGCGCATAATTGTCTCCTTTTGAAGGTATGGTTCCACTACTTGAACTCTGTGTGGAAGAGTGTTGTCTTGTAAGATGAATGTTTCACCTATTGCACCAACATAAGGACATAAATAAGGATCCAGAATGTTATCTCTATACCTCTGAGTATTGAGGTTGCCACTCATCAATACATAGTTCTGTGAATCCATCTAAGAAAATGTCACCCCAAACACACTACTTGCACTGTAACTGTCTCTTTGACAGATGTTACTGGAATGATAGTGAGTACCTTGTTCTCTCCATATCAACAAATGTCTGGAATCACTCTGCAAAGCAATATCTGGACTCCTCTGTGAAGGGTACAGATCTCCATTGCTCTTTTGTCCAGTTAACATGCGTGCATACCCCATTCAACTGCTCTCTCCTGTGACATGATATGAGGAGTATACAAATTACTGGCCTTCTAGCATACAGACCTCCATCATGAAGCCTTCTATGCACAGTAGAAACTGATACAACCTTCCCAGTGGCTGCTGCAAGAGAGGATTGTAGCTGAGGATTAGACATCCTGCTCCTTCATGCTATTAATCGCAGATATTGGTCTTGTATAGCAGTCATAACTCTAGCCCTTCCTTGGCTAAACCTCCGAGATGCAGAATCCATACTAAGAAATTGATTCCACGGTCTATGGACCACAGAAGGACTCACATTCAGCCATGGTGCCACATCTGACTGACTTGGCCTGCTTTGAGTCAGCCAATAGCTCTCTACTGTAGCTAATTTGCATATGATATGCTCACTCAGCATTACTTTACTGGTTACATGAAGAAGTGTGGTGATCACACGATTTTTTTTAGAATTATTGCGATTTTTCTCATTTTTTCCTTAATTTATGGAAACTAGTGTATTATAATCAACAGCTCAGTACACAAATAGAAGCAATGTCTACCCATAAGTTATCTATTATAATCAACAGCTCAGTGCACTAAAAATAGCATAAATTGAAATTACTTGGACACAGAGTAACTGATGGCACAACCACCAATGCAACAGGGTGTCTGTTAACAATCTGAATATGCCAATTCTGGATGCAGCAATGCAGCTCAAGTCAGAATGGTTGAAGGAAGCTAGGCCCATGGCCCAAGAGTACTTTAGTGTGTAAGAGGCTCTGGACCTGGCTACCAACTCAAACTGGTTTGTGGTGAATGGCCAAACATGGGTCCAGGGAGAGGGAGTCCCAATGGGATTGCTCCTCTCTGGTCTTATGGTCAATGTGGTAATGAGGCACATTGAGCAGCAAGCATTACAGCAAGTGGAGTATAAACCAACATTCTACTTGTTGCATAGATATTTTAATTTTCTGGGATTATCCTTTAAGAGAACTTCAGAAACTTTTAACTGCATTTAACAATGTATTACCATCCATAAAATTAACCCACCAGGCAGAAAAAAATAAATTACTACACATTTGGATATCTTAATAGAAAGGAATTCAGATAACTGTAGCAAAACAGTTTATAGAACACCTACTTACATACTTAATGTAATACCTTATAATTTGGCACACCCCTTGCATTATAAAAAGAAGCAGCCTTAAATACATATTACACAGAGCATACAGAATATGCATCAAAAAGCAAACTATTGAATAAAAAATGAAATTTCATAGCAAGGATTGCAAAGGAAGCAGGATATCCAGAAAAAATAGTGAATAAAATTAGGAAAACAATTCAATATAAAGTCCAGCAAACCTCCCCCCAACACAACTTAAAAATCAGCAAAAATATACATACAGCTTCCCCACACACCCAGAGTTTCAAAAACCTTTGAAAACATAGTAAACAAGCAAGAAAAGTTCGTCGTGTAATAACAAATAGCATTAAAAATTAATAATTAATGATAAACTACTACCGACAGAGTGGGTATACAGCATGCAGATACCCAACACTGAAAATAAATTAAAAAGAAAAAGCAGATGTATAGGAAAAACATTCAGGATACATGAACAAAGAATAAAATGGCACAAGCAGGATATAAAAAATAGAAAACCAAATATTGCATTATCATACGTTACAAAGGAAAATAATTTAAATACATAAATTTTAGCACACAAACCTTCAGCAGCGCCTCCAATTAATTTTCAACTCCAATATATGGAAAGTATGCTTATAAATTTACATAGGGAAAGCATATGCAACAATGAGATCCCACACCTACCATCTGTGTGGAATCTCCTGTTGCATGGCAAACCACCAGGAAAAACTCTTACTTAAACTTCACAAACAACTCACTTAATGCCAGATGAAGTTCCAAGATAGCCAGGAACAAAGCACATCACCAAACCTTCAGCCTATAGCAACAAATGCTAACAAGGACTGGTATATGGATGTCAGCAAACATCAAGTGATTCTGCTAGTGACTGTCAAGCAAGTGGCAACAACCACAGGAAAAGCCAGCCTCTGGAGTGCAAAATGTCCAAAGAAGAACAATTAGACATCCATCTGAAGCCAGCCAAAACAATCAGGCTATTGGTAATATGACATTTAGCAAATTACTTTGGAATTTTTAACATAATTTAGAAAAGCATCTTTAAGTAAGAGCAATTAACAAGCTGCAAAGGTTGCATATGAAGTCAGTATAACATCAAAGTCTTAACAGTAAGCCTAAGGAATGTCATCTGACTTACTTTTAACAGTACATATAATCGTGTAAAGATTAAATGGTTTGTAAAACAACTTTTTAAAATTTATATTTATCTTTAATCATATGTTTCCATAAAAATTTATTTAATCAGTTATGGAGCCAAAAATCTGATTTTCCATTGAATTAAGATGAAGATTCTTCCCTTTTTCTGTACATTCCCTGTAGATGTAGGAAAAAATACAAATTATCGGATTGATGCAAAAGTAATAGGAAAATATGAGACAATTGTTCCCATGATTAACCAATGTATTATTTAATCAAGAATGAAATTACCATTAGTAGATATGACCATGTTCCAACGATCTACAAGTTTGCAGATGACATTCCTGCAGAAATTCTTATCCTTCATGGCAACAAAGTCTGCAATGCACCTTTGACTTAGTCAACTTCCTATTGGAAATGAAATTGTTCAGGGATCAAAATAGATGGAAATCTGAGGGAGCAAGGTCCGGTGAATATAGGAGATGTGTCGTAATTTCCCAGCCCAATTGCCACAGCTTCTGCTATGCCATAATGCAGCATGGGCCTCGTGTTGTTCTGGTAGAACACACCTTTGTTATTTATCAACAGAGGGCATTTGTCCTTCAGTGCTGCACTTAAGTGGTCCAACTGCTCACGGTAGACATCCGAATTGATGGTTTGTGACTGGTTTAAAAGCTCTTAGTGGATTATAACCCTGCAATCCCATCAACAACAGAGCATCACCTTATGAGAATGCAGTTCCAGTTTTACTGCAACCTGGGATGATTCACCTGTTTGACACTATGATCTTTTATGAACAACATTATCATAAACAATCCACTTTTCATTCCCTGTAATCATTCTGTCAAGAAAACCATTGGCCTTTTGCTGAGCAAGCAAAAAAGCATATGCAGTATAGAAGCCACCATGTTATGCTGTGATAGCTGATGTGGGATCCAGGTATTCATTTTGATACATAACCCAGCTTTGCAGATGCTGGATAACAGAGGAACTGATTGGCATTCAGTAGCTGTGCTAATTCCCTGGTTGTCCAGTCCAACCTGGATCTTCATTCAATCCCATCAGTCAGCAGTTTTGAGGTTCATTTTTGAGCTGAAAGTCACCTGACTAGAATTTGTCATATCACTGGTAACAGATGCTCTTTGAGATGACTTTGTCCCCATAAGCATTGCACAGTTTATGCAAACTCTTGAACATTAACATCATTTCTGAATTTGCACAGCATGATGGAACAAATACACACACATCTTGCATCACCACTGTGAAATACCTGCTGACACTTCAACAGACTAAATGTAAGTACAGAACATAATTAGATATCAGAGGTATGTATGCACTGTCTCTTACGTTGTTTACAAGACCACTGCACATTTCCTGATAATGGCAAATTAAGGGTTCATGTTTTTCCCATTATATTCAGTTACCAATTTCTTCAAAATTAAAAAGAGGTTTCACTTTGAGAAAAAATGGTCGCATCTTCTGCTACAGCGTATAAACAGACATATTCCTGACAGACCTATGTGGCAAGCAGCTGCCTGAGGGGATATTTATTTTATTACGAAAGTATCCCAATAATGTCGGCTTTCAGAATTTATGCATTATTCAGTTATTTTTCATCACTTTAGCCTATTTTCTAAATACAGCCCTTGCTCTGAATATTTTCAAATTTAGTTTTTTTTTTCACATATTATTTTTCATTTCCTTTATAATTTTTTCATAAACATGTAAATATTGTAAATAGCTTACACAAGATATTTCTTCTGTGTCTCAAGCACACTTATGTGTTTCTCTATTTCTGTCATATCTTCCTTCAAATCAACAACATTTTCTCTGTAAATAGAAAAGAATATCTTTTAACTAAAATAAAAACAAAACTTATTTAGAATAATCCTGACATAAGACTTGAAAATTACTTTGTTACATATTTTTATGTAACATTTATTATCATAAGTGATTGTGAATTCATTATTACTGAAGTACATTCACAACATAAGGTCTGTTGGTTGGTTGCTTGTTTTACCTCTGAGTGGCACTTTTTTACACACAGTGGGATAAATGGCCAGGTCACAAGGACCCCAAAGGCTCAGAGAAGGTTGGGGGAGGGGACCCACCTGGGACAGCTGTTAGGAGACAGATGGTAGTCTCCCGTCAAGGCCATCCAGTGTGTTCTTTAAAGTGCACGGAGTATGGCTCTCATGCACACGGGACCATGGCTTAACATCCCATCCGACAGATGGTGGCCTTTCCAAGCCCATCAGTGTCCCCTACTGACCATGGGCAGGGTGGGGAATTTTGCAGAGATAAATCTCAATGCTGACCCAGCCGGGACTCGAACCTGAAAACTGCAGATTATGAGCCTGGCACACTACCGACTGAGCCACCCACGCCCCAACATAAAGTCTGTAAGTGAGTTGGGTTGTTTTACCTCTGAGCAGCACTTTTTTGCACATCATAAGCTAAATGGCCAGGTCACAAGGACCCCGAAGGCTCAGAGAAGGTTGGGGGAGGGGACCCACTGGAACAGCTGTTGGGAGACAGATGGTATCCTCCCGTCGAGGCTTGGTTGGTTGGTTGGTTGTTTGGTTTTTTTTTGGCGCAATAGCAACTAAGGCTATATTGCGCCAAACAAACGATAAAAAGGGTAAAAGACATGAAACCCACAACCAAATTTAAAATACACACAAACAACACAGCATAAAAACGAGATGTATAAAAAGAAAAAAAGGAAGCAACAAGTGTAAAATCAACAATAACAATGGGTGTATAGGACCCATGTAAAAAACAACAGGTAAAACACAGGTAAAAAATCCAGTAAAAAAGAGAAAATTCATAGACGAGTAAAATAACCGGTAAAGCGTAAAAATTCGAAAACAGGAGTTAAAAGTGAATCATCAGATAAAAGATGTCCGAGTGTAAGGGGCTCGGACGTAAAATCGTGAAAGGTAAAAAACAAATGTCGGTCAAGGTTAAAAGTTGTGCAATTGAGTAAACTATGTTTAACAGTTAAAATGGTGTCACAAAACTCACACTTAGACTTGTCTGCCTTAAGAAGAAAAGAGTGTGTTAAAAACGAGTGACCTAAGCGGAGTCGAGCAAGGACAACTTCTTCCTTACGATTCCTGCAAAAACAAGACTGCCACGGTTTGACAATGGGCTTGATCTCGAAGAGCTTGTTAGCAACCTGTTCAGACCAAGATCTCTGCCACTGTGCCCGGAGCTCAATGGTGAAACGCTGCCGGAAATCCACATATGGAACCGGCAACGGAGAGTCGGACAGGGGCGTGGCTGACCTGGCAGCAGAATCTGCCAAATCATTGCCCCTGATACCGACATGACCGGGCACCCAACAGAAGAGAATCGTGGTGGTGGCTGACAGACAATGGAGCTGCTGGCGGATCTTGGAGAGAACAGGGTGAGGCCGATGCCTCACCGAGATCAAAGCCTATAGCGAGCTAAGCAAGTCGGTGTAAAGCACACACCGACGATGATGCTTAGCTGCTATATGGTCCAAGGCAATGCTGATAGCATGTAACTCAGCAGTGAAGATGGAACACTGCTGTGGGATCTTGTCTGCAATGATTACATCACAGCAGACCATGGCTGATCCCACTGAAGTGCCAAACTTCGAGCCATCTGTGAAGACAGGCAAGAAGTCCGGGTGCTCAGCACGATGGCTGGCAAAGAGTTGCCGGTACACACAGTCAGGTGTAAAGGCCTTCCCCGTCCTGCATAGGGAAAAATCGCAGGAAGGGGAAACAGCGAGCCAAGGTGGAAGTGGCTCAGCTGTCGACTGTGCCATGCTATCGAGATTGGTGTTGATGTCTCGCAGGTAACCTCGGACACGCAAACCGAAAGGACGAATGGCATCGGACGATTCTGGTATAACGTTTCCCACCTGGGACTGAAAACACAGTCCCAAGTGGGATGGCCTGGCAGGGATCGCAATTTTGCTGCATACTGCAGGGACAAATGCTGACGGCGAATAGATAAAGATGGTTCATCAGTCTCAACGTAGAGACTCTGGACCGGTGAAGTGTGGAAGGCCCCCATGCACACACGGAATCCCTGATGATGGAGTAGGTCCAGCACCTTCACCACTGAATCACGGGCGGAGTCATACACCTGGGATCCGTAGTCCAGTTTCGACCGGACAAGTGCACGGTACAGGCGGAGCAAAGAACATCGGTCTGCCCCCCAAGAGAGGGAGGACAGGACCTTGATGATGTTCATTGCCCGCATGCACTTGGACCTGAGATGTTGAATATGAGGTGAAAAGGTCAATTTCCAGTCGAAGATGAGACCGAGAAACTTGATCTCCGCCACAATTGGAATGATGTTACCCCCGAGCCGCAGCTCAGGGTCCAGATGAAGATTACGCTTGCGGCAAAAGTTCACACAAGCGGTCTTCTGTGGGGAGAACCGGAACCCATTGGCCGTCGCCCAAACCTAGAGATTGTTCAGGGCAGTTTGCAGTTGTCGTTCAATGACCCTCATGCTGGACAATGAGCAAAAGAAGCTAAAGTCATCAACATAGAGGGCATTGCCTACAGTCGGAGGAAGTTGCCGTGTAATGGAATTTATCTTGACAGCGAAAAGCGTAACAATCAGGACGCAGCCTTGAGGCACCCCCTGTTCTTGGGGGAAAGGCCGCGATAAGAGTGTTGCCGACACGAACTTGAAAAATATGAGAAGATAAAAAGTTTGCGATGAAGATCGGCATGTGACCTCGCAAGCCGAAGCTGTGAAGGTCACGAAGAATGCCGAATCTCCATGCCGTGTCGTACGCTTTTTCGATGTCGAAGAAAATAGACACCTGGTGCTCTCGACGTAAAAATGCATTCCTGATCACCGATTCGAGGCGGATCAGGTGGTCTAAAGTAGACCGGTGCCTGCGAAAGCCACACTAGGTGTTGGAAAGAAGGCCGTGATGTTCCAAATACCAGGCCAGCCTGGTATTTACCGTCCTTTCCAACACCTTGCAGACGCAGCTCATCAACGCAATTGCACGATAAAAAATTATCATTTTATTGCGTTGACTGCACAGGTGCAGTCAATGCAAATTGCACGATTGCTTTGCAGACGCAGCTCATCAACGCAATTGCACGATAATTGGAAGGAATCTTGGGATCTTTGCCTGGCTTAGGGAAGGCCAAGACGATGGCCTCCCGCCAGGAGTCCGGAAACTGCTCCTCAATGAAAATACGATTGAAGAGTCGGAGCAGTCGATCCTTACTCCATGGTGAGAGATGTTGGAGCATGGCAAAATGGACATTGTCTGGCCCCACAGCAGATGCACGAGAAGTGTGCAGAGCAAGGCGAAGCTCCTCCGCTGTGAATGGCCTGTTGTAAGACTCCAGGTCATTCAAATGGAAGGACAGCGGAGAGCGTTCGGCCCTGCTCTTCTGGGCCAGAAACTCGAGGGAGTAGGAGGACAGAGAAGAGATGGTGGAGAATGACTCCCCCAGAGTGTCGGCAATTGCCTGTCCATTGTGCTCCAGGATCGATAATGAGTGGGACGTGTACTTCCCACCCATGTTCCGGACCTTATCCCACACGACCTTAGAACTGGTTGTGTGGGTGATAGAAAATGTATATTTCATCCAAGATTCCTTTTGGCTCTGGCGCCGGACGAAACGGGCTTTCGCCCTGGCACGTTTGAATGCTTCTAGGTTGTGGGACGTCGGATATCTCCAAAACACCCCCCAAGCCTTGTTCTGAGCCTTACAAGCTGTGGTGCAGTCAGGATTCCACCATGGTTTTGGGAACCATGGAAACCGAGTCGAGGTCTGAGGAATAGTAGAGGCAGCTGCATGGACGATGCAGTCCGTCAATTCCGCCACTGCAACATTGATGGGCTCCTGGCTGCAAGGCCCCCACGAGAGATGGTACACACCACGGGGAGGCGATCGCTTCCATATGGATTGTCCTCGACCTCCCATGTAAAGAGTGGAAGGATCGAGGAGGAGCAGATGGTGAGGTCAATGGCAGTTAATGTGTGGGTTGGGGTGTGAAAGTAGGCACTGACACCGGTATTCAACAGGGAGAGCGATGGATCCAGGAGATACTGCTCCAGGACCCAGCCTCTCTCGTTGGTGTCAGCACTGCCCCAGAGCGGACTGTGTCCGTTGAAGTCCCCCATGATGAGGAAGGGTGAAGGCAGCTGCTAGATGAGGTCAACAAGGTCATCCCGGAAAACGATGCCTCCGGGTGGGAGATAGACAGAACAAAGTCAACGAAAATCCCACAAAGAGGCGGATGGTAACCGCCTCTAAGTGTGTGGTGAGGGGAATGACCTGGAATGGGGAATGGTTGCTCACAAGGATGGCAACACCTCCATGACCTGGACCATCTCCATTACAGTCCCGGCGAACGAGAGAAAAGTGCCGGATAGTGGGATTGTTGGCTGTCTGCAAGAATGTCTCCTGAAGGCACACGCAGACGGGTTCGTGGGCCCTCAGGAGGAATTTGATGTCGTCAATATTCCTCTGGAATCCACGACAGTTCCATTGAAGGAGTGTGGCCATCTCAGGTCTTGGAAGAATTGGCGGACGACTTGCGATTTATTTTAACCGTCGCCAGTGACGGTTTTTGAAAAATAGGGCGATTGGTGTCCATGTCCTCGGGGTCATCCGAGCAACATGGATCAGAGACCACCGAACGAGAAGGAGGTAAAATTTTCTTTTTTGGCCCTGGCAAGGGCCCTTTGGGTTTCGAAGGTCTTGCTGACTGTGGGCGGGGTGGAGGGGGCCTTCCGGAGGTGGAAGTGGAAGGCACAGACACAGGTATAGAAACCGGTGTCGGCTTCGCCTGCGTCAAGAAGTACTTTGCAGCAAGCGAGAAAGATTCAGCTGGTGGAACGCTGATGTCGGTCTGCACCGCCACGGAAGCCATCTTAACGACGGGCTTTCCGACGACCGCACCAGCACAGGAGACCTTGCCAGGTGGGGCAGGCGGTGCAGCGAGCTTTCTCGCCTCTGGATAGCTGATGTTGTAGAGGGTCTTCAGGCCCTGTACCTCTTTCTCCTCCAGCCACTTCGGACAGTCGCGGGAGTACGCCGGATGTTCACCACGGCAGTTTACACAGCATGCCTTTTCTGCTGTGCAGTCAGGTTCAAGATGATCCTGACTGCCACAATGAGCACAGGTGGGCTTCCCCCTGCATGCGGTGTGAGCATGGCCAAACTTCTGGCATTGAAAACAACGCAGAGGGTTTGGTATAAATGGCCGCACCTCGCAGTGTAAGTATCCTGCCTTGATGGAAGTAGGCAGGTGAGGTGTGTTGAAAGTTAGGATGAGTACCCGGCTGGGCTCTAAATTTACATCACGGCGTGACGAAACCCGGTGGACTGCTATCACTCCCTGGGCTGAAAGCTCCAAGAGGATTTCCTCCTCAGAAACCTTGAGGAGGCCCCACTCGGAGATCACGCCCCGGGAGGAATTGAGCATCTTGTGTGGAGTGACTTCGACTGCCACTCCACAAATCGCTGTTACTTTCAAAAGAAGCTCCGAATGTTTGGAGCATGCAGTCTCCACCTGCAAGTCACTAGATCTTAGGTGCTTGACAGATTTCGGCTGTCCCGCAAGACCTTTCAAACCCTTGTTTATAAAAAAGGGGGACATGTCCCTAAGAATCTGATCACCCATAGAGTGGATGATCAGGAACTTCAGGAACGAAGGAAGACACGAAGACGACGGCGATGACGACAAAGAAGACGGAGGCTCATGACGAGCTCTTTTTGCAGCATTCTCCGGTGAATTTTCTTTTTTGGGGCTCATGTTTGTTTAACAAGTTTCAGGGGCCATTGTCCCCACCCACCATGGAGTCCAACAAGGTGGACGCACAATTTGGTGCCAGGGCTGCCCGGGCACCATACCCCCACAGCCAGTGAGCCAAGCCCTCACAACGAAACAAAAGTAAAAGTAAAAGAGAAATCCAACCTAGGTATCACAAAAGAAAAGAAGCAGTAAAATATAGGAAAATGAGAAGCAACTCATTCCCACAAAAGAACAAAAACTAGAAAATCAGATAATGTGCAAGGAAACTCGTAAACCGTTGTCCGGACATGGACAAAGTTACTCACCGTTCTGCATGGTTGACCCTAACAGGACCAGCCCACCAGCCAATTGATCCTGAGGGGGCCACCCCAGGACCTCCCGTTTACCTGAAGCAGAGGCCAAAGCAGTGTATAGCAAAGGCCCCGGAAGTCGCTGCCCAGCCCCACGACAGACTGGCTCCCCAATGGCAAAACAGCCAAAGTCATGAAGCAAAACAGCCCATGTCATGAGCTGGGGTACCGGTACCAGTCATGAGCTGGGGAGAGAAGACTGAGCAACTGCCAGGATCCTCCTTTCCAGGGACACGGGTCACAGCGCACGGCAAACACGCGGGCGAGCGTTTAGGACCCTGTGAAGATAACCAAGCCAACGGAACCTTCACAGGGTGGTCCCCTCACCATGGACAGGCACTTGCACCGAGGGGCTCAAGAAGTTGCACATGCACAACTGACTATTGATTTGACAACTGCTAATGCACACATAAGGACACGCCCCCTTGCGTCAATGCTAGTGCAATCGTAGGATTATGCAAATGTATTTCCCAGCATGCACACACACGTGTCAGTTGCATGCCACTTGTGTAGTATTATGTTAGGTCACAGATTTAGTAGAGAGAAAATTTTGTAGTCAGTTGCTAGTAGTTAGTTTTTGCTGTTGAGCAGGAATGAAGCTTGGAGAGAGTTGCTGGTAGAGATAGAGCAGTTGAGATGTTTTGATGCAAGTTTTTAATTGCTCAAAATATTGTATTCATCAGTTTATTTGGTGAATCTTGATTTTTTGGAAACAATTTTTGTTTTATGAATAATTTTGACTTTTCTATTTTTTCTCTTGAGCAACAATAACTGATTTTGATTATACTGAATTTTAAAAATTTACAATCTTTCTGAATTTAATTCTTATGGACTAAATAACACAAAAATATACTTAGCAAAACCTCATTTAACTTTATTTGGCAAGAATTATCATCTGGTACCTGATGCTATACAGAAAATCAGTTTAATTTGGATCAGTCAAAAGGTCCAAAGTAAAGAAGTTTAACATACTTTTGGAGTGTTAGTCTCCCATCAAAGACTTCCAGTGTGAACATGCACAGGTTATGGCTCTCCCACACACAGAGCCACAGCTTAATGTCCCATCCAACATACAGCAGACTTTCCAAGCCAGGTGTCCCCCACCAATACCTTTTAGAACGAACAAGCCTACCAACCTGTTTTTGATGTCACACACACTAGGCTACACTGTGTCTGCTCGCTGCTGGTTATTTCCGCACATCATTTCATTTGAATAAAGTTGAAAACGAAATTATTGCCGATGGTTTCAAATGAACCAATTTTTAACACAGATGTAATTTATTGATCTTTGAATAAAAATAATTCCTCGACAAAACATAAAATATGGAAAATATATCTGCCGAATTTTGTACTAAAGTAAAACAAAGTAGTTAAAATTAAATCGCTGTATCCTTTCTGATAACAATTTCAAAAAACAAGAAGGAACTTTTGGAATATTATGATGTGAGAGAGTAGTTATTCAGTGAAAGAATGTTATTCCTCTTGTAATAATATTCTTTCACTGAAAATAAATGAATTCTGAGGTAAAAATAATGTATCTTTCACGATTTCAAACAAACCAAAATTACAATAGTGTGAAAAGTATCAACTATTACAAGTTTAAGTAACAGTTCATAAACATCTACGTAAAAAATATTCAGCATGATTAGAAACTATACCTGGAAAAGAATTACATAAAACTAGCAAAATAAGTGATTCATTTATAACATAGATGCTAAATATCATTGACGAAATATAGATAAAGATTTTAAAGGTGAGGAGGTAAATATTAAAAATTGCAAAATATTTAGAAGTAAATCATCAAATGATATATACTAAACCAATTGAAGAAATGCATAAATCTCCTAGAGGGTGAAGGAAAAAATATTGAGAATTTTGCAAAACTAGGAGTAAATAAATTCATATATAGTAAATCAACTGAAGAAATACATAAATCTCCCAAAGAGAAGTGGAACAATATTAAATATTGCACAAAACTGGGAGTGATTCATTTAATTTACATATAATAAACCTAATGCAGAAATGCATAAAGCTTTTAAAGTGAAGAAATATTTGCATAAAATTTGCCTGGGTGATTTAATGAAATCATATACTAATTCAAATGAAGAAATGTTTAAAACTCCTAAAGTTGGAGGGAAATAAAAATAAAGGAAGTAGAAAATTAACAGGGGAATGATTAATTTAAGTCATACTGTATATATATATATTCAAATAACTTTAAAATACATATTAACTTTTCTAAGAGTGATGGAAATAAAAGTTAGCAAACAGAACACCAAGTGAGCAAATTCAGTGATACATTTTTATCATATACTTTAAATTAGATGGAAATACATGTGCTTTCCTAGAAATGAGAAATGGTTCATTATATATGATAGAGAGTGGACAAGATTAGTGATTCAGTTAAATCATATGAACAAATTACTTGTTGATATATCCAGAAAACATAATACAAAAGCTGAAGAGTAGCAGATTCAGATAATGATATACACTAACACAGACTATCAGATATATCAATAAACAAGCATAAAAGATACCTAAAAATGGTGATTCAGATAAATAATGTCGATTATGTTCCTCCCTAATTTAAAAAAGTACATAACATCTAAAGATGTTTAAGAGTAGTGATTTAGATTAAGTGTATGTATTAAATTAATCAATGAAAAGCTAGATATATATAATTTTCTGGAAGTGACGAAATGTCATTAAAGTAATAAACATATGCATCAAAATGGAGTGATAGCATTTATGCAAGACATAAATGTTGAAAACAATAATTCATATATACGCTAGACATTAAACTAAGTAATGACACAGATTACTACATATTTCAATAAACAAGCAAAGAATTGATCAAAATTAGTGATTCCAATAAATCATGCAAACTTTGAAGACTTGTACAGTCTTTTCCTAGTTTAAAAAAAAATTAGCAAAGATGCTCAAGATGAAGTTTATGCATTAAATTAAGTAATGACAACCAATATATATGTTTCTGAAAAAGAAATATGCTATTATAAACATATACATCAAAATGAAATGATAGCATACCCAATATAAATGCAGAAAATAAATGTTAAAGAATACTAGTTGAGATATATTGTAAACACTAAACCAAGTAATGACACACATGCACATAAACCTCCTAGGTATGTCAATAAGAAAAGGATTTAGTACAGTGATTCAGATAAATTGCATAGAGTAAGTGATAACAGAGAAATATATAACAGCTTACTCTGGAAAAGATATAGTATAAGAGCCAAAGAATCTGCCTAAATTTCCTATCAATGACAGAATGAAAAGATAATTTTATATTCACAATCAATATAAAAAAAAATATTCTGCCACTTTTCAAAGAAACTTTTTACCATTTTACCAAATTTAATTATATTTTAGATATTACATCTAGGCGTAAACTGGAAGGAGAGCTGTGTACCAATCCCTAGTGATGATGCACAGAACCGGCCAGGTCTAGCACCTAATGTCCGATCCTGCCTTCTCGTGGTGCAGGCCGTTTAGTACCTTTCAAAAGAGATATTCTCTTTTGGAAGGGAACGGAAGGGGAGGGCTGCCAGTTCAGTATGGCCTACTGATCTGGTCATCTATGCCCACTTTTTTCTTTTTTTTTTCAACCCTGCTGAGGAGTGGTCAACTTCACAGGGTCCTGGTGATGACCATTTATACCTACTAGACTTGACTTGTTTATGGATCTGAGCTTGATTATGGATCCTGGACTTGCTGCACTGGTGGGCCTCTGTTGAGGGAGAGTCTGCTGTTGTGTTTTCTGTTTGCTTCTGGGTTGCCAGCTCTAATATAACAGAGGCATGGGATACCTTATATCAGCTGGTGGATAATCCTAATCAGAGGCCATCACAGGTACCTGAACCTTACTTAGCTAGTTGGGCATCGTCAAGCCTAAACTGGAGTAATGTGTCTCAGGCAGGCCATATGGCTCTTGAAAAAGTCCACTTGAAAAGGTGGTGCCTGAAGTTCCTACCAGCATCAGTGACTTCAGTCTTTAGCAGAGGAGGAACAGGTTTTTGCCCCATGCCTGCGATCAGGGGGCTGTTTGATATTGTTGGCCCTACCAATCTCAATAAACCTAATTTCTTTAAAAATCCTACTAATCATTTTCTCTCTGCAGGAATGTGGAACGTGAGGACATTACATAGAGATTATTCTCTTGATGTCCTCATGCAGGAATTCCAGCGCTATAACCTAGATATTCTAGGCTTGCAAGAGACCAGATGGACAGGTAAAGGTGAGATACTTAAAAATAACTTTAAATTTCTCTTTACAGGGAGGGAGGATGGAAAACACCACCAAGGCGTGGGTCTGCTGCTCAGCAGACATGCTAGTGATGCTCTTCTGGATATGAGTGCATTAATGAAAGGTTTCTTACAGCAAAATTTCAGACAAGCATTAAAGACTTGAATGTTATCTGCTGTTATGCCCCCACTGAGGATTCTGATGAGGATGAGAAGGATAGGTTTTACAGACAACTTCAGGATATTTTGAATTCTGTCAAGAAAGGAGATATTAACCTTGTTCTTGGTGACTTCACTGCCAAAGTTGGTACCGACTCTGACCTTTGGGGAGGAGTAATAGGCCCTTTTAGTATTGGTAGCTGCAATGGCAATGGGCAACGTCTCCTACAGGTAAGTAAACTCAATGGTTTCAGAATAACTAACACATATTACAAACACCGCGACATACATAAATACACATGGGTTTCACCTTATGGGCTGCACAGGAATATGATTGATTATATATTAATTAACAGCAAATGGGCTAGTTCTGTTAGAAATACCAGGGCATATAGGGGAGCTGAAATTGGATCTGATCATTACCTTGTTAAAAGTGTCTTGCAACTTAAACTTAAAAAGTGTTGTGCTAGGGTTAAAAAATTTACCTTTAATACTGAAGCTCTGAAAGACCCAGGTATAGCTAAAGCTTACCATGATAGGTTACTTAGTCATTATGACAGTCATGGTTTGCTTAATACTGAAGTTGAGAAAGAATGGGGCCATTTTAAACAGGCTTTTTTGGAAACTAACAGTACTCTTTTAGGGAAAAAGGAGCAGAGGAGACAGAATTATTTAAGTAATAAGGCACTTGAGCTTATTTCAGAAAGAAGGAACTGCAGGAATGTCCTTATCAGTACCCTACTAGTCCTAATAGAAAGCATTACAAAGAACTTAATAAACGTGCAAAGGATCAGTTAGCTACTGATAAGAATCTTTGGCTTGATGGCCTGGCTGACAAAGCTGAGGAAGCAGTTAGACAGCACAACAGCAGAGAGCTGTCCCAGATAGTTAATGTTTTGTGTGGTAGAAAACGAACAGGTATACAGGGATTGAAGGATAAACAAGGTAAGGTTACATAAGGTGAGGATTCTGTCATGGCTAGGTGGGCTGAGCATTTCAGTGATGTTCTAAACAATGTGGTTAATTCTACTCCCATTGTTTGCAATGATGATAGATGTATTGTTGGCTTTAATGTTGGCCCTATAACACAATCTGAAGTTATTTTGGCTATTTCTAAACTTAAACTTCATAAATCCCCAGGGATGGATGAAATTACTACGGAAATGCTTAGAGCTGGGAATGTTTCAGTTACCATTTGGATGACTGAAATTTTGAATAACTTTTATGATAAAGGCATGGTTCCTAAAGATTTTACCAGAGCTATTATTATCCCTATTTTCAAAAAAGGTGATTGCAGTTCTTGTGATAACTATAGGGGTATCAGCCTACTCTCTGTTCCAGGTAAAGTTCTTTCCATGATTGTGCTTAATAGAATTAAGAATCTGGTTGACAGGCAATTGCGTGATGAGCAATGTGGATTCAGAAGTGGTAGGGGATGTGTGGATCAGATATTTTCACTTAGGCAGATTCTTGAGAAATGTTTAGAGTTTCAGAAACCTTTGGTTGCTAGCTTTGTTGATTTCAAAAAGGCTTTCGACTCTGTTGATCGTCATAATTTGTGGTTGATTGTGAGATCACATGGTATACCTGACAAGTTAGTTAACATAATGAAAGCTCTCTATAATAACACTGAGTCATGTGTGAGAGTTGGTAAGTCTTATAGCAATTGGTTTAGCATTACTTCTGGTGTTCGACAAGGGTGCATTTTGTCTCCTTTTCTCTTTAGTTTGGTTGTTGATTATGTTATGCGAAATTCACTTCAAGGGAAAGATTTTGGCCTTTAATAATCTGGAGATACTAAAATTTCTGATTTAGATTATGCTGATGATTTAGCCCTTTTGGCAAATGATGTTGATGAGATGAACTCTTTCATTCGAGCTGTTGATGAGACTGGTAGTACAGTAGGTTTGGTTATAAACAGAGAGAAAACTAAAGTGATGAAAATTGGTCAGGCAGGTTGTGATTCAGTTAATCTGAATGGTTGCAGTCTTGAGCAGGTGTCACAGTTTAATTACCTTGGGAGCTACGTAACTGATACTGGTGATGTGCGGCATGAGATTAACAGAAGAATAGGTATTGCTGGCGGGACTTTTAAGAATCTATGGCGATTGTGGAGAAATAGGCGTATACACCTAAAGACTAAAATTAGACTGTATAATAGTTTGGTTCTTTCTAGGGTTAGTTATGGTAGTGAAACTTGGATGCTGTATAAACAAGATAACAGGAAACTAGATGCTTTTGATTCTAGATGCTTACGCAGTATCTTGGGTATTAGGTGGTTTAACTTTGTAACTAATGATGAGGTTAGGCAAAGGAGTCTGCAAACTCCTTTAAGCAGCATATTGTGCAGAGAGAGACTCCGCTGGTTTTGCCATGTTGCCCATATGGATAATTATAGATTGGTGAATAGGGTTATGAACAGTGTGCCTAGAGGCCTCAGAAGGAGGGGGAGACCTAGGATGCGGTGGGCAGACAATGTCAAACAGGACCTTGTTAGAATTGGTGTAGTGGCCAGATGTAGCTCAGGACAGATATGCTTGGAGAATTAAACTGCGCGGTCTGGTTGGACCTCTGTAGCCCATGGCTGCTTGAGGATGATGATGATGATGATTGTTTGCAGCATTCAAATAAAATAGTTACAAGTAATATTATCAAAAACACGTAAGTAGTTAAAACTATGCATAACATTGTTTGATCCAACTGTATGAAGTAAAATATTTTATGAAATTATTTTTTTAGGAACTTATCTTCAGAAACCTATTTACATAATTCTCTAATATTCTATTACATAATCTTCCCTCTCTCCCTCCATTTCACACAATAGGCTAAATGGCCAGATCATAAAAACCCCAACCTTAGAGAATATTGGGGTAGGTGATCTACTGAATAGCTTTTAAAAGATGTATAGAAACCTCTCATCTAGGCCATCCATAATATTCTTTAATGTACACAGTGCATGGCATTCTTACTCTCTCAGGGGGTGGGGGTTGGCTTGTCGGTAACATGCCAAGCTCATAATCTGCAGTTCCCAGGTTTGAGCCCCAGCTGGGCAAACATTGAGATTTATCTATGCAAAATTATCCACCCAGCCCTCAGTCAGTAGGGGGCACCAATGGGCTTGGAAAGGCCACTATCCATCAGATGGGATGATAAGCCATGGCCCCGAGTGTGGTAGAGTCATACCCTGTGCCAGTGGTGTCACCCCAATTCATTAACCAGTTTCCATACCAAGAGAGGGGGGGTAGAATCCAGAATGTGGTACCACATTCTGGAGGGGGGGGATCCTCCCCTGGGCAAAATGTTTGAAAATATTACATTTGAGATTGCATGATAGGTAAGCATCAATATACTATAACTAACTACAAAAATTGCATCTCAAATAAAGCATCACACAGAATGCAGAGTCTATCTAAGAATATTAAAAACTAACCTCTACTGGGATAAACCTGCAATTAGTGGCAGTGATTCTATAAATAAATAAATAAATAAATAAATAACTATAGATAAGAGCAATGTATTTTATTTTTCATGCAACTGTAGGATAAATATGAAAAACGTAACATACATAAGTGATTAAAGCAAACTCCAAATTGCCAGCTGATTTTCAGAATTTTTTTTATCTTTTCATTTACTGATTCTCATGTTGTTTGCAGTATGATGATCCTGCCGTAACCACAATCTCACATATGACATTGCATCCCAGTCAGAAATTGGTTTACCAAAAAGTTTGACTGTCATTATACTTGATATATTTTCAATAAGTAGTGCATTTCTTTGTTCAGAGCATATAATTATTCATTAAACTAAATGCTGGTTCAGCTTCTGCTGAACTGCAATGACTATTAATATTTTTTGGGGGGGGCTTTTTTTATACTTTTGGGAACCTGATAGAATGGAAAATCTCTTGCATCCATGAAATCACAAAAATCATTAACAGGTATTGTAAATTTCATTAGTTTACTTCTAAGAAATTTTTTCTCACCATCAAACCACAGGAAGATTGTAATATCTTTCGGCCAAGTTGAAGTATCAAGCAAGTTAAATAGAGTTACCAAATTTGTATATTCTTCATTTTCATTATGTAATAGTCCATAATTCATACAGTAGATTACACTCTGGATTAGTTGGCATCTTGGTAAGCACACATGTTCATTGTTCGATACAAATATAATATTTTTATAAGGTTCAGATTTATTTATAGAAGGAAGAAGTTTTCATATTTTTCTTCACATTCTTTTATAAAATAAAGAGCTCTTACACATATGCAGTTTAATCTATCTGCTTTTACAAGAGTAATGTCTTGGTTTTTTTGTAGCAAGTGACAGAAGAGATAATTCTTCAAGAATATCTATCATCAGGGCCAAGTTCTCAATAAAATGTATATTTTCCATTCTCTGCTTCATGCCCCTCATATTATTTTTACAAAAATGTTTGTGCAGTGCTGGAATGCTCGCCACACAGCTTCAGGTGCCCTAACACTGCAAGCTGCCCATCAGGGTCCCAAAACCCTGCCAATTTTTATAATTTCTATTTCTAAGTCTTCAGCTACACTTTTTAGCATTATTTGTTTTTTATAAGATGTATGCTATAGACAATAGATTTTGTCAAGAAACGTCTTGAAATTATTAACTTGAGAAATAGATTTAATCGCATCATCCAATGCCAACTGAATCCTATGACTTGTGAAGTGCCAGATTATTAAGCCCGGGGACTGAGTTGTTGCCAAGTTGAGACTTCTGATTTTTTACCCAACATAGTACTAGCACTGTCGACACAAAAACCAATTAATGTTCTTTTAGGTAGTTCTCAGTAAATCCATTCATTTCTAGTGTAGAAAGCAGAGTGTTACAAATGGATTCTGCATTTGTGGAATTTAATTCTTTTAAATCTATAAATAAATTTATTGGTTCTTCGTATTTCACAATGCTGCATCATAAAAAGATAACTAAGGCACATTTTTTGATACTGTGCTTGCCTTATAAATAATTAAGCAAATTTTTGCTTTTTGCTCAATTATTTTGACAAAAACTAGATTTCTTAATTCAGTGGTATGTGTTGTACAATGGACATAGCTATTTGTCCTAAATGTAAGGAAATTCCAATGTCTACACTGTTTTTTTCTTGTAGCTTTATTTCTTCTTCTATGTCCATCATTGGCCGATTGCATTTTACAAGACTGTAAACTGTGTTGAAAATATGAACTGTTGAAGTTAAATACTGTTTGTTAACTTTATCTATGGCTACAACTAATTGTTTTTTTTAGAATCTTCTAAGAATTATACAACTTTACCATGGACGGTGTTAATGAATGTTCTGTAAATTTTTTAAGAATAGATGATAGTTGAATTCATTTGGTTGAACCATTCACAGTAACTTTTGCATTGCATCACTCTGTTTATATGTGAATATGTTTGTGAGCTTCTACATTCAAAGATGTGAATTGAGCACATAGTTTACAACCAACAGCCTTGAAATGTGTAACCAATAGCCATGGATACTTATTCAAAAACAATTCGTAAGTTTTTGACCATATCCATTTGGTATGAAATTTGTGAATTTCATACCAAATGGATAATTTATTTTCAATATTCAAACTTAAAATTTCTGTAGCTGTCTTTTTCGATGTACTTGGGCCAGGTTCTTTTGTTTCTTGAAAATCATCTTTCTCCTTTGCTTTAATAAAAAAGTTTTTTATGCTGCATTGAAGTTTCATTGTCACTAATTAGTTATGGCTAAAAACTATTAATAAAACCACTCACAGTGTAAACAAGCACAGTTAAAAATAAAATGCATTCGAATTAAACAAACGTTCAAAAACAAAATACGTTTGAACCACTGTTCCCTTTAATTTTTTTACTTGCTACACAGAATAAAATATTTCTGCATGGCAAAGTCTTAACAGTTTTGAAAAAAGCTTCACATTTTCTAAACTTTGGTCAGGTTTACTGTTCCCAGTGAGTTCTTGAAAATTTTCTTTTGTAGTTTTATAATATGTAATATTATGACATAATATTGAAAAATAGCCTTTTTAAAGACTCACAATGTAATTTACCACCATAATTATACAAATTTTAATAAAATAAATGTAAAATAAAAACATCACACCATACACATTTTTGACAAAACACTAAACTTTCATCTATGGCATATTACTCCTCCTAGTCCATAGTCTATGGTACTACTTTTCTTCTTTTTCAAACACAGAAGCCACATGTTGATGTAAGTACCAATTATTATGGTCCAGGGTCAAGATACTCGTACTTAAAATTCTTGGAAATAATTCATTTATTTTTTGTGAAGTGTCATAAATCTTTCTGAGAAATTTGGGGAGATGTTTTAATGTTTATTTATTTTGTCAGAATGATGTGCAGAGAATTCTGTGCAGTGTGCGGCAAAATTTCATGAGCAGCACATCTGCAGAACTTCCAGTTTCCAGAAACCAGTATAAATTTTAACAACCAGTTTCTGGAAACCAGCTTAGTGACACCACTGCCATGTGCCCATTAAGGAATATGCTAGATGGCCTCGGCAGGAGGCTACCACCTATCTCCTAACAGCTGTCTAGTGGGTTTCTTCCCCCAACCTTCTCTGAGCCCTCAGGATTCTTGTGGCTCAACCACTTAGCTCATGGTGTGCAAAAAAAAAGGGCAACTCAGAGGTAAAACAACTCAATCCAATCATACTCTCAGAGTCATGGCTTAACATCCCGTCTGATGTACAGTGGCCTTTCCAAACATATCCAAGTGTTCCTTTTCTCACCAAGGTTAGAATGGGGGTGCAAGAGAAAATCTTAATGCAGGAACTGGGACTCAAACCTGAGAACATCAGATTACAAGACTAGCATGCTAACCAATTGAACCAACTCCTGCATCCCCAAACAAGATAGCATTTAATTCTGAACTATGAAGAGACAAAAATTCAAAGTAAAATAGCTAGATAGACACAATTTTAAAACACCTAAAATTGCTTTTTTTTCTGCTACTCTCAGATGTGCAAGTTCTAAAGTCTCATTAATGAAAGCAAAATAAACTAAAATATTAAATATATTAGCCACTATTATAGTGAAAACTGTCTAAATTGGTCACCTACAGTTTTAAGCAAAATGCTGTAAATTTATCCAAAAGGTCAAGTTACACTGGATTGACAACACATAAAAATGCTAATCATTTGGTGATTCTATATAAGACAAATAGTAAATTTACAGAAGTGGTCAAATTCAGAATTTTTCAGTATAGTTTAATAAACTCATAAAATATCCAACCGTAATTTATCTTCTGCATCCTGGTTTTTTCCTGGCAATGCCACGAAAGCCTTTTCTAATAAATCTGGTTCTAATATTACTTCATAAGACTGCAGTGCTGCATAGCTGAAAAAAAAAATTACTTATATTAATTTTAATTCACTTCCTGCTAAGAGTGACTTAAATCTTGAAGCAATATGTTGTACTTTTACATGCTTAATGTAATAGTGCACACAGGTATGTTTGGTTTCCAATAAAAAAATAATATAAACAATTGTGGCCTCACCAAACTAAATTCTTTTTTGACAAGTTATGCATTACATTATAAGATCACACAAACTTCTCTACTTAAAAAATTTGTATAGGACTGAGTACAAAAACATAAACACGTCAGATGCTCTTTACCACTTGACTATCAAGACATAAATAATTCATTAATGCATAATAAATAATAATATTCAAAAACACAAGGGAAAAATGCTACCAGATAAAAAGTATCTGGCTTTAAGGTCCTCAGATGCAAGGTAATGAAAGCTAAAAATAAACATCAGATAGTGTTAAAAGTAGAACACAGTAAAATGTGAAAAATATATGAAACGACAATAGAAAGTTTGCACATAATAGTCATCAGCTATGATGGGACAACCAAGTACAACTTCCTTTTTGTGATTACAGTAAAAACAAGATTCAGCAACAGGGTCGATTCAAAACAATTTACCACTGGTCTGTTTCTGACCAAGATAATTATTGTTTGAACAAACTACAGTTGAACTTGATTATAACGAGCACACCATGTTTCAAAAACATAAGGAAACTTCCTGTGCATTACACTGCGAACAAGAAAGCCTGGATTATAATTATTGTTAGTTGATAACTGTCCTGCACATCCCCAGATTCAAAATTTGTCCAACATTAAGTTAGCATTTCCGTCTCCCAATGCAACATCAATTTTACAACCAATGGGCATGGGTGTAAAAGTCATGTCAAGAGTTTGAAAGGATTTCACAAAAGATTTATAGTTCTACATTTAATCAGTCAAAGAGAACATAAATTTAATGTGTCTATATCAATACTGGAAGCTATAAATTTATTGAATGATGAGTGGAACATTACTTCGACAACCACATCAAATTGCTTCAAGAAATCGAAACTAAATTCAAATGAAATTTCAACTGTAGATGAAGATGATAGAAATGAAGAAAACAACTACCATTATCCGAATGGTTGCTATGTAACAATGTGTTAGGTTTTAATAATGAGACATCGATGAATTTGTATGAGTGGATAACTTGTTAACTAATGGTCTTCCTACAGAAAGTGATATTGTAGATGCTATGCTCAACAAAGAAGATGACTGTAATGATGATATGATAACAAGTGACAGTGAATCAAAATCAGTGACCACAATCTCCCAAGCTCAAGGTGCAATGGACACATTAGTCAATTTGTTTGAAGGAACCGAGGCAAATATGAGACTTTTAATATGTTAAGTATTTTAAGGTGAAATTTGAGAAATATCAAAGTGAAATCTTTAAAACAAACATTAATTCTGATAAATAAAACGACTAATTGAAGTCATGTTTATTATTAATTAGTATTGTTTTAAAGTAGAGAAATAAATTGTGTTTAGTTTAAAATTATAGACAAATAAATTGTGTTTAACATTTATTGTAGTTAATAAAAGCATATTGATATAAATAATATGTAGGTATGTAATTATATTATTTTTCTCTCTCTAAAATTTCTGTATTTTTGAATCTATCTTTTTATCAAGATATTGAGAATTAAAAAAAATAGGAGGTAGATTTAACTCATCACTGATGGTTATAAAGAGGAAATTTTGTTGGTCTCCTGGTGCTTGTCATAACCAAGTTTGATTGCATTTATTTAAGCAAAATAATTTTACAGCTTTTCAATTAATATTTGGACAAGTTTAGTGATAATGCACTATTATAGATGTAGGGCAGCTTAAAGATAAACACCTGCATTGGCTAAATACATGGTTATAAATACCTTTAGACATTGTTTTAATATTGCTAAAATTCAGTTCTTCAGAGCAGAGTTGTTCCCAGATGAGGAGCTGGGGGGTCCTTGTTTCCAGGTTTATTACAGTACTTTTTAGTTCTTGATTCACATGTAATATAATTTCACTATTTTACAGAAAATCCAGTTTTCTGATTGAAGTTTCCTTCTGTTATTATTTTTTACTAAATGTCCGAGGACTATAATGTTTTGTGGAAGCCTCATTAAAATCTAAACTTGCAGCAATTCGTTGTAGATCTCACACTAATGTTGATGTTTAGCTGCTATATAGTCTGAAGCAAAACAGTGTGTATTTCTTTAGTAAAGATACTGCCCTGAGAAGAAATTTGTCCTCCATGATGGTAGCACAGCAGACCATCAGCTAACACTGAGGCCTGACACTTTCAACCATCTGCACAGATGGGCAGAATGTCTGCAGTACAATGGCTGGAAAAGAGTTGACAGACCCAGGGCTTGATGCTTGGCTTCAGTCCTTGGTAATTTTCTGACTCCAACCAATTTATGAAGTTTCAACTAATCATTTTTCAATTAATATAACTTAACATTTCTCAACAGCTTCCAGTTTTATTCATAATGAAATAATTTAACCATGTTATAATTAACCATTAAAATATAATCCACGTTTTTTAATTAATGATCATTCAGTTAATGGTTTTCAATAAATTGGTGGTTGATTATCATTTTGAAATGGGGGTTGCCTTAAGAAGTGTGTGTGGGTGAGGAGGGGGGGGATATTATTCTCTAGTCAATGATTCCTAATATAAATTTGTGAGAGTTTAAGTATTTGAAGGAAGTCTGGGATATGTACATGACTGAAGGTGGAATCGGTGGTCAGAGGCAAGTATATAGGGGGTGGGGGTGGCTCAGTCGGTAGCGCGTCAGGTTCGTAATCTGTAGTTCCCAGGTTCAAGTCCCAGCTGGGTCAGCGTTGAGATTTATCTCCGCAAAATTCCCCGCCCTGCCCATGGTCAGTAGGGGACACCGATGGGCTTGGAAAGGCCGCCGTCCATCGGATGGGATGTTAAGCTGTGGCCCCGTGTGCGGGAGAGCCATGTCCTGTGCACGTTAAAGAACACGCTGGATGGCCTTGACGGGAGGCTACCATCTGTCTCCCAACAGCTGTTCCAGTGGGTCCCCTCCCCCAACCTTCTCTGAGCCTTCGGGGTCCATGTCCTCGCAACTCCTGAGTTCCTACAATCTGAACCCCATCTCCACCAAGATTGTGCATATTCTCAAAATCCACTGAAAAAAGTTTGTTAAAACCTTCCACTAAACATCACCCCTCCTATAGGACACGTAAATACTAGTAGGTTAGTTGTTTAACCTCTGAGTGGCACTCTTTTCCATACAATGGGCTAAATGCATGATCACAAGGACCCTCAGAGAAGGTTGGAAGGGAACCCACTAAACAGCTGTTAGGAGACATATAGTAGCCTCCCATCAAAGCCATCTAGGTTTGAGTCCCAGCTGGGTCAGCATTGAGATTATCTCCACAAAACTCCCTGCCCATGGTCAGTAGACAACACCAATGGGCTTGGAAAGGCTGCTGTCCATTGGATAGGACATTAAGTCATGGCTAAATGTGCAGGAGAGCCATCCCTGTGCACATTAAAGAATACATTGGATGGCCTTGATGGGAGGCTATCATCTGTCACCCAACAGCTGTTCCAGTGGGTCTCCTCCCCAACATTCTCTGAGCATTCAGGGTCCTTGTGACCTGGTCATTTAGCCCAATATCTGCAAAAAAGTGCTGTCAGAAGTAAAATAACCCAACAACCCAAGCGATCCAGTGCATTCTTTAATGTGCACAGGATATGTGTCTTCTGCATGTGGCTTAATGTCCCCATTGTTACGTAATATGCGATTTTCGATGGTCCACCCATTCACTTTATTTACATTAAATTTATCATTTTGGGGATTATTTCGGTTGGACAAATCACAATTCTTTCTTCCGCCCTACTAGTCCTAATACAAAGCATTACAGAGAATTTAATAAACGTGTAAAGGATCAGTTAGCTGCTGATAAGAATCTTTGGCTTCATGGCTTGGCTGACAAAGCTGAGGAAGCATTTAGACAGCACAACAGCAGAGAGATGTATCAAATAGTTAATGTTTTGTGTGGTAGAAAACAAACAGGTGTACAGGGATTGAAGGATAAACAAGGTAAGGTTATAGAAGGTGAGGATTCTGTCATGGCTAGGTGGGCTGAGCATTTCAGTGATGTTCTAAACAATGTGGTTAGTTCTACTCCCATTGTTTGCAGTGATGATAGATGCATTGGTGGCTTTAATGTTGGCCCTATAACACAATCTGAAGTTTTTTTTGCTATTTCTAAACTTAAACTTCATAAATCCCCAGGGGTAGACGAAATTACTACGGAAATGCGTAGAGCTGGGAATGTTTAGGTTACCACTTGGATGACTGAAATTCTGAATATCTTTTTTGATAAAGACATGGTTCCTAAGGATTTTACCAGAGCTATTGTTATCCCTATTTTTAAAAAAGGTGATCGCAGTTCTTGTGAGAACTATATGGGTATCATCCTACTCTCTGTTCCAGGTAAAGGTCTTTCCATGATTGAGTTTAATAGAATTAAGAATCTGGTTGACAGTGAATTGCATAATGAGCAATGTGGATTCAGAAGTGGTAGGGGATGTATAGATCAGATATTTTCACTTAGGCAGATTCTTGAGAAATGTTTAGAGTTTCAGAAACCTTTGGTTGCTAGCTTTGTTGATTTCAAAAAGGCTTTTGACTCTGTTGATCGTCATAATTTGTGGTTGATTGTGAGATCATATGGTATACCTGACAAGTTAGTTAACATAATGAAAGCTCTCTATAATAACACTGAGTCATGTGTGAGAGTTGGTAAGGCTTGTAGCAATTGGTTTAGCATTACTTCTGGTGTTCGACAAGGGTGCATTTTGTCTCCTTTTCTCTTTAGCTTGGTTATTGATTATGTTATGCGAAATTCACTTCAAGGGAAAGATTTTGGCCTTTAATAATCTGGAGATACTAAAATTTCTGATTTAGATTATGCTGATGATTTAGCCCTTTTGGCAAATGATGTTGATGAGATGAACTCTTTAATTCAAGTAGTTTGATGAAACTGGTACTAGTGTAGGTTTCGTTATAAACAGAGAGAAAACTGAAGTGATGAAAATTGGTCAGGCAGGTGTCACAGTTTAATTATCTTGGGAGCTATGTAACAGATAATGGTGATGTGCGGCATGAGATTAACAGACGAATAGGGATTGCTGCTGGGACTTTAATAATCTATGGAGAGTGTGGAGAAATAGGCATATACACCTAAAGACTAAAAGTAGACTGTATAATAGTTTGGTTCTTTCTAGGGTTAGTTATGGTAGTGAAACTTGGACACTTTGTAAACAAGATAACAGGAAACTAGATGCTTTTGATTCCAGATTCTTATGCAGGATCTTGGGCATTAGGTGGTTCAACTTTATAACTAATGATGAGGTTAGGCAAAGGAGTTTGCAACCTCTTTAAACAGCATATTGTGCAGAGAGAGACTCCGTTGGTTTGGCCATGTTGCCTGTATGAATGATTATAGATTGGTGAATAGGGTTATGAACAGTGTGCCTAAAGGCCTCAGAAAGAGGAGGAGACCTAGGATGCAGTGGGCAGAAAATGTCAAACAGGACCTTGTTAGAATTGGTGTGCAGTGGCCATATGCAGTAGATGTAACTCAGGACAGACTTGCTTGGAGAACTAAATTGCATAGTCTGGTTGGACCTCCGTAGTCCAGGGCTGCTTGAGGATGATGATGATGATGAATGTGCATATTAAGGATACAACCCCTCTTGCGCCATAGCTAGCGCAATCAGATTATGCAAATGTTTTCCCACTGTGCAACAGGCACATGCCAGATTTACACCGCATGTATCTAACTGAAGTCACAGAGTAGAAATTAGTATGGAGATGTAGTAGGAAGGTGGTGAAGGAAGACATTAGTAGTCAGTTTTTTTTTAGTTGTATTTAAAGATAGAGTTTTTCTATTAGTTACTCCAACTTCTTACATTCATCAACTGAATTGGTGAGTCTTTGAATTTTTTGGAAACAAACTTTGTTTGTTTTATGGATATTCTGACTTTGCTATTTTTTCATCTTGAGCAACGATTAGTGATTTTAATTTATATATAACTTTAATTAAACTTGACAATCTTTTTTGAATTCTTGCTGGATAAGTAATGCTATATACATAATGAACCCTATTTCAACTTTATTTGGCAAGTTAATATTGCCTGGTACCCAATAAGCTATCTGGAGTTTAAATCTATTTTGGATCAGACAAAAGATCAAACTTGAGAAAGTCAATAATCTTTGGAGCATTACACCATCATTATGCAAATAAAAATTTGCTAGCCCTCCATTGAAATCCCAAATTAAAAGTAGCCCCCACTGTGAAAACATTTGAGCATCCCAACTCTAGAGCATGGGAATTTAGACTCAGTAGTCAATAGTTAGAGCAGCTGGCATGTAATCAGTGACTGCACTATTCAATCCCATCTAAACTACCATAAACAATTCTTTTATTGCTTTAAGAACAGCCCTTGAAAATTGCTCTTATTATTCAATTTTAGGAAAATGTTTACATACTTGACTGCATCAACTCAAACACAAGTGAACTGGCAAACTCATTTTTTTCACAAAAAATATTTATTGCTTATTAAATATTAAAAACAATATGAACAATTTAAAACTATACACATCACACTTTCAAGATTTTGTACTTACTCAGCAATCTCGTCAGTAGTGAGTACATTATCAGAATTCACAGTGGTGCAAAACCATTCCAAAAATGGAAGCATTTCCTTGATCTCAAACATCCAGTCAAAACTTTGGCCATGAAGACCAGGTGCCAGTGGATAGTTAATCTTCTTTAGCATTTCCACAAATCTTTGTCCAGATTTATTCATATTGTAAGACCCTAAAATGTTGGAGAATATTTTACATATGCATTAATCTAATATGTTGATATCAAACATTATCAACTAAATCTAATGTTTAAAAATATAAGCATAAATTCAGCTAAAATTAAAATAATTTTCGAATAAAAATTTTAGTTTAATATATTTTTACTCTATTTTCTATCAGCTGATAAAATATTAATACTAAACATTAACCTTCCTCGCATCACACTATTATGCCTATGTCTACCTTATAAATGCCACAGGAAATAATAAGCAGTGGTCGTGTGATGGTGTTGTCACATCAGTTGGGTTGTTTTAGTGAAACATGGACCCTTTGTAAGCAGTATAACAGGAAACCTGATGCCTTCGATTCTACATGGTTACACAGTATTTGGGCATTAGGTGGTTTGACTTTGCAAGTAATGATGAGGTTAGATGGAGTCAGCAACCTCGATTGAGCAGCATTTTGTGCAAAGACTGCGTTGGTTTGGCCATGTTGCCCATATACATAGCTGCAAATTGGCAAATAGGATTATCAGCAGAGTGCTCGAAGGCTTCAAGAAAAGGGGCAGACCCAGGATGTGATGGTCAGACAATGTCAAATAGGACCTTGCTAGAATTGGCCTCATCATCATCATTCATCCTCAAGCAGCCATGGTCTATGGAGGTCCAACCAGACCATGCAATTTAGTTCTCCAAGCAAGTCTGTCCTGAGCTACATCTACTACATCTAGCCACTGCACACCAATTCTAACAAGGTCCTGTTTGACATTGTCTGCCCACCGCATCAAAGGTCTCCCCTTCTTTCTGAGGCCTTTAGGCGCACTGTTCATAACCCTATTCACCAATCTATAATCATTCATACAGGCAACATGGCCAAACCAATGGAGTCTCTCTCTGCACAATATGCTGTTTAAAGAGGTTGCAAACTCCTTTGCCTAACCTCATCATTAGTTATAAAGTTGAACCACCTAATGCCCAAGATCCTGCATAAGAATCTGGAATCAAAAGCATCTAGTTTCCTGTTATCTTGTTTACAAAGTGTCCAAGTTTCACTACCATAACTAACCCTAGAAAGAACCAAACTATTATACAGTCTAATTTCAGTCTTTAGGTGTATACGCCTATTTCTCCACACTCTCCATAGGTTCTTAAAAGTCCCGGCAGCAATCCCTATTCGTCTGTTAATCTCATGCCGCACATCACCATTATCTGTTACATAGCTCCCAAGATAATTAAACTGTGACACCTGCTCAAGACTGCAACCATTCAGATTAACTGAATCACAGCCTGCCTGACCAATTTTCATCACTTTAGTTTTCTCTCTGTTTATAGCCAAACCTGCTCTACTACCAGTCTCATCAACAGCTCGAATGAAAGGTTCATCTCATCAACATCATTTGCCAAAAGGGCTAAATCATCAGCATAATCTAAATCAGAAATTTTAGTATCTCCAGATTATTAAAGGCCAAAATCTTTCCCTCGAAGTGAATTTCGCATAACATAATCAATAACCAAGCTAAAGAGAAAAGGAGACAAAATGCACCCTTGTCGAACACCACAAGTAATGCTAAACCAATTGCTACAAGTCTTACCAACTCTCACACACGACTCAGTGTTATTATAGAGAGCTTTCATTATGTTAACTAACTTGTCAGGTATACCATATGATCTCACAATCAACCACAAATTATGACGATCAACAGAGTCAAAAGCCTTTTTGAAATCAACAAAGCTAGCAACCAAAGGTTTCTGAAACTCTAAACATTTCTCAAGAATCTGCCTAAGTGAAAATATCTGATCCACACATCCCCTACCACTTCTGAATCCACATTGCTCATCACACAATTGACTGTCAACAAAATTCTTAATTCTATTAAGCACAATCATGGAAAGACCTTTACTGAAACAGAGAGTAGGCTGATACCCCTATAGTTCTCACAAGAACTGCGATCACCTTTTTTGAAAATAGGGATAACAATAGCTCTGGTAAAATCCTTAGGAACCATGCCTTCATCAAAAAAGATATTCAAAATTTCAGTCATCCAAGTGGTAACCGAAACATTTCCAGCTCTAAGCATTTCCGTAGTAATTTCATCTATCCCTGGGGATTTATGAAGTTTAAGTTTAGAAATAGCAAAAAAAACTTCATATTGTGTTATAGGGCCAACATTAAAGCCACCAATGCATCTATCATCACTGCAAACAATGGGAGTAGAACTAACCACATTGTTTAGAACATCACTGAAATGCTCAGCCCACCTAGCCATGACAGAATCCTCACCTTATGTAACCTTACCTTGTTTATCCTTCAATCCCTGTACACCTGTTCGTTTTCTACCACACAAAACATTAACTATCTGATACATCTCTCTGCTGTTGTCCTTGTCTAACTGCTTCCTCAGCTTTGTCAGCCAAGCCATCAAGCCAAAGATTCTTATCAGTAGCTAACTGATCCTTTACACGTTTATTAAGTTCTCTCTAATGATTTCTATTAGGACTAGTAGGATATTGATTAAGGACATTCCTGCAGTTCTTTCCTTCTGAAAAAAGCTCAAGTGCCTTGTCACTTAGACAATTCTGCCTCCTCTTCTCCTTTTTTCGTAAAAGAGTACTGTTAGTGTCCAAAAAAGCCTGTTTAAAATGATCCCATTCTTCCTCAACTTCAGTAGTAAGCATACCAAGACTGTCATAATGACTAAGTAACCTATCGTGGTAAGCTTTGGCTATAACTGGATCTTTCAGAGCGTCAGAATTAAAAGTAAATTTTTTAACCCTAGCACAACACTTTTTAAGTTTAAGTTGCAAGACACTTTTAACAAGGTAATGGTCAGATTCAATTTCAGATCCCCTATATGATCTGGTATTCCTAACAGAACTAGCCCATTTGCTGTTAACTAATATATAATCAATCATATTCTTATGCAGCCCATGCGGTGAAACCCATGTGTACTTATGTATGTCGCATTGTTTGTAATAAGTGTTAGTTATTCTGAAACCATTGAGTTTACTCACCTGTAGGAGACGTTGCCCAGTGCCATTGCAGCTACCAATACCAAAAGTGCCAATCACCCCTCCCCAAAGGTCAGAGTCAGTACCAACTTTGGCATTGAAGTCACCAAGAACAAGGGTAATATCTCCTTCCTTGACAGAATTCAAAATATCCTGAAGTTGTCCATAAAACCTATCCTTCTCATCCTCATCGGCATCCTCAGTGGGGGCATAACAGCAGATAACATTCAGGTCTTTAACGCTTGTCTGAAATTTTGCTGTAAGAAACCTTTAATTAATGCACTCGTATCCTAGAAGAGCATCACTAGCATGTCTGCGGAGAAGCAGACCCACACCTTATTGATGTTTCTCATCTTCCCTCCCTGAAAAGAGAAATTTAAGATTATTTTTAAGAATCTGACCTTTATCTGTCCATCTGGTCTCTTGCAAGCCGAGAATATCTAAATTATAATGGTGCAATACTTGTGTGAGGACATCAAGAGAAAAAGCTCTGTGCAGAGTCCTCACATTCCAACTACCTATGGAGAGAAAATGGTTAGTAGGATGTTTAAAGAAACTATGTTTATTGAGAGAGGGAATGCCAACAATATCAAACAGCCCCCTAATCGCAGACATGGGGCAAAGACCCGTTCCCCCACTACTAAAGGCTGAAGCCATCTACACTGGAAGACTTTCTCCAATGTAGAATTTGATGATGCCAATAGAAGCAAAGAATTCAGGTGTCTGCGATGACCTCTGCTCAGGATTATCCACCAGCTGATAAACATATCCTTTGAATCCATTCACTTGGGGCTGTTAACCCACAAACAAACAGAAAACAGCAGAATATTTTCCCTCCACAGAAGCCCACCAGTGCAGCAAAATCAGGATCCATAATCAAGCTCAGAGCCATATATCTGTCCAGTGGGTTTATATGGTCAGCACCAGGACCCTGTGTGGTTGACCACTGAGCAGGGTAGAAAAAAAGAAAGTAGCTATTGTTGTCCAGATTAGTAGGCCACACTAATCTGACAGCCCTCTGCTTCCGTTCACTTCCACAAGAGAGTATCTCTTTTGAAAGGTACTAACGGTCTGCACCACGAGAAGGTGGGGTCGGACATTAGGTGCTAGGTCTGATCGGTTCTATGCATCATCACAGGGGACTGGTGAATAGCTCTCCTTCCAGTGATTACCTAGCTACCATTTACAGATTTGGCCTACAGTGGCCAAATGTAGTAGTTGTAGCTCAGTACAGAACAGTGTGGAGTGCAAAATTATACAATTTGATAGGACCTCCATAGCCTATGGCTACATGTGGATTTTGTATGTATGTAAAATCCCTAGGAACAATGCCTTTATCATAAAAGGTATTAAAATTTTCATTCATCCATGTGGTAACTGAAACATCCCCAGCTCTAAGCATTTCAGTAGCAATTTCATCTACTCCTGGGATTTATGCAGTTTAAGCTTAGAAATAGCCAAAATAACTTCACACTGTGATATAGGGCTGACATTAAAGTCAGTAATGCATCTATCATCATTACAAACAATGGGAGTAGAACTAACCACATTGTTTAGAACATCACCGAAATGCTCAGCCCACCTTGCCATGACAGATAAGAAACATCAATCATATCAATTTTAACATGAATTTTATGAATGCTGAAAATTAAAAATGCTTTTAGTAATGCAGACTGTCTACATAGAAGACCCTCAATGAACCAAAATTCTTAGATTTTTATGTGTTTGCAGGTAAGTGATTTTATGTTTGTTTATTCTTTGATTTTGTAGTTTTTTCCCCCTACCTGTTATTGTTTAGCAATATGCTCTGTTTGAAATAACTGTCTGCGATATGAATATTTTTTTTAGTTTTTAAAGTGTGAAAAGAGTTTGTTGTTTAGTGATATTCTCTAGTTTAAATAGCTCACTCTGATGACATTATAATTTTTTGGTTCCTTGTTTTTTGAATGCTGAATGAAAATTTGTTGTTCAGTGATATGTTGTAGTTAAAATTGTCACCTCCAATGGAAGTACATATTTTAGGGGCTTTTCTTTCTAGCGCACAACAAAAATTTCATGTTTAGCTATATGCTGTAGGTTAAAATTGTTGTCCCCATTGTGTCCAATGAAATATATATATATATATTTGGAGGTGTTTTTTAAAGCACAGAAGAAATAGCTCTTGTTTAGTGATATATGTTGCCAGAAGAAGTGGCTTTATTTGACATTGTTCAAGTGCTTACTGGTGTTTGCTGTTGTGATATGCCCAATTAAGAATACCTTAGAGTTAATTTTGCTGGTGCTAAGCAAAAATTTTACATTTCAAAAATAAGCATTTACAATTATATTCTTTTTGGTGTATTCTCTTTGTACTTTGTCTTCAGTGTCTCGTAATACAAGTTTTCAGTCACTATCTGTACAATTTAGTTGATTATTCTTAATAATGTACTATATGAACTTTTTTAATTATATATTTAGTGTTTTCTTTACAGGAGTAATTTAAAAATGTGAATTTCATAGTGTGAAAAAATTTATTTCTGTTTCCACCAGATCTTGCTAGAGGACAGGTGGCCGGACATTAAATAAATCACAATGTATCATTACATTATGTCAAAAACAAAATGGCAGCCATCCCCATGGCCTTGGAAGTGTCCCCAAATTTTATTTTTAGATATCATTTTAAATATTAAATTTTCTATACAGAATGAGCAGAGTTTTAAGTAATGTAGTGGCAACACTACTATAAAAATAATGATCAATAATGGAGGTGACTGCAATATTGAGACATTGCCTCCTCTAGGACACTGTCAATTCCAGAAAAAAGATGTTCCTTCTCAACCAAGTTTCTTCCGCTAGAGGGCACTGATAACCTAGTAACAACAAACATAATATAACATACAGTCCCCTTGCCTTATCATTGCAATTGTAACATAACATTTTTAAAGTGTTTTATTGTTAGTTTAATTTGGTACATCATTTTTTATCACTTTTATTCAGGTTATTTCATCATAATTTCTGAAGGCACAGAAGATATATAGAGATTATATAGAGTAATTTGTTAATGCACAAAGTAAATGTTGGTTGGTGGGTTGTTTTGGGTTTTATGGTGCATGGGCAACTAGGCCATAATGCGCCAAACAAGTGATAATATAATGGATAAAAGTCATGCACACCTGCAACCAAAGTTAAAATCAGAACACTAAAATATAAAATAATAAAACAACAAAGAAGAAGTGTATAAGTACAAGTTAAAACAACTGGATAAACACAGAATAAAATAATTCCAGGTGTAAGAGACCTGGGTGATATATAGAAAATACAAGGTAAAAATCAAATTCTAGTAAAATAACCACAATGTTTTAAAAAGGAAAAAAATTGACGATAAAATGCAATGATCAGATATAGGTGTCCGAGTGTAAGGGGCTCGGACATAAAATCGTGAAAATTAAAATACAATTGACATTCAAAGTTAAAAGCGGGGCAATGAATTAAAATATGTTTAATAGTTAAAATGGTGTCACAAAACTCGCACTTAGATTCGTCATAAGCCTTGAGAAGAAATGAATGAGTTATAAACATATGACCTAAGCGGAGCTGAGCAAGTACAACTTCCTCCTTGCAATTCCTGCGAAAACAAGACTGGCACGGTTTGACGATGGGCTTGATCTCAAAAAGCTTGTTAGCAACCTGTTCAGACCAAGATCTCTGCCACAGTGCCCGGAGCTCGATGGAAAAATGCTGCTGGAAGTCCAAGTATGGAACTGGCAGCGGAGAGTCGGAGAGTGGTGTGGCTAACTTGGCAGCAGCATCTGCCAAGTCATTGCCCCTGATTCTGACATGACCGGGCACCCAACAGATGAGAACGTTGGTGGTGGCTGCCAGACGATGCAGCTGCTGGTGGAACTTGGCCAGAACAGGGTGCAGCCGATTCCTCACCGAGATCAAAGCCTGTAGCGAACTAAGCGAGTCGGTGTAGAGAACACACTGACGGTGATTCTTAGCTGCTATATGTTCCAAGGCAATGCTAATAGCATGCAACTCTGCAGTGAAGATGGAACACTGCTGTGGGATCTGGTCTGCAATGATTGCATCACAGCAGACCATGGCTGATCCCACAGATGTGCCAAACTCTGAGCCATCTGTAAAGACAGGCAAGAAGTCCGGGTGTGCAGCACAATGGCTGGCAAAGAGTTGCTGGTACACACAGTCAGGTGTAAAGGCCTTCCCTGTCCTGCAGAGGGAAAAATCGCAGGAAGGGGAAACAGCGAGCCAAGGTGAGAGTGGCTCAGCTGTCGACTGTGCGATGCTATCGAGACTGATGTTGATACAGGCAAACCGAAAGGTCGAATGGCAGTCAGCCAATTCTGGTATAATGTTTCCCACCTGGGACTGAAAACGCAGTCCCAAATGCGATGGCCTGGCAGGGACCGCAATTTTTCTGCATACTGCAGGGACAACTGCTGACGGCTAATAGATAATGAAGGTGCATCAGTCTCTCTCTCATTGGACACAATAGAGACAACAACATAGACTCTGGACCCTGTGCAGAAGGCCCCTGTGCACACACGGAGGGCCTGATGATGGAGGGGGGCCAGCACCTTCATCACCGAATCCCGGGCAAAGTCATACAGGATCCGTAGTCCAGTTTTGACTGGACAAGTGCATGGTAGAGGCGGAGCAAAGAACATCGCTCCGCCCCAAGAGAGGGAGGAGAGGACCTTGATGATGTTCAATGCCCACATGCACTTGGACCTGAGATGTCAAATATGAGGTAAAAAGGTCAATTTCCGGTCGAAGATGAGACCGAGAAACTTGGTCTCCGCCACAACTAGAATGATGTTACCCCCGAGCTGCAGCTCGGGGTCCAGATGAAGATTATGCTTGCGGAGAAAGTGCATGCAAGCGGTCTACTGTGGGGAGAACCGGAACCCATTGGCCATCACCCAAACCGAGAGATTGTTCAAGGCAGTTTGCAGTTGTCGTTCAATGACTCTCATGCTGGATGATGAGCAAAAGATGCTAAAGTCATCAACATAGGGGGCATTGCCTACAGTCGGAGGAAGTTGCCGTGTAATGGAATTTATCTTGACAGTGAAAAGCGTAATGGTCAGGACGCAGCCTTGTGGCACTCCCTGTTCTTGGGGGAAAGGCCGTGACAGAATGTTGCCGACACGAACTCGAAAAATACGAGACGATAAAAAGTTTGCGATGAAGATCGGCATGTGACCTCGCAAGCCGAAGCTGTGAAAGTCACGAAGAATGCAGAATCTCCATGCCGTGCCATAAGCCTTTTCAGTATCGAAGAAAATTGACACCAGGTGCTCTCGGCGTAAAAACGCATTCTTGATTGCTGATTCGAGGCGGATCAGGTTACCTAAAGTAGACCGGTGCCTGCGAAAGCCACACTGGGTGTAGGAAAGAAGGCTGTGATGTTCCAAATACCAGGCCAGCCTGGTATTTACCATCCTTTCCAACACCTTGCAGATACAGCTCGTCAATGCAATTGTACGATAATTGGAAGGAATCTTGGGATCTTTGCCTGGCTTGGGGAAGGCCAAAACGATGGCCTCCCACCAGGAGTCTGGAAACAGCTCCTCAAGTAAAATACAGTTGAAGGGTCGGAGTAGTCGATCCTTACTCGATGGTGAGAGATGTTGGAGCATAGCATAATGGACATTGTCTGGCCCGACAGCAGATGCACAAGAAGTGTGCGTAGCAAGACGAAGCTCCTCCACTGTGAATGGCCTGTTGTAAGACTCCAGGCCATTCGAGTGGAAGGACAGCAGAGAGCATGTGGCCCTGCTCCTCTGGGCCAGAAACTTGGAGTAAGAGGAAGAAGAGGAGATGGAGAATGACTCCCCCAGAGTGATGGCAATTGCTCGAGGATCAGCAATTGCCTGTCCATTGTGCTCCAGGATCGATAATGAGTGGAACGTGTACTTCCCACCCATCTTCCGGACCTTATCCCACACGACCTTAGAACTGGTCGTGAGGGTGATAGAAGATGTACATTTGATCCAAGATTCCTTCTGGCTCTGGCGCCAGACGAAATGGGCTTTTGCCCTGGTGCATTTGAATGCTTCTAGGTTGGGGGACGTCAGATATCTCTGAAACACCCCCCAAGTCTTGTTCTGAGCCTTACGAGCTGCGGTGCAGTAGGGATTCCACCACGGTTTTGGGAACTGTGGAGACCGAGTTGAGGTCTGAAGAATAGCAGAGGCTGCTGCATGGATGATGCAGTCTGTCATCTCCGCCACTGCAACATTGATTGGCTCCTGGCTGACAGAGTGCTCATCTAGCTCAGACAAGAGCTCGAAGCCACTCCAGTCAGCCCGATCAAGCCTCCACCGGGATACACGTGAAGGGCAGCAAGGCCCCTCATGGGAAATGATGCACACCACGGGGAGGTGATCGCTTCCATATGGATTGTCCTCGACCTCCCAAGTAAAGAATGGAAGGATCGAGGAGGAGCAGATGGTGATATCAATGGCAGTGAAAGTGTGGGTTGGGGAGTGAAAATATGTACTGATACCGGTGTTCAACAGGGAGAGCGATGGATCCAAGAGCCACTGCTCCAGGACCCTGCCCCTCCCATTGTTGTCAGCACTGCCCCAGAGTGGACTGTGTCTGTTGAAGTCCCCCATGATGAAGAAGGGGGACAGCAGCTGTGAGACAAGATCATCAAGGTCATCCCGGAAAACGATGCTTCTGGGTGGGACATAGAACAGTCAACGAAAATCCCACAAAGAGGCGGATGGCTACCGCCTCTAACTGCATGGTGAGGGGTACGACCTGGAATGGAGAATGGTTGCTCACAAGGATGGCGACACCTCCGCGAGCTGGACCATTTCCATCCCGGCAAATGAGAGAAAAGTGCCAGATAGTGTGATCATTGGCGCTCTGCAAGAATGTCTCCTGAAAGCACACGCAGATGGGTTCGTGTGCCCTCAGGAGGACCTTGATGTCGCCAAAATTCCTCTGGAATCCACGACAGTTCCATTCTAGGAGTGTGGCCATCTCAGGTCTTGAAAGAATTGGCGGAGAACTTTCGATTTATTTTAACCTTCGCCAGCGATGGTTTTGGAAAAATAGGGCGGTCTGTGTCCATGTCCTCGGAGTCATCTGAGTGACACGGATCAGAGACCGCTGAACAAGGAGGTGATATAAGTTTTTTTTGCCCCTGGGGCTTTGAAGGTCTTGCTGTCTGTGGGCGGGGTGGAGGAGACCTTCCAGAGGTGGAAGTGGAAGGCACAGACGCAGGAATGTAAACTGGAGTCGATGTCGAGAATGACAACGACTTCGGTTTTGCCTGGGCCAAGAGGTACTTGGAAGCAGGAGAGAAAGATTCAGCAGGTGGGAAGCTGATGTCAGTCTGCACTGCCACGGAAGCCATCTTTACAATGGGCTTTCTGACAACCGCACTGGCATAAGTGACCTTGCCAGGTGGGGCAGGCAGTGCAGCCAACCTTCTCGCCTCTGCACAGGAGATGTTGTTGAGGGTCTTTAGCCTCTGCACCTCTTTCTCCTCCAACCACTTAGGACAGTCGCAGGAGTACGCCGAATGCTCTCCTCCACAGTTCATGCAGCATGCCTTGTCTGCTGTGCAGTCAGGATCAAGGTGATCCTGGCTGCCACAACGAGCACAGGTGGGTTTGCCCCAGCAATCTGTGCGGGTATGGCCAAACTGCTGACACTGAAAACAGCGCAGGGGGTTAGGAACGTATGGCCATACCTCACAGTGAAGGTAACCTGCCTTGATGGAAGCAGGCAGGCGTGGCATATTGAAAGTGAGAATTAGAACCCGGGTGGGTTCTAATTTCCCATTACGAAGTTGTGAAAACCCAGTAGACTTATCACTCCCTGAGATGACAACTCTGAGAGGATCTCCTCCTCAGAAACCTTGAGGAGCCCCATTCGGAGATCACACCATAGGAGGAATTCAGCGTCTTATGTGGAGTGACTTCGACCACCACTCCATCAATCACTGTTACCTGCAATAGGAGCTCAGAATGTTTTGAGCAAGCAGTTTCCACCTGCAAGTCACCAGATCTTACGGGCTTGACTGATAAGGGTTCTCCCGCAAGACCTTTCAATCCCTTATTAATAAAAAATGGGGACATGTCCCCAAGAACCTGATCACCCGTAGAATGGATGACCAGGAACCTCAGGAACGATGAAAGACACAAAGACGACGACAATGATGACAATGAAGACGGAGGCTCGTGCCAAGCTCTTTTTGCGGCATTCGAAGATGAGTTTTTGTTTTGAGAACTCGTGGTTGGGATTTGAATCTCAGTGCCCGTTGTCCCCACCCACCACGGAGTCCAACTAGGGGACGCCCAATTGGGCGCCAGGGCTGCCCGGGCACCATACTCACACAGCCAGTGAGCCAAGCCCTCACAACAAAAGAAAAGGAAAATTAAAAGAGAAATGTGAGAATCACAACTGAGGACTCACAAAAGAAAAAAGCAGAAAAATAATGAAAAGTGAGAAGCAACTCGTTCTCACAAATGATAGCAAACTACGAAATTAGTAAATCAGTGGGGAAACTTGTAAACCGTTGCCCGGACGTGGACAAGGTTACTCACCGCTCTGCACGATTGACCCTAGCAGGACCAATGTAATAATAATGTGTGACAATCCCGGTGCACCACAGTACGAGGACTGCATATCACCATAAGGCAGTTGCCACTGAAATACCCATCGACTAACCAGGTTCCTATCAGTTAGCCCACCAGTCGATTGATCCTGAGGGGGCTGCCCAGGACCTCCCGTTTACCTGAAGCAGAGGCCAAAGCAGTGTATAGCAACGGCCCCCGAAACTGCTGCCCAGCCCCCGAGACAGACAAGCTCCCCAATGGCAAAACGGCCAAAGGGGACCCCACCAGTCATGAGCTGGGGAGATAAGATGGGGACACCTGAGCAACTGCCAGGATCCTCCTTTCCAGGGACAAGGGTCACCACGCACAGCAAACACACGGGCAAGCATTTAGGACCCTGTGAAGGTAACCGAGCCAGCAGAACCTTCACAGGGTGGTCCCCTCACCACATACAGGTGCTCGCACCGAGGGGCAAAGTAAATGTATAAATGGAATTGTAATGAAGGAAAAATACTAAGAAATTTGTGATATTCTCACTGGAAAAAAAAATAAGTATCATTATTATGTAGAATTTTTTTTCTGGATTCTTTGTTACCAGTTATGCACTGAATGATTCAAGGCACTACCCCATAGTGAAAAGACAAACATTATTTAGTGGTAATTGAGTGTATTTCAGCAAATGGTTTTAACAATTTTATTGAATAAATTAAAATTATTAAACTGAATCATTTAAAGACACAACATTTGAGATCCATATGGTAAATCCCATGTGAATTATAGAATTTCAGCATTTTTCTAACTGGAAACTTCAAAGTTATTAACATTAATTCCAAATATATGGGGTAATTCTTGTCCAGTGACTGTGCTAAGTGATTTCACACATCAATAGTGATTATTAGCATTCATGCTACCTTTTAAATTCACCAGTGACTATTATCTTAAGATTTCATCACTGAGGATGCAATGTGAGTCAGTGAAAGATGTCCCTCCAAACCTCAAGAAGGAGAGATAAGATGTGGTGCTTAATTTGCTAAATAATAAATTATGACATAGCATATGAAATGTATTTGAGATAAACTAAATATCTATGGCCCAATGTTTCAGATAATTACAAATATTTTACCACCTTATGTTTTATCCAATCTGCTGCTCTTAGTTGGAATGTCAACATTTGATAATTTGTATAGTGATTTAAAAATTACCATCATGAGAATTTAAAAGCAATACTGTATGGTCTAAAACTTTTTGTGATCATTATCTTTAACAGACACACAAATAATAACTATCATTATTAATAGGATGGATAGCTCTCAAACTTTTTGAGGAAACCATATAAAACAGTTTTCATTCAAGTTCAAAAAAACATTTTCCTATTGTTTATTGGACTATTTATAAAATGGTCTTTTTCTCATCAGATATTTAAAGTAATTAAATATAATGTAATTTAATTGAAAAATATTGTTTATTCAAGATAATTAATCACAAAATTTAGTAATTGATTCACCAGAGCAGTTCAATTATCCAATTGCCATAAATTAAAAATTTATCTTATGAACAAATTATTGTTTTAAAGGAAAAAAATATTCCTTTAAAACTTGTTAAAGACAACATGAGGCATCTTTAACTTTTCAGTCTTCCTTTGTAAAAAAACACATAATAACTGGAAAATTTTTGATTAGTACATTCTTTTCAACTTGTACTATGCCAATTTTTGGCCTTTAATAAATTAAATGCAGGTGTACCATTTTTAAAAATACTTCTAAAATTCCTACTGCATGTTTTGTTTAAGGTGATAACTAGCATATATTCCTTGAATAACTTTTATTCACAAAGTAATACAGAAAAAATTCAGAAATTTAATGTTATTATGGCCAGATATTCATAATAAACATTTTACTACTTCAAAACTAGGTATTTCAATAATAAATTTTTCCCCACTCAACCAAAATTTAAAAGAAAAGAGCTATATTGTAAAATGGTAAAACAACAAAGAACAAGTGTATAAATACAAAGTAAAACAAATTAATCCCAGATGTAAGTGACCTGGGATATACATACAACGTATTAGGTGGTAAAATCAAAGTTGAGTAAAATAACCAGTATATCATAAAAATTAAAATATAGAGGTAAAACAACAATGGTCTGATAAAAGATGACTGAGTGTAAGGGGCTTGGATGTAAAATTATGAAAGTTGAAAAACAGACGTCTTTCAAAGTTAAAATATTGACATTCAATTAAAATATGTTTGATTGTTAAAATGGTGTCGCAAAACTCGCACTTAGTTTCATTGTCCGCCCATAGAAGAAATGAATGAGTAAGAAATGAAAAACCTAAACGAAGTCGAGCAAGTACAACTTCCGCCTTGTGATTCCTGCGGTAACAGGACTGCCATAGTTCGATGACAGGGTTGGGTTGGGTTGTTTTACCTCTGAGCGGCACTTTTTTGCACACCATGGGCTAAATGGCCAGGTCACATGGACCCCAAAGGCTCAGAGAAGGTTGGGGGAGGGGACCCACTGGAACAGCTGTTGGGAGACAGATGGTAGCCTCCCGTCAAGGCCATCCAGCGTGTTCTTTAACGTGCACAGGGTATGGCTCTCCCGCACACGGGGCCACGGCTTAACGTCCCATCCGACGGACGGCGGCCTTTCCAAGCCCATCGGTGTCCCCTACTGACCGTGGGCAGGGCGGGGAATTTTGCGGAGATAAATCTCAACGCTGACCCAGCTGGGACTCGAACCTGGGAACTACAGCTTACGAGCCTGGCGCGCTACCGACTGAGCCACTCCCGCCCCCTCGATGACAGGTTTGATCTCAAAGAGCTTGTTCGTAAGCTGTTCTGACCAAGATCTCTGCCACTGTGCCCGGAGATCAATCATAAAACATTCCAGAAATCCAGATATGGAAACGGCAACGGAGAGACGAACGGGCCTGGCCAACTTGGCAGCAGCATCTGCCAAGTCACTGCCCCTGATACTGACGTGACCAGGCACTCAACAGAGATGGATGATGATTGTGGCTGCCAGACGATGTAGCTGCTGGTGGATCTTAGAAAGAACTGGGTGAGGCTGAGGCTTCACCGAGATCAAATTCTGTAGCGAACTAAACGAGTCGGTGTAAAGCACACACCGACAATGATGCTTAACCGCCACATGGTCCAAGGCGAGACTGATAGCGTACAACTCTGCAGTGAAGATGGAACACTGCAGTGGGATCTGTTGCAATGATTGCATCACAGCACACCATGGCCGATCCCACTGATGTGCCGGACTTCAAGCCATCTATAAAGACAGGTAAGAAGTTCGGGTGTGCAGCACGATGGCTGGCAAAGAGTTGCCAGTACACACAATCGGGTGTAAAGGCCTTCCCCATCCTGCAAGGAGAGAAATCACAGGAAGGGGTAACAGCAAGCCACGGTGGAAGTGGCTCGACTGTCAACTGTGCAACGCTATCAAGACTGATGTTATGTCTCTGAGGTAGCCTCAGACTCGCAAACCAAATAGACAAATGGCAGTCAGCCAATTTGTTTAAAGCATTTCTCACTTTGGACTAAAAACGCAGTCCCAAGTGGGATGGCCAGGCAGGGATTGCAATTTAGATGCATAGTGTAGGGACAACTGCTGACGGCGAAGAGACAAAGACGGTTCGTCAGTCTCAATGTAAAGACTCTGGACTGGTGAGGTGCAGAAGGCTCCCATGCAAACATGGAGGGCCTGATGATGGAGGGGGTCCAGCATCTTCACCACTGAATCCTTGGTGGAGTCATACACCTGGGATCTGTAGTCCACTTTTGATCGGACAAGTGCACGGTAAAGGCAGAGCAAAGAACATCGGTCCACCCCCCCATGAAAGGGAGCAGAGGACCTTAGCGATGTTCAATGCCTACATGCGCTTGGACCAGAGATGACGTACGTGTGGTAAAAAGGTTAATTTCCAATCGAAAATGACACCGAGAAACTTGGTCTCCACCACAACTGGAATGATGTTATCCCCGAGCCGTAGCTCGGGATCCAGGTGAAGATTACACTTGTGGCTAAGTGTACACATTCAGTCTTCAGTGAGGAGAACCGAAACCCGTTTGCCGTTGCCCACACTGAAAGATTGTTCAGGGCAATTTGCAGTTGTCTTTCAATGACCCTCATGTTCTCATGCTGGACGAAGAGCAAAAAATGCAAAAGTCATTAACACAGAGGGCATTGCCTACTGAAGGAGGAAGTTGTCTAGTAATAGAATTAATCTTGACAGCAAAAAGTGTAACACTCAGAACACAGCCTGGAGGCACCCCCTATTCTTGGGGGTACGGCTGCGACACAGTGTTGCCAACACAGACACGAAAAGAATGTGCCAATAAGAGTTGGAGATGAAGATCAGCATGTGACCTCTCAAGCCGAAACTATGGAGGTCACGAAGAATGCCGAATCTCAAAAGCTGTGTCGTACGCTTTTTTAATGTCAAAGAAAATTGACACCAGGTGCTCTCTACGTAAAATAGAATTTCTGACAGCAGATTTGAAATATATCAGTGGGACATCTCTGGAAAACAGGAATGTCTGGTCACCTTAGTTGATAACTCAAAACTAAATTTTCAGAAGTCCCCAGATCTTTTCAAAATCTTGTCACCCTACATTACAGGTATAAGAAGATTACTCTCTGTGTCAATTACTATCCTTATTTAACTTTTGTTCACTCATGGTGTCATCTAGTGAGATAAGCAATCTACGCTTCAGAAGTACCACATGATCTAGTTCTCTTAATTAGTTCTTTTGGTTGAGTACAGTGGGAAAATAACTTGGTCTGTGGTTTTATTCGTTTTCCATACTGAATACTGTAAGGGTTATGGTATATCTCGGCCTCGCATTTTTTGTGCACAATGGAATAAATGGCCAGGTCGCAAGGAGTACAGAACGTTGCTAAATGGAATCCACTGGACACCTGTTGAGAAGGTTGCAACTTCAGCCAGCTTATTATTTAGCATATACAGGGTAGGACTTTCCTATACACGGAACACGGCTTTCTATCCTATCCAATGGATGGCAGTCCTTCCAAACACATTAGCATTATAAAATAACCTGATTAAAGAAATTAATTTTAACTTAAAACCTTTAAATAGCATCTCAAGACAAGCAGTCTTGAATCGACCTTTCCCCATTTCAGAATTTTTAAAAACCTTTACTTACTTTTTAAAGTTTTGTTCTATAATGCAGAATCTAATACACTATTAGTTTTAGTAAAAACCAAACATCTTGACTCGACAGACTAAACCAAACATCTTGACTCGACAGACTAAACCAAACTTCTTGACTCGACAGACTAAACCAAACACTTCAGATCACAACTCAATGCCTAAACCAAAATTTTAGCAACTGTTTATTCCATGGTTACGATCAGAGCGGTTACGATTATTTAAGATTATAACTCCCGCCATCTATATTGTTGCCAACAACATTTAATTATTATGCGAAATCAACATTTCAATCACGGGCCATCCACGGTTGCTCATTTAAAGGACCACCCATATAATTTGAATGGACAAATTATTATATACACCTAGAGGTCCTGTATAGTTAGAGGCTGGCCTTTCCTCTTCTTGTACATCCATCATTGAACTGGTCCTATTTGTAAAGCAGGTCTCGGCCTGCTTATCATCAAGACCACGAGCCAATGTCATCTGTGGGTGATAGAGTGAGGGAGAAGGTGTTTAAAATTGGAATTTTAAATTTAGAGGCAAGAGTGGAAGGAAAGGCCGAAAGTTTGCTCAGGTCTTATTTTGCTCCATGGTTGGTAAATGCCGTGAAAATCGTGGATGGAGAGCGAGAAATGGGGGGGAATTGGGTATAATTTAGTGATAATTTAGTATGTAGGAGTGTAAACATTAAAATTGGGGACGGTGGAGCTTTAATTTGAAGGGGGGGGGAGAAAATAAACCGAAAAGTAGCGTCAGAGCAGCGAGACGATGGAAACCGATCGCCGAAGGCTCAGCCAATGGGAATGAAGGGATTTTGGGATTGGCTGAGAGCGGGAGCTGGAGGTTTGTTAGGTTTGGCGCTAACAGAGTCGAGTGGGCAAGAGAAGTCTCAGCCAATGAGGGTAAAGGAATTTTGGGATTGGCTGAGAGTGAGAAATGAAGAGGAGGCAGAATTTTGATGAGATTCCAACCTCGGATTTCGAAGTGTGCAGACGTTTTTTTATGTGCTCTCGGATTCCTTTGTTCTCTCGTTTCTTGTGCTAATATGGATATCAAGAAGGACACCAGGCTTAATAGATGTTTCAAGTTTCAACATAGAAATCTCAGCTATGAGTCATTTGTTACCGTTCTCGCCAGCAATAGGAAGCCAGATTCAATTGAAGTCGCCCAAAGTATATCTAAGGATATCACGTTTATCATGCTTTCAACAGAAGAAGCTGCTGATGACTTCGCAGCTGACCCGTCCCTGGACATTCCAACGGACCTGATTGTCTCCTTCAAACGCCTTGGATTCCCTCAAAAAAAGTTTATATCTCCAAATTGCCTTTCTTCATCCCTAATAGCGACATAGTGGACGCCCTGAAGCCTTTTGGAACAGTGCTAACCGTAAATGACGAATTCCTGAATATCCCGGGACTGGAATCCATCCGGACAGGAACAAGGGTAGTCCACATGGAGATGAAGAAAATGGTCCCTAATTTCATCCAGATCTCCACCTTTTCGGCCACCGTCAATTATTCTGGAATGATCCGCCTCTGTAAATGGTGTAGGCTCCCAGGCCACATCATCAAGGACTGTGAGGCCTACGCCAGACAGCATAAACCTCTCCTCACACTTCCAGCACCTGTTTCGACCAAAAATCCGGACTCTATCCCAACCTCTATACCTCCGCAACAGCTGGCACCAAACATCGACCAGAATGAAGAAGCTATGGCCCCTGCATCTCTACCTTCCTCAGCTGAAGTGACGGCTCCTTCCACTCCTCAACACCAGAAAAGAAAATTCCACTCTTCACCGACGGAATCACCTTCCACTTCAGAGACAGAAACCCCAGCTCAGCAAAAGAAAAAACTGCCAGCTCCTGACCAACCTTCAACGCTTGTCGGTAATATTCAAAATTTTATCTTAGATCGGACCTCCAACCCCTCCCTTTCTCATATTTCTGACCCCCCTGAGTTTGTTGAGACTTTTGAGGACGTTTTAGACTTCCTCAAATACTTAACAAACCCAAAATTAGCCTCTTCTGAGTGGGAAATTCCAGCTCAATTAAAATCTCTAAAACGAACCTTATCTAATGATGGTTTTATCTTGCCGAAGTATCGAGACCTTGTCTCTCTGCTTTAGGCAAATGCCCGCAGAGCGATTGTTTCACTATCTGGGACTTCCTCCAGTTAGTGAAGCAACTCCTCCCTCTTTTTAGATAGTTTTCTTTTCATTTGACTTAACATTTTCTCATTTTATTTTCCATTTTGGCCATTTCCCATATTATTGCTTTACTTGCGATCAAAATTCATCCTCCTTCACTTTTTCCTGCTCTCAGCCAATACCAGAATTCCTTTTCTCTCATTGGCTGAAGCCTCCCTACTCCCCTCAACTCCGTTAGCGCCAAAACCTAACACAGCCCACGCTCCCGCTCTCAGCCAATGCCAAAATTCCTTCATTCTCATTGGCTGAGCCTTCGGTCCATCGTCTCGCTCTTTTGACTCTTCTAATTTCGGACTTTTAACTTCCCTCCCCTCTCCAAATTAATTCCTAACTTCTCCAAATTATTTATTTAGGCCTCTAAATTGATTATTTCATCAAATTATACCCATTTCCCCCGATTCCCACTCTCCTTCCACGATTTATTACGACACTTACCATCTCTGGAGCTTTTTTCGATCAGTATCGATTTTCGGCCTTTGCCTCCTTATCTTGCCTCTAAATTCCAAATTTGAAATTATAACCTTAGCCACCACCGACGAATTTCGCTTGTAGTCCTGACGATAAGCGGGCCGAGGCCCGCTTTACAAATAGGACCAGAAGTTTGATCGATGTAAGAAGAAGAATTTTTATCGCTAAGTGAGTAGAAAAATGGGAAAAGGACTAATTTTGAAAAGGAATTAATTTAAAATCGGAAGAATTTTGAATTATTTAAATAAAGGGAGGAGCTTCTTAACTAATTGGAGGAAGTCCCAAATAGAAAAGCAATCTCTCTGCGGACATTTGCCTAAAGCAGAGAGGTAGAGGTCTCGATACTTCGGCAAAATGAATCCATCTTTAGAAAGCGTTTTTTTAAGAGATTTAAGGTGGGTGGGGATTTCCCATTCGGAGGAAGCTAATTTAGGGTTGGCGAGAAATTTTAGGAAGTCGAGGATGTCCTCAAAGATCTCAAGAAATTCGGGGGGGTCGAAATTTAGAGGGAGGGGGTGGTGGAACAATCAATAATAAAGTTTTGGATATTACCAATTAGTGAGGAAGGCGAGGCGGGAGCTGGCGGTTTCTTCTTCAGTTGAGCTAGAACTGTAGGCTCAGAGGAAGGTGCCGTCTCTTCAGGTGAGGAAAGTAGAGTTGAGGGGCCTGTGCTTCTTCTCTTTGAGTGATGACTGGTGCCAGCTGTTGCGGAGGGATTTGGATCGAGATGGAGTCCGAATTTATGGCCGAATTTGGTGCTGGTGGCGACAGAAGTGGTAGGTTCTTTTTGGTGAAGGCTTCACAGTCCTTTATGATGTGGCCTGGGAGCCTGCACCACTTGCAAAGTCGGATCATGCCTGGGTAATTTATGGTAGCCGAAAAGGTAGAGATGTGGAGGAAGTTGGGTACCATTTTCTTCATCTCCATGTGGACAACCCTCGTACCCGTCCGGATGGATTCCAAGCCCGGGAGATTCAGGAACTCATCTGTGATGCTTGATACATTGCGGTATGGCTTGAGGGCGTCCACGATGCCGCTGTTTGGGATGAAGAATGGTAGTTTCTTGATGGTGACTTTTTTGTCAGGGAATTCGAGGCGCTTGAATGAGATGTTCTGGTCCGCGGGAAAGTCCAGGTTCGGATCAGCGGAAAAATCATCCGCAGCGTCTTCAGTGGCAAAAGTGATAATCGTTATGTCCTTAGTGATGCTTTGTGCGACTTCAATAGCGGCTGGGTCCTTATTGTTGGCCAGAATAGTCACAAATGTCTCGTAGCTGAGATCCCGATGAAGAAACTTGAAGCAACGATTTAATCTAGAGTCCTTGTTGATATCCATTTGCTGAGAGCACTAAAGAAACACGTGGAAAACAGAGAGCACTAGAAAACACGTCTTACTAGCTTGAAGTCCGAGGTTGGAATCCTAGAGGCTGGCCATCTCGGTGATTCATTGCCATTGGTTGATTGAGTCACGTGGTTTATGAACGCCATGTTTTGTCCTACCGTGATACGAAAGCCTTATGAGTTAGTGCATGTACCAAGTCAAAACTTCTCAGTTGTTATAGTTTTATATATTTCTTCACCTTTTTTGTCTATAAAAGCTGTTATATTTTATGAATGCCTCACTGCATTGCATTTGGGGGTAAAAATTTCACTCAAAGAAATAATTTAATGAATATTTTTCCCCGAGAAACTCTATTAGAAGACGGCAAACAGCTGCAAAAGTGAAACGAGCTAACTGAAAAGCAACAAATAATATCTTTTAAGGTTCGTTTGAAAAACGAGCTAATGATTTCGCTTTGTCTTCTGCCTATGCCAGTATTTGTTCGTCTGTCTGTTCGTCCCTCTTTTAACTGTCCATCTGCCTTTCCACCTGTCTGTCCGTCTATAGACAATCAATTTTTTTTTTACTTTTAGAGCTAAATGAAAAATTATTTTTGGGTTGGATAGGTGTCGAACAAATATTGTGATTAGCAATTTTGAAAATTTTCAATAGCTTTAATAGGGCCCTCTAGCGGTGAGAAAAGATGAAAATGCTAAAATTTCAAAAAATATTACAAGCAAACTATTTACACTGGAAATCTGAAATTTTCGTAGTAGAGTGCTATATGGTCAGAAGGTTTACAACGGCATCAAGGTTTTGCCATCTTAGCCAAAAGGGGGATGCGAAAGTGAAACTTTTTTTAAGAGATAAACGAAACGTTTTTTTTTGTTTTTGTTTTACAGACACTAACAAAATATTACCTAATAACTAAATACCCTAATACCCTAATAGTATTGATTTGTCCCATTGATAAAATGCAACTTTTCTGCTTTAAGAGATAAATGAAAAAGTTTTTTGCACATTACAGGTACTAATAATATATTAATACTTTATTTTCGAAAATTTCTACCATAAAGAGATCACTTGAAACATTCGTTAAAAGTTTTGCAGTTCCGATATTTAGTGATCTCTCTAAATGGTAGCTAGGCATAAACTAGAAGGAAAGCTGTGTACCAATCCCCGGTGGTGATGCACAGAACCGGCCAGGTTCAACACCTAATGTCCGACACCGAGTTCTCGTGGTGCAGGCCTTTAGTACCTTTCAAAACAGATATTCTCTTTTGGAAAGGAACCAAAGGAGAGGGCTGCCACTTCAGTATGGCCTACTAATCTGGTCATCTATGGCCACTTTTTTCTTTTTTTTTTTCAACCCTGCTGCGGAGTGGTCAACTTCACAGGGTTCTGGTGCTGACCATTTATACCTACTAGAATGGACTTTTTTATGGATTTGAGCTTGATTATGGATCCTGGACTTGATGCACTGGTGGGCCTCTGCTGACGGAGAATCTGCTGCTATGTTTTCTGTTTGCCTCTGGGTTGTCAGCCCTAACCCTCCTGGGTTGAACAGAGGCACAGGATACCTTATATCACCTGGTGGATAATCCTAATCAGAGGCCATCACAGGTACCTGAACCTTACTTAGCTAGTTGGGCATCGTTAAGCCTAAACTAGAGTAATGTGTCTCAGGCATGCCATACGGCTTTTGAAAAAGCCCACTTGAAAAGGTGGTGCCTAAAGTTACTAAAAGCATCAGTGACTTCAGCCTTTAGCGGAAGAGGAACAGGTCTTTGTCCCATGACTGCGATCAGGGGGCTGTTTGATATTGTCGGCATTCCCTCTCTCAATAAACATTGCTTCTTTAAACATCACACTAACCAATTTCTCTCCATAGGCAGTTGCAATGTGAGGACTCTGCACAGAGCTTTTTCTCTTGATGTCCTCACACAAGAATTCCACAGTTATAATTTAGATATTCTCGGCTTGCAAGAGACCAAATGGAATGATAAAGGTCAGATTCTTAAAAATAATCTTAAATTTCTCTTTTCAGGGAGGGAAGATGAGAAACATCAATAAGGTGTGGGTCTGCTTCTCAGCAGACACTCTAGTAATGCTCTTCTAGGATAATAAAATAAAGTAAATACTCCCTCAAGCAGCTGCTTGCCACAGAGGTCTGTCAGGAGCCTGTCAGTTTATATGCAATAGTAGAAGGTCTGTGAGGATGGCAGGACCTCAGCAGAAAAACAACACACACACACATCCATGCCTTATCCGGGGCTCGAACCCAGGTCCCTTAGATCAGTAGTCAAGCTCGCTAACCACTCGGCCACTGGATACGAGTGCATTAATTAAAGTTTTCTTACAGCAAAATTTCATACAAGCGTTAAAGACCTGAATGTTATCTGCTGTTATGCCCCCACTGAGGATGAGAAGGACAGGTTTTATGGACAACTTCAGGATATTTTGAATTCTGTCAAGAAAGGAGATATTACCCTTGTTCTAGGTGACTTCAATGCCAAAGTTGGTACTGACTGACCTGTCGGGAGAAGTAATAGGCCCTTTTGGTATTGGTAGCTGCAATGGCAATGGACAATGTCTCCTACAGGTAAGTAAACTCAATGGTTTCAGAAAAACTAACACTTATTACAAACAATACGACATACATAAGTACACATGGGCTGCATAAGAATATGATTGATTATAGATTAGTTAACAGCAAATGGACTAGTTCTGTTAGGAATACCAGGTCATATAGGGGAGCTGAAATTGGATCTGACCATAATCTTGTTAAAAGTGTCTTGCAACTTAAACTTAAAAAGTGTTGTGCTAGGGTTAAAAAATTCACTTTTAATACTAACGCTCTGAAAGACCCAGTTATAGCCAAAGCTTACCACGATAGGTTACTTAGTCATTATGACAGTCTTGGTATGCTTATTACTGAAGTTGAGGAAGAATGGGATCATTTTAAACAGGCTTTTTTGGACACTAACAGTACTCTTTTACTAAAAAAGGAGAAGAGGAGACAGAATTATCTAAGTGATAAGGCACTTGAGCTTATTTCGGAAGGAAAGAACTGCAGGAATGTCCTTGATCAATACCCTACTAGTCCTAATAGAAAGCATTAGAGAGAACGTAATAAACGTGTAAAGGATCAGTTAGCTGCTGATAAGAATCTTTGGCTTGATGTCTTGGCTGACAAAGCTGAGGAAGCAGTTAGACAGCACAACAGCAGAGAGATGTACCAGATAGTTAATGTTTTGTGTGGTAGAAAACGAACAGGTGTACAGGGATTGAAGGATAAACAAGGTAAGGTTATAGAAGGTGAGGATTCTGTCATGGCTAGTTGGGCTGAGCATTTCAGTGATGTTCTAAACAATGTGGTTATTATACTCCCATTGTTTGCAGTGATGATAGATGCATTGGTGGCTTTAATGTTGGCCCTATAACACAATCTGAAGTTTTTTTTGCTATTTCTAAACTTAAACTTCATAAATCCCCATGGGTAGATGAAATTATTACCGAAATGCTTAGAGCTGGGAATGTTTCGGTTACCACTTGGATGGCTCAAATTTTGAATATCTTTTTTGATAAAGGCATGGTTCCTAAGGATTTTACCAGAGCTATTGTTATCCCTATTTTCAAAAAAAGTGATCGCAGTTCTTGTGAGAACTACAGGGGTATCAGTCTACTCTCTGTTCTAGGAAAAGTTCATTCCATGATTGTGCTTAATAGAATTAAGAATCTGGTTGACAGGAAATTGCGTGATGAGCAATGTGGATTCAGAAGTGGTAGGGGATGTGTGGATCAGATATTTTCACTTAGGCAGATTCTTGAGAAATGTTTGGAGTTTCAGAAACCTTTGCTTGCTAGCTTTGTTCATTTCAAAAAGGCTTTCGACTCTGCTGATCGTCATAATTTGTGGTTGATTGTGAAATCATATGGTATACCTGACAAGTTAGTTAACATAATGAAAGCTCTCTATAATAACACTGAGTCGTGAGTGACAGTTGGTAAGACTTGTAGCAAATGGTTTAGCATTTCTTCTGGTGTTCGACAAGGGTGCATTTTGTGCCCTTTTCTCTTTAGTTTGGTTATTGATTATGTTATGCGAAATTCACTTCAAGGAAAAGATTTTGACCTTAAATGGACTGGACATATCAAAATTTGTGATTTAGATTAAGCTAATGATATAGCCCTTTTGGCAAATGATGTTGATAAGATGAACTCTTTCATTCGAGCTGTTGATGAAACTGGTACTAGAGTAGGTTTGATTATAAACAGAGAGAAAACTAAAGTGACGAAAATTGGTCAGGCAGGCTGTGATTCAGTTAATCTGAATGGTTGCAATCTTGAGGAGGTGTCACAGATTAATTATCTTGGGAGCTATGTAACAGATGCTGGAGATGTGCGGCATGAGATTAGCAGACGGATAGGGAATGCTGCCGGGACTTTTAAGAATCTATGGAGAGTGTGGAGAAATAGGCGTATACACCTAAAGACTAAAATTAGACTGTATAATAGTTTGGTTCTTTCTAGGGTTAGTTATGGTAGTGAAACTACAACACTTAGTAAACAAGATAACAGGAAACTTGATGCTTTTGGTTCCAGATGCTTACACAGTATCTTGGGCATTAGGTGGTTCAACTTTGTAAGTAATGATGAGGTTAGGCAAAGGAGTTTGCAACCTCCTTTAAGCAGCATATTGTGCAGAGAAAGACTCTGTTGGTTTCGCCACGTTGCCCGTATGAATGATTATAGATTGGTGAATAGGGTTATGAACAGTGTGCCTAAAGGCCTCAGATAGAGGGGTTTGAGTTTCAGAAAGAGGGGTTTGAGTTTGAAATTCAATGAAATTCCAGATGAAGCATGAATTTGTATGGATACTTCAAAGCAAACATATTTAATATGTATCATATACGTTTGCATTATTATTTCTGGTATTGGTTATACTTTTTTTTGCTATATCAAAAATAAGTTTAAGTATATATTTTCATGTACCACCACAGTATTAAATTCCATAATGCTATGGTGGTATGATAGCAAGATACCGAATTCTCATCATATCAAAGTCACGTTCTTCAGTAGCACCAATATTGGTTGGTTGTTTAGGGTTTTATGGCGCATTAGCATCTGAGGCTATAATGCACCAAACACATGTCCAAATAAAAGATAAAAGTCATAGAACCCTCAACCAGGTATTAAAAATAAACTACAAATAAAAACACATATTGTAAAACAATAAAAGGAAATATATTCAACAACAGAGAACAAATGTATAAATATCATATAAAGATAAACATAAAATTACCCAGGTGTAAGAGACCTGGGTTATACATAGAACGTAAAAGATGGTAAAATCAAAGTGGTGTAAAATATCCAGTATATCGTAAAAATTCAAATATAGAGTTAAAACAACAATTTTCTGATAACAGATGTCTGAGTGTAAGGGACTCGGATGTAAAATTATGAAAATTAAAAAACATATGTCTTTCAAAGTTAAAACATGTACATTCAATTAAAATATTCTTAATACTTAAAACGGTGTCACAAAACTCGCACTTAGGTACATCGTCCGCCCGTAGAAGAAATGAATGAGTAATAAACGAATGACCTAAGTGGAGCCGACCAAGTACAACTTCCTCCTTGCGATTCCTGCGCTAACAAGATTGCCATGGTTTGATGATAGGTCTGATCTCAAAGAGCTTCTTCGTAAGCTGTTCTGACCAAGATCTCTGCCACTGTGCCCGGAGCTCGATGGTAAAATGCTGTTGGAAATCCAGATAGGGAACCGGCAACGGAGTGTCGGACAGGGCCGTGGCTGACTTGGCAGCAGCATTTGCCAAGTCATTGCCGCTAATCCCGACGTGACCGGGCACCCAACAGTATTGGATTGTGGTGGTGGCTGCCAGACGATGTAGTTGCTGGCGGATCTTAGTAAGAACTGGGTGAGGCCGATGCCTCACCGAGATCAAAGCCTGTAGCGAGCTAAGCGAGTCGGTGTAAAGCACACACCAATGATGATGCTTAGTCGCCACGTGGTCCAAGGCAAGGCTGATAGTGTGCAACTCTGCAGTGAAGATGGAATGCTGCAATGGGATCTGGTCTGCAATGATTACATCACAGCAGACCATGGCCGATCCCAATGACGTGCTGGACTTCGAGCCATCTGTGAAGACAGGCAAGACTCAAGACAGGCAAGACTCAGCACGATGGCTGGGAAAGAGTTGCCGGTGCACACAGTCGAGTGTAAAGGATTTCCCCGTCCTGCACAAGGAAAAATCACAGGAAGGGGAAACAGCGAGCCATGGTGGAAGTGGCACAGCTGTCGACTGTGTGATATTATCGAGACTGATGTTAATGTCTATGAGGTAGCCTTGGACACGCAAAGTAAAAGGATGAATGGCAGTCGGCTGATTTGTGTAAAGCATTTCCCACTTCGGACTGAAAACGCAGTCACAAGTGGGATGGCCAGGCAGGGATTGCAATTTAAATGCATATTGTAGGGACAACTGCTGACGGCGAAGAGATAAGGATGGTTCATCGGTCTCAACGTAAAGACTCTGGACTGGTGAAGTGCGGAAGGCTCCCATGCAAACACCGAGGGCCTGGTAATGGAGAGGGTCCAGCACCTTCACCACCGAATCCTGCACAAGGAAAAATCACAGGAAGGGGGAACAGCGAGCCATGGTGGAAGTGGCGCAGCTGTCGACTGTGTCACAAGTTGTACACAAGTACACGACTGTGTCACAACTGTCAAGAGTTGTACACCTGGGATCCGTAGTCCAGTTTCAATCAGACAAGTGCACGATAGAGGCGGACCAAAGAACATCGGTCCGCCCCCCAAGAAAAGGAGGAGAGGACCTTGAAAATGTTCAGTGCCCACGTGCACTTGGACCTGAGATGACGTATGTGTGGTAAAAAGGCCAATTTCCGATCGAATATGAGACCGAGAAACTTGGTCTCCACCACAACTGGAATGATATTACCCCCGAGCCACAGCTCGGGATCCAGGGGAAGACACGGTCTTCTGTGGGGAGAACCGAAACCCGTTTGCCATCGCCAAAACTGAAAGATTGCTCAGGGCAAATTGCACTTGTCTTTCAATGACCCTCATGCTGGACGAAGAGCAAAAGATGCTGAAGTCATCAACATAGAGGGCATTGCCTACAGTCGGAGGACGTTGCCGTGTAATGGAATTTATCTTGACAGCGAATAGCGTAACACTCAGCACACAGCCTTGTGGCACCCCCTGTTCTTGGGGGTACGGCAGCAACAGAGTGTTACCGACACGGACACGAAAAGAACGTGTCGATAAGAAGTTGGAGATGAAGATCAGCATGTGACCTCTCAAGCCGAAACTGTGGAGGTCACGAAGAATGCCGGATCTCCAAGCTGTGACGTAAGCTTTTTCGATGTCGAAGAAAATTGACACCAGGTGCCCTCTACGTAAAAATGAGTTTCTGATAACCAATTCGAGGCGTATGAGATGGTCAAGAGTTGACCGTTGCCTGTGAAAGCCACATTGGGTGTTGGAAAGACAGTTGGGGTGTTCTAAATACCAGATGACTCTGGCATTTACCATTCTTTCCAACACCTTGCACACGCAGCTCGTCAACGTGATGGGTCGATAATTGGAAGGAATCTTGGGATCTTTGCCTGGCTTGGGGAAGGCTAAGACGATTGCCTCCCGCCGGGAGTCCGGAAACTGCTCCTCGAGAAAAATGCGATTGAAGAGATGGAGCAGCCGATCCTTACTCGATGGTGAAAGATGTTGGAGCATGGCATAATGGACATTGTCCGGCCCTACAGCAGAGCCACGAGAAGAATGCAGAGGAAGGCAAAGCCTCTCCGCTGTGAATGGCCTGTTGTAAAGCTCCAGGCCATTCGAGTGGAAAGACAGCGGAGAGCGTTCCGCCCTGCCCTTCTGGGCCAGAAACTCGGGGGAGTAAGAGGAAGATGAAGAGATGGAGGAGAATGATTCCCCCAGAGTGTCAGCAATTGCTTTCGGATCAGCAATTGCCTGTGCATTGTGTTCCAGGATCGATAACGAGTGGGACGTGTAGTTCCCACCCATCTTCCGGACTTTATCCCACACGACCTTAGAACTGGTCGTGCAGATGATAGAAGACGTATACTTGATCCAAGATTCCTTCTGGCTCTTACGTCGGACGAAACAAGCTTTTTAACTTTTCAAGGTTGGGGGTGGTCGGATATCTCCGAACAAATCCAAGCCTTGTTCTGAGCCTTACGAGCTGCGGTGCAATCTGGATTCCAGCATGGTTTCGGAAAACTATGAAACTGTGTCGAAGTTTGAGGAATTGTTGATGCAGCTGCATCTACGATACAGTCCGTTATTTCTTCTACTGCCACATTGATGGGCTCCTGGCTAACAGAGTGGTCATCGAGCTCAGATAGCAGCTCGAAACCACCCCAGTCAGCCCGATCGAAACTCCACTGCGAGACGCGTGAAGGGCTGCAAGGCCCCCCCCCACGAGAGATGGTGCACATCACAGATAGGTGATCGCTTCCATACGGGTTGTCCTCGACCTTTCATGTAAAGAGTGGAAGGATCGAGGAGGAGCAGATGGTAAGATCAATGGCAGTGAAAGAGCGGGTTGGGGAGTGAAAGTAAGTACTGACACCGGTGTTCAACATGGAGAGAGAAGGATCCAGGAGCCACTGCTCCAGGACCCCGCCCCTCCTGTTGGTGTCAGCACTGCCCCAAAGTGGACTGTGTCCATTGAGGTCCCCCATAATGAGGAAGGGAGACGGCAGCTGCGAGACGAGATCATCAAGGTCTTCCTGGAAGACGATGCTCCCAGGTGGAAGATATACAGAGCAGACAGTCAGCGAGAACCCCACGAAGAGATGGATAGCTACCGCCTCGAAGTTGGTGGTGAGGGGTACGACCTGGAATGGAGAATGGTTGCTCACAAGGATGGCGACACCCCCGCGAGCTGGTCCACCTCCATCCTGGTCCCGGCGAACTAGTGAAAAGTGCGGGATCGTGGGATCTGTGCTAGCTGCAAGTATGTCTCCTGCAGGCACACACAGATGGGCTGGTGTGCCTGAAGGAGGGCCTTGATGTCGTCAAGATTCCTCTGGAGTCCACGACAATTACATTGTGAGAGTGTTGTCATCTCAGGACTTAGAAGAGAAATTCCTATTCAATTTAACCACCACAAAGAACGGTTTAGTGAATAGGGGATGGTCGGTATCCATGTCCACGGAGTCGTCCGAGGGACATGGATTGGTGACCGCCCATTGTGGTGCAGTGATTTTCTTTTTTCGCTCCGTGGGGGCCCCTTAGGTTTGGAAGATCTTGCTCTCTGAGGACAGGGAGGAGGAGGCCTTCCGGTAGAGGTGGAAGGCTGAGTTGCAGGAACGGAAACTGGGGTTGATGTCGAAGTTGACACCACACTTGGTTTCGCCTGCGTGAGGAGGTATTTCGCTGCTGGTGAGAAAGACTTAGTAGGTGGTACACCGATATCAGTCTGCACCACAACCGAAGTCATTGGAACGATGGGTTTTCAATGACTGCACTAGCATAGGATACCTTGCCAGGTGGTGCAGGCGGTGCAGCAAGCTTTCTCGCCTCAGCGTATGAGATGCTATTCATAACTTTAAGACATTGCACCTCCTTTTCCTCCTTCCACTTTGGACAGTCGCAGGCGTATGCCGAATGTTCGCCACTACAGTTGACATAGCTTGCCTTTTCTGCTGTGCAGTTGGGATCAAGTTGATCCTTACTGCCATAGTGAGCACAGGTGGGTTTGCCCGTGCAAACTGTGCAGGCATGACTCTATATCTGTCACTAAAAATAGCACAGATGGTTCAGAATAAACAGTCTAACCTCACAATGCAAATAATCTGTCTTGGTGGAAAAAGGCAGACATGGCGTGTTAAATGTCACAATCAGCACCCGGGTGGGTGCCAATTTTCCATCACGGCATGTCGAAACCCAGTGGACCACTGTTACTCCTTGAGGTGTGAGCTCTGAGAGGATTTCCTCCTCAGTGACTTTGAGGAGGCTCCACTTCAGTGATCACACCCCGAGAGGAATTCAAAGTTTTATGGGGGGTGACTTCGACAGCCACCCCACCAATTTCTTTGACTTTCAGGAGTAGTTTGGAGTGTTTGGAACAAGCGGTCTCAACCTGAAAGTCGCCAGATAGTAAGTGCTTGACGGATTTCGGTTCTCCCACAAGACCTTTCAAACCTTTGTTCACAAAAATAGGGGATATGTCCCCAAGTACCTGATCACCCGTGAAGTGGATGATAGGAATCTCAGGAACGAAGACACAGACAAAGAAAATGACAGCGTTGATAACCAAGACAATGAGGAAGATAGGGGCTCGCGTCGAGCCCTCTTAGCAGCATTGATCACATTAATTTCTTCATCTACTCTCATGGGTTTTTTTGTGTGGTTCAGTGCCCACTGTCACCACCCTCCATGGAGCCCAACAAGGGGATGCCCAGTTGGGCGCCAGGGCTACACAGGCACTATACCCACACAGACAGTGAGCCAAGCCTTCACAAATAAATAAAAGGAAAATGAAAACAGAAATGTGTAGAAATAAACTTTCTACACAAAATAAACTATATGTAAAATAACAAAATTGTGACTGGCCAAACTGGCCTCACAAAGAAAAGATAACGACAAAAGGAAAATAATCTGTGAGGAAACTTGTAAACCTGTACCCAGACCGTGGGCAAGGTTACTCACCGCTCTGCATGGTTGACCCTAGCAGGACCTGCCCACCAGCCGATTGCTCCTTGGGGGGCCATCCCAGGAGCTCCCGTTTGCTTGAAGCAGAGGCCAATACAGTGTATAGCAGAGGCCCCGGAATCCGCTGCCCAGCCCTGCAACAGACAGGCTTCCCAATGGCAAGGCAGCCAATGGGGACCCCGCCAGTCATGAGCTGAGAAGACGGGGACCCCTGAGCAACTACCAGGATCCTCCTTTCCCAGGACACGGGTCTCCGCGCACGGCAAACACATGGGCGAGCGTTTAGAACCCTGTGAAGGTAACCGAGCCAGCAGAACTTTCACAGGGTAGTCCCCCTCACCATGTACAGGTGCTCGCACCGAGGGGGTCGTGAATCGGTGCGCAAAGAGATTCTCACACTCTCAAAAGAGTTTCTGTTAGGGGATAATAATCAGGTTGTTGATCCACAGCCACGATCGCCTTGTTATTACTGGTTCTTAAAGCAGGATTCACAACACGCAACAGTTCGCCGTGAGTGTCTCCTAGCAACTGAGGAGCAATTAAATCAGTGTAGATATATATATATATACCATAAATCCCTCTGTTCATATCAATGAGGTAGTATCCAACGGATTTACTCATTGGAAAGTCCGATTTGGTAAATCCTAACATCTCCCCTAATCCTGGGTTTGAACGAGGGAACGTGATGAAGTGTAACTTGTCTGCATCAATCATCATCGTGTGGTTGGCCAGTTGGTTGAAGCAGAAAGCTTTCCTCGTCTTGTAAGTTATCATCTGGTTTATTGTATCGAATAATTATTCAACAGTTTCCTATCGCCCATGTCGCACCTTTCGTTCGTGGAAAGTACTTGGAGGAATCACGTAGAAGTAACAGTGGTTGTCTATCTCAAATGTTGCAACATTACAAAGATTGCTGGCAAATCGGTGGTAGAAGGGTTTGTCTACTTCTCCTCCACCCACACAAAGAAGTTTGATTGCATTCGATTTAGGAAACATTATTATATATCCTTCACTTGGTTTGAATACCCATTGACTGCCAGTGGGTGAAACCATTATTTCTTTCGGGACTAGAGCAGAGAGATGAGCCGACAATCTTTCACAGTTGATTTTCCTAGCCTGTAGCTTAATTTTCCGGTATTCTTCGGGTAGAACAGGAGCATAATAATGATAAGTATCATTGGACCCATCGGCATTGTACCAGCTCACATGGATATGAACTTCTGCTAAACCCACTTTCCATTTTCCATAAAGATGAACAGGTTATTCTAGGCGAACAGTGAAACAGTCTGTGAGTTGTGGGGATAAATATCGTGACTAGCAGTTGAAGGTAGGGTCAGGTAGAAAGAATCCATTGTTCAGGTATTCAAGAAGGTTTTGGGTACCCTCGCCACTTGACTAGAACACGTTGACCTTTCTTCTCTAGTATTTTCTCAACAATATAGTGGGAAGGTTCAGCCACTTTTTGCAGTTCTGATTTATAAAACTTGCCTTTCACCTCTTCTCCTTCAGAATCATGCACACAGTAAACAGGGGGCTTACGGTGTAATACTTGAACCACTTTGAAAATTTCTTCTGTCCACAACTGGGTTTCTGCTTTCTTGAAAGGTACTTTCAGACTGGCTAATCGAACAGAGTCACCCACCTTAAATACCGGTTCCTCATTCACGATATGTATACCATACAACTTCTTCGTCATGCAGAGTCATGTCTTTGGGGGCCTTATCATGTGCACTACGGACTGTACCGTTGTAATCTTTGACAACACGTTGTAACACGTCTAGGCAACAGTACGTATTGTTTCTCATGTAGTACCTCCCCAGTTCCTCACGTTGGGTTCTGTTCAGTCGCTCGACCAGTGCCGCTTTTTTATCAGAGTAGCTGGCAAAGAATTGTATTCCTTTTGCCTTAAGAAACTTTTGAAAAACCCGATTTGTGAATTCTGTACTTTGATCCATGTTCAAGCGCATGGGATGCCTCTCTTTAGCCAGAATTTTGGTAAAGGCCTGCACCATTTCTCTGCCTGTGTTTGTTTTCATAGGTACAGCCCAGCATGACGAGAAATGACGTCGATAACCGTAAGAATGTATCGGTATCTATCATTGAATCGGGTCAGGTTTTTTACAACTAGGATGTCAGCTTGCCATTGTTCCTCAAGACCCATTACATAAACCTTGTTCCGAGGGAACTTTCTGCAGACAGGTTTGTGTAATGTGTAGGCAGGTTGCTTTTCTAACCACTCACGTACGAGTTTTAGAGGTAGTCCTGTGTTCTGAGCTAACTTTTTTACACTACCGAATCCTCTTTCAGGGTCAAAATAATGGGATTCCAGAGTTTTGTTTTCTATTGAACCCAGACGTCGTATCCGACTAGGTTTTGCCATTGGTGTAATGAAAGTGTAACTCCTGTAACTGTAGGGATATCTCCTATAAACTGTCTGATGTCTACTGTCAAGTTAAACACTCATATTTTGAAATCACTGCCTAAGACTTTTGACTCACCACACTGAATATTTTTAGTAGGGACGCAAGTTCTAATACAAGCACCATTATCGTTAACACTGTTATGATTACACTGCCAACACTAGCTAACACCTTCTTTCTCCTATCCATACTAAGAGTAAAATTAATCATAAAGAACACAACAACAATTTATATAAGATTCAAATTTTTTATTCAACTAATTTATACATTTCATTTTTTGCATCGTCAACAATAGTATTATATTTCAGAGTACACACAAATCCAGAATCTACAAAGCATAACAGACCCCGTTTCCAGGCCGTATCCCCAAACTCTTGTGCTAATGCGTCAATGTCCAGGTCACCCGACCACCCTGCGATAGTCGGTAGGTTTTCTTCAGGTTGAAGTCCATCTAATGGTATCAGACATGTTAATTCTTGTCGGACAATATCCATCAACAGATGATAAACACGGTCGGGGCCCCTCAAAAACAGGATCCAACAGGAAGGGTAGAACTGATTCAGAATGTTCCATAATGACTGTGCATAGTTAATTGTCTTTGAGGGTGCCACATATATTACGTACAACAGCCATCACTTCATCTACATGGATAGCAAGTGTAAACCACTGTGATGCATTGAGTATTATAGTTCAGTTCAGTACACGAAATTGTAGAGTTCTCACTGCCGCTGCCTCTTTGATGAAGTCAATACAACGCTCGCCTGATTCATTGCAATACATGTATACACGTAAACTGTGTGTCACATGCCACGTCTGTTGATCAGGACCAATTTTCACTTGATTCTCGATGTGGGGCACTGTTTCACACAAAGCCTCCCATTCAGGTATTGAGAGGGAAACCTCCGTAGGTGTAGAACAGACGAGATCACCATTTTCATACTTCTTGTAACAATGTACATGCACCAAAAACTTATTTTTGAACAATGAAGGCACGACGTAGACATGTTTACCAAGACACACGCATCTGGATGATTAACATGCATCGTGGGCAATGACGCGTTCGTCGGGTGTCATGCTATTTAACGAGAGAAAGCAGCGCCCTCTATGACATCCAATCAGGAGAAATAATTTTTCAACATACAGGAGTTCCAATATGAGCTGATGACTCACGAGCATATAGATAATGATTCACAATGTCGATGCAAAGAATGTTGAAACATATTCTCAGTCAATATTTGATATTTACAACGATCGATCCACCCAAAAAAGACAACTGTTTCAGCTAACGAAAGGTGAACTCCCTCTCCTTTGTGATACCCGCACTCAAAAGCAGAAACTTTTGGGAGATCACAATATTTGGGACATCCATAAAGTTCGAGATTAATGCCCGGAATATTTAATTGTTCCAACAGGATTCTTTCTTCATTTCCTCCTTTGTAACCCACCACAGTAGCTTCTTCAGTACATGCACGTTTGTAAGCATATTTCACGATGTTAGGAACATGATTCAACGTCCATACTTTTTCACCTTGGTAGAGGATGGAATGGTAGGTCTAATACATGTTTAGACACGTAGTTGACTGTCTTCTTGTCCTTTTCCGACAAGGTTTGGTAATGTTGAAGATTGAAGCGATAGACACCGCATTTCCCGTTCAGGGTTGCATATCCAAGTTCCCGCACTAGGAAATGTCCGTTTACACGAAAACCGTCGAGATCTAGAACCATACCGATATTTTGCATGATCATGCTTCACAGAGTTCACAACCTGTCTGTAATCGATTCAATCTAATTCAGTCCAATCAACGTTCGAAAACTAAAGTAGTTCAGAAGCAAGGTGAAAAGCATTCAACCTATGATTAGGAAAAGGAGTACCCGACTTTAATTCACGGAATATAATGTCATACAGGAGAAGAAGAATAGTCCCTTCACTATATTCTGACACTTCGTCACTCTGATCGACCATAGAATGTACGTGTTGCATTACCAACTCCTTGAAAGACATTTGACCTATGCATTATTTACAAAAGCATACATCAGCCTATCAGAGAACACAACATTAAAGAAAAAAATCAGACAAGTCGGGACATGAGGGACTAACCACCTATGACGTGATCGGAGCAAAGAATGTAATTCCCGTGGGATAAAATATTTATTTAGCAAGACTTTTCAGTTTGAAAATCCATCCGTCAATAAAACGTGGTTCACGGGATGAGTGAGAAGTTGACGTGCTTATTTCCAAGAAAAAAAAAATTAATGAAAAAAATATATTCTCAAACTAAATGTGGTTTTTCAGGAATAAAAATAAAGTTAAATGTGATTTATAAGGGATAAAATTCATTAAAATAATTAATCCACTGTTAAATGTGGTTTTCTAGAAAAAAAAATCATTTAAATAATATATTCCTAATTTACAAGGAATATTACATTTATTCGTAAGTTAATAAGGAATAAAAAAATTCGTATAATGATCGCTTATTCCTACTTCATCCACATTTAAGCACTCTAAGTATATACGACCGTTGTCGTAATGGGTTAGAGAGTCCGTTAAACTCTGAGGTTGTGGGATCGAATCACTGTATGGAAAATGATTTTTTTTAAATGGAGTGTTTGTTAAAAAATAGTACTTATTTTAAACACTAGATGGCGCCATCAAAAATAAATTACAAAATCGAAGACTTTCAGATTTAAAGGTGAGGAAAAATCAGGGGCTTTTTAGGGGGGCTTAAAAATACAGGTGTGTCAACCTGGGGGTCTTAGAATCCAAACTGGCAAAATCGCGGGAGTTTGATGACGTCAGAATTCAAAACGGCAAAAACGGGGGAGTTTTTGAAAAAGGGGCGTGGTCGAAAGTTATGTGACAAGAAATGAGTTATGTAAACGGAAATGAGTTACGTAAACGAAAATGAGTTATGTAACCAATTTCCGGTTCTCATTTCCCCCACCATACCGGCTGTATCACTACTTCTAGAACCTACAGAGTTGTTCCCATTGTGTTCACGCTACGCACTATCGCTCATCTGTCCTGGCCGGCTGCTTAATATCTCCGTATGGCCGATCTTGTCAAGTGCACTCTGTGATGTGCCTGGGCTGGTACACTGTGATTCCGTAAGTGGTCATATTATTCTGATATGTGTATGTGACAATAACACTTATATATCATTAGTTGATTTCACTATCAATTTAAAATCCACCAGTGATCTTATATATCACTAGTTGAGAAGTAACTGATAGCTCAGTGAATTATGAGAACCATTGAACAGTTGTTGGGAAACAGATGGTAGCCTCCCGTCAAGGCCATCCAGTGTGTTCTTTAAAGTGCTCTCCCACACGCTGAACATCCCATGCAACGGAGAGCGGACTGTGTCCCCTACTGACCAAGGGCAGGACGGGGAATTTTGCGGAGATAAATCTCGACTCTGACCCAGGTAGAAGGCAAACCTCCTAGGAGATATGCGAGAGGCTAAGGTTATTCAGATAAGCATTTGCGAGGTTCCTGTATGCTGCTCCTCCTCAGGTAAGTGACTTGATTCACTGACGAAAGCATTTAATCCCTCTTAAAATTCCACAGATCTTCGTTCAACATGACTCCGTAAAAATATTATTATAAAGTTAGTTTTATTGAATATTTTGGACTGTTTTAAAGGAAGATGAGATGCTTTGCATTTAAAATTCCAATTTTCACAACTCACATGTATTTTACAAGTGCTTTCGAATTTTGCCAACTTCCCTTAATTTTTCAAATTTGCCTTGATTTTGCAATCTTCCCTTAATTTTTTTAAAACAAAAATCTCAATTTTCAGAACTTACCTGGATATCACCAAGTCACTTCGAATTTTGCCACCTCCGATTTACTTGTGAGGGAGCCTCCCACCATTCCCACCCCCATAGTTACACCCCTGTATGAGGTTTTTTGCTACAAATCTCAGGAGGGCCGCATGTTGGGTTCCCATGGCCTAGGAGTAAGCTGAATTTGCATAGAAAATGGGAGCATCTATAGCTGGCATGAGCAACAGTTTCTCGCTAGCATCGTAGTACACCTCGGGCGGGGGTGGCTCAATCGGTAGCGTGCTAGGCTCGTAATCTGCAGTTCCCAGGTTCGAGTCCCAGCTGGGTCAGCGTTGAGATTTATCTCCACAAAAATTCCCCGCCCTGCCCACGGTCATTAGGGGATACCGATGGGCTTGGAAAGACCGCCGTCCGTCGGATGGGATGTTAAGCCATGGCTCAGTGTGCGGTAGAGCCATATCCTGTGCACGTTAAAGAACACGCTATATGGCCTTGACGGGAGACTACCATCTGTCTCCCAACAGTTGATCCAGTGGGTCCCCTCCCCCAAACTTCTCTGAGCCTTTGGGGTCCATGTGACCTGGCCATTTAGACCATGGTGTGCAAAAAAAGTGCCGCTCAGAGGTAAAACAACCAACCAACTTAGTGCACCTGGAAGCTGTTAAAACTGGTCGTCGATTTATCCTTTTTCAGGGATCGCGAGCATGTGTCTATTTATAGGTTAATTCATTTCATATAGACTGAAATTTCTAGGAAAATGTAGAAAACCGAATATTAAAATTTAGAAACGTTACATGCAGGGAGTAACAAAATTCCGAAATCACTACTTGAGTGTTTTTTTTTTCAGGTTCGTCAAGATAGAGCCTGTAAAAATGGATTAAGTTATTCAAGAGAAGGCTGAACTGGTTCTCTTTCTTGCAGGAGATTTAAGATAGCGAGAACTGTTGAAGAATTCCCCCTCCAACATCCAAGGAATCCATTCTTCACCAAGGAACAGTGTCAAAGTTAAGAATGAAGAGATTTCGTGAAACTAAAAGCATGGCAGATTAAAAAAAAGAAGAATCATCCGCAAAAAAGAAATGGGACAAGAAGCGGGAATAAGGCCTCGACTGGCTTAGTGGCTAAGGAGTTAGCTAGTTTGTGTAACTTTGTGTAAAGCGAGGCAGTAACTTTCGTTTTAATAGGTCATGCCTTACTTGTAAAAGATGTCCTGTGCGAATTAGGAGGAGTTTCTAGTTCCTGTCTCTGTCCTGTATGCAGCGGCAGATATAGGACAGGGCGAGCTGACCGTCTGCGCCGGAGTTATTTATTTCAATTATTTTTTATTAACGAACATTTAATATTTTTGAAAACGACCTCTGTAAAGAAATGGACTTTAATGACATAATTGAAGAATGGACTGCCAAAAGCGCTAGACAGCTGAAATAGACTTTAAAGCAAACGAAAATTTTTAATTATTAATGCAGAATTTCTTTTAATAATGAATTACGATATAATTAAAATAAAAATTATCCAACTAAATGAAGTTTCCATCAAATTCACCAAATTCGTATATGATATGAAAATAGCCTTCAATTTGAGTATTTGAAGGCTTTTTTTTTTCTATTTTTTGTCCAAAGAGGAGCCCCACAAAACTGTTATCCGTCCCTGCCTATATGTTGCAAATCAAAAATCAATCATAAACTTACATTACTGTTGCAAGTATTTTAAAGCGAACCAAGTATCATTCTTACAGAATCACATGGATGCGAAAACTTCACGGGGAGACTGCGATACACGTGAAGAGTTTTGTGACTGAATAGCACAGCAGCAATTATTGCAACCTTCTCTCCATTCTGATATCCTGTTTAGTGAGACGACACTTAAGTTTTCACTTAAGTGAAATTGTAAACCACCATAACTGACGTTACCGGTCGAATGAGAACCTTCGTTGGGAGGAAGAAACGCACGTTCAGAATGATCCGTGCGAGAGCAGCATTCTTTTCTTACTTTTTTGATGATATGCACCGTAGGTGAATTTCGTAAATGTAACAATTTCACTTTAAGTGGTTTCGAGAAGGCTTCTATATTTCTTCCCCCCCCCCGAATTTATCAGCTGTAATTATTATCCGTGGCATTTCCTACCTAAAACATATCACAATTTATCAATTTTAAGGCTTGCGTTTCACGATGATTTTCGAATTATTGTTCCAAAATTAAAGATGCGTTTCAACTTCAATTTACAGTATTAACAGTAAAAGCTTTCTCATGGTCCCGAAAAGAGGTGGCTGGGGAGGGGAGGCGGAGTGTGTCTCTACTCAGCAGTTGTTGAGCTCAGCGCGCTTCCAGTTTTTCCCGTTCTTCTTCGTGTGTCATTTTGACGCTCAGAAAACCGCCATTGCTCAATGTCCTACGGAACACGCTTCGAAATCAGTCGCAACACTAATTATCAAAAGATTACTCTCCGACCGCAACGCGTAAGAAAGTTCTCGATTTACTGTTTTAATTTCCTTTTTGAACGCAATTCCGCAATTTCCGCTGCAAATAAAATCGTAGCGAGGACTGAAATTCCTGCTCCTCCATTCAGCTTCCGAAGACGACACGGCACCCGTATCGGAAGTCTCTGTGATCGGAAGGGCGAAAGAATTCGAAGACATCAATTTCAAATTAAAGGATGCTATCCGTTACGACTAGGAGTCTTAGTTGCGGCGCTCATTTCCACGTGCGTCAACGCAGTAGGCTGCCAGACAGCATGGGGTTGGCAGTCTACTATCAACGCCTCGGGACGCCTTCGCTACTGTTGCCAAACCACGGAATCAGAATGAAATTCCTTCTTCGAAAACATGATAAATTACCGAAGAGAATATATAACTTTAGAGACCGGTAATCTGATTACTATTAATAGTTGTCGCGCCATCGGCATAGTTTTTTTGTCTCGCAATTACCGAAATAAGTTTTTTTCATCGGCTGGAAAAAAGATATATGTTTAACGAGCGCTGTGACATAATGAGTTCAGAGGCAATTGAAGTAATTATTTTAGGAAAGGTCAATCGCAGCCTCTAATCGGAAGAAGGAAAATTTCCTTTAAAGAGGAGGAGCAGAGAAAGAAAATTTCCTTTAAAGAGGAGGAGCAGAGAAAGAAAATTTCCTTTAAAGAGGAGGAGCAGAGAAAGAAAATTTCCTTTAAAGAGGAGGAGCAGAGAAAGAAAATTTCCTTTAAAGAGGAGGAGCAGAGAAAGAAATTTCCTTTAAAGAGGAGGAGCAGAGAAAGAAAATTTCCTTTAAAGAGGAGGAGCAGAGAAGGAAAATTTCGAACGCTCTGCGAAGCAAACGTTTGCTCAGTGGACCACAACAAAATCTTCCAATCTATGTACTTCAAGAAAAAAAAAACAGGAAAAAATTAAATTAGAATTCCCAAATAAAAAACAATGAATTATGCTATCAACTGAAATGCAGACTATATCGCTCACATTTCTCTGAATAATTTCTGTCACTTCATATCCTCACAGTTATTTCTCTTACATTTTATTAAATCAATTACATCTGAAACTGTTTCCGAGTTTTAAAAGTTGTTTGTTTGCTATGTTCATTCTATACGAAAGAAAAGTTCGCTCTAATATCGTCATTTGCTCGTGGAAGAAATGTCAAAGCATGGCGCGCAGTGAAAGGAATAATATCCGTTTCCGGTTGGGTTGTTTCACCTCTGAGCAGCACTTTCGTGAATACAATGGGTGCAATGGTCATGTCACAAGGACCGCAAGGGTCTCTGGGTGGGGTAAGAGAAGGGGATCCCCTAGGCCAGTGGTGGGAATAGGGGAAGGCAATTGAGCAGTCGTCACAATCCCGGCAGCAATCCCTATTCGTCTGTTAATCTCATGCCGTACATCACCATTATCTGTTACATAGCTCCCAAGATAATTAAACTGTGACACCTGCTCAAGACTGCAACCATTCAGATTAACTGAATCACAGCCTGCCTGACCAATTTTCATCACTTTAGTTTTCTCTCTGTTTATAACCAAACCTACTCTACTACCAGTCTCATCAATATCGTTTGCCAAAAGGGCTAAATCATCAGCATAATCTAACTCAGAAATTTTCATATCTTCAGACCATTTAAGGCCAAAATCTTTCCCTTGTACAGTCATAATAAACAATCAGTCATCCCAGGCTGCCAATTGCCTAATTACGCCACTGCCGTAGACAGCTGCTATCTCCCAGCAGCTAGAATACAGACGGACACTTCCCTCAGGACCATCCAGAATGTTCTTTAAAGTTCAAAGCATATGATTCTCCTGCAAACGGAGCTACATCCGATCCGACGGACAGAGGTCTATCCAAACCCTCCAATTCTCAAACTCCCGTTCTTTATACATGCTTTATGTAGGATTCAAACCAGGTCTACTTCACCAGTATTTTAATACGACGTATTTATACGTCGTATGGGACGAGCTATCTGATCCGACGACAAAGGTCTATCCAAACCCTCCAATTCTCAAACTCCCGTTCTTTATACATGCTTTATGTAGGATTCAAACCAGGTCTACTTCACCAGTATTTTAATACGACGTATTTATACGTCGTATGGGACGAGCTATCTGATCCGACGACAAAGGTCTATCCAAACCCTCCAATTCTCAAACTCCCGTTCTTTATACATGCTTTATGTAGGATTCAAACCAGGTCTACTTCACCAGTATTTTAATACGACGTATGTATACGCTGTATGGGTAGATTTACATATCTACCCATACAGCGACATACATAAAAAACAATTATTATAATCCTACTAACTTTCCCTAAAAATAAAACCGTGAAAAAATTTATATCTATTTTTTGTTATTTTAATTATTGTTATCTTAAATTTCAACTTAGATTCTATTACAGATTGAGACTTGATTTTTTTATGCAACACGAGGGGAACAAGGTAAAACCGTAGGAGAAATCTTAGGGCCAGGCGGTAAAGAATTTGATGATTTTTTTTTTTAATTTTTAAGAAGGCAAGTAGGTATTCTCCTAAACAAAGGAGGGAGATAACCTAGACTTTTTAATGGGCTTCTCCTGCTTTCTCATACAACATAAAAACACATTTTGCCGCTGGTTAACTACAGGGACGTACCCAGAAAATTCAGTTGTCTTCCACTAAATCTCAAACTTCTCTACCAGTTTTGAAATCCAAAACAGTTATTTTGCATAATTTTATTTTAGCCCATATTTCATGTCCGACACTAAAAACAACTATAAAATCGTTTTAACCTTTCCTGTTCGGTTGAATATTTTAGTAGTTGGAAAATCCTAATAATAATAATAATTTATTCCATGCAGGAGGTTACAGTAAAGAGAAGGTACGAGTAATTTTGGATATTAATTTAAATGTTCGAATGGCTTGATGCCCCAGTACATTTGAGAAATTAAAAAGAAATATTGATGATAGTACAAAATTAGAAACGTATTTACAGGAATGGTATAATTATTTGATTCATATAAATAAAGTGATAAGTTGCCCAGACGAAAACAAACATATATGATAATATGATAAAAAAAAAACATAGTAAACTTAGGTGGAAGAAAGAGAAGTTTTAAGACAACAGAGAGTAATATTTAATGAATGAACAGGAGAAAAAAAAGGATTGCGGATAATCCGGACAAAGGGCAAAGATGGGGAGTCGGAATAGGGATGAGGAGATGTTGTTGGTCAAACGTTTCAATATTCTAATAGGAATGGAGTAATATAGTTTTTGAATTTTGTTTTAAATTTTAAACAAATATATCTCTCGGTAGAGAATTTTAAGTTGAGTTTGCTTGAAAAGCAAAAGAAATTTTACCATACTTAGCTTTTAAAATCGTGGGAGTAGGAAACATTTCATTATCAGAGCGAAGGATGTGGCGTTGTCGTAATAGAATACAGGATGTAAAAATCGAATAAAGGGGATGAGACTTGTTATAAATAATGTCGTGAATAAGAGTAATAAATGCAACTTTCTTCTAGAGTTAAGAGTGGAAATTTGATACCTGGAACGAATATCAATAAGTGTTAGAGATTCTCATTTGTTAAAACAGATTTTGCTGATGATTTTGAGAGCTTTTTTGAACTTTTTCTAAGTTATAAGAGTTCTTTTTATTAATACCAAAAAGAGTGGAAGCACAGTATTCGAGTTTCGGTTGAATGTAAATTTTGTAGAACTTTGGTGGCATAGGAGGATTTATAGTTTCGAATATACCTCAATATATAAGTTCTTTTAGAAGCTGAATCGACGGTTTTATTAATGTTAATTCCAAAGTCAAGATTATTATCTATAGTCAAACCTAAATACTTCATAGAAGTGGAAACTGTAATATGGATGTTATTATTTTTTATGTTTGTGTCATGCGGGGAAGCATTTGAAATTGAAAGAAAAACAACATTGGTTTTCTTGATATTGACAATGAATCCATTTTTAGTATACAAACAAAGTACATCATGAATATTATTTTCTATTTCTTGTTTTAGGAGTGAAGGAACTTCAGGTAAAAGATTGGTTGGTTGGTTGTTTAGGGTTTTATGGCGCATTAGCATCTAAGGCTATAATGGGCCAAACGAATGTCCAAAATGTAAAAAGATAAAAGTCATCAAACCCTCAACCAATTTTTAAAAATAAACTAGAAATTTAACAAGACGAAGGTAGAAAAATAAAATGACAAGCAGTGAATAACAATAAACAAATGTAGAAATATTTTGTAAAAATAAAAGTAACCAGGTGTAAACAACCTGGTTTAATCATATATATAATAAACAGTAGACTAAAACTATAGACGAGTAAAATAACCTGTAAAATGTAAAAATTGAAAGACAGCATTAAAACAACAATGCTCTGATAACAAATGTCCGAGTGTAAGGGGCTCGAACGTAACATCATGAAGAGTAAAATACAAATGTCGTTCTAGATTAAAACATGAGCAATGAATTAAAATGTTTGATAGTTAAAATGGTGTCACAAAACTCAAACTTAGGTACGTCGTCCGCCTGTAGAAGAAACGAATGAATAATAAACGAGTGGCCTAAGTGGAGCGGAGCAAGTACAACTTCCTCACGATTCCTGCAGAAACAAGACTGCCATGGTTTGATCTCAAAGTGTTTGTTCGTAAGCTGTTCTGACCAAGATCTCTGCCACTGTGCCCGGAGCTCGTTGATAAAACACTGCCAGATATCCAGATATGGAATCGGCAACGGAGAGTCATACATGGGCGTGGCTGATCAGGCAGCAGCATCTGCCAAATCATTGCCTCTGATTCCGTGACCGGGCACCCAACAAAAATGGATGGTGGTGGTGGCTACCAGACGACGGAGCTGTTGGCGGATCTTGGAGAGAACAGGGTGAGGCCGATGCCTCACTGAGATCAAAGCCTGTAGCGAGCTAAGCGAGTCGGTGTAAAGCACACACCAACGATGATGCTTAGCTGCTATATGGTCCAAGGCAATGCTGATAGCATGCAACTCTGCAGTGAAGATGGAACACTGCAGTTGGATCTAGTCTGCAATGATTACATCACAGCAGACCATGGCTGATCCCACTAAGGTGCCAGACTTCGAGCCATCTGTAAAGACAGGCAAGAAGTCTGGGTGCGCAGCACGATGGCTGGCAAAGAGTTGCCGGTACACACAGTCGGGTGTAAAGGCCTTCCCCGTCCTGCACACGGAAAATTCGCAGGAAGGGGAAACCTGCGAGCCAAGGTGGAAGTGACTCAGCTGTCGACTCTGCGATGCTATCGAGACTGGTGATGATGCCTCGCAGGTAACCTCGGACACGCAAACCGAAAGGACGAATGGCAGTCGGCCGATTCTGGTATAACGTTTCCCATCTGGGACTGAAAACGCAGTCTCGAGTGGGATGGCCTGGCAGGGATCGCAATTTTGCTGCATACTGCAGGGACAACTGCTGGCGGCGAATAGATAATGAAGGTTCGTCGGTCTCAACGTAGAGACTCTGGACCGGTGAAGTGTGGAAGGCCCCCATGCACACACGGAAGCCCTGATGATGGAGTAGGTCCGGCACCTTCACCACTGAATCACGGGCAGAGTCGTACACCTGAGATCCGAAGTCCAGTTTCGACCGGACAAGTGCACGGTAGAGGCGGAGCAAAGAACATATGTCCGCCCCCCAAGAGAGGGAGGAGAGCACCTTGATGATATTCAATGCCCGCGTGCACTTAGACCTGAGATGTCGAATATGAGGTGAAAAGGTCAATTTCCGGTCGAAGATCAGACTGAGAAACTTGGTCTCTGCCACAACTGGAATGATGTTACCCCCGAGCCGCAGCTCAGGGTCCAGATGAAGATTACGCTTGCGGCAAAAGTGCTCGCAAGCGGTCTTCTGTGGGGAGAACCGGAACCCATTGGCTGGTTGGTTGTTGGTTGTTTGGGGTTTATTGGCGCAACAGCAACTAAGGCTATATTGCGCCAAACAAACGATAAAAAGGAATAAAAGTCTCATAACCCACAACCAAAGTTAAAATGAACACAAACAAAACGACACAAAAACGATAAGTAAACAAGAATAAAAAGAAACAACAAGTGTAGAAGTTAACAATAAAAATGGGTGTATAGGAACTATTTAAAATCGCAAACAAGAGTAAAAACTAGGAAACATAGTAAAAACCAGATACGTGTAAAAGAACCAGTAAAACGTAAAATGTCAAACACAGGGGTTAAAAACGATTCATCAGATAAAAGATGGCCAAGTGAAAGAGGCTCAGCCATAAAATTGTGGAAGGTAAAATACATTTTTCGTTCAAGGTTAAAAGCTGGACAATGAATTAAAATATGTTTAACAGTTAAAATGGTGTCACAAAACTCGCACTTAGGTTCAGCATCCGCCTTAAGAAGAAAAGAGTGTGTTAAAAACGAGTGACCTAAGCGGAGCCGAGCAAGGACAACTTCCTCCTTACGATTCCTGCGCAAACAAGATTGCCACGGTTTGACAATGGGCTTGAACTCGAAGAGCTTGTTAGCAACCTGTTCAGACCAAGATCTCTGCCACTGTGCCCGGAGCTCGATGGTGAAACGCTGCCGGAAATCCACATATGGAACCGGCAATGGAGAGTCAGACAGGGGCGTGGCTGACCTGGCAGCAGAATCTGCCAAATCATTGCCCCTGATTCCGACATGACTGGATACCCAACAGAAGAGAATCGTGTGGTGGCTGCCAGACGATGGAGCTGCTGGCGGATCTTGGAGAGAACAGGGTGAGGCCGATGCCTCACCGAGATCAAAGCCTGTAGGGAGCTAAGCGAGTCGGTGTAAAGCACACACCGACGACGATGCTTAGCTGCTATATGGTCCTAGGCAATGCTGATAGCATGCAACTCTGCAGTGAAGATGGAACACTGCAGTGGGATCTGGTCTGCAATGATTACATCACAGCAGACCATGGCTGATCCCACTAAGGTGCCGGACTTCGAGCCATCTGTGAAGACAGGCAAGAAGTCTGGGTGCGCAGCAGGATGGCTGGCAAAGAGTTGCCGGTACACAATCGGGTGTAAAGGCCTACCCCGTCCTGCACAGGGAAAATTAGCAGGAAGGGGAAACAGGAAGCCAAGGTGGAAGTGGCTCAGCTGTCGACTCTGCGATGCTATCGAGACTGGTGTTGATGTTGCGCAGGTAACCTCGGACACGCAAACCGAAAGGTCGAATGGCAGTCGGCCGATTCTGGTATAACGTTTCCCACCTGGGACTGAAAACACAGTCCCAAGTGGGATGGCCTGGCAGGGATCGCAATTTTGCTGCATACTGCAGGGACAACTGCTGACGGCGAATAGATAATGAAGGTTCGTTGGTCTCAACATAGAGACTCTGGACCGGTGAAGTGTGGAAGGCCCCCATGCACACACGGAATCCCTGATGATGGAGTAGGTCCAGCACCTTCACCACCGAATCACGGGCGGAGTCGTACACTTGAGATCTGTAGTCCAGTTTCGACCGGACAAGTGCACGGTCCAGGCGGAGCAAAGAACATCGGTCCACCCCCCAAGAGAGGGAGGAGAGGACCTTGATGATGTTCAATGCCCGCATGCACTTGGACCTGAGATGTTGAATATGAGGTGAAAAGGTCAATTTCCGGTCGAAGATGAGACCGAGAAACTTGGTCTCCGCCACAACTGGAATGATGTTACCCCCGAGCCACAGCTCGGGGTCCAGATGAAAATTATGCTTTCATCAAAAGTGCATGCAAGCGGTCTTCTGTGGGGAGAACCGAAACCCATTTGCCGTCGCCCACTCTGAGAGATTGTTCAGGGCAGTTTGCAGTTCTCATTCAATGACCCTCATGCTGGACGATGAGCGAAAGATGCTAAAGTCATCAACATAGAGGGCATTGCCTACAGTCGGAGGAAGTTGCCGTGTAATGGAATTTGTCTTGACAGCGAAAAGCGTAACACTCAGGAAGCAGCCTTGAGGCACTCCCTGTTCTTGGGGGAAAGGCCGAGATAGAGTGTTGTCGACACGAACTCGAAAAATACGAGAAGATAAAAAGTTTGCAATGAAGATCGACATGTGACCTCGCAAGCCGAAACTGTGGAGGTCACGAAGAATGCCGAATCTCCATGCCGTGTCGTACTTTTTTCGATGTCGAAGAAAATTGACACCAGGTGCTCTCGACGTAAAAACGCATTCCTGATCGCCGATTCGAGGCGGATCAGGTGGTCTAAAGTAGACCGGTGCCTGCGAAAGCCACACTGGGTGTTGGAAAGAAGGCAGTGATGTTCCAAATACCGGCCAGCCTGGTATTTACCATCCTTTCCAACACCTTGCAGACGCAGCTCGTCAACGCAATTAGACGATAATTGGATGGAATCTTGGGATCTTTGCCTGGCTTAGGGAAGGCCAAGACAATGGCCTCCCGCCAGGAGTCCGGAAACTGCTCCTCGATGTAAATACAGTTGAAGAGTCGGAGCAGTCGATCCTTACTCGATGGTGAGATATGTTAGAGCATGGCATTATGGATATTGTCTGGCCCCACAGCAGATGCACAAGAAGTGTGCACAGCAAGGCGAAGCTCCTCCGCTGTTGAATGGCCTGTTGTAAGACTCCAGGCCATTCGAATGGAAGGACTGCGGAAAGCGTTCGGCCCTGCTCTTCTGGGCCAGAAACTCGGGGGAGTAGGAGGACAGAGAAGAGATGCTGGATAATGACTCCCCCAGAGTGTCGGCAATTGCTTGAGGATCAGCAATTGCCTGTCCATTGTGCTCCATAATCGATAATGAGTGGGACGTGTACTTCCCACCCATCTTCCGGACCTTATCCCACATGACCTTAGAACTGGTCATGCGGGTGATAGAAGACGTATATTTCATCCAAGAGTCCTTCTGGCTCTGGCGCCGGACAAAACTGGCTTTCGCCCTGGCGCGCTTGAATGCTTCTAGGTTGGGGGACGTCGGATATCTCCGAAATACAATCCGAATAGTAGAGGCAGCTGCATGGATGATGCAGTATGTCATCTCCGCCACTGCAACATTGATTGGCTCCTGGCTGACAGAATGGTCATCTAGCTCAGACAAGAGCTCGAAGCCACTCCTGTCAGCCCGATCAAGCATCCACCGGGAGACACGCGAAGGGCTGCAAGGCCCCCCACGAGAGATGGTACACTCCACGGGGAGGTGATCGCTTCCATATGGATTGTCCTCGACCTCCCATGTACAGAGTGGAAGGATCGAGGAGGAGCAGATGGTGAGGTCAATGGCAGTGAATGTGAGAGTTGGGGTGTGAAAGTATGTATTGACACCGGTGTTCAACAGGGAGAACGATGGATCCAGGAGACACTGCTCCAAGACCCGGCCCCTCCCGTTGGTGTCAGCACTGCCCCAGAGCAGACTGTGTCCGTTGAAGTCCCCCATGATGAGGAAGGGGGACGGCAGCTGCGAGACGAGGTCATCAAGGTCATCCAGGAAAACGATGCCTCCGGGTGGGAGATAGACAGAACAGACAGTCAACGAAAATCCCACAAAGTGGCGGATGGCAACTGCCTCTAAGTGCATGGTGAGGGGAATAACCTTGAATGGAAAATGGTTGCTCACGAGGATGGCAACACCCCCGTGAGCTGGACTATCTCCATCCCGGTCCCGGCGAACAAGAGAAAAGTGCCAGATAGTGGGATTGTTGGCTGTCTGCAAGAATGTCTCCTGAAGGCACACGCAGAGGGGTTCGTGTGCCTCAGGAGGACCTTGATGTCGTCAATATTCCTCTGGAATCCACAACAGTTCCATTGAAGGAGTGTGGCCATCTCAGGGCTTGGAAGAATTGGCAGTTTGGAAAAATTGGGCAGTCGGTATCCATGTCCTCGGAGTCGATCCTAGCAACATGGATCAGAGACCGCCGAACGAGGAGGTAAAATTTTCTTTTTACGGCCCGACAGGCGCCCCTTGGGTTTGGTAGGTCCTGCTGTCTGTGGGCTGGGTGGAGGGGGCCTTCCGGAGGTGGATGTGGAAGGGACAGACACAGGAATAGAAACTGGTGTCGATGTCGAGGTTGACGACCGCACCGGCATAGGAGACCTTGCCAGGTGGGGCAGGCGGTGCAGCAAGCTTTCTCGCCTCTGGATAGCTGATGTTGTGTAGGGTCTTTAGGTGTTGTGCCTCTTTCTCCTCCAGCCACTTCGTATAGTCGCGGGAGTACGCCGGATGTTCACCACGGCAGTTCACACAGCATGCCTTTCCCGCTGTGCAGTCAGGTTCAAGATGATCCTGACTGCCACAACGAGCACAGGTGGGCTTGCCCCGGCATGCAGTGCGGGCATGGCCAAACCTCTGACGTTGAAAACAACGCAGAGGGTTGGGTATAAATGGCCGCACCTTGCAGTGTAAGTATCCTGCCTTGATGGAAGTAGACAGGCGTAGCGTGTTGAAAGTTAGGATGAGTACCTGGCTAGACTCTAACTTTCCATCACGGCATGACGAAACCCAGTGGACTGCTATCACTCCCTGGGCTGAAAGCTCCGAGAGGATTTCCTTCTCAGAAATCTTGAGGAGGCCCCACTCGGAGATTATGCCCCTGGAGGAATTGAGCGTCTTGTGTGGAGTGACTTCAACTGCCACTGCACCGATCGCTGTTACTTTTAAAAGAAGCTCCGAATGTTTGGAGCATGCAGTCTCCACCTGCAAGTCACCAGACCTTAGGCGCTTGAGAGATTTTGGCTCTCCCGCAAGACCCATCAATCCCTTTTTATGAAAAAGGGAGTCATGTCCCCAAGAACCTGATCACCTGTAGAGTGGATGATCAGGAACGTCGAGAACGAAAGAAGACACGAAGATGACGGCGATGACGACAAAGAAGACACAGAAGATGGAGGCTCATGACGAGCTCTTTTTGTGGCATTCTCCGGTGAATTTTCTTTTTTGGGTCTCATGTTTGTTGAATAAGTTTCAGTGCTCGTTGTCCCCACCCACCACGGAGTCCAACAAGGGGACGCCCAATTGGGCGCCAGGGCTGCCCAGGCACCATACCCTCACAGCCAGTCACAACTAAACAAAATGAAAAGTAAAAGAGAAATGTGAGAATCTCATCTGAGGACTCACAACAGAAAAAAGGGAGCAAAAGGAGGAAAAGTGAGGAGCAACTCGTTCTCAGAAAAGAAAGGAAACTAGAAAATTAGATAACATGTAAGGAAACTCGTAAACCGTTGTCTGGACGTGGACAAGGTTACTTACTATTCTGCACGGTTGAACCTAGCAGGACCAGCCCACCAGTCGATTGATCCTGAGGGGGCCGCCCCAGGACCTTCCGTTTATCTGAAGCAGAGGCCAAAGCAGTGTATAGCAGCGACACCGGAAGTCGCTGCCCAGCCCCGCAACAGACAGGCTCCCCAATGGCAAAATGGCCAAAGGGGACCCCATCAGTCATGAGCTAGGGAGAGAATACGGGGACCCCTGAGCAACTGCCACGATCCTCCTTTCCAGGGACACGGGTCACCGCACACGGCAAACACGGAGGCGAGCGTTTAGGACCCCGTGAAGGTAACTGAGTCAACGGAACCTTCACAGGGTGGTCCCCTCACCACGGACAGGCACTCGCACCGAGGGGTTAGTAAATGCACCGAGGGGCTACTCAGGTCTTATTCTCAGAACCCTACCCCCCCACTCCACCATAAAATAGATTTAAAAAAAAACTACAAAATCTTATTCCATATTGAACATGAAGTTAAACTTTCCTGTTTGGAGGAATATTTTAGTATATACAGGTGCGCCGACTGGCCTTACCCGCCTAATCCGATCCTATCTACACAGGAGAACATTCCAGGTACAAATCAAAACAACCCTCTCCTCGAAGCAAGATATAGCTGCGGGGGTCCCTCAGGGATCCCTTTTGGGTCCCACGTTGTTCTCCCTATATCTATATGACCTGCCCACTGATAAAAATGTGATGTGTGCACAATATGCTGATGACATTGCACTGATGTCTTCCTCCATTGGTCCCTCGTATGCATTCGACAGACTACAAGGAAGCCTGAATAACATCGAAAAGTGGTACGACCAATGGAAAATAAAAATAAATAACGAAAAAAGTGTGCTATACTTTTCGGCTCCACAAAATCTAAGATGAAAAAGAGGAAAAAGTAAATGCCAGAGACTCCCTATACTTCTTAGACAAACCAATTGCCTGGCAAATTACGGTAAAATACTTGGGAGTCACCCTCCACCAAAAGCTGAAATGGGACCCACATATAGATGCGGTCCTAAAAAAGGCAAATGCCGTTAGATGCATGCTTGGTCCACTGACTGGTAGGAACTCTGTCCTGATAATCGACCACAAGCTGCTTCTGTATAACACCGTGTTAAGACCCATCATCACATATGCCTCCCCCATATGGGCTAACACCACTCTCAAGAATATCAGGAAGATCCAAACCTTCCAGAACAAAATCATCCGACATGCTGTTAACGCCACGTGGTTCGTGCCTAACAAGCGAATACATAGTGACTTAGGCATAGAGCATGTCTTCAACCACATCAAGCGCCTCTCCAAAAGTTTCTACGAGGCAGTGGGCAAAAACCCAAATGAGATAATATCATCTCTCATCAATTACGATCACGAGGTCCTGAATAAATTGAAGAGACCTAAAACCATAGCCTTCTCCTTAGAAGATTTTTCCCTCTAGCCCTGCGCATTGCGAGTTATGAGTTCTCTTGCCCCTAGGGGCCCACCATTCTGGTGGATTATCTCTCACGGTCATTCTGACCACTCATGCCATACTGGCACACACCCAGATGGAAATGGTAATGGGCATAATTATGCCTGTCACCTTGAAAATTTTGATGTACGATGTACATCTACACAAGACTATTCAATTTGGAGATTTCAAGAGCGAGTTCTCAGATTTTTAGTTTCCAAACAAGGATTTGTTCCCGCATCTGTAGAGAAAATGCCGCCTCAACCTTCAGGAAAAGCTGTGCCTCACCTTCAGGAAAGGCGCAAAAAGCCGTTCGTTCTGGCGAGAAGAAGAGGAAAGAGAGTTTCAGTATCTACATACACAAAGTTCTAAATCTCTGAATAGTTCTCTGATCCACACATCCTCTACCACTTCTGAATCCACATTGCTCATCAGGCAATTGACTGTCAACCAGATTCTTAATTCTATTAAGCACAATCATGGAAAGAACTTTAACTGGAACAGAGAGTAGGCTGATACCCCTATAGTTATCATAAGAACTGCGATCACCTCTTTTAAAAATAGGGATAACAATAGCTCTGGTTAAATCCTTAGGAACTATGCCTTTATCATAAAAGATATTCAGAATTTCAGTCATCCAAGTGGTAAGCGAAACAATTCCAGCTCCTGTTCGGAGCAATATTTTAGTAGATGGGAAACCCTACTCAAGTCTTATTCTCAGAACTCTCCCCTCCCCACACTAAAATCGATTAAAAACAAAAACTGCAAAATTTTATTCCATCTAGAATATGAATTTTACCTTTCTTGTTCGGAGCAATATTTTAGTAGATGGAAAACCCTACTCAAGTGTTATTCTCAGAACCCTACCCCCCATCATCATCATCATCGTCGTCGTCGTCGTCGTCGTCGTCATCATCATCATCATCATCATCATCATCATCATCATCATCATCATCATCATCGTCGTCGTCGTCGTCGTCGTCGTCGTCGTCGTCGTCGTCGTCGTCGTCGTCGTCGTCATCATCATCATCATCATCCTCAAGCAGCCATGGGCTACGGAGGTCCAACCAGACCACGCAGTTTAATTCTCCAAGCATATCTGTCCTGAGCTACATCTGCTGCATCCGGCCACTGCACACCAATTCTAACAAGGTCCTGTTTGACATTGTCTGCCCACCGCATCCTAGGTCTCCCCTTCTTTCTGAGGCCTTTAGGCACACTGTTCATAACCCTATTTGCCAATCTATAATTATCCATACGGGCAACATGGCCAAACCAACGGAGTCTCTCTCTGCCCAATATGCTGCTTAAAGGAGGTTGCAGACTCCTTTGCCTAACCTCATCATTAGTTACAAAGTTGAACCACCTAATGCCCAAGATACTGCGTAAAGCATCTGGAATCAAAAGCATCTAGTTTCCTGTTATCTTGTTTATAAAGTGTCCAAGTTTCACTACCATAACTAACCCTAGAAAGAACCAAACTATTATACAGCCTAATTTTAGTCTTTAGGTGTATACGCCTATTTCTCCACACTCTCCATAGATTCTTAAAAGTCCCGGCAGCAATCCCTATTCTTCTGTTAATCTCATGCCGTACATCACCATTATCTGTTACATAGCTCCCAAGATAATTAAACTGACACCTGCTCAAGATTGCAACCATTCAGATTAAATGAATCACACCTACTCTACTACCAGTCTCATCAACAGCTCAAATGAAAGAGTTCATCTCATCAACATCATTTGCCAAAAGGGCTAAATCATCCACATAATCTAAATCAGAAATTTTCGTATCTCCAGCCCATTTAAGGCCAAAATCTTTCCCTCGAAGTGAATTTCGCATAACATAATCAACAACCAAACTAAAGAGAAAAGGAGACAAAATGCACCCTTGTCGAACACCAGAAGCAATGCTAAACCAATTGCTACAAGACTTACCAACTCTCACACATGACTCAGTGTTATTATAGAGAGCTTTCATTATGTTAACTAACTTGTCTGGTATACCATATGATCTCACAATCAACCACAAATTATGACGATCAACAGAGTCGAAAGCCTTTTTGAAATCAACAAAGCTAGCAACCAAAGGTTTCTGAAACTCTAAACATTTCTCAAGAATCTGCCAAAGTGAAAATATCTGATCCACACATCCCCTACCACTTCTGAATCCACATTGCTCATCACGCAATTGCCGGTCAACCAGATTCTTAGTTCTATTAAGCACAATCATGGAAAGAACTTTACCTGGAACAGAGAGTAGGCTGATACCCCTATAGTTATCACAAGAACTGCGATCACCTTTTTTGAAAATAGGGATAATAATAGCTCTGGTAAAATCTTTAGGAACCATGCCTTTATCATAAAAGTTATTCAAAATTTCAGTCATCCAAATGGTAACTGAAACATTCCCAGCTCTGAGCATTTCTGTAGTAATTTCATCTACCCCTGGGGATTTATGAAGTTTCAATTTAGAGATAGCCAAATTAACTTCAGATTGTGTTATAGGGCCAACATTAAAGCTGCCAATGCATCTATCATCATTGCAAACAATGGGAATATAACTAACCACATTGTTTAGAACATCACTGAAATGTTCAGCCCACCTAGCCATGAGAGAATCCTCACCTTCTATAACCTTACCTTGTTTATCCTTCAATCCCTGTATGCCTGTCCGTTTTCTACCACATAAAACATTAACTATCTGGTACAGCTCTCTACTGTTGTGCTGCCTAACTGCTTCCTCAGCTTTGTCAGCCAAGCTATCAAGCCAAAGATTTTTATCAGTAGCTAACTGATCCTTTACACGTTTATTAAGCTCTCTGTAATCTTTTCTATTAGGACTAGTAGGGTACTCATGGCTAGGTGGGCTGAACATTTCAGTGATGTTCTAAACAATGTGGTTAGTTATATTCCCATTGTTTGTAATGATGATAGATGCATTGGCAGCTTTAATGTTGGCCCTATAACACAATCTGAAGTTAATTTGGCTATCTCTAAATTGAAACTTCATAAATCCCCATTAAGGACATTCCTGCAATTCCTTCTTTCTGAAATAAGCTCAATTGCCTTGTCACTTAAATAATTCTGCCTCCTCTGCTCCTTTTTTCCTAAAAGAGTACTGTTAGTTTCCAAAAAAGCCTGTTTAAAATGGCCCCATTCTTCCTCAACTTCAGTATTAAGCAAACCATGACCGTCATAATGACTAAGTAACCTATCATGGTAAGCTTTAGCTATAACTGGGTCATTCAGAGCTTCAGTATTAAAGGTAAATTTTTTAACTTTAGCACAACACTTTTTAAGTTTAAGTTGCAAGACACTTTTAACAAGGTAATGGTCAGATCCAATTTCAGCTCCCCTATATGCCCTGGTATTTCTAACAGAACTTGCCCATTTGCTGTTAATTAATATATAATCAATCATATTCCTATGTAGACCATCAGGTGAAACCCATGTGTATTTATGTATGTCGCGGTGTTTGTAATATGTGTTAGTTATTCTGAAACCATTGAGTTTACTTACCTGTAGGAGACGTTGCCCATTGCCATTGCAGCTACCAATACCAAAAGGGCCTATCACTCCTCCCCAAAGGTCAGAGTCAGTACCAACTTTGGGATTGAAGTCACCAAGAACAAGGTTAATATCTCCTTTCTAACAGAATTTAAAATATCCTGAAGTTGTCCGTAAAACCTATCCTTCTCATCCTCATCGGCATCCTCAGTGGGGGCATAACAGCAGATAACATTCAAGTCTTTAATGCTTGTCTGAAATTTTGCTGTAAGAAACCTTTCATTAATGCACTCATATCCTAGAAGAGCATCGCTAGTGTGTCTTCTGAGAAGCAGACCCACGCCTTGGTGATGCTTTCCATCCTCCCTCCCTGTAAAGAGAAATTTAAAGTTATTTTTAAGTATCTCACCTTTACCTGTCCATCTGGTCTCTTGCAAGCCTAGAATATCTAGGTTATAGCGCTGGAATTCCTGCATGAGGACATCAAGAGAATAATCTCTATGTAATGTCCTCACGTTCCACGTTCCTGCAGAAAGAAAATGATTAGTAGGATTTTTAAAGAAATTAGGTTTATTGAGATTGGTAGGGCCAACAATATCAAACAGCCCCTGATCGCAGGCATGGGGCAAAGACCCGTTCCTCCTCCGCTAAAGGCTGAAGTCACCGATGCTGGAAGGAACTTCAGGCACCACCTTTTCAAGTGGACTTTCTCAAGAGCCACATGGCCTGCCTGAGACGCATTACTCCAGTTTAGGCTTGACGATGCCCAACTAGCTAAGTAAGGTTCAGGTACCTGCGATGGCCTCTGATTAGGATTATCCACCAGCTGATATAAGGTATCCCATGCCTCTGTTCACTTAGAGCTGGCAACCCAGAAGCAAACAGAAAACACAGCGGCAGACTCTCCCTCAACAGAGGCCCACCAGTGCAGCAAGTCCAGGATCCATAATCAAACTCAAATCCATAAACAAGTCCAGTCTAGTAGGTATAAATGGTCAGCACCAGGATCCTGTGAAGTTGACCACTCCTCAGCAGGGTTGAACACTAAAAGAGGTTAAAAATAAAAACCGTAAAATCTTATTCCATCTAGAATATGAATTTAACTTTTTTCTGTGCGGTAGAATATTTTAGTAAATAGGAAACACTACTCAAGTCTTATTCTCAGAACCCCCCCCCCCACCCACTCCACACTAAAATAGATTAAAAATAAAAACTATATAATCTTATTCCATATAGAATATGAATTTTACCTTTCCTGTTCGGAGCAATATTTTAGTAAATGGGAAACCCTACTCAAGTCTTATTCTCAGAACCCTACCCCCCACTCCACACTAAAATAGATTAAAAATAAAAAGCAAAAAATCTTTTTTCATATGGAATATTAATGTAACCTTGTTCGGTAGAATATTTTAGTAAATGGGAAACCCTACTCAAGTGTTATTCTCAGACCCCTATGCACCACTCCCGAAACTAAATTTTCGGACCCCCACCCCCCCGTCCACCGAAACTAAATCCTGAATACGTACCTGTCTAAATGCATTCATCATCATCCTCAAGCAGCCATGTGCTACGGAGGTCCAACCAGACCGTGCAATTTAGTTCTCCAAGCAAGTCTATCCTGAGCTACATCTACTGCATCTGGCCACTGCACACCAATTCTAACAAGGTCCTGTTTGACATTGTCTGCCCACCGCATCCTAGGTCTCCCCTTCTTTCTGAGGCCTTTAGGCACACTGTTCATAACCCTATTCGCCAATCTATAATTATTCATACGGGCAACATGGCCAAACCAACGGAGTCTCTCTCTGCACAATATGCTGCTTGAAGGAGGTAGCAAACTCCTTTGCCTAATCTCATCATTAGTTACAAATTAGTAGTATTAGTACTAAATGCATTATGGGATCGAAATTCAAAACAGAACAGAAACAATGAAAACATTGAAAGTTGAAAGGGAACAATGAAAATTAATCTCTTTTGGCGATATTTCATCATTCCATGTGTCACTTTTTGTTTGCCCAGATGGCGACGAGAACTGTGATCCAGCATTCATGTACCAGCTCATGTACCCATTGTATTAAGATCGCAAAAAAACAAAAGACTCTCTGCGAGACTTTTTCTGATTATTTGAGAGTAAGAAGTTGACGCACGTCACTTCTACCAAAACTCTGCACTATTACTTAATTGGGGGTGGGTGGAGACTTGAGCTCCGTTTTTCCCGCGTAACGGAAGAATGAAAACGTAAAAGGTTCATTCCGGCATTTGGGCGAGTCCACCTCACTTCGAAGAAGACACGTCATCGACGCTGACGCAACGCGTTTTGGGGGCACGGCTAGCTCATCAACCAATGAGAGAAGGTTCGGCTCTCGAACAGCGTGATTCCCAGTTTGTTTACTATAAATGAGCGTCACGCGGACTCCGCACCAGCAGACTCGGTTCCCGACTCGAGTGGACCGCGAGCAGACACACCCCTATCACGTGAGCACCCGCATCCCTGCTGCCGTGCCAACGGTAAGTGTCATCCGACTGATCTGCATGCACGTCACAGGTCCTCTTCCTCTTCCCACCTGCTTTATCATCTCCTTCCTTCTCATCACTGATGATGGGGATGATACTCTCACCCCCATCATGCAAATTGACGGCCGTTTCGATTCCACAAAAGACTTCTCCATTTCGAAACTTTTGATGTTTCTGCTGTTTCAATTAAAACAGCCAGAAAAAAAATTAATTCCTTTAAAAGTAAAACAGAGTCGCAGCCTGTGTTTGCTTTACGTGATATGCAAATTTTTTTTCAATTTCGGAAATATTTCGAATTATAGCAAGGAGTTAATAAGCAACACATGATTTCGTGTCTCGAAAAGGAAAATTAATATCAATATTTGGATCCTAATCTTGAGATTCGTCTGCTAGAAGCGCATTCCAAATGACCTCAACCGAACAGTTAGAGAAGGAAGGAAATTAAGCAGCTTGAGAAAATATTTTGACTTAAATCTATGTTTTAGAATTTTCCCACTTATCCCGAATTTAAAATTCTGTTTTGCTGCAATGCCTATTGCTGTATGGTGTAACGCTGATCAACACATTTAAAAATGTTTTTCTATTTATTTTCTTAAACTTTGTTGTTCGATATAGAATTTTCGCTTGGTTCCGAAAATGATATTTTTTGGAGTACGTGTAGTTTTTGATAAACTACCAAAATTGCATTTATGAAATCATGTACTACTAAGAACGGATTTTTAATATAATTTTGATTACCGAATCTTTTTTCTGACAAATGATCAATCCTGTGCATATAGATCCTTTGACTTCCCGGATGAGCAACCAACAATAATTGGCAAACATAGATGGATTCCGCTTCTCTTTATACGTCTGCGTCATCATTGCTTATCCTGATGAAACTTTTCGTCCATCTATTGACTAACAGATGAGGAAAATTCTAAATGGGAGTCCAAAACAATTTATTTGAGGGACATATTGCATCCCAAATCTTGAAACGCCAGTGAATTGATGCCACTTTTTTTTATGATTAGGAATTTTGGTCATAAACAACTGATTTTCTTATGTGATGTAAAAAAAACAGTTTCGAAATCATCGAAAAAAAAGTATATAAAAATCTCATCCATTGTTTTAGAAAACAGAAATCATAATGGCCGTGGTAATTAATGTGCAAATCTTGACGATCATTGTGTTTTAAATGTGAGGCAGTTGTTATATGTTTTCTGTTTCGTCGGCCATTTCACTCGAATGGAAAATGTGTCCATCCTCTAAGAACAAACTTTTTCCCAATCGGCCAACTTTGCCGTGCATGAAGTTCCGGCACGAGACTGTCAGTATAACACGGAGAAGATGAAGTGATGCTATTGCGTCCCTATCACTTACTATTTTCGCAATGTACCGGATCCATTCTACAATTTACAGATTCGACGGTTTTTCCTATTTATATATCAACTTTTAAGGAAGTATGGCATTTCTGTGTTTTCAGAAATCCGTTTTGACGAACACACAGAAAATAATTAAAACCATATTTTAGAGTACTAATGAATATAAATTTGCTATTAAGTGCATAATTAGACTTTTTGGTAAACCGAATCAAAATCTCATAGGGTTGTATTGCTTTATCTCTGAGCGGCACTTTTTTTGCACACAATGGGCACACAAAAGACTCCGAATGCTCAGAGAAGGTTTGAGGAAGGGGACCCATTGGAAGGAGACAGATGGTAGCCTCCCGTTAAGGCCATCCAGCGTGTTCTTTAACATGCATAGGGTATGGCTCTCCAGTACACGGAGCCACAGCTTAACATCCCATCCGACGCAGGCAGTATTTCCAAGCCCATCGGTGTCCCCTACTGACGAAGGGCAGGGAGGCGAGTTTTGTGCAGATAAATCTTAACATGAGATCATGCTCCTGATCGCAGGCATGGGGGCAAAGACCTGCTCCTCCTCCGCTAAAGGCTGAAGTCATCGATGCTGGTAGAAACTTTAGGCACCTTTTCAAGTGGACTTTTTCAAGAGCCATATGGCCTGCCTGAGACACATTACTCCAGTTTAGGATTGACGATGCCCAACTAGCTAAGTGAGGTTCAGGTACCTGCGATGGCCTCTGATTAGGATTATCCACCAGCTGATATAAGATATCCCATGCCTCTGTTCAGGGCTGGCAATCCAGAAGCAAACAGAAAACAGCGGCAGATTCTCTTTCAACAGGGCCCACCAGTGCAGCAAGTCCATAATCAGGCTCAAATCCATAAACCAGTCCAGTCTAGTAGGTATCAATGGTCAGCACCAGGACCCTGTGAAGTTGATCATCACTCCTCAGCATGGTTGAAAAAAAAAATGAAAGTGGCCATAGATATCGAGGTGTGCTAAAATATGAATATGACCACCACACGATCATTACAATTGTGAATGAAGAAAATGCCACCGAATTCACAGATGGACCAGAATAAAAGATCGATTAAAAGCCTCTGGAAATCGTAACGACTTTGAACAGTTTCCATCACTACACTTCCATTTTTTTTATCAACCATGACGAATTTCAGCAAATCCTTGCCCCATATGGTAATGATATTGACTTTAAAAACGAATTCCTTAACATCGAGGGACTGGGACGATTGAAATGGGCACTAGAACGATCGAAATGGAACTTAAAATTGGTATCCCGAACTATCTGAAATTTTGCCATTTCAAGGCTACCATCAGCTACCACGGAGTGATGCGACTATGTCTTTGGTACCGCAAAGAAGGGCACGTGATGGAAGAATGCGCTCAGTTTGTTTTCAAGCTTCAGGGACAAAAAACAGCTTTGTTCTCCAGAATAGCAAATAATCCGGAAGAAAATTCTGAGCAAACAGCTGTAAAAGCAAAATTAGGCAGTGGAGAAATGGAAACGCCTGATGTATCTGCTGCAAGTGAATAAAACCAATCCCAACATCCCTCCCCTCTCCCCTATCACTCCGCAAAGAAGCAAGGAACCTTCGTGTGTAGCTAACAGAAAAAACTTCGTGTGTAACCTCCCAGAAAAATGCGGAATCTACCCAACAACGCAATGGCCGAATACTTATCAGAAATTCTCATCGAAAAGCAAAATGCAGACACTGATGAAGGGGCTAATGATAATGAGGATAAATGAGAAACCTTTCTGAATATGCTCAGATATCTTGGTGATCCACAACTTGCACATGCAGAATGGAAACTGTTGAAAGATATTGTTCTTCTGAAGAATCTTCGGCTGGTACAAAGTTTTTCTTTTAAGGTAAATATATTTATTTAAGGGTGGGTCCGACAAGAGAAGTAATTGAGTGGTAACTGGCTCCAAAGTTCGCAATTTGTAAATCAACAGCAGCACGAAACTTACGATAAAACAAAAAAAAAAGTGTATATATATATATTTGTTCATATTGAACAAGAAAGACAAACACAACCATCCATGCTTTACCCAGATCCCTTGGATCAGTAGCCAAGCGCTCTAACCACTCGACCAACGAAACAGATCTTTTTTTTAAAAAAAAGTCGATGATAAAGATGAAAAGAAAGTCTTCACAAAGTTGAATTTTACAAGGAAAATTTCTAAAATCCCCAACTCGTTCAGAGCATTAGAGACTCACTATATAAAATAAAAATTCTATTTGTAAAAATGGTATGAAATTTTAGAGTCTATCTAGATTAGGACTAAGAGTTTTATTTAAATGAATCTTCATGTAGCTCCGTGAATTTTCATGTAATGTAATTTTGAGTGAGAGTTTTTCATGTATCTTCATGTTTGAAAATGTGTCTGTTCTTCATGAGACGGGCAGTTAATGAATGTAAGTAACTAAAAATTTACAAGTTATATATTTAGCTATAATTAATTTATGTATTCCTCATTTTCAGAATTAAAAAACGTCAATAAGATTGCATTCTTTGAAGAAGGAAATTAGGAGTTTATAAAAGGTAAGTTTAAGGTTTATGATTTTCTGGTTGTAAAATATTTTTGGAAATTAAAATTGTTTATGCTGTATTTTTGTAATTTTTGACAATAAATATTTCTTTGTGAATTATATTTAGGTCATTTAAATAATTAATGATATGATGTGTGAGAAATTGAGTATGAGTCACAATTTGGAGATGTAATATTTTTAAATCTAAATAGTGTAGCAGTAGTAATTAGGCAAGTGTAAAAAAAACCTTTGCCTAATTATTACAAATCAATAAAATTCTAGTGCGCCTCATTCCTTCCTAAGTAATGTGGTACTTGTTAGTTCTCATAATTTGTTCTGATTTTTGCAATTAAGTTCATTTCCTTTTTCTTCAGGTTAAAGTCTTTAATACAAGAATGCTTTTTGAAATATTGTATCTATATGAGTTGCAAGCATTTTTCTCAAAATATGTTTGAATTTCCTGGAATAATAATTTTTTACTTTTTTGCCAATGAATAGAGAAAGGAGTGTGAGGTTGTTGTGATGTTGAGAATTAATGCATTCTTACCTGCAAATCAACATGTTCATTTTGAGAAATGACAACATGAGAGAGCAACCATTGAATGTAAATGAAATTATTTTGGGAAAGATGTTTAAATATTAAGGTATTTCAGTCGTTAGATAAAATTTGAAATAGTGTTTTATTTAATCTTTTTGGAAAAGGACTCTTTCTATACCCTGATGTATTCTTACTGGTGGCTCCGACAGTGGCTTCTATTAATGAGAACCCTGCCCTTCGCATTATGTCAAAAGTTTATAAATATCGGGCTACTAATATATTTACACCGTGGGGCCATGCGGTTGGGAACCAATGCTATTGAATCCGAGTTTTTAATCCATGTTCCAGTCAACATTTAAATATTAATGCAAATTCCATTGTTGAAAATCCAAGTTCCACTAAATTAATATAGGTGTAGCCTGATTTAATGATACCCGATATACGTATTTTCGTTATAACATACTCGATAAATTTATACGAAGCCTTAGTTTAAGGACTGCACCCCCGTAACATCGTATTTGTGCGCTTATAGAAACATTATTTTATACAGATTTAACCTAAAGATTGCATTGAATGTTATTCTTAAGAAAAGTAACGTGAGAGGAAACAGAGGGAAATATTTTTTATTAACTATGTTTATAGTTAAGTACGGAAAAGCCATCTCCCTACTTAACTATGTTTATAGTTAAGTACGGAAAAGCGATCTCCCTACTTTATATTTTTCTTTGTTTTAAGCATTGCTTTCAAGAACGCATGCAGTTCACAAACCGAGTTGTATCTGCAACTGAAATTTGAATCACATACAGAATTTTTCGAAATCTGTTATTCGCTTAAACATAGTGATAAATGTTCGCGATTGACACCTAGTCAAATGACCAGGACGATTTTATTCCCGGCACAAATGTTATGGTCTGAAATAATAATAATATGTTTATTTACCTATATAATATTTATAATATTTATTGACCTATATAATATGGCATAATATGGCATATAAACTGACAGTCTACTGTCAGACCTCTGTGGCAAGCAGCTGCTTGAGGGGGTGTTTATTATTTTTTTTGTAACATATAATACACTTGATAAAACATAATAAATATAAGACATATAATGCTGACACATAAATAATGAGCTAAAATATATATCCACAATTCAGTATGAACAAGTATATATACACTGCTCGACATTGAAAGTGCCCACCCAGAAGGACATGTCGTACAAACATGCAAATAGATGGGCGGGTGTGCGCAGTTGAAATATACAAATGATGATAATCCAGAGCCAATGACGTGTGTGGCTCAAGAGATAAAAGGTGCAAGAAGGAACAGGGATAGTAATTGTGTTTATGCAGGTGGAAATCGTGCGAACGGTTGAGATTAGATGGTTCCATGTGGAAATTGTTCAGCGAAGGCCGAAAATGCTTGGTACATGCCATTGGCAGGTTTATCGCCATTTGGATGCTTTTCAGAGAGGAAGAATTTTAGGCCTATGTGAAGCTGGATGGACTACACGTCGTGTCGCTGCACATGTTCATCGGGATGCACAAACTGTTGGATGCTGTTGACAACAGTGGTGAAATGAAGGTTCTAGCACGCATCGCAGAGGGTATGAATCCGCCGACAGACGTCAGCATGGCTTGATAGGCGTATTGTTCGACATGCTCGCTCGTCACGACAGAGCACTGCAGGCGATATTCGATGGGCTGTGTCAGCTGCTGTGGACATCCCCATAACGACCAGAATGGAAAACCGAAGGTTGCATGAGGCACACATACGCTCTAGGTAACCGTTACGTTTGCTGCCATTGACTGCAAACCATCGGAGCGTTCGCCTGGTTTGGTGCCAAAGTCGTGCAAACCGGGGTCACAAATGGAACACTGTTGTGTTTAGTGATGAATCCCGTTTCTGTCTCGGTGCTGACGATCGACGGACCCGTATATGGCAACAACCTGGCGAGAGGAATGATCTAGCTTTTTTTCGCAACCGGCACACTACCCGTCAGCCAGGCATAATGGTATAGGGTGCTATTGGATATAACAGTAGGTCACCTCTTGTCAGCATCACGGGAACACTGACAGCTGCACAATACGTTAGCGTGGTTCTGCAGCCCATTTTGCTACCATTCCTGGGAGGCATGCAGCAGCCCATTTTCCAGCATGACAACGCACGTGTACACACTCCTAGGATCTCCCGACAATGTTTGCAACATGTTCAAGTATTGCAATGGCCTGCACTATCTCCAGATTTATCCCTAATAAAAAAACTGTGGGACCACATTGGACGACGTGTGCAATCCTCTCACCGGCCGGCGCGGAATCTCGCTGAATTATGGGAGCAAGTCAACGCTGCTTGGTGTGCAATTCCTCAGGACCATATCCGTCAACTGTATGACTCCATGCCACGCCGTACTGCTGCCTGTATTGCCGTTCACGACGGTGCAACCATCTACCGAAGCAGTCATATTGTGATGCATTTTCTCATCTTCTAATGCTGCAAATTAAATCATGGTATGCCAATATGTATTGCTATGTGTGTGCTACATTTTATCCCTATCCTGTCACTCCTTCTGGGTGGGACAATTTCAATGGTGTGCTGTGTAATTGAACATAAATAAAATCATACATGTAAAATGTTTACTATGAAATGAAATTCATTAAAATAGAAGCCATATAAGAACAACCAATGAGCTTTAAATGACATTATATTCGGAGCCTGTACTTCGCAACCATCTGCTTACCATACACGAGCTGTTCACGGAATTAGAAGCTCGATTGGTCTGCTATGACAGACATTCTGGTGAAATTCCTTCAACAAATAAATCATTTTCCCAGTTTATCGCACATTTTTTTTCCGATTTTCTTAAAATAACTACAAACTTTCATTTCTGAATGTATGAAACAATTTTGAAAGTGCTTCATCTTTATACAGAGTACGATTGCCAACTATCCAAGACACAAAAAACGAAATTTCATAATTTCAGTTATCGAGAAACCGACAGAACCAGACCAAATCCTTAAACGTATGTTTTTCTTCTGAACTAAATAAACATAAATTATTTATGCACTATTTTAAAATCCTTGACTATTTCTTTAAAAAAAAATTTAATGCGATTTTGCGACAAATGATGACGATTGCTTTGAAACTATGATTTATTGCGATGAAAGTAGAATAAATAAATAAAAAAAACTCAAGCAGCTGTTTGTCAAAGAGATATGATAGGAGACTGTATGTGTATACACCATGTAGAAAGTCTGTGAGGAAGACAGGGCCTCAGCAGAAAAACAGCCATGCACTACCCAGGGCTCGAACCCAAGTCCCTTTGGGTTCATTCCAATTCAAGACTCCCAACGATTACTCTTTTTTAACACATGACGAAAATTGATTAATAATCAGTTAGGCAAAAACAAGTAATAACCGCCATTAAAATGTTTTAATATTTTAACTATAACAATAAAAGCGTTTTCTCAATCATCGTTTACTAACTGCGACAAGTAATTTTTTTTATAATTACATCCATTTTTAACAATAAATTTCATTGCTATTTTCATAAAGGTTAAAAAACTGAAGAATTTCTTTTAACGCAAACACTATTTACCAAAATTATTCTTTTTAAGTCCACTTGTTTTTTATGTCATCATGTCATTATCAGACGCTAAAACTCATGCTGATATATTTAATATAAAATGTAACAAAAACTACGCGCAGAAACATTTCCGATTCACAATGCGTAAGCAAAACGATACTTTTGTCAGAAAAGATCTAACATCAATTTTCAGTTGCCCCACGGACATATCATTCAGCTCCAGAAATTATTTTCCCTCAACTTCTCAAGTTGGTCGTCCCGGTGGCTTCGATAACTTTTCGTTTGTTCATTAGGCAAATACGAATTGGGATTCGATGCTTGACGACAGATGTTCATAAATTGAAGAGTTAAATTTAAACGCAAATGACACTGTTGTTGAAATATTTAAGTTTAAGCAATAGCGTGGTCAGGATTAGCGAATATTTTTGAAAATTGAGCTGTTTCAAATCGTTTATCATCGTCATCATCATCATCCTCAAGCAGCCATGGGCTACGGAGGTCCAACCAGACCGTGCAATTTAGTTCTCCAAGCAAGTCTATCCTGAGCTACATCTACTGCATCTGGCCACTGCACACCAATTCTAACAAGGTCCTGTTTGACATTGTCTGCCCACCGCATCCTAGGTCTCCCCCTCCTTCTGAGGCCTTTAGGCACACTGTTCATAACCCTATTCGCCAATCTATAATTATTCATACGGGCAAGATGGCCAAACCAACGGAGTCTCTCTCTGCCCAATATGCTGCTTAAAGGAGGTTGCAAACTCCTTTGCCTAACCTCATCATTAGTTACAAAGTTGAATCACCTAATGCCCAAGATACCGCGTAAGCATCTGGAATCAAAAGCATCTAGTTTCCTGTTATCTTGTTTACAAAGTGTCCAAGTTTCACTACCATAACTAACCCTAGAAAGAACCAAACGCATATACGGCCTAATTTTAGTCTTTAGGTGTATACGCCTATTTCTCCACACTCTCCATAGATTCTTAAAAGTCCCGGCAGCAATCCCTATTCGTCTGTTAATCTCATGTCACACATCACCAGTATCTGTTACATAGCTCCCAAGATAATTAAACTGTGACACCTGCTCAAGACTGCAACTATTCAGATTAACTGAATCACAACCTGCCTGATCAATTTTCATCACTTTAGTTTTCTCTCTGTTTATAACCAAACCTACTCTACTACCATTCTCATCAACAGCTCGAATGAAAGAGTTCATCTCATCAACATCATTTGCCAAAAGGGCTAAATCATCAGCATAATCTAAATCAGAAATTTTCGTATCTCCAGCCCATTTAAGGCCAAAATCTTTCCCTTGAAATGAATTTCGCATAACATAATCAACAACCAAACTAAAGAGAAAAGGAGACAAAATGCACCCTTGTCGAACACCAGAAGCAATGCTAAACCAATTGCTACAAGACTTACCAACTCTCACACATGACTCAGTGTTATTATAGAGAGCTTTCATTATGTTAACTAACTTGTCTGGTATACCATATGATCTCACATTCAACCACAAATTATGACGATCAACAGAGTCGAAAGCCTTTTTGAAATCAACAAAGCTAGCAACCAGAGGTTTCTGAAACTCTAAACATTTCTCAAGAATCTGCCTAAGTGAAAATATCTGATCCACACATCCCCTACCACTTCTGAATCCACATTGCTCATCACGCAATTGACTGTCAACCAGATTCTTAATTCTATTAAGCACAATCATGGAAAGAACTTTACCTGGAACAGAGAGTAGGCTGATACCCCTATAGTTATCACAAGAACTGCGATCACCTTTTTTGAAGATAGGGATAATAATAGCTCTGGTAAAATCTTTAGGAACCATGCCTTTATCATAAAAGATATTCAAAATTTCAGTCATCCAAGTGGTAACTGAAACATTCCCAGCTCTGAGCATTTCTGTAGTAATTTCATCTACCCCTGGGGATTTATGAAGTTTAAGTTTAGAAACAGCCAAAATAACTTCAGATTGTGTTATAGGGCCAACATTAAAGCCACCAATGCATCTATCATTATTGCAAACAATGGGAATAGAACTAACCGCATTGTTTAGAATATCACTGAAATGCTCAGCCCACCTAGCCATGACAGAATCCTCCCCTTCTATAACCTTACCTTGTTTATCCTTCAATCCCTGTATACCTGTCCGTTTTCTACCACACAAAATATTAACAATCTGGTACAGCTCTCTGCTGTTGTGCTGCCTAACTGCTTCCTCAGCTTCGTCAGCCAAGCCATCAAGCCAAAGATTTTTATCAGTAGCTAACTGATCCTTTACACGTTTATTAAGCTCTCTGTAATGCTTTCTATTAGGACTAGTAGGGTACTGATTAAGGACATTCCTGCAGTTCCTTCTTTCTGAAATAAGCTGAAGTGCCTTATCGCTTAAATAATTCTGCCTCCTCTGCTCCTTTTTTCCTAAAAGAGTACTGTTTGTTTCCAAAAAAGCCCGTTTAAAATGGCCTCATTCTTCCTCAACTTAAGTAGTAAGCAAGCCATGACTGTCATAATGACTAAGTAACCTATCATGGTAAGCTTTAGGTATAACTGGGTCTTTCAGAGCTTCAGTATTAAAGGTAAATTTTTTAACCCTAGCACAACACTTTTTAAGTTTAAGTTGCAAGACACTTTTAACAAGGTAATGGTCAGATCCAATTTCAGCTCCCCTATATGCCCTGGTATTCCTAACAGAACTAGCCCATTTGCTGTTAATTAATATATAATCAATCATATTCCTATGCAGCCCATCAGGTGAAACCCATGTGTACTTATGTATGTCGCGGTGTTTGTAATATGTGTTAGTTATTCTGAAACCATTGAGTTTACTTACCTGTAGGATACGTTGCCCATTGCCATTGCAGCTACCAATACCAAAAGGGCCTATTACTCCTCCCCAAAGTTCAGAGTCAGTACCAACTTTGGCATTGAAGTCACCAAGAACAAGGGTAATATCTCCTTTCTTGACAGAATTCAAAATGTCCTGAAGTTGTTCATAAAACCTATCCTTCTCATCCTCATCGGCATCCTCAGTGGGGGCATAACAGCAGATAACATTCAAGTCTTTAACGCTTGTCTGTAATTTTGCTGTAAGAAACCTTTCATTAATGCACTCATATCCTAGAAGAGCATCACTAGCGTGTCTGCTGAGAAGCAGACCCACGCCTTGGTGATGCTTATTGTCGTCCCTCCCTGAAAAGAGAAATTTAAGATTATTTTTAACAATCTGACCTTTATCTGTCCATCTGGTCTCTTGCAAGCCGAGAATATCTAAATTATAATGGTGGAATTCTTGTGTGAGGACATCAAGAGAAAAAGCTCTGTGTAGAGTCCTCACATTCCAACTATCTATGGAGAGAAAATGGTTAGTGGGATGTTTAAAGAAACTATGTTTATTGAGAGAGGGAATGCCGACAATATCAAACAGCCCCCTAATCGCAGACATGGGGCAAAGACCCGTTCCCTCACCACTAAAGGCTGAATTTACCTCAAACGCCTAATGTGTTACTCCATTAAATTTAATTTAATAATTGTATTCATCGATATTTCATATTACTAATTTTCAAAATTCCTTTTAAAAATCAATAACGAAAATTAATCACAAATGGAATTCATGTTTTCAGTTTTGAAGTAGAATTTTTGAAATTGTTCGATTTGAAGAACACTCTCTCACCTTTGTCTATTTTTACATTCCTTCCATATATTTATTTTTATATTCCTTCCATATATTTATTTTTATATTCCTTCCATATATTTATTTTATATTCCTTCCATATATTTATTTTTATATTCCTTCCATATATTTATTTTTATATTCCTTCCATATATTTATTTTATATTCCTTCCATATATTTATTTTTATATTCCTTCCATATATTTATTTTTATATTCCTTCCATATATCTAATCTGTTAATTCTCTATTTCTTTACCTAAGTACTCAAATCTTTATATCTCGCCATTTGAATTATGCACATAATCGCTTAAATTTGTAAACTTGGTGATTTTCTAAGTAAAATCTTTATTTTTATGCGTTTTCTTTTGCATTATATTTATGCATCAAGAACAGAAAAGTGTCTTCATCGAACTTTCTTGAATATTCTTATTTGAATGCACTATTTTCAAAATTTATCAAAAAATCCAATCATATGTATTTCTTCATTAATTTTTTAATTTTTTTCAATACTTGTTTAGTTATATAAACATTTTTCAAGAAATAAATATATTTATTCGCGCAATAATCGTACTTTTTAGTCAAATTATGCATTCTGAAAATTGCAACCTTACCACGAATTTTTTTTTTCTGTGTGTATATGAGAGAGAGAATGGAGCTAGAATTGTAGCCAGTTATGTTTATCCCTCTTTAAGGGGTCAAATTAAAATAAAAATGGCAATCTTTGCCAAAAATCAGAATTTAAAATTGCACATCATTGCCGCAAACTGGACTTTTAAATTTAAAACAGAGTTTGACTTGTTATAAATCTGAACGGCACTTTTCTCGACACAATGAGATAAATGGGCCATGTCACAAGGAATCGCACTGCTCAGAGTTTGGAAGAGAAAGGTAATCCAATGTGGAGCTGTCAGGAGACGCAATCCGTCGTGTTCATTTCTCGTGCACATTTTCCAAGCCCATCATCATTTCCTCACCGAAAGTGAAGATAAATCTTAACTTGGATCAATTCAGACTCCAACATCAGAGTATCAGACTACGGCCCTAGTTTGCTGTCTACCAAACCATCTCGGTTCCAATTAAACCAGTATAATTACTTCAGTAATTACACAAAAAATGCAATAGGTGCCGAATCCGGGCAGAGTCGTACATCTGGGATCCGGAGTCCAGTTTCGACCAGACAAGTGCACGGTAGGGGCGGAGCAAAGAACATCAGTCCGCCCCCCAAGAAAGGGAGGAGAGAACCTTGAGGATGTTCAATGCCCGCGTGCACTTGGACCTGAGATGTCGAATACGAGGGAAGAAGGTCAATTTCCGGTCGAAGATGAGACCGAAAAACTTGGTCTCCGCCGCAACTGGAATGATGTTACCCTCGAGCAGCAACTCAGGGGATATCTTTGTACAACGCTTCCAGAGAAGTACTAGTGGGTTACCTGGATTCCTTTGGTTTCAATTCGATGGAGCTCCTGAGCATTTTGGTATTCGAAATTGAGGTGTGACAATGGTTGGTTATGACTTTCCCGTGGTCGGTGGATTGGATGCAGTGAATTTATATAATCACTTGTCACACTGGCATACCTAACATTAGGGAGAAGTTATGTTGTTATAATCTCCTTTGAAAGCTTGAATAGCTTTTATTTTCTAAAGCAGTCTCCGAAAATCAAAGATTCAAGAATGTCCAGAAACCAAATATCAGACTCAAACAAGGTCGGATCTGAGATTGAGGAGTGGACAAGAATGTTAGCAAGGGTAATAGAGGCAAAAATTTATTCAACTTATTTAATTTGCATGCATGTTTTAAGAAATCTTTTAAAGATCTGTAAAAGGGAAAAGAAAATGTTGCACTGCATCGGAAATCCAGTCTCCTACCGCACCCCCCCCCCACCCCTCTCTGCCAGGTGAACAGATTTGAATTCCTTGGCCTTTTTCCTGGGAGGTCATCTCGAGAAGTAACGTACCGCATGACTCCCAACAGTATGATAGATATGGTGTCTGCAGTCAGAACAGCCGACCACATTATGTTGCAGGGCGTAGAACCTAAAATATCCCGACATGCTCAGGCGTCTATGGTGGGCACTTGAAATATTTGCCTTTGCTACCCTACATCACAGCCTCATCCTTATCACGTGGTGAAACCAACTTTTCCTCAGTCTGATGTTACCTGTTCTTGCTCCATTGCATTTGTGCGTTGTGTCTTTTATCGATCATGATTTCGGCACACGTATCAGGCGTACCCCGTTCGAAATGTGTAGCGTTTAATTTTCCTTGTACAGATAAATAAATAAATATTTGAAGAACCTGAATTGAAGTCAATGAACTCTGAACCCATTTCATTCCTTAACAATTTACCTTATAGAGAAATGTAAAAGAACATTTTCGTCCTAAGTTTGGCTAACAAATTACGCTATGGGGCGTTTGGGCGGCATTTATGAGACACCTGTATAAACAGTGGGATAGACAAGATTTGTGGAGCATTTTGTTCATATATTTGCCAATACCTCTGCTACTGGAATTCATAGATTAATGATTTCTTAGAAATAGAATTCTCCAAAGGAAGGTGGGTGTTAACCCCCCCCCCCCCCCCCCATCCACCCGTTCCCTTTTGCTGCGCTGTGTGTAGAAAGTAAATATAGCCGACATTACGTATTAAGTCTCCTCGAGTGTAGGTAAAATCTTTTTCTCGAATCGCATAATTACGAGTCTCAAATGGAATACTGCTACAACTAGGCCATTGCTACCGGAAATAATGAGAACATTATCGCCGTTTGGCGGCGCTGAGGTTCCAGCCGTGTGAGCATTATTGATAGATTTAAACTTTGTGTCGGGTTGTTTTACCCCTGAGCGGCACTTTTTTGCACACAATGGGCTAAATGGTCAGGTCACAAGAACCCCGAAGGCTCAGAGAAGGTTGGGGGAGGGGACCCACTTGTAATTTTCTGCTTTAAGAGAAAAATAATAAAAATTCTGCATTCGATACTACAAAAAAAATAACGTTTTCGAATCTTTATTTATTTTGAATTTTCACCGTTACAGAGTACTAAATCTGGAAAATGGCTTTTAAAATTTTGTCATTTCATATTTACCACGCGCCCAAAGTGAATACGTCGTATGCTGAGCGATAAATTTTGCGTTCGTGCACCATGTTTGATCGGCGGCTTTTCTCACTGAGGCGTGCCAAAGCAAATCCTTCACTCTTTTCTCATTTCCGATATGCCACCGATTCAAACCGAAACAACTACGAAAACGAGAACGACCATCGAATGATCAAACGATCGTGGCCAAGCGTCGTGTGTCGATGCATACGACTCGTCGGGAGTGCGTTCCAATATCAAAGGGCGAAGCGAAAACCTTTCCATGGAAGGAAGTCGGAAAAGGGAGAAACAGGAACAATGCGAAAAAAGCATTCTGTTCATCCATTTCTGGGACGAGCAGAGGAGCATTGATGAACACGTTACCTTGCGAAGAGGATGCGATGCAGATGAAACCAAAAGGATGCTGATCAGGACTTGAAGAATCAGTTCGTACTCTGTCGTAAGAATGCTTTATATCATAAAAATATAAATTTTAAAGCTAACATTTAAAACTAGTTGTTAACTTTTCAAACTTTCCAAATTGGAAAGAAATTGATATTAATCAAGCATGTTCGAAATTTAAATGTACACTTGAATCTTAAGCATAAGCGCGAGGTTATGTATGCACTTTGAATCGAAAAGGCGGAAATCGGATTTTATGAAATTTTTCGATAAGATGCTTGAAACAGAATTGAACGGCCAAGAACCGGAACGATATTCCGTAATGTATACATTCTTTTTGTAGTCGTTCTCCAAATGCACTAATTAGCAAAAACTTTCGGAGTAAAAAGTCGGAAAGTCGTTCTGTCGTATCTTATTTTAATTCAATATATTTTGCCTTCCTTATAAGCTTTGTCTATAAACGTATTTTCCTCTCCGTTCTAGTAGTATTTTGAAAACAATTCGTGCAATATACAGTATATATATAACAAAATAGATTTGCTATTTTTTTCGACTTTGTTCAGATTATATATTTATATTTATTATTTTATAAAGAATAACTCGCCGTAAATGATCACTTGAACAGTTGTCTTTTATTTTTCGTTTAGTGCAGTGTTAGTAACTGTTGGGTGTTCATTGCCTTTTTGCCTGAAATGAAATAGCAGAGCGAGAATCATAAGATAGGTTAAACAGCAATCTAATTCTCAATCGCAAAATACTGGAACCTGAGCGATACTTATGTATATTGTTTTTTGTCGTGATAGGGTTTTTTACATGTAGAGTAAATATTTAAGCCTCCAGGCCATTTGGCAAAAGCAGTAAATGCGCAATACGATAACGGAATATATATATATGCACTTCCCAATTTAAAAGCATAATATTGCGTAAAAAAAGACAAATTCTTAACATAATTGAAACTTAAAAATTCTATTTCACAATCATATTTATATTAAATACGATTGTATTTTACCTCTCTCGTATACTCTCTTACTCCAGAGTAAACGACCTCTCATCCTTGCAGTTATGAGACCGATCTGAGGGAAAAAATGTCCTACTCAGGTGAGGTCTATAAGCGCGTGAGGCGAAACGGAAAGAAAACAGATTTGCCTCGTGGGCCGTCGCTTCGAGTGAAGGTCACCCTTTCACTGAATCTGCAAAACAATTCTCGCGAACAAGTTCGAAACACTGAATTCTGACAGTTGCGGTCAATCATCTTCGTTCGCAGCTGGAAATGGAAAAAGAAAAAAAAAATATTTCAGCTGAATAACAAAAAAAATTGGAAACATTCTCTGCAAAGACGAAAAGAAAATTGACTGTCGCTTTGATCGCATGATATGCGCAAATATTGAAATCTTTTACGAATGAAGAAAACATTTCATCTATTTTGTTGAATTCGACGAACCGAAATATTCGCAATTTTTTCCTAAAAATGTTGTTTTCACTGAAATTCTATAATTGTTGTGGTTAGAAAATGTGACGGGACAGTTTCATGTTATGAGAAGAGGAAATCGCATTCAAAGTGATTCTTTCATTCAAAATGATATTCGAAAATAATTTTTTATGAGAAAATATCACTAGAGAAAATTGTAGATGTAATTCGTTCTAATTCTCGATTTTCAACAGGATTCGTTTAATATTAGTTATTGGAGCTAGGAGCATTTAACCGCAGATGATGTTATAACAATCTCTTCAAAAAACTTCTTCAAAATATACGAAAACATATCATTCCAGAAACTTCTATATTTGTTTATCAATTAATATTTGCATTTTAGTTAGTTTTTGAACTATATTATTATGACTAACATTACTGCTCTTAAATATTCGCATCTCCATAATTCTTACAATGTTAAACGAATGTTGCTGAAAATCGAGATTCAGAGAAATTCGAATCTCCAATGGCATTTTTTCACGAAAATCTCATTTAAGTTTAGACAGATTTCTATCACGTAACACAGAAGTAGCCGGTGGTTAGTTGGTTGGAGTTTTATGACGTATCAGCTGCTCTTGCTATAATGCGCCAAACGATAAATAAGAGATTAAAAAAAAGATACAACCAACACCCAAGATTAAAGCAAATACAAAAGGGGTGTAAAAGGCAAAAAGAAACAAATTAAAAAAATATAAATAACAACAAAAAATGTAGAAAAATAAATCATCATCATCATCCTCAAGCAGCCATGGGCTACGGAGGTCCAACCAGACCGTGCAATTTAGTTCTCCAAGCAAGTCTATCCTGAGCTACATCTACTGCATCTGGCCACTGCACACCAATTCTAACAAGGTCCTGTTTGACGTTGTCTGCCCACCACATCCTAGGTCTCCCCTTCTTTCTGAGGCTTTTAGGCACACTGTTCATAACCCTATTCGCCAATCTATAATTATTCATACGGGCAACATGGCCAAACCAACGGAGTCTCTCTCTGCACAATATGCTGCTTAAAGGAGGTTGCAAACTCCTTTGCCTAACCTCATCATTAGTTACAAAGTTGAACCACCTAATGCCCAAGATACTGCGTAAGCATCTGGAATCAAAAGCATCTAGTTTCCTGTTATCTTGTTTACAAAATGTCCAAGTTTCACTACCATAACTAACCCTAGAAAGAACCACACTGTTATACAGTCTAATTTTAGTCTTTAGGTGTATACGCCTATTTCTCCACACTCTCCATAGATTCTTAAAAGTCCCGGCAGCAATCCCTATCCGTCTGTTAATCTCATGCCGCACTTCTCCAGCATCTGTTACATAGCTCCCAAGATAATTAAACTGTGACACCTCCTCAAGATTGGGGCGGGGGTGGCTCAGTGGATAGCGCGCCAGGCTCGTAATCTGTAGTTCCCAGGTTCGAGTTCCAGCTGGGTCAGCGTTGAGATTTATCTCCGCAAAATTCCCTGCCCTGCCCACGGTCAGTAGGGGACACCGATGGGTTTTGAAAGGCCGCCATCCGTCGGATGGGACGTTAAGCCGTGGCCCCGTGTGCGGGAGAGCTATACCCTGTGCACGTTAAAGAACACGCTGGATGGCCTTGACGGGAGGCTACCATCTGTCTCCCAACAGCTGTTCCAGTGGGTCCCCTCCCCCAACTTTCTCTGAGCCTTCGGGGTCCATGTGACCTGGCCATTTAGACCATGGTGTGCAAAAAAGTGCCGCTCATAGGTAAAACAACCCAACCCTCCTCAAGACTGCAACCATTCAGATTAACTGAATCACAGCCTGCCTGACCAATTTTCATTACTTTAGTTTTCTCTCTGTTTATAATCAAGCCTACTGTACTACCAGTCTCATCAACAGCTCGAATGAAAGAGTTCATCTCATCAACATCATTTGCCAAAAGGACTAAATCATCAGCATAGTCCAATTCAGAAATTTTTAGATTTCCACACAATTCAAGCCGAAAATCTTTCCTTTCCAGTGAATATCGCATAACATAATCAATAACCAAACTAAAGAGAAAAGGAGACAAAATGCACCCTTGTCGAACACCAGAAGTAATGCTAAACCATTTGCTACAAGCCTTACCAACTCTCACACACGACTCAGTGCTATCACAGAGAACTTTCATTATGTTAACTAATTTGTCTGGTATTCCATACGATCTCATAATCAACCACAAATTATAGCGATCAACAGAGTCAAAAGCCCTTTAAAATCAATAAAAGTTGTAAACAAAGGTTTCTTAAACTCTAATCATTTCTCAAGAATCTGTCTGAGTGAAAATATCTTATCTACACATCCCATACCACTTCTGAATCCACATTGTTCGTCACGTAATTGCCCGTAAACCAGATTCTAAATATGTTAAGCACAATCATGCAATGAACTTTACCTGGAATAGAAGCCAGAATTTGTGGTTGATTGTGAGATCGTATGGATACCTGATACTCTTTAGTTTGGTTATTGATTATGGCTGATACTCCTACAGTTGTCACAAGAACACTGTGATCACCTTTTTTTAAAATGGGGATAATAATAGCTCTGGTAAAATCCTTAGGAACCATGCCTTTATCATAAAAGATATTCAAAATTTCAGTCATCCAAGTGGTAACCGAAACATTCCAGCTGTAAGCATTTCCGTAGTAGTTTCATCTACCCCTGGGGATTTATGTAGTTTAAGTTTAGAAACAGCTAAAATAACTTCAGACTGTGTTATAGGGTCAACATTAAGCCAGTAATGCATTTATCATCATTACAAACAATGGGAGTAGAACTATCCAGAATGTTTAGAATATCACTGAATCCTCACCTTCTATAACCTTACCTTGTTTATCCTTCAATCCCTGTATACCTGTCCTTTTCTGCCACCCAAAAAATTAACTATCTGGTACAGCTCTCTGCTGTTGTACTGTCTAACTGCTTCCTCGCTTTTGTCAGCTAAGCCTTCACGCCAAAGTTTCTTATCAGCTGTTAACTGATCCTTTACACGTTTATTAAGCTCTCTGTAATGCTTTCTATTAAGACTAGTAGGGTACTGATTAAGGACATTCCTGCAGTTCATTTTTTCTAAAATAAGCTCAAGTGCCTTATCACTCAAATAATTTTGCCTCGTCTGCTTCTTTTTTCGTAAAAGAGTACTGTTAGTTTGAAGAAAAGCCTGTTTGAAATGGTCCCATTCTTCCTCAACTTCAGTAGTAAGCATACCATGATTGTCATGATGACTAAGTATTGTCATAATAACTAAGCTTTGGCTATAATTGGGTCTTTCAGAGCTTCAGTATTAAAGGTAAATTTTGTAATCTTAGCACAACACTTCTTAAGTTTAAGTTGCAAGACACTTTTAACAAGGTAATGGTCAGATCCAATTTCAGCTCCCCTATATGCCCTGGTATTTCTAACAGAACTTGCCCATTTTGCTGTTAATTAATATATAATCAATCATATTCTTATGCAGCCCATCTGGTGAAACCCATGTGTACTTATGTATGTCGCGGTGTTTGTAATATGTGTTAGTTATTCTGAAACCATTGAGTTTACTTACCTGTAGGAGACGTTGCCCATTGCCATTGCAGCTACCAATACCAAAAGGGCCTATCACTCCTCCCCAAAGGTCAGAGTCAGTACCAACTTTGGGATTGAAGTCACCTAGAACAAGGGTAATATCTCCTTTCTAACAGAATTTAAAATATCCTGAAGTTGTCCGTAAAACCTATCCTTCTCATCCTCATCGGCATCCTCAGTGGGGGCATAACAGCAGATAACATTCAAGTCTTTAATGCTTGTCTGAAATTTAGCTGTAAGAAACCTTTCATTAATGCACTCATATCCTAGAAGAGCATCACTAGCATGTCTGCTGAGAAGCAGGCCCACGCCTTTGATGCATATTGTCTTCCCTCCCTGAAAAGAGAAATTTAAGATTATTTTTAAGAATCTGACCTTTATCTGTCCATCTGGTCTCTTGCAAGCCGAGAATATCTAAATTATAATGGTGGAATTCTTGTGTGAGGACATCAAGAGAATAAGCTCTGTGCAGAGTCCTCACATTCCAACTACCTATGGAGAGAAAATGGTTAGTGGGATGTTTAAAGAAACTATGTTTATTGGGAGAGGGAATGGCGAAAGTATCAAACAGCCCCTGTGTGGTTTACCACTCCTGGGCAGGGTAGAAAAAAAGTAACCATAGTTGTCCAGATCAGTAGGTCACACTGATCTGGCAGCCCTCCTCTTCCGATCACTTCCGCAAGAGAGTATCTCTTTTGAAAGGTACTAACGGCCTGCATCACGAGAAGGCGGGATCGGACATTAGGTGCTAGACCTGGCCGGGGCTGTGCATCATCACAGGGATTGGTCCTCTCAATGCTATCTAACTACCATTTACAGAACAATAATAAATATATATACAAAAAAGAAGAAGATAAAACCAACTCAGTTGTGAAAGACTCAGCTCACATATAAAGAATATAAACAGCAAAGCCAGAAAATTGCATTATATTAAAACACCCCCTAAAATGGCAAATGATCAAAGATTTTAGGAACAGCCGGTGACTTTTGGTAATATCTCAATGGCAGTCCCCATCGTTCGAGTGTTTATTTGGAAAATGCAACGAGCGATAGAATTCTACTTGAATCGCACTTTTTTTAATCAGTTGTTATCCGCAACTCGCTGAAAAAGTATCGAAGCAAATATTGATGCATTAACTCCAGTTATTAGAAAGGATTATTAATTGACAACACAAAATGAATGAGGAAGGGGTAATTTTATTAAGCGATTAAATTAACCCCTTTTCCGCCATTGTTGATTATATGATCATGGCTCTGAATTCTATTTCTCTGAATTCAATTATCGATTTGAAAATCACTGTTGACACTTCGATCGACTAATTAGATATCTGGCAACGCTGTTTGTGCAAAATATTCCCTGACGGAAGTTGATGCATTCGTGGTCTTGGCACGCATCCGGTTCCTGGTACCTTCTCAACGGCACAAAAATGGCTCTGTGTTTCGTGTAAGTATGATTTTCTGCTATTATCTACTGTAAAACCCTTTCCTGACATATTCTTAAATTATCATTTCATATCCTGTATAAGAATCAACTTCAATTATTTACCTGTGTCTACATGCAATGGAAACTCTGCGTTATCCTATGAACAGAAAAAGGAGCTACTGTTGGCTCTTTATTTCTTGTTGTCATGGAAGATTTGTCGCTCCATTCACTGCGCTGACAACAGACAAACTGATGCACGCGATAAAATAGGGAAGCTGGGACATTTTATGAAAAAACAATATTCGTCACGGTGTCCCGAATAGAACACAATCTTGATAATGTATGGTGGAGTATTTCGAAATGTATGGTGGAGCATTTTGTAATGTATGATGGAGCATTTTGTAATGTATGATGGAGCATTTCGTAATGTATGATGGAGCATTTTGAAATGTTTGTTGGAGTATTTTGAAAGCCCATCCGCTTTTTGTTTACAAAGTTTACTGCCTGAACAGCCAGCAGGTCACTAGGCAAAACTTTTATTTACCAAGGTAAGAATTCTCATGGGAATATTAAATGTGAGGAAGCATCGTGAAATGTGCTTCTTCGATGGTACTGAGGAGTTGTCCCTCTTTTCCCTTTTACTGAATTTCAATAAATCCTCCTTCAATTTTTTTCTAGATCCGGGCCTGATCTTCTATAAGGAGATGTTGGTCATGCTGTTCGCACACAAAATTACATATTAGCGAACAGAGTGCTAAAAGAAAAGTGGGATTAAAATCTCAGAAAATGGTTGTTCTCTTGCTTTACAGAAGTGAAGGATTTCCATGCAGCGTGCTCCTTCATATTCAGTGTTTCTTCGAAGACAGTATCATTCAGTAGCTTCCTGATCTGAGGACCAAAAAAAATCCCTTCTTTGAGTTTGGCCTCACTTAGTTTTGGAAATTTTTCCTTCAAGTGCTATAACCCTTTATCAGTTTTGTCCATAGTCTTTACAAAATGTTTCATAAAAACCTTTCATAAACACCACAGACTTTACAAAGTTTTTCATGTAGTGGTGGGAGCAGAACATCAGAGGGGTCAACTAGAGGCTTATACCTTACATATTACTCTTTCCAGAAATAAAAAAACATCTATTTTGGGCCAGTCTTTCTTTTTGTTGTAGTGTTTCTTTCTGGCCCTACTGTCCCACAAACACAGAAAACAGCAAAATTTTGTGAAGCCTCTTTGAAGCCCGAACAAGAGAGTTATGATTTTTAGGTCACCACATATTGTCCATTTAAACTAGTCATACTTTATAGAGTGAGTATTTTTTCCATGCTTTCATAAGTTTCCTTCATTCCAACAGCGTGTGTCATTAGAATGGAAGATTTTTGGATTCTTTTATGCAAAAGGACAGCTTTTAAGCTGAATTTTGACGAATCTATAACTAGACGCCATTCTTCAGGGTCGTGAGTTGTTCTAATTTCTTCCATCAGCCCTGAAATATATGTGCAGAAACACAAACCAGCTTGCATTTGCTAATAAGTAGATAAAGCCAAATTTCTCTTTCTGAACAGAGAAACTCTGGTACCCTTGGCCAGAAGATTCCACCCTTGAAGTCTTGAACCTGAAACCTCAGCTTGTTGTAGTTCAGTTTTAGGGGTGTATGTAGGATCAGGATCTGTATGTGCCTCAAAGTCTTTCGCTGATGAATGTGAATCCATCTCCTCCCAGTTGGTTGGAGGTGTTGGTATAGGAAGATCTTGTCCATGAGGAACTGGCTTTATGGCTGAAGGCAAATTTGGATATTGTATTTTGCTTTTGTTCTTTTTTGAAAAGCCCGACACTTTAAACAAAAATAGCAATCATGCAAGTGACTAGTTGGCTTACGCCAAACTATTGGAACTGCAAAGTGCATGGATTTTATCTTGCCTTTCAACCATTCACTCAGGCCAACAAAGCACGAGATGCAGCACACGTGTGGAGCCCATGTTTTGTCCTGATCTCCAACATGACATCCAAAATACAAGTTATAGGCTTTCTTCACAATCTTTGTCAAAGAATGGCCCTGGGATTTTAAAATATAATTTCCACACACACATAACAAAACTTATCTGGCACATTAACACATCCGCGACGCTCCCTTTGTGCCATTCAAACGCCAAAATTCACTCTTCAACGTAGAGCACGTGTTCCTCCTACAATGAAAGCAACATGAATGGTGGTCTGATGTTCGCTTTTCTCCCACTTGGCAATCACTGTTGCCAGCTACGAAAAGTAAAATATCTAGTTTTGTTATAGGAAGATCTTAATAGGAGTCAAAATGACCAACAACATAAAAACGTGACGTGATAGCCATTTTTTAAGGCCAGATCTGAAATCAGCACCTGAAAAATATTTAAAGGCAGCTACAATTTTTCACATTATAAAAATCTTGTAAACCAGTGTTATTATTCAGTGACAGAATTCTAAATAATGATCCTGTAGACAGTAAATATAGGAATTTTTACTGTATTGATGAAAATCTTACGTCCGTTAATTTGCAGTTTCGCCATTGAGAACTTACTTCCCAGATCTCTCTGTAAAGCGAAACGAACATACACAGAATATTTTAGTTTGATACTCATTTAATAGAATTTAACCGGCGAAGCGAAAGAATAAGACGATTTTGATCTCACTTTTAAATCTGTACGAAAAGTGACAATAGGTAAAAAACTACAGTTGATAAAATATTTGTAATCAAATCTTTCTCTTCAAAATGATTTTGAGAACACCACTTTACTCTGCCTCCATGATACGATTGCCTCGCAATATCAGTATCGATAAATGATATCTAACAAAGATATGCGATTGTCATTTTTTCCATAGATATGAAAGATTCCTGTAAAACAATGCATTTTGAGTTACCGATGAATCTCTCCGAAATGACCGTCCGTGTCAACTAAGTTTTTCATTTGTTCTCAACTTAGCTGCTAGAATACACAGGTCTAGTATTTAGAGAGTACAGAAGAACATTAAATATATTATCTTGTATGACAAGGGATTGCGACAGATTCGATTCTCGCATGTGCATTTTTAAGTGTCATAGTCCCAAATTCATTTGTCACAGAATAATAAAATCGACTAATATTCTTCGAGGCGCTCCGAGCCCATTTCGGGGCCCTCAGATTTACGGGCCCATAGCACGTGTCTAGTTTGCCTAGGCGAAGACGCGGCCCTGCTTATGAATCATCTTTGGGTGCGTTCAAGATTTTTGATGTCCCGATATTAGATGTGGTGTCCATATAGGTGAGGCTATTCTAGTGAAGGTCTGACGAAAGTCACAAATGCGCGAATTAGGGAATCAGTGTCACATTTACCATAACATTTCAGAATTAAGAAAATGGTGAGAGTAGCCTTTCTGACAATGCTATTAAAATGGTCACCAAAAGTTAACTTTGATGAGAATGGCACTCCTAAGTGTTTCTGCGTCTGCACATTTGGAACTGAATCATTTGTGAAATTCTATTTATAATGAGGATTCTTGTTTCCAAGGTACAGAACACTTCATTTGTCTTTTGATACAGGTAATTATAACGAAGATAATTATATATATATATTATAACGCCTTATAACGAAGTTATATAATATTTCAAAATCAATAATTGAGATAGATCATATCAGACTAATTTTAAAGTTAGGCAGCAGCGTTCAGATTCCTAGTCGATACATGACATTTCTTTGGCAATTTGTTTTAATTAAAATCTGGTATTACTTTTGATGTTACCTGCAACAGAAAATATTGTACATCTGATATGCGGATTTACTTTATTGCAATACAATCTGTAGAGTATTATTATTATCTGCACAAGGAATCCGAAACTCGTTCCTTGGGAATAATCAATGTTGTCGATAACACAAAATTGTATTTGGCGAAAGAATATTTCCATCTACACAAAAATGAGCTTTGACCTCTATTTGTCTTCAGGATTCGAAAAATTTTAACAACCGGAACTCGGCTAGTTCCTTTTGGGAATCCGCTTTGAGGGGCAAATGTTACAGTGGAACGCCTTTCCGGTGCAATTCGAGTGGTTTTCCTCTTTGAATAGTGTATCAGGTTTTACATATTTTGACATAGTATATGAAATCTGTTTTTTACCGTTATATACCAAACGATGCGTTTTTCCCATGCTCTTAGTGAAATCAAATTAACTTTTTTTTATCTTGAAGGATTATGCTCATAATACAAACCACATATGGTAAATAAATAGCTCAATAATGAGTTGTTTACAGAACGCGGCAGACAGCGACGAAGGGAGAGTAATTAAGAAATCATGACGACATGCAATTAATGTGATCAAGTGCAGCGCCCTAGAGAGGAACGCGTTTCCGAGGGACAAGTGCAACATACACAGTCGAATCAGAATAATATGTTTCACTGTGTACATTGAATTGAAATTCATTGAAACGACCGTTTTACTCGGTGAATAATGGTTCTGTATTCTTTCTCCCCCAGATGGCGCTACTCCCATTTCTCCTATGCCTTTGTGCATTTGCCATATCCACCACACAAACAGCGCACGTGCTGCAAAAGCGCAGCTTTGTGAAGCTAGGCTGCATGGGATTATTTGACAGATCCAAGTTCGAGCGCCTCGATAATGTCTGCAAAGACTGCTACGAGGTGTACAGAGAGCACGATCTTCACGCCCTCTGCAGGTGAGTTCTCTCAGTCACTGTCGCTTGATAGTAAACAAACAAAATTACATTCTTTCTGAACCAAATAAAAATAAGCAATTAGGTACTTTTTGCAGCAAATGCATCCTCTGCAAATCACATGCGGCACTATTTCGCAGTCTGTTTTTTGTGACGCAGCCGTTCCGTGGCCGAGTGGTTAGCACGCTTGGCTACTGATTTAAGGAACCTTGGTTCGAGCCCCGGGTAAGGCATGGATATGTTGTTGTTTTTCTGCTGAGGTCCTAACATCCTCTCATATCTTCTACTATGGCATATAAACTGACATGCTCCTATCAGATCTCTGTGGCAAGCAGCTGCTTGAGGGTATTTATTTATAATAATTCTGGTATAGATTATTTCGGAGAACAGCGGTTTTAAAATCAAGCATACAATGATATAATAGCTATGGTAATTGTGACCAGGTTTATTTTATGCATTAAAAATAACTAAGTAATACCTCGCAAAATTCAAAGGATCAGTTCTCACTTTTAGAAATATTTCTTTCAAAATAAAGAGTTGTCTTTATTCACCCAAATTACAGATTCTACAAAAAAATTTATAAATATGACCTTCAAATAGGTTTTGAACTTTTTATTTCGCCAAGGAAGAACATGCCGGTATTGAAAAATAAGAATGCGTTGAACATTTGGTCTACAATAAAATACTAATATTGAATAATAGCATATTTTAACAAGCCGTTCTGCAAGCAGTGCTTGGCTAGTGTAGGGGTTTGCGATCCATCCCCAAGGGGATTCGCAAGAAAAACTCAGTAATGGCCTCCGTAGTAAAAAAACGCGCGAAATATTTAGATATTTTAATAAAACTATGGTTGTGGAATCTGGCGATGACTTCTGACGTTTCATCCAACAAGGTAATAATAATTACCTCATTGTTTTAATCACGTGTGCATGCGTTAGAAGTTTAAGTAACGCAATGATGTCATCAGGTTTAGGAATAGCATCGTAACGTCTCCCTGCGCATTCAGGTGATAAGACGACCCCGTCTATCGTGAGAACTGCACTGGGTTTGAAGCGGAGTTGGCAATCATTACCGAGGAGACTCTTCAGTTATTTCATCCTGGTTCATTCATTCTTAGAACTGTTGCTATTCAGTAAAGTAAATTTTTTTCTCAAGCGAATGTTAACATTTCAAAGTGTGCGATTACTTTTCACCCCGTTGAATAAATGTTAAAAAATGAAAGTGTTAAAAAGACAAATTACAGACCGCGAAAATGACACAATCACTCTCCAAAATGTTTTTGTAGGGTTCGCTGAAAGTAAATTTCACCTCAAAATTTAAAAATTATTTTCATTCATATTTTCAAAACATTATTTCCATAAACTTGACTCATGTTTCTTGTCACTCGACTCGCAATAGCTACAACGGTCTCTAGTTCGATATCAGGCGTCCCAACAGTTTTCTTCTTTACAAAACTTTGCTTTCTTGTGTTTTCTTACCCACAATTATCACTTGTCGAATCTTTTTTTTTTAATAATGCATTGCATATTTATATTTATTATATATTATTATTTCATTTTGAATTCATTCATTATAAACAAAATATTTACACGCTAATGCTAAGTTCTGAGTTAAACGTAAGCTACATTTCTTAAGCTTAATTGTACTGAATGGGTAAGGGTGGTGTCACTTCTGACCACGAGAGGCGTAGTGATCGTTTTATTATTATAACCATGGTATCTATGGAAGCAACCTATCTGCACCCTCCTTCATCTGTGGCCAAAATCATTTCTCGAATCCGAAATCGTGTTCACGCATAGAACAGTTGCGTGAAACAGGCCTGCTGAAAGAGCCACACTGAGTCAGTTCACATACACTCTACACAACTGGCCAAAGCGCCGGATCTAAGGGGTTCACAGAATCACTGGACAGTTTCTGAACTTCTTACACTTTTTTTTAGTGCAGTTCACAGAATCACTGGAAATTTTCTTTGTCACACAAAAGTAAATCCTATCGACTGTGCCAAATGTCGTGGACGTGAAAGATGAAAGAAGTATACTCTTTCGATGGATTTTGTAAAGGATGATTAATGAGTTCAATTAATTACTATTCACCCGTTATTCTAGGGGTGGAGGTGGTTCAGTCGGTAGCGCGCCTGGCTCGTAATCTGCAGTTTCCAGGTTCGAGTCCCAGCTGGGTCAGCGTTGAGACTTATCTCCGCAAAATTCCCCGCCCTGCCCACGGTCAGCAGGGGACACCGATGGGCTTGGAAATGCCGCCGTCCGTCGGATGGGACGCTAAGCCGTGGCCCCATGTGTGGGAGAGCCATACCCTGTGCACATTAAAGAACATGCTGGATGGCCTTGACGGGAGCCTACCATCTGTCTCTCAACAGCTGTTCCAGTGGGTCCCCTCCCCCAATCTTCTCTGAGCCTTCGGGGTCCTTGTGACCTGACTATTTAGCCCTTGGTGTGCAAGAAAGTGCCGCTCAGAGGTAAAATAACCCAACCCGTTATTCTAGGTGAAACCACAGATTCGCGGGGTTTACACCCATGCTTAGATGTGCTTCAGATATGCTGTGCCTAATGTCGTCCAGGAAGATGAAATAAACGAATGCACCATAGTAGAGGATGACACTGTTTATTTACATTCACACATATATGTACATATGGGAATGCGCTGGATTCTGTGAGCCTTAGCTACGCTCAAGATTTCTCAGAATGAAATAGCTTTATAGATGTTCTCGTGGATTTTCTCCAATCAGCTTAAACCTAAATACTGCTTCACTTCTACGGGCATTCATTCATTTGATGAGGTGTAAATCTGTACTTTACAGAAATCTCTTTACCGACCTCAAAACTCTGCGAGAGGATATCTTAATCTCTGCCTACAGCACCTGGTTCACACAGAACCAAGCCCAGCTCCTTTAATGTTCCTAAGAAAGAGTTACATTGCTTCCATGCACTAAAACAAACGATCTCTTCGTTTCTCAGAAACACTCAGTCTCGTGTTAACTTCCTCTTTGTTCCTCTCCATGACTCCCATCCAACCCCTCTGACTAGTAACAGAAGGGCAATAATATAATTTGCTGGCGCTCGGTTCCCGAGTATGTGGAGAACAGTCCAACTTGACCCCAAATGACGACTAATGAGCCACATTTCCATTTAAGATACTTCTGAAAATACACATAACATATATGTATAATAACAATAGATACAATAATAATAAAAAAAAAATCAGAGGGACATGTCACCTCCCCTTCCTTCGATTTTTTTCTAGATCCGGGCCTGAGTGGCCTCCAGGACTTTTCCACTAACATCCACCGATGGTTATACTTAAAAAACAGAGATTATTGAAATTCAATAAAAGGAAAAAAAAAACATGAATTGGGATGAAGGATAATATCTAAATCATTCTTTGATTACTGAATCATCAAAAGAATAGATGGACTTATGGATTATTGTAACATAATGCTGTTTGGCCTTCTGGAATTGGTAGAGCATTGGGAGGACTCTGCGCAATTTTATCGTTCCTTTGTATAATAGTCTTCAGCGTTAGACTTAGTAGAGTGAAATCTTCACAGATCTTGAAACAGATCAAACTTCACTGGTATAAGAAATATAAACTCGATAAGCATTTGAACAGTTTGCTTCGATATTATGTAGATCTAAATCCAACAGCATTCTAAATTAAATAAATTACCACTCAACTATGGCAAGCTGCTGCTTGCCATTATAATTAATGTTCCACAGGTATGGTGACCCATGCATCCCCCAGTGCTGTCCACAATTCTCTCAAGGTCATGGGATACGGGCCCGAACACCCTGCTCGACGGTATCCCAAAGATTTTCGATGGGACTTAATCTGGGCTTCTAGGTGGCTAATTCATTATTTCAAAATCAGCAGAATGCTCCTGCAACTATGCAGTAGCCAACCTGAACCGGTGAGATGAACAGTTGTCTTGCTAGTAGACACCATCTCCATTGGGATACATGGTAATCATAAATGGGTGTAAATGGTCTACCATGAGTTCTACGTACCAGGATACATTCAGAGTCTTCGGTACACGTACCAAAGGTCCCAAATACGTCCAACTGAAGACACCCCAGGCCATCACTGAGCCACCACCAGCTTGTACTGTTCTGACCTGACATGCAGGATTCATGGCTTCATGGGGTTGGCACCATACCCTCAGTCTCCCATCGGCGTGATGAAGTTTAAATCGGGATTCATCCCTTCAGGCTATCCGTTACCAATTTTCGATAGTCCAGTTTCGATGTTCTTTAGCCCAGGCAAGGCATTGAGCCTAGTGTCGTTCCATTAGAAGTGGGACTCTCGTTGGTCGGCAACTCCCGAAGTCGAGACGATGAAGTGAGCATGGTCCGTGCACTGACTTCCTGGCTGGAACCCGTGTTCAGATGGGAGATATTTCAGATAATGTGTAGCCGCTATCAGTCCGTACGATGCGGGTCAAACAGCAATGCCCACTATCATTGAAGACTGGTTGTCCTTTGCATTTTGTCCGGGTGCTTGTTTTTTTGCAGGAATTTTCATATTCCCGGAACACTGTTGAAACTGTCATACGAGAAAATCCAAGTTCGTTGACAATTTCGGAGATCGAGTGTTCCATCCGAAGGGCACCTACGATCTGCCCTCTGTCAAATGCATTTAAATCCCACGCCTTTCCCATTACGCTTCTCACGACGAATGCTAGGGAAGCCATAACTGACAGCTATATGTGACGAGAATTTCAACCACGCATGCGCGCAAATACGGGGCTTGCGGTACTGAATTTGAATAACATCTCTTATCCCTAATTCAATGGTATACAATGCACTCTATGTATTTGCAATTCATTATAAACCCAAGTGAGTAAACTAGTTTGTAGAGTAGTAACAATATTGACAAAATCGCTTCTTTTACAGATGTGGCTTAAAACATGGAAATTTTTGTGCTTATTGCAGCAACCCTGATGTAAAAATACCTCAATTTATTTTAAAATATTGAAAATTTTTACGATGAAAATCAAGCGTTTTCCATTTCTTAATTTCTTTGATAAATTCATTTCTATATCTTAAATGCTTTATACAACTTATAATCAAATTATAAATCTTATGTCTAGTGACAATTCTTTTAACCCTAAACTCTTCTAATAATAGATTTTTTGACTGGTAACATTGATCTACACAATCTCTTCTTCTTTTTCCATAATGCATCGAATTATATGATTATGAATTCCTTCTAGTGGTTTAATGCATTTCTCATAAGTGCCCTCTCCCCCGAGGACAGAAGGACATAGCTCAAATAACGTTTTATCTAGGTATTGTATATAATTTTGAGCTGTGAAATATCTGCAATTTTCCTGATATAATAAATTTTAGGGATGACTACATTAACTTGTCTGTACACCTTATCAACTTGTAAATTCCATGTTAATTTTCTATCTATCATTAATCCCAAATAACAATAGCTTTCCATTCCTTCAATACCCTCTGAACTACCTATGTCCGAGCCAGCTATTTCTTACATGATACAGAATTTTCCCTTTAAAATTATCTGGTTCACTTTCTCTAATTCTGATATTCGTATATTTTTCTTTTTAATATTTACAATTAATTGATTTCGTTGAAACCAGTCTTTTATATTTTTTCTCCGGATCTTGATTTATCTGATCGATTAATAAATACTCTCTATTAGCAAAAATCAAAGTCGTATCATCATCAAATGCAATAATTTTGCTATATAAATGCAAATTGCAAATATCATTAATAGGAATTAAAAACAGTATCGGACCTAATACCGATCCTTGCAAGACTCCGTATTTGATCTCTACTTCTCCACTTTACACAATTTCCGATTTTCACTTTGTTTCCTGCCTTTTAAATAGCTATTCAACCAATTTCAACATAGTTCCCTTAAAACACGTCTAATTTAAATACCAAAATTTCATGGCAAACAATATCAAAGACTTTTTTAATATCTAAAAATAATAATAACGATTTTTTATTTTTATTTAAATTCGCTTTTTTCTATTTAAATTTTATTTTAAAAAATTATGGATGTTATAACTAAAACAGCATCTTCTTTTCCTACACCTTTTCTAAATCCAGACTGATTTACCAAACAAATAATTATTTTTATCTATGAAGGAAACTATTTTTTCATAAATTTTCCAAAATACGAATAACAAAGGTATGGGTCTGGAGTTTACGAAACTCTTTACTTGGCCTCCTTCATCGATAGGTCCGAAATTGTCAACGAACTTGGATTTTCTCGTATGACAGTTTACAATACCGCAGTTTTCAAGATGTCTTGCTGCAGGGATTTATTTATCAATAAACATATCTTTATTTTCTTGACAAATTTCCTTTACTCTTTCAGCTGTAATACCATCCACCCTAATTTCCCAGTAATTTAAATTTCTTACTACCTCATAAATTTGACATTCAAAAAAAATAGTCAACAAAACATGTTTTTCCTTCTGCTTCCTATGTCAGGATACCTGGTATCTGTGTCAAATTCAGCCGCTAATGTTTCTGTTTCTTTGCATATTAAACCTATTTTAACTAAAACTACTGAAAAGCATTGTTATTTAGAGAATAAATTTATCCTTCACTTCAATTTCTAAATTTCAGTTCCCAGTTTTTGTGCCAGACCCGCATATTTTATTTACCTTCATTTACCGTCTCCCATTTTTTTTTAAATTTATTTCTTCGAAACTTGGTTTTCTAACATTTATTTTTTGCTTCTTTAATTAACGATGTTAGCATATTTTATACTTTTTATATTCCTTAATTTCATGTTCAGTCATTAAATTTAATTTAAATCGTTTCCCGATTTTTTTCGTTCCTTTATGTCAATAAATTGTACTAATCCATTTATAAGCCATGATTTCCAAATTTTTATATGTCTCTATATGACCCTTTCTTTTGTTTCTTCGACTGAATCCTCTAGTATTAATATAAATTCCTTAAAGCCATCATCTATATTTAAATTTACAACCCAATCCCAATTTTTTATTTCAAAATTTTCTTTAACTTTTTGAAATTAATTTTTTCAACTAGGTAACCACATTTTTCTTTTTCTCAATTAATGGAACAACCAATTCTATCGAGTGATAATATTTATATGAAAATGGTCCGTCAAAAATTATTTCATTATGTAAGATTTATTTATATTCACTATGGTTTATATACTGTTTAATTCTTTAGATCAGTGGTTCTCAACCTTTTATGCTTCACGTACCCTCTGGAAATGTGTATCAACTGGCGTACCCCTTGTATAGATAGATAAAACTATAGTTAGAGTATAACAATGGGAATAAAATAAAACATATATATCAGTGGTTCTCAAACTTTTATGCTTCACGTACCCCCTGGAAATGTGTATGCAACTGGCGTACCCCTTGTATAGATAGATAAAACTATAGTTAGAGTATAACAATGGTAATAAAATAAAACATATATATCAGTGGTTCTCAACATTTTATGCTTCACGTACCCCCTGGAAACGTGTATGTAACTGGCGTACCCCTTGTATAGATAGATAAAACTATAGTTATAGTATAACAATGGGAATAAAATAAAACATATATATCAGTGGTTCTCAACCTTTTATGCTTCACGTACCCCCTGGAAATGTGTATGTAACTGGCGTACCCCTTGTATAGATAGATAAAACTATAGTTATAGTATAACAATGGGAATAAAATAAAACATATATATCAGTGGTTCTCAACCTTTTATGCTTCACGTACACCCTGGAAATGTGTATGTAACTGGCGTACCCCTTGTATAGATAGATAAAACTATAGTTATAGTATAACAATGGGAATAAAATAAAACATATATATCAGTGGTTCTCAACCTTTTATGCTTCACGTCCCCCCCGGAAATGTGTATGTAACTGGCGTACCCCTTGTATAGATAGATAAAACTATAGTTATAGTATAACAATGGGAATAAAATAAAACATATATATCAGTGGTTCTCAAACTTTTATGCTTCACGTACCCCCCGGAAATGTGTATGTAACTGGCGTACCCCTTGTATAGATAGATAAAACTATAGTTATAGTATAACAATGAGAATAAAATAAAACATATATATCAGTGGTTCTCAAACTTTTATGCTTCACGTACCCCATGGAAATGTGTATGTAACTGGCGTACCCCTTATATAGATAGATAAAACTATAGTTATGGTATAACAATGGGAATAAAATATAACATATATATCAGTGGTTCTCAACATTTTATGCTTCACGTACCCCCTGGAAATGTGTATGTAACTGGCGTACCCCTTGTATAGATAGATAAAACTATAGTTATAGTATAACAATGGGAATAAAATAAAACATATATATCAGTGGTTCTCAACCTTTCATGCTTCACGTACCCCCTGGAAATGTGTATGTAACTGGCGTACCCCTTGTATAGATAGATAAAACTATAGTTATAGTATAACAATGGGAATAAAATAACACATATATATCAGTGGTTCTCAACCTTTTATGCTTCACGTACCCCCTGGAAATGTGTATGTAACTGGCGTACCACTTGTATAGATAGATAAATCTATAGTTATAGTATAACAATGGGAATAAAATGAAACATATATATCAGAGGTTCTCAACCTTTTATGCTTCACGTACCCCCTGGAAATGTGTATGTAACTGGCGTACCACTTGTATAGATAGATAAATCTATAGTTATAGTATAACAATGGGAATAAAATAAAACATATATATCAGTGGTTCTCAACCTTTTATACTTCACGTACCCCCTGGAAATGTGTATGTAACTGGCGTACCCCTTGTATAGATAGATAAAACTATAGTTATAGTATAACAATGGGAATAAAATAAAACATATATATCAGTGGTTCTCAACCTTTTATGCTTCACATACCCCCTGGAAATGTGTATGTAACTGGCGTACCCCTTGTATAGATAGATAAAACTATAGTTATAGTATAACAATGGAAATAAAATAAAACATATATATCAGTGGTTCTCAACCTTTTATGCTTCACGTACCCCCTGGAAATGTGTATGTAACTGGCGTACCACTTGTATAGATAGATAAATCTATAGTTATAGTATAACAATGGGAATAAAATAACATATATATATCAGTGGTTCTCAAACTTTTATGCTTCACGTACCCCCTGGAAATGTGTATGTAACTGGCGTACCCCTTGTATAGATAGATAAAACTATAGTTATAGTATAACAATGGAAATAAAATAAAACATATATATCAGTCGTTCTCAACCTTTTATGCTTCACGTACCCCCTGGAAATGTGTATGTAACTGGCGTACCACTTGTATAGATAGATAAATCTATAGTTATAGTATAACAATGGGAATAAAATAAAACATATATATCAGTGGTTCTCAACCTTTTATACTTCACGTACCCCCTGGAAATGTGTATGTAACTGGCGTACCCCTTGTATAGATAGATAAAACTATAGTTATAGTATAACAATGGGAATAAAATGAAACATATATATCAGTGGTTCTCAACCTTTCATGCTTCACGTACCCCCTGGAAATGTGTATGTAACTGGCGTACCCCTTGTATAGATAGATAAAACTATAGTTATAGTATAACAATAGGAATAAAATAACTCATATATATCAGTGGCTCTCAACCTTTTATGCTTCACGTACCCCCTGGAAATGTGTATGTAACTGGCGTATCCCTTGTATAGATAGATAAAACTATAGTTATAGAATAACAATGGGAATAAAATAAAACATATATATCAGTGGTTCTCAACCTTTTATGCTTCACGTACCCCCTGGAAATGTGTATGTAACTGGCGTACCACTTGTATAGATAGATAAATCTATAGTTATAGTATAACAATGGGAATAAAATAAAACATATATATCAGTGGTTTTCAACCTTTTATACTTCACGTACCCCCTGGAAATGTGTATGTAACTGGCGTACCCCTTGTATAGATAGATAAAACTCTAGTTATAGTATAACAATGGGAATAAAATAAAACATATATATCAGTGGTTCTCAACCTTTTATGCTTCACGTACCCCCTGGAAATGTGTATGTAACTGGCGTATCCCTTGTATAGATAGATAAAACTATAGTTAATGAGAATAACAATGGGAATAAAATAAAACATATATATCAGTGGTTCTCAACCTTTTATGCTTCACGTACCCCCTGGAAATGTGTATGTAACTGGCGTACCCCTTGTATAGATAGATAAAACTATAGTTATAGAATAACAATGGGAATAAAATAAAACATATATATCAGTGGTTCTCAACCTTTTATGCTTCACGTACCCCCTGGAAATGTGTATGTAACTGGCGTACCCCTTGTATAGATAGATAAAACTATAGTTATAGTATAACAATGGGAATAAAATAACATATATATATCAGTGGTTCTCAAACTTTTATGCTTCACGTACCCCCTGGAAATGTGTATGTAACTGGCGTACCCCTTGTATAGATAGATAAAACTATAGTTATAGTATAACAATGGGAATAAAATGAAACATATATATCAGTGGTTCTCAACCTTTTATGCTTCACGTACCCCCTGGAAATGTGTATGTAACTGGCGTACCCCTTGTATAGATAGATAAAACTATAGTTATAGTATAACAATGAGAATAAAATGAAACATATATATCAGTGGTTCTCAACCTTTTATGCTTCACGTACCCCCTGGAAATGTGTATGTAACTGGCGTACCACTTGTATAGATAGATAAATCTATAGTTATAGTATAACAATGGGAATAAAATAAAACATATATATCAGTGGTTCTCAACCTTTTATACTTCACGTACCCCCTGGAAATGTGTATGTAACTGGCGTACCCCTTGTATAGATAGATAAAACTCTAGTTATAGTATAACAATGGGAATAAAATAAAACATATATATCAGTGGTTCTCAACCTTTTATGCTTCACGTACCCCCTGGAAATGTGTATGTAACTGGCGTATCCCTTGTATAGATAGATAAAACTATAGTTATAGAATAACAATGGGAATAAAATAAAACATATATATCAGTGGTTCTCAACCTTTTATGCTTCACGTACCCCCTGGAAATGTGTATGTAACTGGCGTACCCCTTGTATAGATAGATAAAACTATAGTTATAGTATAACAATGGGAATAAAATAAAACATATATATCAGTGGTTCTCAACCTTTCATGCTTCACGTACCCCCTGGAAATGTGTATGTAACTGGCGTACCCCTTGTATAGATAGATAAAATTATAGTTATAGTATAACAATGGGAATAAAATAACACATATATATCAGTGGTTCTCAACTTTTATGCTTCACGTACCCCCTGGAAATGTGTATGTAACTGGCGTACCCCTTGTATAGATAGATAAAACTATAGTTATAGAATAACAATGGGAATAAAATAAAACATATATATCAGTGGTTCTCAACCTTTCATGCTTTACGTACCCCCTGGAAATGTGTATGTAACTGGCGTACCCCTTGTATAGATAGATAAAACTATAGTTATAGTATAACAATGGGAATAAAATGAAACATATATATCAGTGGTTCTCAACCTTTTATGCTTCACGTACACCCTGGAAATGTGTATGTAACTGGCGTACCCCTTGTATAGATAGATAAAACTATAATTATAGTATAACAATGGGATTAAAATGAAACATATATATCAGTGGTTCTCAACATTTTATGCTTCACGTACCCCCTGGAAATGTGAATGTAACTGGCGTACCCCTTGTATAGATAGATAAAACTCTAGTTATAGTATAACAATGGGAATAAAATAAAATATATATATCAGTGGTTCTCAACCTTTTATGCTTCACATACCCCCTGGAAATGTGTATGTAACTGGCGTACCCCTTGTATAGATAGATAAAACTATAGTTATAGTATAACAATGGGAATAAAATAAAACATATATATCAGTGGTTCTCAACCTTTCATGCTTCACGTACCCCCTGGAAATGTGTATGTAACTGGCGTACCCCTTGTATAGATAGATAAAACTATAGTTATAGTATAACAATGGGAATAAAATAACACATATATATCAGTGGTTCTCAACCTTTTATGCTTCACGTACCCCCTGGAAATGTGTATGTAACTGGCGTACCCCTTGTATAGATAGATAAAACTATAGTTATAGAATAACAATGGGAATAAAATAAAACATATATATCAGTGGTTCTCAACCTTTCATGCTTCACGTACCCCCTGGAAATGTGTATGTAACTGGCGTACCCCTTGTATAGATAGATAAAACTATAGTTATAGTATAACAATGGGAATAAAATGAAACATATATATCAGTGTTTCTCAACCTTTTATGCTTCACGTACCCCCTGGAAATGTGTATGTAACTGGCGTACCCCTTGTATAGATAGATAAAACTATAATTACAGTATAACAATGGGATTAAAATGAAACATATATATCAGTGGTTCTCAACCTTTTATGCTTCACGTACCCCCTGGAAATGTGTATGTAACTGGCGTACCCCTTGTGTAGATAGATAAAACTCTAGTTATAGTATAACAATGGGAATAAAATAAAACATATATATCAGTGGTTCTCAACCTTTTATGCTTCACGTACCCCCTGGAAATGTGTATGTAACTGGCGTACCCCTTGTATAGATAGATAAAACTATAGTTATAGTATAACAATAGGAATAAAATAACACATATATATCCGTGGTTCTCAACCTTTTATGCTTCACGTACCCCCTGGAAATGTGTATGTAACTGGCGTATCCCTTGTGTAGATAGATAAAACTATAGTTATAGAATAACAATGGGAATAAAATAAAACATATATATCAGTGGTTCTCAACCTTTTATGCTTCACGTACCCCCTGGAAATGTGTATGTAACTGGCGTACCCCTTGTATAGATAGATAAAACTATAGTTATAGTATAAAAATGGGAATAAAATGAAACATATATATCAGTGGTTCTCAACTTTTTATGCTTCACGTACCTCCTGGAAATGTGTATGTAACTGGCGTACCCCTTGTATAGATAGATAAAACTATAATTATAGTATAACAATGGGATTAAAATGAAACATATATATCAGTGGTTCTCAACCTTTTATGCTTCACGTACCCCCTGGAAATGTGTATGTAACTGGCGTACCCCTTGTATAGATAGATAAAACTCTAGTTATAGTATAACAATGGGAAAAAAATAAAACATATATATCAGTGGTTCTCAACCTTTTATGCTTCACGTACCCCCTGGAAATGTGTAGGTAACTGGCGTACCCCTTGAATAGATAGATAAAACTATAGATATAGTATAACAATGGGAATAAAATGAAACATATATATCAGTGGTTCTCAACCTTTTATGCTTCACGTACCTCCTGGAAATGTGTATGTAACTGGCGTACCCCTTGTATAGATAGATAAAACTATAGTTATAATATAACAATGGAAATAAAATAAAACGTATATATCAGTGGTTCTCAACCTTCTATGCTTCACGTACCCCCTGGAAATGTGTATGTAACTGGCGTACCCCTTGTATAGATAGATAAAACTATAGTTATAGTATAACAATGGGAATAAAATGAAACATATATATCAGTGGTTCTCAACCTTTTATGCTTCACGTACCTCCTGGAAATGTGTATGTAACTGGCGTACCCCTTGTATAGATAGATAAAACTATAGTTATAGAATAACAATGGGAATAAAATAAAACATATATATCAGTGGTTCTCAATCTTTTATGCTTCACGTACCCCTGGAAATGTGTATGTAACTGGCGTACCCCTTGTATAGATAGATAAAACTATAGTTATAGTATAACAATGGAAATAAAATAAAACATATATATCAGTGGTTCTCAACCTTTTATGCTTCACGTACCCCCTGGAAATGTGTATGTAACTGGCGTACCCCTTGTATAGATAGATAAAACTATAGTTACAATATAACAATGGAAATAAAATAAAACATATATATCAGTGGTTCTCAACCTTCTATGCTTCACGTACCCCCTGGAAATGTGTATGTAACTGGCGTACCCCTTGTATAGATAGATAAAACTATAGTTATAGTATAACAATGGGAATAAAATGAAACATATATATCAGTGGTTCTCAACCTTTTATGCTTCACGTACCCCCTGGAAATGTGTATGCAACTGGCGTACCCCTTGTATAGATAGATAAAACTCTAGTTATAGTATAACAATGGGAATAAAATAAAACATATATATCAGTGGTTCTCAACCTTTTATGCTTCACGTACCCCCTGGAAATGTGTATGTAACTGGCGTACCCCTTGTATAGATAGATAAAACTATAGTTATAGAATAACAATGGGAATAAAATAAAACATATATATCAGTGGTTCTAACCTTTTATGCTTCACGTACCCCCTGGAAATGTGTATGTAACTGGCGTACCCCTTGTATAGATAGATAAAACTATAGTTATAGTATAACAATGGAAATAAAATAAAACATATATATCAGTGGTTCCCAACCTTCTATGCTTCACGTACCCCCTGGAAATGTGTATGTAACTGGCGTACCCCTTGTATAGATAGATAAAACTATAGTTATAGTATAACAATGGGAATAAAATGAAACATATATATCAGTGGTTCTCAACCTTTTATGCTTCACGTACCCCCTGGAAATATGTATGTAACTGGCGTACCCCTTGTATAGATAGATAAAACTATAGTTATAGTATAAAAATGGGAATAAAATGAAACATATATATCAGTGGTTCTCAACCTTTTATGCTTCACGTACCCCCTGGAAATGTGTATGTAACTGGCGTACCCCTTGTATAGGTAGATAAAACTCTAGTTATAGTATAACAATGGGAATAAAATAAAACATATATATCAGTGGTTCTCAACCTTTTATGCTTCACGTACCCCCTGGAAATGTGTATGTAACTGGCGTACCCCTTGTATAGATAGATAAAACTATAGTTATAGTATAACAATGGGAATAAAATGAAACGTATATATCAGTGGTTCTCAACCTTTTATGCTTCACATACCCCCTGGAAATGTGTATGTAACTGGCGTACCCCTTGTATAGATAGATAAATCTATAGTTATAGTATAAAAATGGGAATAAAATGAAACATATATATCAGTGGTTCTCAAACTTTTATGCTTCACGTACCCCCTGGAAATGTGTATGTAACTGGCGTACCCCTTGTATAGATAGATAAAACTATAGTTATAGTATAACAATGGGAATAAAATGAAACATATATATCAGTGGTTCTCAACCTTTTATGCTTCACGTACCCCCTGGAAATGTGTATGTAAATGGCGTACCCCTTGTATAGATAGATAAAACTATAGTTATAGTATAAAAATGGGAATAAAATAAAACATATATATCAGTGGTTCTCAACCTTTTATGCTTCACGTACCCCCTGGAAATGTGTATGTAACTGGCGTACCCCTTGTATAGATAGATAAAACTATAGTTATAGTATAACAATGGGAATAAAATGAAACATATATATCAGTGGTTCTCAACCTTTTATGCCTCACGTACCCCCTGGAAATGTGTATGTAACTGGCGTACCCCTTGTATAGATAGATAAAAGTATAGTTATAGTATAACAATGGGAATAAAATGAAACATATATATCAGTGGTTCTCAACCTTTTATGCTTCACGTACCCCCTGGAAATGTGATGTAACTTGCGTACCCCTTGTATAGATAGATAAAACTATAGTTATAGTATAAAAATGGGAATAAAATGAAACATATATATCAGTGGTTCTCAACCTTTTATGCTTCACGTACCTCCTGGAAATGTGTATGTAACTGGCGTACCCCTTGTATAGATAGATAAAACTATAGTTATAGTATAACAATGGGATTAAAATGAAACATATATATCAGTGGTTCTCAACGTTTTATGCTTCACATACCCCCTGGAAATGTGTATGTAACTGGCGTACCCCTTGTATAGATAGATAAAACTACAGTTATAGTAGAACAATGGGAATAAAATAAAACATATATATCAGTGGTTCTCAACCTTTTATGCTTCACGTACCCCCTGGAAATGTGTATGTAACTGGCGTACCCCTTATATAGATAGATAAAACTACAGTTATAGTATAACAATGGGAATAAAATGAAACATATATATGAGTGGTTCTCAACCTTTTATGCTTCACGTACCCCCTGGAAATGTGTATGTAACTGGCGTACCCCTTGTATAGATAGATAAATCTATAGTTATAGTATAACAATGGGAATAAAATAAAACATATATATCAGTGGTTCTCAACCTTTTATGCTTCACGTACCCCCTGGAAATGTGTATGTAACTGGCGTACCCCTTGAATAGATAGATAAAACTATAGATATAGTATAACAATGGGAATAAAATGAAACATATATATCAGTGGTTCTCAACCTTTTATGCTTCACGTACCCCCTGGAAATGTGTATGTAACTGGCGTACCCCTTATATAGATAGATAAAACTACAGTTATAGTATAACAATGGGAATAAAATGAAACATATATATCAGTGGTTCTCAACCTTTTATGCTTCACGTACCCCCTGGAAATGTGTATGTAACTGGCGTACCCCTTGTATAGATAGATAAATCTATAGTTATAGTATAACAATGGGAATAAAATAAAACATATAAATCAGTGGTTCTCAACCTTTTATGCTTCACGTACCCCCTGGAAATGTGTATGTAACTGGCGTACCCCTTGTATAGATAGATAAAACTATAGTTATAGTATAACAATGGAAATAAAATAAAACATATATATCAGTGGTTCTCAACCTTTTATGCTTCACGTACCCCCTGGAAATGTGTATGTAACTGGCGTACCCCTTGTATAGATAGATAAAACTATAGTTATAATATAACAATGGAAATAAAATAAAACATATATATCAGTGGTTCTCAACCTTCTATGCTTCACGTACCCCCTGGAAATGTGTATGTAACTGGCGTACCCCTTGTATAGATAGATAACACTATAGTTATAGTATAACAATGGGAATAAAATGAAACATATATATCAGTGGTTCTCAACCTTTTATGCTTCACGTACCCCCTGGAAATGTGTATGTAACTGGCGTACCCCTTGTATAGATAGATAAAACTATAGTTATAGTATAAAAATGGGAATAAAATGAAACATATATATCAGTGGTTCTCAACCTTTTATGCTTCACGTACCTCCTGGAAATGTGTATGTAACTGGCATACCCCTTGTATAGATAGATAAAACTATAGTTATAGTATAACAATGGGATTAAAATGAAACATATATCAGTGGTTCTCAACCTTTTATGCTTCACGTACCCCCTGGAAATGTGTATGTAACTGGCGTACCCCTTGTATAGATAGATAAATCTATAGTTATAGTGTAACAATGGGAATAAAATAAAACATATATATCAGTGGTTCTCAATCTTTTATGCTTCACGTACCCCCTGGAAATGTGTATGTAACTGGCGTACCCCTTGTATAGATAGATAAAACTATAGTTATAGTATAACAATGGAAATAAAATAAAACATATATATCAGTGGTTCTCAACCTTTTATGCTTCACGTACCCCCTGGAAATGTGTATGTAACTGGCGTACCCCTTGTATAGATAGATAAAACTACAGTTATAGTAGAACAATGGGAATAAAATAAAACATATATATCAGTGGTTCTCAACCTTTTATGCTTCACGTACCCCCTGGAAATGTTTATGTAACTGGCGTACCCCTTGTATAGATAGATAAAACTATAGTTATAGTATAAAAATGGGAATAAAATGAAACATATATATCAGTGGTTCTCAACCTTTTATGCTTCACGTACCTCCTGGAAATGTGTATGTAACTGGCGTACACCTTGTACAGATAGATAAAACTATAATTATAGTATAACAATGGGATTAAAATGAAACATATATATCAGTGGTTCTCAACCTTTTATGCTTCACGTACCCCCTGGAAATGTGTGTGTAACTGGCGTACCCCTTGAATAGATAGATAAAACTATAGATATAGTATAACAAAGGGAATAAAATGAAACATATATATCAGTGGTTCTCAACCTTTTATGCTTCACGTACCCCCTGGAAATATGTATGTAACTGGCGTACCCCTTGTATAGATAGATAAAACTCTAGTTATAGTATAACAATGGGAATAAAATAAAACATATATATATCAGTGGTTCTCAACCTTTTATGCTTCACGTACCCCCTGGAAATGTGTGTGTAACTGGCGTACCCCTTGAATAGATAGATAAAACTATAGATATAGTATAACAATGGGAATAAAATGAAACATATATATCAGTGGTTCTCAACCTTTTATGCTTCACGTACCCCCTGGAAATGTGTATATAACTGGCGTACCCTTTGAATAGATAGATAAAACTATAGATATAGTATAACAATGGGAATAAAATGAAACATATATATCAGTGGTTCTCAACCTTTTATGCTTCACGTACCCCCTGGAAATGTGTGTGTAACTGGCGTACCCCTTATATAGATAGATAAAACTATAGTTATAGTATAACTATGGGAATAAAATAAAACATATATATATCAGTGGTTCTCAACCTTTTATGCTTCACGTACCCCCTGGAAATGTGTATGTAACTGGCGTACCCCTTGTATAGATAGATAAAATTCTAGTTATAGTATAACAATGGGAATAAAATGAAACATATATATCAGTGGTTCTCAAACTTTTATGCTTCACGTACCCCCTGGAAATGTGTATGTAACTGGCGTACCCCTTGAATAGATAGATAAAACTATAGTTATAGTATAACAATGGGAATAAAATGAAACATATATATCAGTGGTTCTCAACCTTTTATGCTTCACGTACCCCCTGGAAATGTGTATGTAACTGGCGTACCCCTTATATAGATAGATAAAACTATAGTTATAGTATAACAATGGGAATAAAATGAAACATATATATCAGTGGTTCTCAAACTTTTATGCTTCACGTAACTCCTGGATATGTGTATGTAACTGGCGTACCCCTTGTATAGATAGATAAAACTATAGTTGTAGTATAACAATTGGAATAAAATAAAACATATATATCAGTGGTTCTCAACTTTTTATGTTTCACGTACCCCCTGGAAATGTGTATGTAACTGGCGTACCCTTGTATAGATAGATAAAGCTATAGTTATAGTATAACAATGGGAATAAAATGAAACATATATATCAGTGGTTCCAACCTTTTATGCTTCACGTACCCCCTGGAAATGTGTATGTAACTGGCGTACCCTTGTATAGATAGATAAAACTCTAGTTATAGTATAACAATGGGAATAAAATAAAACATATATATATCAGTGGTTCTCAACCTTTTATGCTTCACGTACCCCCTGGAAATGTGTGTGTAACTGGCGTACCCCTTGAATAGATTGATAAAACTATAGATATAGTATAACAATGGGAATAAAATGAAACATATATATCAGTGGTTCTCAACCTTTTATGCTTCACGTACCCCCTGGAAATGTGTATGTAACTGGCGTACCCCTTATATAGATAGATAAAACTACAGTTATAGTATAACAATGGGAATAAAATGAAACATATATATCAGTGGTTCTCAACCTTTTATGCTTCACGTACCCCCTGGAAATGTGTATGTAACTGGCGTACCCCTTGTATAGATAGATAAATCTATAGTTATAGTATAACAATGGGAATAAAATAAAACATATAAATCAGTGGTTCTCAACCTTTTATGCTTCACGTACCCCCTGGAAATGTGTATGTAACTGGCGTACCCCTTGTATAGATAGATAAAACTATAGTTATAGTATAACAATGGAAATAAAATAAAACATATATATCAGTGGTTCTCAACCTTTTATGCTTCACGTACCCCCTGGAAATGTGTATGTAACTGGCGTACCCCTTGTATAGATAGATAAAACTATAGTTATAATATAACAATGGAAATAAAATAAAACATATATATCAGTGGTTCTCAACCTTCTATGCTTCACGTACCCCCTGGAAATGTGTATGTAACTGGCGTACCCCTTGTATAGATAGATAACACTATAGTTATAGTATAACAATGGGAATAAAATGAAACATATATATCAGTGGTTCTCAACCTTTTATGCTTCACGTACCCCCTGGAAATGTGTATGTAACTGGCGTACCCCTTGTATAGATAGATAAAACTATAGTTATAGTATAAAAATGGGAATAAAATGAAACATATATATCAGTGGTTCTCAACCTTTTATGCTTCACGTACCTCCTGGAAATGTGTATGTAACTGGCATACCCCTTGTATAGATAGATAAAACTATAGTTATAGTATAACAATGGGATTAAAATGAAACATATATCAGTGGTTCTCAACCTTTTATGCTTCACGTACCCCCTGGAAATGTGTATGTAACTGGCGTACCCCTTGTATAGATAGATAAATCTATAGTTATAGTGTAACAATGGGAATAAAATAAAACATATATATCAGTGGTTCTCAATCTTTTATGCTTCACGTACCCCCTGGAAATGTGTATGTAACTGGCGTACCCCTTGTATAGATAGATAAAACTATAGTTATAGTATAACAATGGAAATAAAATAAAACATATATATCAGTGGTTCTCAACCTTTTATGCTTCACGTACCCCCTGGAAATGTGTATGTAACTGGCGTACCCGTTGTATAGATAGATAAAACTATAGTTATAACAATGGAAATAAAATAAAACATATATATCAGTGGTTCTCAACCTTCTATGCTTCACGTACCCCCTGGAAATGTGTATGTAACTGGCGTACCCCTTGTATAGATAGATAAAACTATAGTTATAGTATAACAATGGGAATAAAATGAAACATATATATCAGTGGTTCTCAACCTTTTATGCTTCACGTACCCCCTGGAAATGTGTATGTAACTGGCGTACCCCTTGTATAGATAGATAAAACTATAGTTATAGTATAAAAATGGGAATAAAATGAAACATATATATCAGTGGTTCTCAACCTTTTATGCTTCACGTACCTCCTGGAAATGTGTATGTAACTGGCGTACCCCTTGTATAGATAGATAAAACTATAGTTATAGTATAACAATGGGATTAAAATGAAACATATATCAGTGGTTCTCAACCTTTTATGCTTCACGTACCCCCTGGAAATGTGTATGTAACTGGCGTACCCCTTGTATAGATAGATAAAACTACAGTTATAGTAGAACAATGGGAATAAAATAAAACTTATATATCAGTGGTTCTCAACCTTTTATGCTTCACGTACCCCCTGGAAATGTGTATGTAACTGGCGTACCCCTTGTATAGATAGATAAAACTATAGTTATAGTATAACAATGGGATTAAAATGAAACTTATATCAGTGGTTCTCAACCTTTTATGCTTCACGTACCCCCTGGAAATGTGTATGTAACTGGCGTACCCCTTGTATAGATAGATAAAACTACAGTTATAGTAGAACAATGGGAATAAAATAAAACATATATATCAGTGGTTCTCAACCTTTTATGCTTCACGTACCCCCTGGAAATGTTTATGTAACTGGCGTACCCCTTGTATAGATAGATAAAACTATAGTTATAGTATAAAAATGGGAATAAAATGAAACATATATATCAGTGGTTCTCAACCTTTTATGCTTCACGTACCTCCTGGAAATGTGTATGTAACTGGCGTACACCTTGTACAGATAGATAAAACTATAATTATAGTATAAAAATGGGATTAAAATGAAACATATATATCAGTGGTTCTCAACCTTTTATGCTTCACGTACCCCCTGGAAATGTGTGTGTAACTGGCGTACCCCTTGAATAGATAGATAAAACTATAGATATAGTATAACAAAGGGAATAAAATGAAACATATATATCAGTGGTTCTCAACCTTTTATGCTTCACGTACCCCCTGGAAATATGTATGTAACTGGCGTACCCCTTGTATAGATAGATAAAACTCTAGTTATAGTATAACAATGGGAATAAAATAAAACATATATATATCAGTGGTTCTCAACCTTTTATGCTTCACGTACCCCCTGGAAATGTGTGTGTAACTGGCGTACCCCTTGAATAGATAGATAAAACTATAGATATAGTATAACAATGGGAATAAAATGAAACATATATATCAGTGGTTCTCAACCTTTTATGCTTCACGTACCCCCTGGAAATGTGTATATAACTGGCGTACCCTTTGAATAGATAGATAAAACTATAGATATAGTATAACAATGGGAATAAAATGAAACATATATATCAGTGGTTCTCAACCTTTTATGCTTCACGTACCCCCTGGAAATGTGTGTGTAACTGGCGTACCCCTTATATAGATAGATAAAACTATAGTTATAGTATAACTATGGGAATAAAATAAAACATATATATATCAGTGGTTCTCAACCTTTTATGCTTCACGTACCCCCTGGAAATGTGTATGTAACTGGCGTACCCCTTGTATAGATAGATAAAATTCTAGTTATAGTATAACAATGGGAATAAAATGAAACATATATATCAGTGGTTCTCAAACTTTTATGCTTCACGTACCCCCTGGAAATGTGTATGTAACTGGCGTACCCCTTGAATAGATAGATAAAACTATAGTTATAGTATAACAATGGGAATAAAATGAAACATATATATCAGTGGTTCTCAACCTTTTATGCTTCACGTACCCCCTGGAAATGTGTATGTAACTGGCGTACCCCTTATATAGATAGATAAAACTATAGTTATAGTATAACAATGGGAATAAAATGAAACATATATATCAGTGGTTCTCAAACTTTTATGCTTCACGTACCCCCTGGAAATGTGTATGTAACTGGCGTACCCCTTGTATAGATAGATAAAACTATAGTTGTAGTATAACAATTGGAATAAAATAAAACATATATATCAGTGGTTCTCAACTTTTTATGTTTCACGTACCCCCTGGAAATGTGTATGTAACTGGCGTACCCTTGTATAGATAGATAAAGCTATAGTTATAGTATAACAATGGGAATAAAATGAAACATATATATCAGTGGTTCCAACCTTTTATGCTTCACGTACCCCCTGGAAATGTGTATGTAACTGGCGTACCCTTGTATAGATAGATAAAACTCTAGTTATAGTATAACAATGGGAATAAAATAAAACATATATATATCAGTGGTTCTCAACCTTTTATGCTTCACGTACCCCCTGGAAATGTGTGTGTAACTGGCGTACCCCTTGAATAGATAGATAAAACTATAGATATAGTATAACAATGGGAATAAAATGAAACATATATATCAGTGGTTCTCAACCTTTTATGCTTCACGTACCCCCTGGAAATGTGTATGTAACTGGCGTACCCCTTGTATAGATAGATAAAACTATAGTTATAGTATAAAAATGGGAATAAAATGAAACATATATATCAGTGGTTCTCAGCCTTTTATGCTTCACGTACCTCCTGGAAATGTGTATGTAACTGGCGTACCCCTTGTATAGATAGATAAAACTATAGTTATAGTATAACAATGGGATTAAAATGAAACATATATCAGTGGTTCTCAACCTTTTATGCTTCACGTACCCCCTGGAAATGTGTATGTAACTGGCGTACCCCTTGTATAGATAGATAAAACTACAGTTATAGTAGAACAATGGGAATAAAATAAAACTTATATATCAGTGGTTCTCAACCTTTTATGCTTCACGTACCCCCTGGAAATGTGTATGTAACTGGCGTACCCCTTGTATAGATAGATAAAACTATAGTTATACTATAACAATGGGATTAAAATGAAACTTATATCAGTGGTTCTCAACCTTTTATGCTTCACGTACCCCCTGGAAATGTGTATGTAACTGGCGTACCCCTTGTATAGATAGATAAAACTACAGTTATAGTAGAACAATGGGAATAAAATAAAACATATATATCAGTGGTTCTCAACCTTTTATGCTTCACGTACCCCCTGGAAATGTTTATGTAACTGGCGTACCCCTTGTATAGATAGATAAAACTATAGTTATAGTATAAAAATGGGAATAAAATGAAACATATATATCAGTGGTTCTCAACCTTTTATGCTTCACGTACCTCCTGGAAATGTGTATGTAACTGGCGTACCCCTTGTACAGATAGATAAAACTATAATTATAGTATAACAATGGGATTAAAATGAAACATATATATCAGTGGTTCTCAACCTTTTATGCTTCACGTACCCCCTGGAAATGTGTGTGTAACTGGTGTACCCCTTGAATAGATAGATAAAACTATAGATATAGTATAACAAAGGGAATAAAATGAAACATATATATCAGTGGTTCTCAACCTTTTATGCTTCACGTACCCCCTGGAAATATGTATGAAATTGGCGTACCCCTTGTATAGATAGATAAAACTCTAGTTATAGTATAACAATGGGAATAAAATAAAACATATATATATCAGTGGTTCTCAACCTTTTATGCTTCACGTACCCCCTGGAAATGTGTGTGTAACTGGCGTACCCCTTATATAGATAGATAAAACTATAGTTATAGTATAACAATGGGAATAAAATAAAACATATATATATCAGTGGTTCTCAACCTTTTATGCTTCACGTACCCCCTGGAAATGTGTATGTAACTGGCGTACCCCTTGTATAGATAGATAAAATTCTAGTTATAGTATAACAATGGGAATAAAATGAAACATATATATCAGTGGTTCTCAAACTTTTATGCTTCACGTACCCCCTGGAAATGTGTATGTAACTGGCGTACCCCTTGAATAGATAGATAAAACTATAGTTATAGTATAACAATGGGAATAAAATGAAACATATATATCAGTGGTTCTCAACCTTTTATGCTTCACGTACCCCCTGGAAATGTGTATGTAACTGGCGTACCCCTTATATAGATAGATAAAACTATAGTTATAGTATAACAATGGGAATAAAATGAAACATATATATCAGTGGTTCTCAAACTTTTATGCTTCACGTAACTCCTGGATATGTGTATGTAACTGGCGTACCCCTTGTATAGATAGATAAAACTATAGTTGTAGTATAACAATTGGAATAAAATAAAACATATATATCAGTGGTTCTCAACTTTTTATGTTTCACGTACCCCCTGGAAATGTGTATGTAACTGGCGTACCCTTGTATAGATAGATAAAACTATAGTTATAGTATAACAATGGGAATAAAATGAAACATATATATCAGTGGTTCCAACCTTTTATGCTTCACGTACCCCCTGGAAATGTGTATGTAACTGGCGTACCCTTGTATAGATAGAAAAATCTATAGTTATAGTATAACAATGGGAATAAAATGAAACATATATATCAGTGGTTCTCAACCTTTAATGCCTCACGTACCCCTTGTAAATGTGTATGTAACTGGGGTACCTATTGTATAGATAGATAAAACTATAGTGATAGTATAACAATGGAAATAAAATAAAACATATATATCAGTGGTTCTCAACCTTTTATGCTTCACGTACCCCCTGGAAATGTGTATGTAACTGGCGTACCCCTTTTATAGATAGATAAAACTATAGTTATAGTATAACAATGGAAATATATATATCAGTGGTTCTCAACCTTTTATGCTTCACGTACCCCCTGGAAATGTTTATGTAACTGGCGTACCCCTTGTATAGATAGATAAATCTATAGTTATAATATAACAATGGAAATAAAATAAAACATATATATCAGTGGTTCTCAACCTTCTATGCTTCACGTACCCCCTGGAAATGTGTATGTAACTGGCGTAACCCTTGTATAGATAGATAAAACTATAGTTATAGTATAACAATCGGAATAAAATGAAACGTATATATCAGTGGTTCTCAACCTTTTATGCTTCACGTACCCCCTGGAAATGTGTATGTAACTGGCGTACCCCTTGTATAGATAGATAAAACTATAGTTATAGTATAGCAATGGGAATAAAATGAAACATATATATCAGTGGTTCTCAAACTGTTATGCTTCTCGTACCCCCTGGAAATGTATATGTAACTGGCGTACCCCTTGTATAGATAGATAAAACTCTAGTTATAGTATAACAATGGGAATAAAATGAAACATATATATCAGTGGTTCTCAAACTTTTATGCTTCACGTAACTCCTGGATATGTGTATGTAACTGGCGTACCCCTTGTATAGATAGATAAAACTATAGTTGTAGTATAACAATTGGAATAAAATAAAACATATATATCAGTGGTTCTCAACTTTTTATGTTTCACGTACCCCCTGGAAATGTGTATGTAACTGGCGTACCCCTTGTATAGATAGATAAAACTATAGTTATAGTATAACAATGGGAATAAAATGAAACATATATATCAGTGGTTCTCAACCTTTTATGCTTCACGTACCCCCTGGAAATGTGTATGTAACTGGCGTACCCCTTGTATAGATAGAAAAATCTATAGTTATAGTATAACAATGGGAATAAAATGAAACATATATATCAGTGGTTCTCAACCTTTAATGCCTCACGTACCCCTTGTAAATGTGTATGTAACTGGGGTACCTATTGTATAGATAGATAAAACTATAGTGATAGTATAACAATGGAAATAAAATAAAACATATATATCAGTGGTTCTCAACCTTTTATGCTTCACGTACCCCCTGGAAATGTGTATGTAACTGGCGTACCCCTTTTATAGATAGATAAAACTATAGTTATAGTATAACAATGGATTAAAATGAAACATATATCAGTGGTTCTCAAACTTTTATGCTTCACGTACCCTCTGGAAATGTGTATGTAACTGGCGTACCCCTTGTATAGATAGATAAAACTACAGTTATAGTAGAACAATGGGAATAAAATAAAACGTATATATCAGTGGTTCTCAACCTTTTATGCTTCACGTACCCCCTGGAAATGTGTATGTAACTGGCGTACCCCTTGTATAGATAGATAAAACTCTAGTTATAGTATAACAATGGGAATAAAATAAAACATATATATCAGTGGTTCTCAACCTTTTATGCTTCACGTACCCCCTGGAAATGTGTATGTAACTGGCGTACCCCTTGAATAGATAGATAAAACTATAGATATAGTATAACAATGGGAATAAAATAAAATATATATATATCAGTGGTTCTCAACCTTTTATGCTTCACGTACCCCCTGGAAATGTGTATGTAACTGGCGTACCCCTTGAATAGATAGATAAAACTATAGTTATAGTATAACAATGGGAATAAAATAAAACATATATATCAGTGGTTCTCAACCTTTTATGCTTCACGTACACCCTGGAAATGTGTATGTAACTGGCGTACCCCTTGTATAGATAGATAAAACTACAGTTATAATAGAACAATGGGAATAAAATGAAACATATATATCAGTGGTTCTCAACCTTTTATGCTTCACGTACCCCCTGGAAATGTGTATGTAACTGGCGTACCCCTTATATAGATAGATAAAACTATAGTTATAGTATAACAATGGGAATAAAATAAAACATATATATATCAGTGGTTCTCAACCTTTTATGCTTCACGTACCCCCTGGAAATGTGTATGTAACTGGCGTACCCCTTGTATAGATAGATAAAACTCTAGTTATAGTATAACAATGGGAATAAAATGAAACATATATATCAGTGGTTCTCAAACTTTTATGCTTCACGTACCCCCTGGAAATGTGTATGTAACTGGCGTACCCCTTGAATAGATAGATAAAACTATAGTTATAGTATAACAATGGGAATAAAATGAAACATATATATCAGTGGTTCTCAACCTTTTATGCTTCACGTACCCCCTGGAAATGTGTATGTAACTGGCGTACCCCTTATACAGATAGATAAAACTATAGTTATAGTATAACAATGGGAATAAAATGAAACATATATATCAGTGGTTCTCAAACTTTTATGCTTCACGTACCTCCTGGATATGTGTATGTAAGTGGCGTACCCCTTGTATAGATAGATAAAACTATAGTTGTAGTATAACAATTGGAATAAAATAAAACATATATATCAGTGGTTCTCAACTTTTTATGTTGCACGTACCCCCTGGAAATGTGTATGTAACTGGCGTACCCTTGTACAGATAGATAAAACTATAGTTATAGTATAACAATGGGAATAAAATGAAACATATATATCAGTGGTTCCAACCTTTTATGCTTCACGTACCACCTGGAAATGTGTATGTAACTGGCGTACCCTTGTATAGATAGATAAAACTATAGTTATAGTATAACAATGGGAATAAAATGAAACATATATATCAGTGGTTCTCAACCTTTTATGCTTCACGTACCCCCTGGAAATGTGTATGTAACTGGCGTACCCCTTGTATAGATAGATAAAACTATAGTTATAGTATAACAATGGGAATGAAATGAAACATATATATCAGTGGTTCTCAACCTTTAATGCCTCACGTACCCCCTGTAAATGTGTATGTAACTGGCGTACCCCTTGTATAGATAGATAAAACTATAGTTATAGTATAACAATGGGAATAAAATAAAACATATATATCAGTGGTTCTCAACCTTTTATGCTTCACGTACCCCCTGGAAATGTGTATGTAACTGGCGTTCCCTTGTATAGATAGATAAAACTATAGTTTTGGTATAACAATGGGAATAAAATGAAACATATATATATCAGTGGTTCTCAACCTTTTATGCTTCACGTACCCCCTGGAAATGTGTATGTAACTGGCGTACCCCTTGTATAGATAGATAAAACTATAGTTATATTATAACAATCGGAATAAAATGAAACATATATATCAGTGGTTCTCAACCTTTTATGCTTCACGTACCCCTGGAAATGTGTATGTAACTGGCGTACCCCTTGTATAGATAGATAAAACTATAGTTATAGTATAACAATGGGAATAAAATAAAACATATATATCAGTGGTTCTCAACCTTTTATGCTTCACGTACTTCCTGGAAATGTGTATGTAACTGGCGTACCCTTGTATAGATAGATAAAACTATAGTTATAGTATAACAATGGGAATAAAATGAAACATATATATCAGTGGTTCTCATCCTTTTATGCTTCACGTACCCCTGGAAATGTGTATGTAACTGGCGTACCCCTTGTATAGATAGATAAAACTATAGTTATAGTATAACAATGGGAATAAAATGAAACATATATATCAGTGGTTCTCAACCTTTTTTGCTTCACGTACCCCTGGAAATGTGTATGTAACTGGCGTACCCCTTGTATAGATAGATAAAACTATAGTTATAGTATAACAATGGGAATAAAATAAAACATATATATCAGTGGTTCTCAACCTTTTATGCTTCACGTACCCCTTGGAAATGTGTATGTAACTGGCGTTCCCTTGTATAGATAGATAGAACTATAGTTTTGGTATAACAATGGGAATAAAATGAAACATATATATCAGTGGTTCTCAACCTTTTATGCTTCACGTACCCCTGGAAATGTGTATGTAACTGGCGTACCCCTTGTATAGATAGATAAAACTATAGTTATAGTATAACAATCGGAATAAAATGAAACATATATATCAGTGGTTCTCAACCTTTTATGCTTCACGTACCCCCTGGAAATGTGTATGTAACTGGCGTACCCCTTGTATAGATAGATAAAACTATAGTTATAGTATAACATTGGGAATAAAATGAAACATATATATCAGTGGTTCTCCACCTTTTTTGCTTCACGTACCCCCTGGAAATGTGTATGTAACTGGCGTACCCTTGTATAGATAGATAAAACTATAGTTATAGTATAACAATGGGAATAAAATAAAACATATATATCAGTGGTTCTCAACCTTTTATGCTTCACGTACCCCCTGGAAATGTGTATGTAACTGGCGTACCCTTGTATAGATAGATAAAACTATAGTTATAGTATAACAATGGGAATAAAATGAAACATATATATCAGTGGTTCTCAACCTTTTTTGCTTCACGTACCCCCTGGAAATGTGTATGTAACTGGCGTACCCCTTGTATAGATAGATAAAACTATAGTTATAGTATAACAATGGGAATAAAATAAAACATATATATCAGTGGTTCTCAACCTTTTATGCTTCACGTACCCCTTGGAAATGTGTATGTAACTGTCGTTCCCTTGTATAGATAGATAGAACTATAGTTTTGGTATAACAATGGGAATAAAATGAAACATATATATCAGTGGTTCTCAACCTTTTATGCTTCACGTACCCCTGGAAATGTGTATGTAACCCCTTGTATAGATAGATAAAACTATAGTTATAGTATAACAATCGGAATAAAATGAAACATATATATCAGTGGTTCTCAACCTTTTATGCTTCACGTACCCCCTGGAAATGTGTATGTAACTGGCGTACCCCTTGTATAGATAGATAAAACTATAGTTATAGTATAACATTGGGAATAAAATGAAACATATATATCAGTGGTTCTCCACCTTTTTTGCTTCACGTACCCCCTGGAAATGTGTATGTAACTGGCGTACCCTTGTATAGATAGATAAAACTATAGTTATAGTATAACAATGGGAATAAAATGAAACATATATATCAGTGGTTCTCAACCTTTTATGCTTCACGTACCCCCTGGAAATGTGTATGTAACTGGCGTACCCCTTGTATAGATAGATAAAACTCTAGTTATAGTATAACAATGGGAATAAAATGAAACATATATATCAGTGGTTCTCAACCTTTTATGCTTCACGTACCTCCTGGAAATGTGTATGTAACTGGCGTACCCCTTGTATAGATAGATAAAACTATAGTTATAGTATAACAATGGGAATAAAATGAAACATATATATCAGTGGTTCTCAACCTTTTATGCTTCACGTACCCCCCGGAAATGTGTATGTAACTGGCGTACCCTTGTATAGATAAATAAAACTATAGTTATAGTATAACAATTGGAATAAAATAAAACGTATATATCAGTGGTTCTCCACCTTTCATGCTTCACGTACCCCCTGGAAATGTGTATGTAACTGGCGTACCCCTTGTATAGATAGATAAAACTATAGTTATAGTATAACAATTGGAATAAAATAAAAGATATATATCAGTGGTTCTCAACCTTTTATGCTTCACGTACCCCCTGGAAATGTGTATGTAACTGGCGTACCCTTGTATAGATAGATAAAACTATAGTTATAGTATAACAATGGGAATAAAATGAAACATATATATCAGTGGTTCTCAACGTTTTTTGCTTCACGTACCCCCTGGAAATGTGTATGTAACTGGCGTACCCCTTGTATAGATAGATAAAACTATAGTTATAGTATAACAATTGGAATAAAATAAAACATATATATCAGTGGTTCTCAACCTTTTATGCTTCACGTACCCCCTGGAAATGTGTAACTGGCGTACCCTTGTATAGATAGATAAAACTATAGTTATAGTATAACAATGGGAATAAAATGAAACATATATATCAGTGGTTCTCAACCTTTTATGCTTCACGTACCTCCTGGATATGTGTATGTAAGTGGCGTACCCCTTGTATAGATAGATAAAACTATAGTTATAGTATAACAATCGGAATAAAATGAAACATATATATCAGTGTTTCTCAACCTTTTATGCTTCACGTACCCGCTGCAAATGTGTATGTAACTGGCGTACCCCTTGTATAGATAGATAAAACTATAGTTATAGTATAACAATGGGAATAAAATGAAACATATATATCAGTGGTTCTCAACCTTTTATGCTTCACGTACCTCCTGGATATGTGTATGTAAGTGGCGTACCCCTTGTATAGATAGATAAAACTATAGTTATAGTATAACAATCGGAATAAAATGAAACATATATATCAGTGTTTCTCAACCTTTTATGCTTCACGTACCCGCTGCAAATGTGTATGTAACTGGCGTACCCTTGTATAGATAGATAAAACTATAGTTATAGTATAACAATTGGAATAAAATAAAACATATATATCAGTGGTTCTCAACCTTTTTTGCTTCACGTACCCCCTGGAAATGTGTATGTAACTGGCGTACCCCTTGTATAGATAGATAAAACTATAGTTATAGTATAACAATAGGAATAAAATGAAATATATATATATGTGGTTCTCAACCTTTTATGCTTCACGTACCCCCTGGAAATGTGTATGTAACTGGCGTACCCTTGTATAGATAGATAAAACTATAGTTATAGTATAACAATGGGAATAAAATGAAACATATATATCAGTGGTTCTCAATCTTTTATGCTTCACGTACCCCCTGGAAATGTGTATGTAACTGGTGTACCCCTTGTATAGATAGATAAGACTATAGTTATAGTATAACAATGGAAATAAAATAAAACATATATATCAGTGGTTCTCAACCTTTTATGCTTCACGTACCCCCTGGAAATGTGTATGTAACTGGCGTACCCCTTGTATAGATAGATAAAACTATAGTTATAGTATAACAATGGAAATAAAATAAAACATATTTATCAGTGGTTCTCAACCTTTTATGCTTCACGTACCCCCTGGAAATGTGTATGTAACTGGCGTACCCCTTGTATAGATAGATAAAACTATAGTTATAGTATAACAATCGGAATAAAATGAAACATATATATCAGTGTTTCTCAACCTTTTATGCTTCACGTACCCGCTGCAAATGTGTATGTAACTGGCGTACCCCTTGTATAGATAGATAAAACTATAGTTATAGTATAACAATGGGAATAAAATGAAACATATATATCAGTGGTTCTCAACCTTTTATGCTTCACGTACCTCCTGGATATGTGTATGTAAGTGGCGTACCCCTTGTATAGATAGATAAAACTATAGTTGTAGTATAACAATTGGAATAAAATAAAACATATATATCAGTGGTTCTCAACTTTTTATGTTGCACGTACCCCCTGGAAATGTGTATGTAACTGGCGTACCCTTGTATAGATAGATAAAACTATAGTTATAGTATAACAATGGGAATAAAATGAAACATATATATCAGTGGTACCAACCTTTTATGCTTCACGTACCCCCTGGAAATGTGTATGTAACTGGCGTACCCTTGTATAGATAGATAAAACTATAGTTATAGTATAACAATGGGAATAAAATGAAACATATATATCAGTGGTTCTCAACCTTTTATGCTTCACGTACCCCCTGGAAATGTGTATGTAACTGGCGTACCCCTTGTATAGATAGATAAAACTATAGTTATAGTATAACAATGGGAATAAAATGAAACATATATATCAGTGGTTCTCAACCTTTAATGCCTCACGTACCCCCTGTAAATGTGTATGTAACTGTTGTACCTATTGTATAGATAGATAAAACTATAGTTATAGTATAACAATGGAAATAAAATAAAACATATATATCAGTGGTTCTCAACCTTTTATGCTTCACGTACCCCCTGGAAATGTGTATGTAACTGGCGTACCCCTTTTATAGATAGATAAAACTATAGTTATAGTATAACAATGGAAATATATATATCAGTGGTTCTCAACCTTTTATGCTTCACGTACCCCCTGGAAATGTTTATGTAACTGGCGTACCCCTTGTATAGATAGATAAATCTCTAGTTATAATATAAGAATGGAAATAAAATAAAACATATATATCAGTGGTTCTCAACCTTCTATGCTTCACGTACCCCCTGGAAATGTGTATGTAACTGGCGTAACCCTTGTATAGATAGATAAAACTATAGTTATAGTATAACAATCGGAATAAAATGAAACATATATATCAGTGGTTCTCAAACTTTTATGCTTCACGTACCCCCTGGAAATATGTATGTAACTGGCGTACCCCTTGTATAGATAGATAAAACTATAGTTATAGTATAGCAATGGGAATAAAATGAAACATATATATCAGTGGTTCTCAAACTGTTATGCTTCTCGTACCCCCTGGAAATATGTATGTAACTGGCGTACCCCTTGTATAGATAGATAAAACTATAGTTATAGTATAACAATGGGAATAAAATGAAACATATATATCAGTGGTTCTCAACCTTTTATGCTTCACGTACCCCCTGGAAATGTGTATGTAACTGGCGTACCCCTTGTATAGATAGATAAAACTATAGTTATAGTATAACAATGGGAATAAAATAAAACATATATATCAGTGGTTCTCAACCTTTTATGCTTCACGTACCCCCTGGAAATGTGTATGTAACTGGCGTTCCCTTGTATAGATAGATAAAACTATAGTTTTGGTATAACAATGGGAATAAAATGAAACATATATATCAGTGGTTCTCAACCTTTTATGCTTCACGTACCCCCTGGAAATGTGTATGTAACTGACGTACCCCTTGTATAGATAGATAAAACTATAGTTATATTATAACAATCGGAATAAAATGAAACATATATATCAGTGGTTCTCAAACTTTTATGCTTCACGTACCCCCTGGAAATGTGTATGTAACTGGCGTACCCCTTGTATAGATAGATAAAACTATAGTTATAGTATAACAATGGGAATAAAATGAAACATATATATCAGTGGTTCTCAACCTTTTTTGCTTCACGTACCCCCTGGAAATGTGTATGTAACTGGCGTACCCCTTGTATAGATAGATAAAACTATAGTTATAGTATAACAATGGGAATAAATTAAAACATATATATCAGTGGTTCTCAACCTTTTATGCTTCACGTACCCCCTGGAAATGTGTATGTAACTGGCGTACCCTTGTATAGATAGATAAAACTATAGTTATAGTATAACAATGGGAATAAAATGAAACATATATATCAGTGGTTCTCAACCTTTTTTGCTTCACGTACCCCCTGGAAATGTGTATGTAACTGGCGTACCCCTTGTATAGATAGATAAAACTATAGTTATAGTATAACAATGGGAATAAAATGAAACATATATATCAGTGGTTCTCAACCTTTAATGCCTCACGTACCCCCTGTAAATGTGTATGTAACTGTTGTACCTATTGTATAGATAGATAAAACTATAGTTATAGTATAACAATGGAAATAAAATAAAACATATATATCAGTGGTTCTCAACCTTTTATGCTTCACGTACCCCCTGGAAATGTGTATGTAACTGGCGTACCCCTTTTATAGATAGATAAAACTATAGTTATAGTATAACAATGGAAATATATATATCAGTGGTTCTCAACCTTTTATGCTTCACGTACCCCCTGGAAATGTTTATGTAACTGGCGTACCCCTTGTATAGATAGATAAATCTCTAGTTATAATATAAGAATGGAAATAAAATAAAACATATATATCAGTGGTTCTCAACCTTCTATGCTTCACGTACCCCCTGGAAATGTGTATGTAACTGGCGTAACCCTTGTATAGATAGATAAAACTATAGTTATAGTATAACAATCGGAATAAAATGAAACATATATATCAGTGGTTCTCAAACTTTTATGCTTCACGTACCCCCTGGAAATATGTATGTAACTGGCGTACCCCTTGTATAGATAGATAAAACTATAGTTATAGTATAGCAATGGGAATAAAATGAAACATATATATCAGTGGTTCTCAAACTGTTATGCTTCTCGTACCCCCTGGAAATATGTATGTAACTGGCGTACCCCTTGTATAGATAGATAAAACTATAGTTATAGTATAACAATGGGAATAAAATGAAACATATATATCAGTGGTTCTCAACCTTTTATGCTTCACGTACCCCCTGGAAATGTGTATGTAACTGGCGTACCCCTTGTATAGATAGATAAAACTATAGTTATAGTATAACAATGGGAATAAAATAAAACATATATATCAGTGGTTCTCAACCTTTTATGCTTCACGTACCCCCTGGAAATGTGTATGTAACTGGCGTTCCCTTGTATAGATAGATAAAACTATAGTTTTGGTATAACAATGGGAATAAAATGAAACATATATATCAGTGGTTCTCAACCTTTTATGCTTCACGTACCCCCTGGAAATGTGTATGTAACTGACGTACCCCTTGTATAGATAGATAAAACTATAGTTATATTATAACAATCGGAATAAAATGAAACATATATATCAGTGGTTCTCAAACTTTTATGCTTCACGTACCCCCTGGAAATGTGTATGTAACTGGCGTACCCCTTGTATAGATAGATAAAACTATAGTTATAGTATAACAATGGGAATAAAATGAAACATATATATCAGTGGTTCTCAACCTTTTTTGCTTCACGTACCCCCTGGAAATGTGTATGTAACTGGCGTACCCCTTGTATAGATAGATAAAACTATAGTTATAGTATAACAATGGGAATAAATTAAAACATATATATCAGTGGTTCTCAACCTTTTATGCTTCACGTACCCCCTGGAAATGTGTATGTAACTGGCGTACCCTTGTATAGATAGATAAAACTATAGTTATAGTATAACAATGGGAATAAAATGAAACATATATATCAGTGGTTCTCAACCTTTTTTGCTTCACGTACCCCCTGGAAATGTGTATGTAACTGGCGTACCCCTTGTATAGATAGATAAAACTATAGTTATAGTATAACAATGGGAATAAAATAAAACATATATATCAGTGGTTCTCAACCTTTTATGCTTCACGTACCCCTTGGAAATGTGTATGTAACTGGCGTTCCCTTGTATAGATAGATAAAACTATAGTTTTGGTATAACAATGGGAATAAAATGAAACATATATATCAGTGGTTCTCAACCTTTTATGCTTCACGTAACCCTGGAAATGTGTATGTAACTGGCGTACACCTTGTATAGATAGATAAAACTATAGTTATAGTATAACAATCGGAATAAAATGAAACATATATATCAGTGGTTCTCAACCTTTTATGCTTCACGTACCCCCTGGAAATGTGTATGTAACTGGCGTACCCCTTGTATAGATAGATAAAACTATAGTTATAGTATAACAATGGGAATAAAATGAAACATATATATCAGTGGTTCTCAACCTTTTATGCTTCACGTACCCCCTGGAAATGTGTATGTAACTGGCGTACCCCTTGTATAGATAAATAAAACTATAGTTATAGTATAACAATTGGAATAAAATAAAACATATATATCAGTGGTTCTCAACCTTTTATGCTTCACGTACCCCCTGGAAATGTGTATGTAACTGGCGTACCCTTGTATAGATAGATAAAACTATAGTTATAGTATAACAATGGGAATAAAATGAAACATATATATCAGTGGTTCTCAACGTTTTTTGCTTCACGTACCCCCTGGAAATGTGTATGTAACTGGCGTTCCCCTTGTAATGATAGATAAAACTATAGTTATAGTATAACAATTGGAATAAAATAAAACATATATATCAGTGGTTCTCAACCTTTTATGCTTCACGTACCCCCTGGAAATGTGTAACTGGCGTACCCTTGTATAGATAGATAAAACTATAGTTATAGTATAACAATGGGAATAAAATGAAACATATATATCAGTGGTTCTCAACCTTTTTTGCTTCACGTACCCCCTGGAAATGTGTATGTAACTGGCGTACCCCTTGTATAGATAGATAAAACTATAGTTATAGTATAACAATAGGAATAAAATGAAATATATATATATGTGGTTCTCAACCTTTTATGCTTCACGTACCCCCTGGAAATGTGTATGTAACTGGCGTACCCTTGTATAGATAGATAAAACACTAGTTATAGTATAACAATGGGAATAAAATGAAACATATATATCAGTGGTTCTCAATCTTTTATGCTTCACGTACCCCCTGAAAATGTGTATGTAACTGGTGTACCCCTTGTATAGATAGATAAGACTATAGTTATAGTATAACAATGGAAATAAAATAAAACATATATATCAGTGGTTCTCAACCTTTTATGCTTCACGTACCCCCTGGAAATGTGTATGTAACTGGCGTACCCCTTGTATAGATAGATAAAACTATAGTTATAGTATAACAATGGAAATAAAATAAAACATATTTATCAGTGGTTCTCAACCTTTTATGCTTCACGTACCCCCTGGAAATGTCTATGTAACTGGCGTACCCCTTGTATAGATAGATAAAACTATAGTTATAGTATAACAATCGGAATAAAATGAAACATATATATCAGTGTTTCTCAACCTTTTATGCTTCACGTACCCGCTGCAAATGTGTATGTAACTGGCGTACCCCTTGTATAGATAGATAAAACTATAGTTATAGTATAACAATGGGAATAAAATGAAACATATATATCAGTGGTTCTCAACCTTTTATGCCTCACGTACCCCCTGGAAATGTGTATGTAACTGGCGTACCCCTTGTATAGATAGATAAAACTATGGTTATAGTATAACAATCGGAATAAAATGAAACATATATATCAGTGTTTCTCAACCTTTTATGCTTCACCCTGGAAATGTGTATGTAACTGGCGTACCCCTTGTATAGATAGATAAAACTATAGTTATAGTATAACAATCGGAATAAAATGAAACATATATATCAGTGTTTCTCAACCTTTTATGCTTCACGTACCCGCTGCAAATGTGTATGTAACTAGCGTACCCCTTGTATAGATAGATAAAACTATAGTTATAGTATAACAATGGGAATAAAATGAAACATATATATCAGTGGTTCTCAACATTTTATGCTTCACGTACCCCCTGGAAATTTGTATGTAACTGGCGTACCCCTTGTATAGATAGATAAAACTATAGTTATAGTATAACAATGGGAATAAAATGAAACATATATATCAGTGGTTCTCAACCTTTTATGCTTCACGTACCCCCTGGAAATGTGTATGTAACTGGCGTACCTATTGTATAGATAGATAAAACTATAGTTATAGTATAACAATGGGAATAAAATGAAACATATATATCAGTGGTTCTCAACCTTTTATGCTTCACATACCCCCTGGAAATGTGTATGTAACTGGCGTACCTATTGTATAGATAGATAAAACGATAGTTATAGTATAACAATGGGAATAAAATGAAACATATATATCAGTGGTTCTCAACCTTTTATGCTTCACGTACCCCCTGGAAATGTCTATGTAACTGGCGTACCCCTTGTATAGATAGATAAAACTATAGTTATAGTATAACAATGGAAATAAAATAAAACATATTTATCAGTCGTTCTCAACCTTTTATGCTTCACGTACCCCCTGGAAATGTCTATGTAACTGGCGTACCCCTTGTATAGATAGATAAAACTATAGTTATAGTATAACAATCGGAATAAAATGAAACATATATATCAGTGTTTCTCAACCTTTTATGCTTCACGTACCCGCTGCAAATGTGTATGTAACTGGCGTACCCCTTGTATAGATAGATAAAACTATGGTTATAGTATAACAATCGGAATAAAATGAAACATATATATCAGTGTTTCTCAACCTTTTATGCTTCACCCTGGAAATGTGTATGTAACTGGCGTACCCCTTGTATAGATAGATAAAACTATAGTTATAGTATAACAATCGGAATAAAATGAAACATATATATCAGTGTTTCTCAACCTTTTATGCTTCACGTACCCGCTGCAAATGTGTATGTAACTGGCGTACCCCTTGTATAGATAGATAAAACTATAGTTATAGTATAACAATGGGAATAAAATGAAACATATATATCAGTGGTTCTCAACCTTTTATGCTTCACGTACCCCCTGGAAATTTGTATGTAACTGGCGTACCCCTTGTATAGATAGATAAAACTATAGTTATAGTATAACAATGGGAATAAAATGAAACATATATATCAGTGGTTCTCAACCTTTTATGCTTCACGTACCCCCTGGAAATGTGTATGTAACTGGCGTACCTATTGTATAGATAGATAAAACTATAGTTATAGTATAACAATGGGAATAAAATAAAACATATATATCAGTGGTTCTCAACCTTTTATGCTTCACGTACCCCCTGGAAATGTGTATGTAACTGGCGTACCCCTTGTATAGATAGATAAAACTATAGTTATAGTATAACAATGGGAATAAAATGAAACATATATATCGGTGGTTCTCAATCTTTTATGCTTCACGTACCCCCTGGAAATGTGTATGTAACTGGCGTACCCCTTGTATAGATAGATAAAACTATAGTTATAGTATAACAATGGGAATTAAATGAAACAGATATATCAGTGGTTCTCAACCTTTTATGCTTCACGTACCTCCTGGATATGTGTATGTAACTGGCGTACCCCTTGTATAGATAGATAAAACTATAGTTATAGTATAACAATGGGAATAAAATAAAACATATATATCAGTGGTTCTCAACCTTTTATGCTTCACGTACCCCCTGGAAATGTGTATGTAACTATCGTACCCTTGTATAGATAGATAAAACTATAGTTATAGTATAACAATGGGAATAAAATGAAACATATATATCAGTGGTTCTCAACCTTTTATGCTTCACGTACCCCCTGGAAATGTGTATGTAACTGGCGTACCCCTTGTATAGATAGATAAAACTATAGTTATAGTATAACAATGGGAATAAAATAAAACATATATATCAGTGGTTCTCAACCTTTTATGCTTCACGTACCCCCTGGAAATGTGTATGTAACTGGCGTACCCCTTGTATAGGTAGATAAAACTATAGTTATAGTATAACAATGGGAATAAAATAAAACATATATATCAGTGCTTCTCAACCTTTTATGCTTCACGTACCCCCTGGAAATGTGTATGTAACTGGCGTACCCCTTGTATAGATAGATAAAACTATAGTTATAGTATAACAATGGGAATAAAATAAAACATATATATATCAGTGGTTCTCAACCTTTTATGCTTCACGTACCCCCTGGAAATGTGTATGTAACTGGCGTACCCCTTGTATAGATAGATAAAACTCTAGTTATAGTATAACAATGGGAATAAAATGAAACATATATATCAGTGGTTCTCAAACTTTTATGCTTCACGTACCCCCTGGAAATGTGTATGTAACTGGCGTACCCCTTGAATAGATAGATAAAACTATAGTTATAGTATAACAATGGGAATAAAATGAAACATATATATCAGTGGTTCTCAACCTTTTATGCTTCACGTACCCCCTGGAAATGTGTATGTAACTGGCGTACCCCTTATACAGATAGATAAAACTATAGTTATATTATAACAATGGGAATAAAATGAAACATATATATCAGTGGTTCTCAAACTTTTATGCTTCACGTACCTCCTGGATATGTGTATGTAAGTGGCGTACCCCTTGTATAGATAGATAAAACTATAGTTGTAGTATAACAATTGGAATAAAATAAAACATATATATCAGTGGTTCTCAACTTTTTATGTTTCACGTACCCCCTGGAAATGTGTATGTAACTGGCGTACCCTTGTATAGATAGATAAAACTATAGTTATAGTATAACAATGGGAATAAAATGAAACATATATATCAGTGGTTCCAACCTTTTATGCTTCACGTACCCCCTGGAAATGTGTATGTAACTGGCGTACCCCTTGTATAGATAGATAAATCTATAGTTATAGTATAAGAATGGGAATAAAATAAACTTGGTACTTTGTTAGTAGATCTAACGACTTTTCAGCTCTCACGGTGTACCCTACGTTGAGAACCCCTGCTTAAGATTATAGCTTTAGGAATGACAAAAAAAAAGCTATTCTTTGTTAAAAGAAAATCGAAAAAATACATTAGTAATACTAATGATTGTGAAAGCTGTTTTAATTTTTGATTCAATTCAGCTGCATATTTTGGTAAATTGCCTAATTTGGGATATTCAACTATAATTGATAATTTTATATAGTGTGTGTCATACCTAGCTGTGATTTGTTGCCTGAATTTCATTTAGAAGTGAACTTTATAACCTCTTGGAACAAAATGTTAAAAACAATATTTTTAGCTTTGGTTTTACTAATTTTATTTATTTATTTACTTATTTTTCTCAGTAGCATTATTGTTTTTATTATTTTATGTTCTTATTCACATCTAGACTTAATGTTTTTCAAAAAGCTCTGTTTTATAAAGTTGTAAGAAATATCAGATGAAATTGAACTGGATGATGAATAAATAATATTTTTATTACATTTTTAATAAAAACGTGGTCAATACAAGTACCCTACTGTGGTCTAGTAGCTTACTCACGACTCGAGTTGAAACATTTCGTTATAATGATATCAATGTATTTCTTGGAATTATTGCCACCAGGCACTTACGGTAGGGGGTGGGGGCAAGAATTCGATTATTCAGTTTCGGGGAAGTTCCGAGAATTTGGCTGCATGGGGGGGGGGTTCTGACGATTGAGAATACGACTTAAGTACGGTTTCGCAATTACTAAACTATATCAAATGAGAGTTTATAAGGGTTTTTTTATCTGTTTTTAGTGTCGTACATAAAATTTGAGGCTAAAATTAAATTATATGAAGACAATTGTTTTAGCAGCAAAAAAAGAGCTCCCCGTCAACTAAACAAGAAGACAAGTTTGAGATTTAGTATAAGACGACAGGATTGTCGGGGAGAGGGGCGGACCCCTCCCACTCTGGATGCGCCCTGATTCCTACCATTTAATATATCTATATTTATGTCTCCCAACGTTATTAATTACATACAAATCATCTCTAACTGCCAATATATTTTCTACTTCATTAGAGAATTCTGCAATTCAATATTCATGCAAGCTGCATATTGCCAACACAAAAAATCATTACCGGATAAAAAGTAATTATAATTAGTACATCTACAGTAATAGCACTAGTTTCGAGAACTAATAGAACTAATATTTACAGACTTTTCTAAATGTACGATTACACCACCAGATTTGTTAAGAGTTCCATCTTTACAATAAAAAATCATAGCCGTCAATACCAATACCAGCTTTAATGGTTTTATCCAGATTTCTGTCAAAGCAATGACATGCTGTGGAAAATTTGTTAAATTTAGAAAAATCGAAAATGTATCCTAATTCTTCCTCATACTTCTGATGTTTCCGGTTGTCATTTTAAGCCCATTTCCCCTAGAATAATTTCCCTTATCATAGACTTCATTATTCTCTATAACACCTATATTCCTCATCTGGGTAACATAGCTAACCACTCGGCCACAGGGACGGCATTCTAAATGCACAAGTAAAACAGATATACTGTAGCATTAAAAGCGTTGATTACGAGGAGTGGTGTGTGTATGGGGAGGGGACATTCCCTTCCCTACAGAAACTGTGGTTTGGTTCAGGGTCAGACCTGAGGCACCCAGTGGTGGTAGGATTCAGAAATTGTAGCAACAAATTGTAAAAACTTTCACAGTGAAAAATAAAAACCAAAATTATTTTATTGAAATTGTGATTTGGGCAATAACCATCCGTGGCATAGCGCGAGCAATAATTATGACCCCGAAACGTGAATAGCAGCCTATCCGAAAGAATTAAGGACCGGTTCGGTGAACTCGGGAAATTTTAGGAACGGGTTCGCACGAACCGGCTGAATCCCAGCACTGGAGGCACCCCACCCGACTTTTAGAATGCGAGCAATGGTAAAAATTATTCAACATATTTATATTACATGCATTTTCTTAAGAAATATTTTAAAAACCTGTAAAAAGGAAGGGGAAATGTTATACTGCACTGGATATCAAGTCTCTTGTGTCCCCCCCCCCCCAAACCTTCTTACATCTCGACTGTGTTTCTTGCACTCCCCCGTCAATTTTGTTCCAGATCCGGGCTTGGTCTATCAGAAAACAGGAGTGACATATCGTAAAACGATTTCACGACATAATCAACGTTCATCAAAGGAAAAGTTTTATTTTGCCGATTAGATTTATTAACACGCTGCTAACAAGTTAGGCACTAAAATGTGCTTGGTGCTTGATGGTACAATCATGAAAGGTTTTGTTGAAAAAATGAATTTTGCTTCGAGTGGAATACGAACCCACGACCTCTTTCTGAGATTCTAGGTGGTCTACCACTGAACTGTCGAGATCTAACTATTTCTTCAACAAACTCTGACTATAATTCTTCGCAACGCATAGCACGGTATAAAGCGCTGCTATCGCCTCCACTTGTCAATCATCATCAGGGTGGCGCAAAGTTCCATAAAAATGAGGTTTAAAAGAAAGCGTTTCCTTTGAATAATTGCAATCTGCCTTTTGTCCTGTTTTGTTGAATAGTTTCTGCTTTTCTCTCATACTACGTTACGAACTCTTCTCAATTAATGACGATGATGAAAAAATAAATTAACAGTCACTTCTAAACTATGCTGCTACCAGACATTTCACACTGTACATATATTTTGCCTGTTGTTCATTTCTTTCGACCATTTATCACTCGATTTCAGCATGTAAATCATCAGCTATGAATTTCAGCAGTAAACGCTTCTTGTATCTGTGGTCGTAGCGTCAACATAATTCAGGCAATCCTTTTGATTTGTTCACAGGTCGAACTGCTTCAAGAACTCCTACTTCTCGAGGTGCGTGGACGCCTTGCTTCTCACCAATGAAAAAGAGGAACTGAACGACAGCGTGAATATTCTGTACGGCCGGCGGAAGTGACGTACCTCGTCTTCCGGAGCTATGGTCTTGTACAAAACTCAACCTTTCCCTTCTTAATTTATTGCCGGCTGAATCCGCACCCGCGGACATTCCTCATTGACTATGTGACGTCGTGATGACATCACAGCATGGACACTGTGGACCACGGCGGTGGTCTGTGTTAGTTTATTTATTGAATCTTGGAGATTTATACATATAATATAAATGTACATTTTACAAACTATTTTGTTTACACTTGTCCTGATATAGCGAAAATAAATTTATTATGTCTAAAGCAAATGCATCTGTATATTTTATAGCATTTCAGTATCACTCAAATTCGGAATACAAAGCACAGAAATAAGTGCCAACATAAATTTTTTAAATCTTTCTCTATATTCATAAAGCAAATACAAATGTAATTTAAATAAAAAACTACAAAACAATACTGCACTTATTGTTTTTTATAACGCCAAAAGTATCTTCAAATTAATAACACTATTGGTTCGGAAAAAGCAACAGAAGAGTTGAAAAAGTTGCCAGATTATCATAAAGAACAACAGATACTAATTACTTTTCAAATACCGTTTGGTGGCAACACCAGAAAGAATTCTTTTCTTAAAATGAAGTGCACAAAAACTTTTCAGTTTTTCTACACATTTAAAATGTTTCGATTAAAATATTTTGCATAAGAAAACCTAAGTTCAACCAAAGTGAGTAATTCGTTGGCAACAACTATTCTACATTCGACTTTGAAGGGTCAATCTTAATAACTTCCTGTTGTATATTTCACCCCAACTGATAACCGATTTACGAAACCTATTCACAAAACTGATCACCAATTTACGAAATCTATTCACAAATCTGATAACCGTTTATGAAATCTATTCATAATCTGATAACTGATTTACGAAATCTATTCACAAATCTGATAACCGATTTACGAAATCTATTCACAAATCTCATAACCAATTTACGAACCTATTCAGAAATCTGATCACCAATTTACGAAATCTATTCACAAATCTGATAACCGATTTACGAAACTTATTCACAAATCTGATAACCGATTTATGAAATCTATTCATAAATCTGATAACTGATTTACGAAATCTATTCACAAATCTGATAACCGATTTATGAAATCTATTCATAAATCTGATAACTGATTCATGAAATCTATTCACAAATATCATAACCGATTTACGAAATCTATTCATAAATCTGATAACCGATTTATGAAATCTATTCACAAATCTGATAACCGATTTACGAAACCTATTCACAAATCTGATAACCGATTTATGAACTCTATTCATAAATCTGATAAATGAGTTACGAAACCTATTCACAAATCTCAACCGATTTATGAAATTTATGAAATCTATTCATAAATTTGATAGCCGATTTAAGAAATCTATTCACAAATCTGATAATCGATTTATGAAACCTATTCAAAAATATGATCACCAATTTACGAATCTATTCACAAATCTGATAACCGATTTACGAAATCTGTTCACAAATCTGATAACCGATTTACGAAATCTATTCACAAATCTGATAACCGATTTACGAAATCAATTCACAAATCTGATCACCGATTTACGAAATCTATTCACAAATCTGATAATTATTCACAAATCTGATAACCGATTTATGAAACCTATGGTGGAGTGGTTAGCGCGCTTGACTATTGGTCTAAGGGACCTGGGTTCGAGCCCCAGATAAGGCATGGACGTTTGTGTTGTTATTCTGCTGAGGTCCTGCCATTCTCCAAGACCTCCTATTATGGCATATGAAATGATTGGATCCTGTCAGACCTCTGTGGAAAGCAGCTGCTTGAGGGGGTATTTGTTTTTATTTATTCACAAATCTGATAACCGATTTACGAAATCTATTCATAAATCTGATAACTGATTTTACAAAATCTATTCACAAATCTGATAACCGATTTACGAAACCTATTCACAAATCTGATAACAGGTTTCTAAAATCTATTCATAAATCTGATAACGGATTTACGAAATCTATTCATAAACCTGATAACCGAATAACGAAACCAATTCACAAATCTCAACCTATTTATGAAATTTATTCATAAATCTGATAGCCAGTTTAAGAAATCTATTCATAAATCTGATAACTGATTTATGAAACCTATTCACAAAACTGATAACCGATTTATGAAATCTATTCATAAATCTGATAACTGATTTACGAAATTTATTCACAAATCTTTTAACCGATTTACGAAACCTATTCACAAATCTCATAACCGATTTATGAAATCTATTCATAAATCTGATAGCCGGTTTAAGAAATCTATTCATAAATCTGATAGCCGATTTACGAAATCTATTCAAAAACTGATAACCTATTTACGAAACCTATTCACAAATCTGATACCCGATTTATGAAATCTATTCTTATATCTGATGACTGATTTATGAAATATATTCATAAATCTGATAACCAATTTACGAAACCTATTCACAAATCTGATAACTATTTTTATCAGATTATGAAATTTATTCATAAATCTGAGAACTGATTTACGAAATCTATTCATAAATCAGCCGTCCCATGGCTGAGTGGTTAGCGCGCTTGGCTTCTGATCTAAGGGACCTGGGTTCGAGCCCCGGGTAAGGCATGGATGTATGTGTCGGTTTTCTGCTGAGGTCCTGCCATCCTCTCAGACCTTCTACTGTGGCAGATAAACTGGCAGGCTCCTGTCAGACCTCTGTCGCAAGCAGCTGCTTGAGGGGGTATTTATTTTTTTTTATTCATAAATCTGATCACCGATTTGCGAAATCTATTCACAAATCTGATAACTGATTTACGAAACATGTTCACAAATCTGATCACCAATTTTCGAAATCTATTCATAAATCCGATAACGATTTATGAAACCTATGGTCGAGTGGCTAGCGCGCTTGACAATTGATCTAAGGGACGTGGGTTTGACCACCTACTCTCAGACCTCCCAGACCACCTACTATGGCATATAAATGACAGGATCCTGTCAGACCTCTGTGGCAAGCAGCTGCTTGAGGGGGTATATATTTTCTTTTTTATTTATTCACAAATCTTTTACTTATTCGAAATTTATTCATAAATCTGATATCAGATTTATGAATAGACTTCATAAATGTGATAACTGATTTACAAAATCTATTCACAAATCTGAAAACCGATTTATGAAACCTATTCACAAACCTGATAACCGATTTATGAAACCTATTCACAAATATGATCACCAATTTACGAAATCTATTCGCAAATCTGATAACTGATTTACAAAATCTATTCGCAAATCTGATAACTGATTTACGAAATCTATTCACAAATCTGATAACCGATTTATGAAATCTGTTCATAAATCTAACTGATTTATTAAATCTATTCACAAATCTGATAACCGATTCATGAAATCTACTCATAATTTTGATAACTTATTTACGAAATCTATTCACGAATCTGATATCATATTTATGAATAGATTTCATAAATCGATTATCTTATTTACGAAATCTATTCACAAATCTCATAACCGATTTATGAAAATTATTCATATTTCTGATTACTGATTTACGAAATCTTTTCACAAATCTGATAACCTATTTACGAAACCTATTCACAAATCTGATACCCGATTTATGAAATCTATTCTTAAATCTGATAACTGATTTATGAAATATATTCATAAATCTGATAACCAATTTACGAAACCTATTCACAAATCTGATAACTATTTTTATCAGATTATGAAATTTATTCATAAATCTGAGAACTGATTTACGAAATCTATTCATAAATCAGCCGTCCCATGGCCGAGTGGTTAGCGCGCTTGGCTACTGATCTAAGGGACCTGGGTTCGAGCCCCGGGTAAGGCATGGATGTATGTGTCGGTTTTCTGCTGAGGTCCTGCCATCCTCTCAGACCTTCTACTGTGGCAGATAAACTGGCAGGCTCCTGTCAGACCTCTGTCGCAAGCAGCTGCTTGAGGGGGTATTTATTTTTTTTTATTCATAAATCTGATCACCGATTTGCGAAATCTATTCACAAATCTGATAACTGATTTACGAAACATGTTCACAAATCTGATCACCAATTTTCGAAATCTATTCATAAATCCGATAACGATTTATGAAACCTATGGTCGAGTGGCTAGCGCGCTTGACAATTGATCTAAGGGACGTGGGTTTGACCACCTACTCTCAGACCTCCCAGACCACCTACTATGGCATATAAATGACAGGATCCTGTCAGACCTCTGTGGCAAGCAGCTGCTTGAGGGGGTATATATTTTCTTTTTTATTTATTCACAAATCTTTTACTTATTCGAAATTTATTCATAAATCTGATATCAGATTTATGAATAGACTTCATAAATGTGATAACTGATTTACAAAATCTATTCACAAATCTGAAAACCGATTTATGAAACCTATTCACAAACCTGATAACCGATTTATGAAACCTATTCACAAATATGATCACCAATTTACGAAATCTATTCGCAAATCTGATAACTGATTTACAAAATCTATTCGCAAATCTGATAACTGATTTACGAAATCTATTCACAAATCTGATAACCGATTTATGAAATCTGTTCATAAATCTAACTGATTTATTAAATCTATTCACAAATCTGATAACCGATTGATGAAATCTATTCATAATTTTGATAACTTATTTACGAAATCTATTCACAAATCTGATATCATATTTATGAATAGATTTCATAAATCGATTATCTTATTTACGAAATCTATTCACAAATCTCATAACCGATTTATGAAAACTATTCATATTTCTGATTACTGATTTACGAAATCTATTCACAAATCTGATAACCGATTTATGAAATCTATTCATAAATCTGATAACTGATTTACGAAATCTATTCACAAATCTGATAACCGATTTACGAAACCTATTCACAAATCTGATCACTGATTTCTGAAATCTCTTCATAAATCTGATAACTGATTTGTGAAATCTATTCACGAATCTGATAACTGATTTATGAAATCCATTCACAAATCTGTAACCGATTTATGAAATCTATTCACAAATCTGTAACCGATTTATGAAATCTATTCACAAATCTGATAACTGATTTATGAAATATATCACAAATCTTATAACTTATTTATGAAATATATTCATATTTCTGATAACTGACTTACGAAATCTATTCGCACATCTGATAACCGATTTATGAAATCTATTCATTAATCTGATAATTGATTTACGAAATATATTCAGAAATCTGATAACTGATTAACGAAACCTATCCACAAATCTGATCACCAATTTACGAAACCTATTCACAAATCTGATAACCGATTTATGAAATCTATTCATAAATCTGATAGCCGGTTTACGAAATCTATTCACAAATCTAATAACTGATTTAAGAAATCTATTCACAAATCTGATAACCGATTTACGAAATCTATTCATAAATCTGATCACCAATTTATGAAATCTATTCATAAATCTGATAACCAATTTACCAAATCTATTCACAAATCTCCGCGAAGTCCGCGGTTACGACACTTTGTGCTGAGAAGTATTGCCTTTTAAAACAACCCCCACCATAAAAAAAAGAAAAAAAGTTTCCATCACAAAGCAAATCATCGTACTTAGTTTGCTCTCGCTTTATTTTTTTATTGCTACTAGGTTTCATAACAAAAAAAAAATCTTTACTTTCAAAAACCTGAAATTCGACCAAAGATATCTTTCTTGCTTTTTCGTTATATAATATTACAACCAATCAAAAATAATTTCCCGCATTAACAACATTTATTCGATTAACTGCGGTTTTCGTTTATCCTACGACTTAATTAAGTGCAACTGCGATGAAACTTTTGGAAACCGATGTCATTCGCAAACCCTTCGACCTCATCGCCACAAGCAATCACGTGAAGAGCACCTTTTCGTCCATTGCAATGCATGATAGTCGTCACATAATGCGCTGATTGCCGTCTGTAATCACTTGGCAAAGTTTTTGAAATGCTTTTGCAAACTATTGTCAGATTTGCAAAATATTTGTAGTAGAATCTTTTTCCGTGTCAGTGATCAGATCGAAAGGGATCTGTGATGTCCGCCTTCACCTCCCCCCCCCTCCTCCTCCCCCCCTACGAAGTTTAAAAACGGTGAAAATAATAACGGCAGATTTATTCTACTTATTTTGCAATTTTTAAAAAAAAAAGAGAAATACTACAGGGAGGAACAACACACATTGTTTCATTTATGGAGAATAGTTTCCTAAAGCAAATATGTGCCTGAGTAAAGGTTTTAAATTTAAAAGTACTCTCAATTAGGAAAGTGCGTGAAATTCTGCATTAAGTGCATGAATATAAAGCTTAGAAATCCGAAAATTTTACTTCTGAGTGGCACTTTTGCGCATGGTTGGTTGTTTGGGGTTTTTTGGCGCAATAGCAACTAAGGCTATATTGCGCCAAACAAACGATAAAAAGGGTAAAAGACATGGAACCCACAACCAAATTTAAAAGAGACACAAATAACACAGCATAAAAACGAGATGTATAAAAAGAATAAAAGAAAGCAACAAGTGTAAAATCAACAAGTATAAAATCAACAATAACAATGGGTGTATAGGACCTATGTAAAAAACAACAGGTAAAACACAGGTAAAAAACCGGTAAAAAAGAGAAAAATTCATAAACGAGTAAAATCACCGGTAAAGCGTAAAAAGGCGAAAACAGTAGTTAAAAGTGAATCATCAGATAAAAGATGTTCGAATGTAAGGGGCTCGGACGTAAAATCGTGGAAGTTAAAAAACATACGTCGTTCAAGGTTAAAACAATGACATTCAATTAAAATATGTTTAACTGTTAAAACGGTGTCACAAAACTCGCACTTAGGTACTGCGCCCGCCTTAAGAAGAAAAGAGTGGGTTAAAAACGAGTGACCTAAGCGGAGCCGAGCAAGGACAACTTCCTCCTTACGATTCCTGCGAAAACAAGACTGCCATGGTTTGACAATGGGCTTGATCTCGAAGAGCTTGTTAGCAACCTGTTCAGACCAAGATCTCTGCCACTGTGCCCGGAACTCGATGGTGAAACGCTGCCGGAAATCCACATATGGAACCGGCAACGGAGAGTCGGACAGGGGCGTGGCTGACCTGGCAGCAGAATCTGCCAAATCATTGCCCCTGATTCCGACGTGACCGGGAATCCAACAGAAGAGAATCGTGGTGGGGGCTGCCAGACGATGGAGCTGCTGGCGGATCTTGGAGAGAACAGGGTGAGGCCGATGCCTCACCGAGATCAAAGCCTGTAGCGAAGCTAAGCGAGTTGGTGTAAAGCACACACCGACGATGATGCTTAGCTGCTATATGGTCCAAGGCAATGCTGATAGCATGCAGCTCAGCAGTGAAGATGGAACACTGCAGTGGGATCTGGTCTGCAATGATTACATCACAGCAGACCATGGCTGATCCCACTAAGGTGCCGGACTTCGAGCCATCTGTGAAGACAGGCAAGAAGTCCGGGTGCGCAGCACGATGGCTGGCAAAGAGTTGCCGGTACACACAGTTGGGTGTAAAGGCCTACCCCGTCCTGCACAGGGAAAATTCGCAGGAAGGGGAAACAGCGAGCCAAGGTGGAAGTGGCTCAGCTGTCGACTCTGCGATGCTATCGAGACTGGTGTTGATGTCTCGCAGGTAACCTCGGACACGCAAACCGAAAGGACGAATGACAGTCGGCCGATTCTGGAATAACATTTCCCACCTGGGACTGAAAACGCAGTCCCAAGTGGGATGGCCTGGCAGGGATCGCAATTTTGATGCATACTGCAGGGACAACTGCTGACGGCGAATAGATAAACATGGTTCATCGGTCTCAACGTAGAGATCTGGACCGGTGAAGTGCGGAAGGCCCCCGTGCACACACGGAGGGCCTGATGATGGAGTGGGTCCAGCACCTTCACCACCGAATCCCGGGCGGAGTCATACACCTGGGATCCGTAGTCCAGTTTCGACCGGACAAGTGCACGGTAAAGGCAGAGCAAAGAACATCGGTCCGCCCCCCAAGAGATGGAGGAGAGGACCTTGATGATGTTCAATGCCGGCGTGCATTTGGACCTGAGATGTCGAATATGTCGTAAAAAGGTCAATTTCCGGTCGAAGATGAGACCGAGAAACTTGGTCTCCGCCACAACTGGAATGATGTTACCCCTGAGCCACAGCTCGGGGTCCACATGAAGATTACGCTTGCGGTAAAAGTGCACACAAACGGTCTTCTGTGGGGAGAACCGAAACCCATTGGCCGCCGCCCAAACCGAGAGATTGTTCAGGGCAGTTTGCAGTTGTCGTTCAATGACCCTCATGTTGGACGATGAGCAAAAGATGCTAAAGTCATCAACATAGAGGGCATTGCCTACAGTTGGAGGAAGTTGCCGCGTAATGGAATTTATCTTCACAGCGAAAAGCGTAACACTCAGGACACAGCCTTGAGGCATCCCCTGTTCTTGGGGGAAAGGCCGCGATAGAGTGTTGACGACACGGACTCCAAAAACACGAGAAGATAAAAAGTTCGCGATGAAGATCGGCATGTGACCTCGTGTGAAGGTCACGAAGAATGCCGAATCTCCATGCCGTGTCGTACGCTTTTTCGATGTCGAAGAAAACTAACACCAGGTGCTCTCGATATAAAAAAGAATTCCTGATCGCCGATTCGAGGCGGATCAGGTTACCTAAAGTAGACCGGTGCCTGCGAAAGCCACACTGGGTGTAGGAAAGAAGGCTGTGATGTTCCAAATACCAGGCCAGCCTGGTATTTACCATCCTTTCCAACACCTTGCAGATACAGCTCGTCAATGCAATTGTACGATAATTGGAAGGAATCTTGGGATCTTTGCCTGGCTTGGGGAAGGCCAAAACGATGGCCTCCCACCAGGAGTCTGGAAACAGCTCCTCAAGTAAAATACAGTTGAAGGGTCGGAGTAGTCGATCCTTACTCGATGGTGAGAGATGTTGTAGCATAGCATAATGGACATTGTCTGGCCCGACAGCAGATGCACAAGAAGTGTGCGTAGCAAGGTGAAGCTCCTCCACTGTGAATGGCCTGTTGTAAGACTCCAGGCCATTCGAGTGGAAGGACAGCAGAGAGCATGTGGCCCTGCTCCTCTGGGCCAGAAACTTGGAGTAAGAGGAAGAAGAGGAGATGGAGAATGACTCCCCCAGAGTGATGGCAATTGCTCGAGGATCAGCAATTGCCTGTCCATTGTGCTCCAGGATCGATAATGAGTGGAACGTGTACTTCCCACCCATCTTCCGGACCTTATCCCACACGACCTTAGAACTGGTCGTGCGGGTGATAGAAGATGTACATTTGATCCAAGATTCCTTCTGGCTCTGGCGCCAGACGAAATGGGCTTTTACCCTGGTGCATTTGAATGCTTCTAGGTTGGGGGACGTCGGATATCTCCGAAACACCCCCCAAACCTTGTTCTGAGCCTTACGAGCTGCGGTGCAGTCGGGATTCCACCACGGTTTTGGGAACCGTGGAAACCGAGTCGAGGTCTGAGGAATAGTAGAGGCAGCTGCATGGACGATACAGTCCGTCAACTCCCCCACTGCAACATTGATCGGCTCCTGGCTGACAGAGTGCTCATCGAGCTCAGACAAGAGCTCGAAGTCACTCCAATCAGCCCGATCAAGCCTCCACTGGGAGATACGCAAAGGGCTGCAAGGCCCCCCCCCCACGAGAGATGGTACACACCACGGGGAGGTGATCGCTTCCGTAGGGATTGTCCTCGACCTCCCATGTAAAGAGTGGAAGGATCGAGGAGGAGCAGATGGTGAGGTCAATGGCAGTGAATTTGCGGGTTGGTGTGTGAAAGTAGGTACTGACACCGGTGTTAAACAGGGAGAGCGATGGATCCAGGAGACACTGCTCTAGGACCCGGCCCCTCCCGTTGGTGTCAGCACTGCTCCAGAGCGGACTGTGGCCGTTGAAGTCCCCCATGATGAGGAAGGGGGACGGCAGCTGCGAGACGAGGTCATCAAGGTCATCCCGGAAAACGATGCTTCCGGGTGGGAGATAGACAGAACAGACAGTCAACGAAAATCCCACAAAGAGGCGGATGGCTACCGCCTCTAAGTGCGTGGTGAGGGAAATGACCTGGAATGGAGAATGGTTGCTCACGAGGATGACAACACCCCCGTGAGCTGGACCATATCCATCCCGGTCCCGGCGAACGAGAGAAAAGTGCCAGATAGTGGGATTGTTGGCTGTCTGCAAGAATGTCTCCTGAAGGCACACGCAGAGGGGTTCGTGTGTCCTCAGGAGGACCTTGATGTCGTCTATATTCCTCTGGAATCCACGACAGTTCCATTGAAGGAGTGTGGCCATCTCAGGTCTTGGAAAAATTGGCGGACGACTTTCGATTTATTTTAACCGTCACCATCGACGGCTTTTGAAAAATAGGGCGGTCGGTGTCCATGTCCTCGGATTCGTCCGAGCAACATGGATCAGAGATCGCCGAAAGAGAAGGTAAAATTTTCTTTTTTGGCCCTGGCGAGGGCCCCTTAGGTTTCGAAGGTCTTGCTGTCTGTTGGCGGGGTGGAGGGGGCCTTCCGGAGGTGGATGTGGAAGGCACAGACACAGGAATAGAAACCGGGCGTCGATGTCGAGAGTGACAAAGACGTCGGCTTCGCCTGCGTCAAAAGGTACTTAGCAGCAGGCGAGAAAGATTCAGCTGGTGATACGCTGATGTCGGTCTGCACCGCCACGGAAGCCATCTTAACGATGGGCTTTCCGACAACCGCACCAGCATAGGAGACCTTGCCAGGTGGGGCAGGCGGTGCAGCGAGCTTTCTCGCCTCTGGATAGCTGATGTTATGGAGGGTCTTGAGGCGCTGTACCTCTTTCTCCTCCAGCCACTTCGGATAGTCGCGGGAGTACGCCGGATGTCCACCACGGCAGTTTACACAGCATGCCTTTTCTGCTGTGCAGTCAGTTTCAAGATGATCCTGACTGCCACAACGAGCACAGGTGGGCTTGCCCCGGCATGCGGTGCGGGCATGGCCAAACCTCTGGCATTGAAAGCAATGCAGAGGATTGGGTATAAATGGCCACACCTCGCAGTGTAGGTATCCTGCCTTGATGGAAGTAGGCAGGCGTGGTGTGTTGAAAGTTAGGATTAGTACCCTGCTGGGCTCTAACTTTCCATTACGGCGAGACGAAACCCGGTGGTCTGCTATCACCCCCTGGGCTGAATGCTCCAAGAGGATTTCCTTCTCAGAAACCTTGAGGAGGCCCCACTCGGAGATCACACCCCGGGAGGAATTGAGCGTCTTGTGTGGAGTGACTTCGACTGCCACTCCACCAATCGCTGTAACCTTTAATAGAAGCTCCGACTGCTTGGAGCATGCAGTCTCCACCTGCAAGTCACCAGATCTAAGGCGCTTTACAGATTTTGGTTCTCCCGCAAGACCTTGAAGACCCTTATGGATAAAAAACGGGGACATGTCTCCAAGCACCTGATCACCCGTAGAGTGAATGATCAGGAACTTCGGAGACGGAGACACACACGAAGACGAAGGCAAAGACAAAGAAGTTGGGGGTTCATGGCGAGCCCTCTTGGCGGCATTGACCGATGAATTTTGAGTTGTGGAACTCATGTTTGTTTTAAAAAATTCAGTGCCCGTTGTCACCACCCACCATGGAGTCCAACAAGGGGATGCCCAGTTGGGCGCCAGGGCTGCCCGGGCACCATACCCACACAGGCAGTGAGCCAAGCCCGCACAACAAAACAAAAAGTAAAAGAAAAAAGAAATGGTGAGAAACTCGTCTGAGTTCCCACAAAAGAAAATAAGCAACAAATCAATAAAGTGTGAGGTAAGAGCTGGCCTCACAAAAGAAAGAAAACTACAAAATTAGTAAATGTGTGGGGAAACTCGCAAACCGTTGTCCGGATGGTGGACAAGGTTACTCATCGATCTGCATAGTTGACCTTAGCAGGACCAGCCCACCAGCCGATTGATCCTGAGGGGGCCGCCCCAGGACCTCCCATTTACCTGAAGCAGAGGCCAAAGCAGTGTATGGCAGCGGCCCCGGAAGTCGCTGCCCAGCCCCGTGACAGACAGGCTCCCCAATGGCAATACGGCCAAAGGGGACCCCACCAGTCATGAGCTGGGGAGAGAAGATGGGGACCCCTGAGCAACTGCCAGGATCCTCCTTTCCAGGGACACGGGTCTCCGCGCACAGCAAACACGCGGGCGAGCGTTTAGGACCCTGCGAAGGTAACCGAGCCAGCGGGAACCTTCACAGGGTGGTCCCCCTCACCGCGTACAGGCGCTCACACCGAGGGGGCTTTTGCGCATGCAAATATCTAAATGACAAAGTCAAACAAGACCTCATAGCTATGCAGGGGAATGGGCGTCCACCATATTCTAACATACAAACAAGGTCACTGTAAGGTTTTGATGCTATTCTGATGTATCTTTATATATTTTTTGGTATTTTACAAACCGAATAACATCGGTTTCCAAAAGTTTTATTTTATTTTTATTAGAAATAGATACCATATTCTATTTGTCCTTGCTCTGTGCAAAAATGCAGTGCTTTGCGTGAAATTGTGTCCTTTCACCTGGAGAAGTCGGTTTATGGTTAATGTGTCTTGCTGCAATTAACAAGTGAGACTTATTGCCCCTGATCGTTGGTGATCGTCTCTTTCGGCCATGGCTCCTTTCATCTTGGAGAGCAGCTGAAATGACAGTCCCATGGGACCGGGAGAATGGGCTCTTGCAAGAGGATCGGCGGATGTCCCTCAGCCAACATCAGTCAGTTCTGGTGGTACTGGCTTGTAGAGCGGACCTGAACCTGTGGCAGCTCTATGAATATTAGTTTCACAAATCTAGAGGTTCCCCTCTGGTGTCTACAAGATGCAGCCTGTTAAACACCGCATCATAGCTGTTTGTAAAGGAAGTCATAAGCCAGTAGCCAATGCCAGTTGTAACTGGAGACAGTTGTAAATATCTTCATAATTAAACCATTGTTATTCTTATAACTTTGAGTTTGTCGTCAATCACTCTTGAATACGGAGTCTATCTATCAATGCCGAAAGTCAAATATCAGAACGAATCAAGAACATATTTCCTTACCTGTGGATGCATTCAATTCGACAACCCCCAGCAACCGACAGTCAGGTCTATCCTCATTCAATGTCCTCTTGCTCACAGAGGACAGAGAGGGGCTTAGGGGAGAAACATCTGAACGCAGACTTAGGGTCCAGTGAGGACTCGAACCGGAGAATGCAAAAAAATTGCAAGTCTGTCGCAAATTATTTTTCCGTTATTTGTTACGTTTAATCATTATAAATATTTTGAAATTCCGTTAATTTTATTAAAAAATCATTTCGTTATTCCATTATTTCGCCACGTTACACGTAACGTTTTCCAACACTGGTTCACATACGTCATCCAATCACGTAACTTCAGATTATTAGCCCGAAGGTTAAATAATATTTGAAGTGAGGTCTTCGATATCTTGGAATCTGTTTAGGAATAGTAGCTGTCCCGTGGCCGAGTGGCTAACGCTCTTGGTTACTAATCAAGGCGACCTGGGTTCGAGCCCTAGGTAAGGCATGGATGTTTGTGCAATATTTCTACTGAGGTACCGCCATCCTCAAAGACCTTCCACTATGGTGTATAAACTGCCAGGCTCTTGTTAGACCTCTGTGGCAAGCAGCTGGTTGAAGAGGGTATTTATTATTATTTTTATTAGAAATAGATACCATGATGATTCAGATATAAAGATTGCTAGCATTATTACCGCGATCCACAGAGGTGATATAGACAACGAACACATGCTGTCCCACCCCCATCCCCCCTTGAGGCTCTTGCTGCCACCAATCCCAAGTGGACGTGTTTTTCTCGTGCAGCATCGGATCGACCCTTCGTCTCTACGAGATGCCGAAAATTTCTCTTTTTCTCCTCTGATAAAAATCGCGCCAGACTTCGAAAGAGAAGAGCGGCGACGTTCTTTTACAGATGAAGTTACTTCAGTTAACGGGGATCGCCGAGACCCGGTCAAACAGACGATGACGAGAATCAGAGCAGAACTCTCTAATGAGAGAAAAGTGTTGGCCTCAAAGGCTTATGCTCCTCAGAGAGAAAAATCATTTCGCAAATGGACAGAATCTTAATACCCTTTACTTTAACCTTTTCAACAAAAAAGTTTAATATTTTAAATTACTGCTTTTCGGAGCGGAAGAAAAAAATAAACATCTCATCGACCTCAAATGTATTCGCTGACGACTGCACGAGAGATAATTGGAATCGAATAATTCCGGTTCACGTGGAAGGATCCGAAGACAGACGAAAGCTAAAACTGATGCCACAGCACTTGCTTTTTTACATGTTTTAAATTTGATTACGTGATTTAACATTAATGGTTTGAAACCATCGTTTAATTTGTTTTACGATTAAACACATCATAAAAAAAACTCTTTTTCCACGGGAAGACTACTTTTTATTGCATTAAAAGTTCATTTATTTTGAAACCATGTCCCACGTTCATCAAGAATCAGTCCGTAATCTGGATTTCAACTCTTTTGTGAATAGCCACCCACAGCTGTTGGTATCACACAGATGTTGTTGAGACAAAATCCGACAAGCTTCTCTGTGGGAGGGGACACACAGCGCTAGTCGATTTATATACAATTCCCTCTCCTGAAGCCTTGTGGAAATAGTCCACACTGAAATTCTACTTCCTATGGACGAAGCAAGCTGGGGGAGATGTCAGTGCTCTGTGACATTTTGTAATCAAAGCCAGATACTGATTGGTCATTTTCAGATGTTGACACTCTTGGACGGCCTTATACTGGTCTTTCTAGGAACATCATCTGTATCGTGAAATCATGTAGATGTCCCCATTCGAGACATATTCAGCCACCTGGCGATATTCGCTTTTTGAGACGAGCCATTCAATTCACATTCAAGCATGCATTCCAGTATAGGTTCTTCCATTGGCAGGGAAGGAGTTGGTTTGGTTGTTTTGGGTTTAATGGCGCATTAGCATCTCAGGCTATAATGCGGCAAACGAATGTCTATATAAATGCTAAAAGTCATAAGACCCACAACCAAATTTAAAAATCGACTATACACGCATACAAAAAATGTAAAACAAGAAAAGGAAACATAGTTAACAAGAAACAAATGTATAAATGTATAATAAATATAAAAAACACCCAGATGTAAGCGACCTGGGTTATACATTCGAATAAAACTATAGACGAGTAAAATAACCAGTATATTTTAAAAATTGAAAAACAGCGTTAAAACAACAATGATCGGATAAAATATGTCCGAGTGTAAGAGGCTCGGACGTAAAATCGTGAAAGTTAAAATAGAGGCGACGTTCGAAGTTAGAAGCGGGACATGAAAGTAAAATATGTTTCATCGTTAAAATGGTGTCACAAAACTCGCACTTAGGTTCAGCGTCCGCCTTGAGAAGAAATGAATGAGTTATAAACAAGTGACCTAAGCAGAGCCGAGCAAGGACAACTTCCTCCTTACGATTCCTGCGAAAACAAGACTGCCACGGTTTGACAATGGGCTTGATCTCGAAGAGCTTGTCAGCAATCTGTTCAGAACAAGATCTCTGCCTCTGTGCCCGGAGCTCGATGGTGAAACGCTGCCGGAAATCCACATATGGAACCGGCAACGGAGTGTCGGACAGGGGCGTGGCTGACCTGGCAGCAGAATCTGCCAAATCATTGCCCCTGATTCCGACGTGACCGGGCACCCAACAAACATGGATGGTGGTGGTGGCTACCAGACGATGGAGCTGCTGGCGGATCTTGGAGAGAACAGGGTGAGGCCGATGCCTCACTGAGATCAAAGCCTGTAGTGAGCTAAGCGAGTCGGTGTAAAGCACACACTGACGATGATGCTTAGCTGCTATATGGTCCAAAGCAATGCTGATAGCATGCAACTCTGCAGTGAAGATGGAACACTAGAGTGGGATCTGGTCTGCAATGATTACATCACAGCAGACCATGGCCGATCCCACTGATGTGTCGGACTTCGAGCCATCTGGGAAGACAGGCAAGAAGTCCGGGTGTGCAGCACGATGGCTGGCAAAGAGTTGCCGGTACACACAGTCAGGTGTAATGGCCTTCCCCGTCCTGCACAAGGAAAAATCGCAGGAAGGGGAAACAGCGAGCCAAGGTGGAAGTGGTTCTGCTGTCGACTATCGAGACTGGTGTTGATATCTCGCAGGGAACCTCGGACACGCAAACCGAAAATACGAATGGCAGTCGGCCGGTTAGTGTAAAATATTTCCCATTTCGGACTGAAAACGCAGTCCCAAGTGGGATGGCCTGGCAGGGATCGCAATTTTGCTGCGTATTGCTGCCGGCGAATAGATAAGGACAGTTCGTCGGTCTCAACGTAGAGAGACTGGTGAAGTGCGGAAGGCCCCCATGCACACACGGAGGGCCTGATGATGGAGTGGGTCCAGCACCTTCACCACCGAATCCCGGGCGGAGTCATACACCTGGGATCCGTAGTCCAGTTTCGACCGCACAAGTGCACGGTACAGGCGGAGCAAAGAACATCGGTCCGCCCCCGAAGAGAGGGAGGAGAGGACCTTGATGATGTTCAATGCCCGCGTGCACTTGGACCTGAGATATCGAATATGAGGTAAAAAGGTCAATTTCCGGTCGAAGATGAGACCGAGAAACTTGGTCTCCGCCAAAACTGGAATGATGTTACCCCCGAGCCGCAGCTTTGGGTCCAGATGAAGATTACGCTTGCAGCAAAAGTGCACACAAGCGGTCTTCTGTGGGGAGAACCGGAACCCATTGGCCGTCGCCCAAACCGAGAGATTGTTCAGGGCAGTTTGCAGTTGTCGTTCAATGACCCTCATGCTGGACGATGAGCAAAAGATGCTAAAGTCATCAACATAGAGGGCATTGCCTACAGTCGGAGGAAGTTGCCGTGTAATGGAATTTATCTTGACAGCGAAAAGCGTAACACTCAGGATGCAGCCTTGAGGCACTCCCTATTCTTGGGGGAAAGGCCGCAACAGAGTGTTGCCGACACGAACTCGAAAAATACGAGATGATAAAAAGTTCGCGATGAAGATCGACATGTTAACTCGCAAGCCGAAGCTGTGAAGGTCACGAAGAATGCTGAATCTCCATGCCGTATCGTACGCTTTTTCGATGTCGAAGAAAATTGAACCAGGTGCTCTCGATGTAAAAACGAATTCCTGATCGCCGATTCGAGGCGGATCAGGTGGTCTAAAGTAGACCGGTGCCTGCGAAAGCCACACTGGGTGTTGGAAAAAAGGCCGTGATGTTCCAAACACCAGGCCAGCCTGGTATTTACCATCCTTTCCAACACCTTGCAGATGCAGCTCGTCAACGTAATTGGACGATAATTGGAAGGAATCTTGGGATCTTTGCCTGGCTTAGGGAAGGCCAAGGTGATGGCCTCCCGCCAGCAGTCCGGAAAATGCTCCTCGATGAAAATACGATTTAATAGTTGGAGCAGTCGATCCTTACTCGATGGTGAGAGATGTTGAAGCATAGCATAATGGACATTGTCTGGCCCCACAGCAGATTCACGAGAAGTGTGCAGAGCAAGGCGTAGCTCCTCCGCTGTGAATGGCCTGTTGTAATACTCCAGGCCATTCGAATGGAAGGACAGCGGAGAGCGTTCAGCCCTGCCCTTCTGGGCCAGAAACTCGGGGGAGTAAGAGGTAGATGAGGAGATGGAGGAGAATGACTCCCCCAGAGTGTCGGCAATTGCTTTGGGATCAGCAATTGCCTGTCCATTGTGCTCCAGGATCGATAATGAGTGGGACGTCTACTTCCCACCCATCTTCTGGAAATTATCCCACACGACCTTAGAACTGGTCGTGCGGGTGATAGAAGATGTATATTTCATCCAAGATTCCTTCTGGCTCTTGCGCCAGATGAAACGGGCTTTCGCCCTGGGGCGTTTGAATGCTTCACAGTTGTGGGACGTCGGATATCTCCGAAACACCCCCCAAGCCTTGTTCTGAGCCTTACAAGCTGCGGTGCAGTCGGGATTCCACCACGGTTTTTGGAACCGTGGACACCGAGTCGAGGTCTGAGGAATAGTAGAGGCAGCTGCATGGACGATGCAGTCCGTCAACTCCACCACTGCAACATTGATGGGCTCCTGGCTGACAGAGTGCTCATCGAGCTCAGACAAGAGATCGAAGCCACTCCAATCAGCCCGATCAAGCCTCCACCGGGAGACACGCGAAGGGCTGCAAGGCCCCCCATGAGAGATGGTACACACCACGGGGAGGTGATCGCTTCCGTAGGGATTGTCCTCGACCTCCCATGTAAAGAGTGGAAGGATCGAGGAGGAGCAGATGGTGAGGTCAATGGCAGTGAATGTGCGGGTTGTGGTGTGAAAGTAGGTACTGACACCGGTGTTCAACAGGGAGAGCGATGGATCCAGGAGACACTGCTCTAGGACCCGGCCCTTCCCGTTGGTGTCAGCACTGCCCCAGAGTGGACTGTGTCCGTTGAAGTCCCCCATGGTGAGGAAGGGGGACGGCAGCTGCGAGACGAGGTTTGGTTTGGTTGTTTGGTTGTTTGGGGTTTTTTGTCGCAATAGCAACTAAGGCTATAATGCGCCAAACAAACGATAAAAAGGATAAAAGACAGGGAACCCGACACGAGGTCATCAAGGTCATCCCGGAAAACGATGCTTCCGGGTGGGAGATAGACAGAACAGACAGTCAACGAAAATTCCACAAAGAGGCAGATGGCTACCGCCTCTAAGTGCGTGGTGAGGGGAATGACCTGGAATGGAGAATGGTTGCTCACGAGGATGGCAACACCCCCGTGAGCTGGACCATCTCCATCCCGGTCCCGGCGAACGAGAGAAAAGTGCCGGATAGTGGGATTGTTGGCTGTCTGCAAGAATGTCTCCTAAAGGCACATGCAGAGGGGTTCGTGTGCCCTCAGGAGGACCTTGATGTCGTCTATATTCCTCTGGAATCCACCACAGTTCCATTGAAGGATTGTGGCCATCTCAGGTCTTGGAAGAATTGGCGGACGACTTTCGATTTATTTTAACCGTCGCCAGCGACGGCTTTTGAAAAATAGGGCGGTCAGTGTCCATGTCCTCGGAGTCGTCCGAGCAACATGGATCAGAGACCGCCGAACGAGGAGGTATAATTTTCTTTTTGGGCAACGGCAGGGGCCCCTTGGGTTTCGTAGGTCTTGCTGTCTGTGGGCGGGGTGGAGGGGGCCTTCCGGAGGTGGATGTGGAAGGGACAGACACAGGAATAGAAACCGGTGTCGATGTCGAGAGTGACACCGACGTCGGCTTCGCCTGTGTCAAGAGGTACTTGGCAGCAGGCGAGAAAGATTCAGCAGGTGGAACGCTGATGTCTGTCTGCACCGCCACGGAAGCCATCTTAACGATGGGCTTTCCGACAACCGCACCGGCACAGGAGACCTTGCAAGGTGGGGCAGGCGGTGCAGCGAGCTTTCTCGCCTCTGGATAGCTGATATTGTGAAGGGTCTTTAGGCGCTGTACCTCTTTCTCCTCCAGCCACTTCGGACAGTTGCTGGAGTACGCGGGATGTTCACCACGGCAGTTTACCCAGCATGCCTTTTCTGCTGTGCAGTCAGGTTCAAGATGATCCTGACTGCCACAATGAGCACAGGTGGGCTTTCCCCGGCATGCGGTGCGGGCATGGCCAAACCTCTGGCATTGAAAGCAATGCAGGGGGTTGGGGATAAATGGTCGCACCTCACAGTGTAAGTATCCTGCCTTGATGGAAGTAGGCAGGTGTGGTGTGTTGAAAGTTAGGATGATTACCCGGCTGGGCTCTAACTTTCTATTACGGCATGATGAAACCCGGTGGACTGCAATCACCCCCTGGGCTGAAAGCTTCGAGAGGATTTCCTCCTCAGAAACCTAGAGGAGGCCCCACTCAGAGATCACGCCCCGGGAGGAATTGAGCGTCTTGTGTGCAGTGACTTCGACTGCCACTCCACCAATCGCTGTAACCTTTAATTGGAACTCCGAATGTTTGGAGCACGCAGTCTCCACCTGCAAGTCACCAGATCTTAGGCGCTTGACAGATTTCGGTTCTCCCGCAAGACCTTGAATACTCTTGTGCATAAAAAACGGGGACATGTCCCCAAGAACCTGATCACCGTAGAGTGGATGATCAGGAACTTCGGAGACGGAGACACACACGAAGACGAAGGCAAAGACAAAGAAGTTGGGGCTTCATGGCGAGCCCTCTTGGCGGCATTGACCGATGAATTTTGATTTGTGGAACTCATGTTTGTTTTAAAAAATTCAGTGCCCGTTGTCCCCACCCACCATGGAGTCCAACAAGGGGATGCCCAGTGGGCGCCAGGGCTGCCCGGGCACCATACCCACACAGGCAGTGAGCCAAGCCCGCACAACAAAACAAAAAGTAAAAGAAAAAGAGAAATGGTGAGAAACTCGTCTGAGTTCTCACAAAAGAAAATAAGCAACAAATCAATAAAGTGTGAGGTAAGAGCTGGCCTCACAAAAGAAAGAAAACTACAAAATTAGTAAATGTGTGGGGAAACTCGCAAACCGTTGTCCGGACGGTGGACAAGGTTACTCACCGATCTGCATATTTGACCCTAGCAGGACCAGCCCACCAGTCGATTGATCCTGAGGGGGCCGCCCCAGGACCTCCCGTTTACCTGAAACAGAGGCCAAAGCAGTGTATAGCAGCGGCCCCGGAAGTCGCTGCCCAGCCCCGTGACAGACAGGCTCTCCAATGGCAATACGGCCAAAGGGGACCCCACCAGTCATGAGCTGGGGAGAGAAGACGGGGGACACCTGAGCAACTGCCAGGGTCCTCCTTTCCAGGGACACGGGTTTCCGCGCACGGCAAACATGTGGGCGAGCGTTTAGGACCCTGCGAAGGTAACCGAGCCAGCGGAACCTTCACAGGGTGGTCCCCCTCACCACGTACAGGCGCTCACACCGAGGGGGGGAAAGAGTTGTCTCAGTCAGTAGAACATCAGGCTTGTAATCTGTAATTACCAGGTTCGAATCCCACCTGCGCCCCGTTCCGATATATCTGCCCTCAGTCCTCAATCAGAAAGGGGACACCGATGGGCTTGGAAAGGGGGCTTCGATTGATCCGTTGGATAGGACGAAAAGGCGTCGCATCATGTGCAAGATAGCCTTACCCTGGGCACGTTAAAGAACACACTGGATGGCCTTAACAGGAGACTTTCCATCTGTCTCCTGACAGCTTTCCAGTGGGTCGCATTCCATCAATTTTCTCTGCCCTTCGGATCCTTATGGCTGGCCATTTACCCCATTGTGTGCAAAAAGCTCCACTCAGATGTCCATCCCCATTTCTATCAATCCTCGGTTCTATCTAGGTTCTTCTGTTCATCTCCACTTCTTTCTAGATTCTTTTCTCAGCCTCAACTTTTTCTGCATTCTTCGATTAATCCCCACTTCTATCTAGATTACTTTATCAATCTCCATTTTTATCTAGATTCTTCTATCTATCTCCAGTTTTCTCTACATTCTCCTATCAATCTAGAATTCGTTCTAGGTTTTACTATCCATCTACTTTTCTGTATAGATTCTTCTGAACAGACAACGTGAACAGTGATCCTCTTCTGAACAGACAACTTATACTTCTTCTGAACAGACATTCTTCTGAAGTATCAATCATCCGTTTTATATAGATTCTTCTATCCATCCCCACAATGATCGAGGTTCTTTCATCAATAACTACTATGCAACTGGGGGGCCCTGTAAGCCAACTAAATGGGGCCGATCTATCCTTAAGGAAAAAACACTGAGGCTGTGATTTCTATAGGCTGCGGCCTTGGAGTCTTGAAAACTAAGGTGATGGAAATTGGTCAGGCAGGTGGTGCTTCAGTTGCTTTGAATGACTGCACTCTTGAACAAGTGTCTCAGTTTAATTATCTTGGGAGCTATGTAACAGATACTGGTGATGTGCGGCATTAGATAAACAGAAGAATAGGGATTGCCGTTGGGACATTTAAGAATCTATGGAGGGTGTGGAAAAATAAGCATATACACCTAAAGACTAAAATCAGGTTGTATAATAGTTTGGTTCTTTCTAAGGTTAGTTATGGTAGCGAAACATGGACCCTTTGTAAGCAGGATAACAAGAAACTTGATGTCTTTGATTCTAGATGCTTACGCAATATCTTGGGTATTAGGTAGTTTGACTTTGTAAGTAATGATGAGGTTAGAAGAAGGAGTCATCAACCTCTTTTGAGCGGCATATTGTGCAGAGAGAGACTGCGTTGGCCATGTTGCCCATATGAATATCTGCAGATTGGCAAACAGGATTATGAACAGTATGCCTAAGGGTTTCAATAAGAGGGGATTCTATATTCATCCCCAATTCTTTATAGATTCTTCTATCAAACCTCATTTCTATCCAGGTTGTTCTATTCATCCTCAGCTCTATCTAAATTCTTTTATCAGCCCCAACTTTTTCTACATTCCTCTTCAATTCCGCTTTAAGCTAGATTCTTTTACCAATCTCCATTTCTATCCAGATTCTTCCATCCATCCCCACTTCTATCTAAATTCTATCAATCATTCGTTTTATATAGATTCTTCCATCCATCCCCACTTCTATCTACATTCTATCAATCACCCGTTTTATATAGATTCTTCTATCCATCCCCACTCCTATCTACATTCTTTTATCTATTTCACTATTTCGTTGGAAACTGATTATTTATGCAAAATGGGAAATGGGTTGGTTGGTTGTTTGTGTTTTAGTCGCATCAGCAAATGAGACTATAATATGCCAACTGGGATGATGAATATATGCGGGATAAACATCTTTTCCTTTTGCTCAATCTAGGTCATCGCTGTCTTCGGGTGTAACTTCAGATCAGAATTGGTAATCGACTGCAAGACGAGTCGATCCTCAGAGGTGAACAAAAAGCAAATGAGAATCTCAGACCTCTGGTCCCTGTTCCAGTGCCACGTGCTGATGCATTTTGCAATCAGCCATTCCTTCCGGTACTTAGTCTCCGCCATCGAGGATGTATTTTTTTCCACGCTTGCATATCTCTGATAAATTTCCTGGTTTCATAACTGGGAGTTACTTCTCGGCGATGATTGCATCTGATCTGCAGTGACCATAATTGTGCCCCATTCGCGGTGCTTATTTATCAAAGTGATGCAAAATTCACTGCATTAGCAAAACCTTTAGGCGAGTGCTAACCTTCACCAAATTGTGGTCAATTTCCCCTTTTCAGGAACCTAACATAAATTGATTCTTTGCCCATTTTACGACTGGTAAAGAAACGAGCACGCGGAGAGTCAGTGGAAGATTTTAAGCTGCCTTCTATTTGCATGCAGCTGGAACTCATTAGTGACTTATTAGCAAGAAGCAGCAGCGGTGGGAATCAGAGAGGGAATTCTGGGAAAGGATTTCGTCACGTCCCTCGCTGCTGGTGTTGGCAAGGGGTAAAAGATTATCTAACCAATGAAAGTTTCGAGGATTAAACATTCTTCATAACTTATTACTCCAACCTTTGTGCGATGGTGAATTTCAGCACAGGAATCTCTAGAAAGGAAATCTCTCTTACACTTACGGAATTTCTTCAGCGATCTTATTTTTCCCGACTGCGTCATTTGCCAACTTCCTTTGAGGTTCGTTCCCATTGTCACTTGTTTTTTCTTTCCGTTTCCGAGACCCAGTGGAGGGAACAGAGTTCACTTTGTTTGCTTCAGCTGCAGCCATGATGCCAGATGCCCTCTCTCGTGACGATCCCTCTCCTCTTCATCACTGATCTTCGCTCAGCATCTTCCCAACAAGCACGTTTCCTTGCACAAGTAGTAGATGCACAACATCACCGTTGCATCAGAGAGCGAGCAATGAACGCTTCGGTCACACTCCCGACTCTCTCTGCGCACCGATCCTGAGAAGAAGGGAATGTCACATCTGGCAACCTCGCAGAGTGCAACTTCGTCACGTGGCATGTATCAAAGGAAAGGATCATTAATTAATGCAATTTTCAAAGAGGGAGGGGTGAGGTGAACGAAGAAGTCGCTCAGTACGAAGAGTGAAGTTGCAGTCACTTCATCATTGCCTTATACACTCGGTGGCAGTCATTTGACCATTGGCAGTTATTTAATTATTGCCTTATATACACTAAGTGGCCATTTTATTAGAACAATCCCCGTGCCGGATTTCAAATCCGAAACTTCTTCAATAAAATTTTCATGGAAAAAACTTCACCGACGAGAAATTAAAGATCTCAGTCAAATCTATTTTAACACCTATTTTCAAAAACATTCATTCGGTATCTGAGGGAATTGTAGAAGTTTTAAAATTTATTACCATCAATGCCAATTATAAAAATTTCCTCAAAAATAATTAATTTTATTAAAACTTAAATAAGGAATGTTATTTTAAACCATTTAGTAAAATGTAGCCGTCAGTAGTATCATCACACCCCACCGATTCCCACTAGTGCTTTCCCCCCTATGACGTCACCGACCACGCCCCCTCCCCTATGACGCAACATGACATTACATAATTATTACGTAACAGGCCACGCCCCTTTATTAATAATTCCTCCCCCCTTTCACCCCCCCCCCCTTCCCCTCAGTGGCGCCACCTGTTGACAGTGAGAAGTACTATTTTCCCAAAAAAAACCTTTATTTTAAGCCTAATTTCTCGTTTTCGGACCCCACGGTCGACCTACCTATATTTTAAGCCCTCCCTCCTCTTGTAGACCCCCTGGTTGACCTTTTAAGCCCTTCCTATATTTTAAGGTCACCTCCTTCACTCGACTGATGCAAGTCTCAGAATAATTGCATGGAACGATTGACTGGTCTCAGAATAATTGTACAGAAAGGAATGATACAAAATTCCTTAGTAATTAAACACTCATCAAAATTCCCTTACCTCTATTAAAAATCATCCTACAGTTGAAACTCATTTTACTCTTACTGTTTCCATAGAAAATACCATAGGGTAAAATTAATAATGGTTTAAATTATTCGTAGGGATGACATGTTAAATCTGCTTTTAGAACACCCGTCTGCAGTGGAAAAATTTTCAAACTCCGTTAATCAACTCCCTAGTAATTAAACAGTCGTCAAAATATTCCTCACCTTTATTAAAATCACTCCACGGTCGAAATAAAAATCAGTTTTTCTGTAGATGTGTTTCACCGGGGAAAAAAAAAATCGTCCCTCGCTCTGTGGATTCCGTCCGACTGTCTTGGGTTCCCGGACTATACCGTGTACTTGCTGTGGCTTAGATGCGGGCCAAACATTTCAGATATTAACCTAGCATTCTTTATAACTAGCTTTTCCTATGTATTTCTTACATCAAAACCAACACTACCACTGAACTGTTTTGAATGCGGATCTCAAATTGTATATCAAACTCACAAAGCTGTATTTACCCCACCAAGACGGCTAAACGATTTTCTTATAATTAAAATTCCCTAGTAATTAAACACTCGTCAAAATATTCCTCACCTTTATTAAAATCACTCCACGGTCGAAATAAAAATCAGTTTTTCTGTAGATGTGTTTCACCGGGGGGAAAAAAAAATCGTCCCTCGCTCTGTGGATTCCGTCCGACTGTCTTGGGTTCCCGGACTATACCGTGTACTTGCTGTGACTTAGATGCGGGCCAAACATTTCAGATATTAACCTAGCATTCTTTATAACTAGCTTTTTCTATGTATTTCTTACATCAAAGTCAACACTAGCACTGAATTCTTTTGAATGTAGATCTCAAATTGTAAATCAACTCACAGAGTTGTATTTATTCCTTAGTAATTAAAACTCTTTGCTATTCATTTAGCCAGGATGACTAAACGATTCCTTTATAATTAAAATTCCCTGCTATTAAACTCCCTAGTAATTAAACACTCATCAAAATTCCCTTACCTTTATTAAATAAAACAGTTTTCTGTAGAGGCGTTTTATCGAAAAAAAAAAAACTTCTCTCCGGCCAACGAGAGTCGAACGCGCTACCACAGCTTCACTCTGTTCTTGAACAAGAACCAACCTGCAATGGAAAAATTTCAAACTCGGAGGAGGTTTCATCATGCACATACGTGTCAGGTAGCAACGAAACATCTCGTGACACATGATGCAATCGTCCTAGGAGATTGAGTGTCCTGTGATTGTTGCTCTCTAAGGGTAAGTGACGTGTCACTCGCTGGACAGTCCACGTTATTCTGATCTTGTTGTGACACATATTAGATAGTGGGATTTGGGGGGTGTATATATATACGGGGTCAAGTCAGCCCAAGGACATTCCATTGCTAGCTTCTCTACTGAGTTATCAACGCTGCTGACTATCCCAAGATGTCTACTGAGCAAGTTCCTGCTGGATCATCAACAGCTAACAGGTAAATAAAACTTTATTTAATGCTATGTTGTCCTTAAGACACAATCATTTACCGACGTACATAGAATATTATATTTGTTTCTATCCAGTAAAAGTCATTTTACTTACTTTATTCTACTTATAAATTAGTTAAATATTTAATTAGATCTTTTGCTCAGGTTAGCAAACTGTTAAATTGTTTCTCAAACTTTAGTGAAATATTTAATTAGATCTTTTGCTCAGGTTAGCAGACTGTTAAATTTTTTCTCAAACTTTAGTGAAATATTTAATTAGATCTTTTGCCTCGGTTAGCAAACTGTTAAATTGTTTCTCAAACTTTAGTGATATATTTAATTAGATCTTTTGCCCAGGTTAGCAAACTGTTAAATTGTTTCTCAAACTTTAGTGAAATATTTAATTAGATCTTTTGCTCAGGTTAGCAAACTGTTAAATTTTTTCTCAAACTTTAGTTAAATATTTAATTAGATCTTTTGCTCGGGGTAACAAACTGATCAACATAGAGTTTTATTGTAAAACTTAATTTTCAAACTTTAGTTACTTAGATATATTGATCGCGCTAGTAAATGTACTGCATATTCTGAGACCGTATTATCTATCTAGGAAAACTACGCACATGGAGCATTTTGAAAAGCTCCTAAAATCAGTGAAGACCCTAGATGATGTCTCCAAAAGAAGCCTGCCCATGGAGGAATCCCAACATGCAAAACGTCCGTGTCGTCAGTTGGAGGCAGGGCAGGATTTACGGCAGAGGACTATGAGGTTGTCGCTGACCCATAGACGTAGGGCAGCCGCCGCAGCAAAAGCAGCAATGGAGATGAGACCACCCGCTGTCGTCCGGCCTGACGCGCTCCCTTCAACGGCAACTAGGTAAATGAAATTTTATTTAACGTTCTCCTTAAGAAACTCAGCTATTTATTAACGTACATCGAGTTTTCTAACCTGTAAAGTCATTTTATTGTAAATGCTAACTTTAGTTACTTAGATTTTTTGCTCACGCTGGTAAATGTACCGCGTGCTGTCTTTTATTACAACTGTTAAAAAAGAAAAAAAAAATTTTTTTTTCTCAAACGTTAGTTAAATATTTAATTAGGTCTTTTGCTCAAACTGTGGCGCATGCTGTCTTTTATCACAACATAACTGTTCAATATAGAGTTTTATATTTGTTTGTAACCTGTAAAGTCATTTTCAAACTTTAGTTACTTAGATTTTTTGCTCACGCTAGTAAATGTACTGCGTGCTGTCTTTTATTACAGCTGTTAAATTTATTTCTCAAACGTTAGTTAAATATTTAGTTAGGTCTTTTGCTCAAGCTGTGAGGTATGCTGTCTTTTATCACAACATAACTGCTCAATATAGAGTTTTATATTTGTTTCTATCTAGTAAAGTCATTTTCAAACTTTAGTTACTTAGATATTTTGATCATGCTAGTAAATGTACTGCATATTGTCTTTTCTGTTCTAAGATTAAAAAACATGTAAATGTGCTGCATATTCTGAGACTGAATTATCTATCAATGTAGGGTCCCCACGGAGAGTGTGCCACTCGGAGCCGCTCGTGTGCTAACCAAGCCTCAGCCACCCATGACCCGTTCGTCATTGACAGTGCCGGCGGCTACGTCCCTCAACGACTCCGCCAGTGCTGACGTCACCTCTGCAATATTCACAGGCGCTGGGTCTTCAGCTGCAGTCAGGTAAATGAAATTTCTTTTTGATGTTGAGCGGCTTAAACGGTTCAATCATTTACTAAAGCATATATAGTTTTATAGCCTGTAAAGCCATTTTACTTTCTTTATTCTACTTATAAATTAGTTAAATATTTAATTAGACCTTTTGCTCGAGCTAGCAACGGTTAAATTCTTTCACAATCGAGTGTTTACTCCCGTGGAACATTTTTTCTCAGACTTGTACTGTAGGTAAAATTATACTAGCAATGTGTGTTGTCCTTTATTACAACTGTTAAATTTTTCCACATTCGAGTGTTTACTCCTGTGGAACATTTTTTCACAGACTTGTACTGTAGGTAAAATTATACTAGCAATGTGTGTTGTCTTTTATTACAACTGTTAAATTTTTCCACATTCGAGTGTTTACTCACGTGGAACATTTTTTTTTTTCAGACTTGTACTGTAGGAAAAATTTCTATATATATATATATGATTTTTATTGTGTAAACTATGTATATAATATTAGTAAATGTAATACTTTAAAAGTGTGTATCTGGGGAAAATGTGATACTTTAAAAATGTAATACTTTAAAAGTCTGATACTTTAAAAATGTAATACTTTAAAAGTGTGTATCTAGGGAAAATGTGATACTTTAAAAGCGTGTATCTGGGGAAAATGTGATACTTTAAAAGTGTGTATCTGGGGAAAATGTAATACTTTAAAAACGTGTATCTGAGCAATACAGCATTATAACTTCAGTTCTAAGATAAAAAAACACGTAAAGTACTGCATATTCTGAGAATAAATTATCTATCTAGGTCTGTCGAGTCCTTCAACGTTCCAGGACCATCCACAGTCAGACCTGCTGCAGCACCTTACTACACCGTTGTGAACACACGCCACTACAACTCCGCCAAGTTTCGCCCACAATTTGTTTCAACAAGTGTGCGGCTTGGCGGAATGGAGGATGTACAGCCCCATAATTTCATTCCGGTCCTGCACGACTTGCACGAGCGGATGCTAGCCGATATCGTCCCCACAGGCGAATATAGCCACGTGCGGCTATGCTTACGCTCCCGGGATTTGAAAAACCCCATCAACCTGTCCCTAATTCGGCGTAATGCCCTGACGGGTGAGAGATTCATGACGGCATTAGACAAAGTAGTGCAGTCAAATGAATCTCTCGGTCCTGGGAGTGAACTAGAATTTGACTTCGTCTGTGCGGACTTGGACAGGGTCGGCAGCGGCGGTATTGGGAGACGTGCCGGGCCAGAGAAACGCAGCCTTGTCGACATTCAGTCATTCGCTGCCAAGAAGGGTAGTGTTTTAAGAATTGTGAACCATGATAATATTTGCTTAGCAAGAGCTCTCGTCGTTGCACGAGAGCTCTGTTTAAAAAATAAAGGGTTGGCAAAAAGCTATTCAAAAATTGTTGATTACCGTCGACCACTCCAGCAGACGGAGGCCCTTAAGCTTCACCTGGACGCCGGGGTCCCTGTTGCCCCCTGTGGACTCCCGGAAGTACAATTGTTTCAAACGCACATGGTGCAATACCGGATTGTAGTGTATTCTGCTGACGACGCCTTCCTCCCCATCTTCATCGGTCCCGAAGGAGGGGACAACATCTATTTATTGTTTAGTGCTGGGCATTACAATGTGATTACCAAGCCATCGGGATTTTTCGGGGTCAAGCAATTCTGTCCGAAATGTTTAAAGGGGTCTAACAATGGGCACGCTTGCAAGGGGACCTGCAACAGGTGCCTGTCAACCGATGTGGTTCATGCAGGGGAGTTGTTGCTCTGCACAGTGTGTTGTGTGTATTTGCGCGGTGCTGAATGCTTTCAGGCGCATCTGCTGAAGGCATGTCAGACACAACATCGCTGTGTTAAATGCATCAACATGTACGATCCCCTGAAAAAATACGTTTGTAAGGTTGACACTTTAAAATTCGTCGATCCCTGCAAGATTGACCCTGTCGGTCAGACTTATCTCTACTTTGATGTAGAGACTGTGCAGTGTGCCGACGGATTGCTGAAACCGATACTGTGTGTGGTCACATACCAAGTGGACGACGAGTGGGTCTATGCTTCATTCCCGGAAACGGACGCCTTTATGGATTGGCTTCTAGCCGAAGAACGTCCCGGGGTTCAATGATTCAAGGACGCCACAGTCCTAGCGCATAATCTCAAAGGCTTTGACGGCATGTTCATCATTAGTTACCTGTACAGAAAATTTTTAAAACCGGATCTCGTGTTCGATGGATCCAAGATTTTAGGTATCTTTTTACCTGGCCTTAAAATAAGGTTTATCGACACGTTATCCTTTATTCAGGCTCCTCTTCGATCATTCACGAAGACCTTCAACTTGGAGACGGTGAAAGGCTTTTTCCCCTTTAAATTCGTGAAGGAGGAAAATCTACAGTATGCAGGACCCATCCCTGATCGGCTCTTTTTCCAGCCAGAAGACATGGAGCCTGAAACTCTGTCAGCATTCAATGAGTGGTATGCCGCAGCAAGCCTTGAACCCTGGGATTTTCAACAGCAGCTTCTGTATTACTGCAAGGCAGATACAGAGCTGCTGCGGCGAGGCGCCCAAGCTTTCCGTGAGGAATTTTTAAATCTCACAGGTGTAGACCCATTTGCGTGTGACCTGACTATTGCCGGTGCTTGCCTTCGCATATTCCGTGGAAAGTTTTTGCAAAAGAATACCCTCGGTGTGTGTCCCGCCCAAGGGTATTCGGCGAGTAATGACCGGCAGTCCTTGAAAGCTGTCGCGTGGTTAGAGTATGAGGCTTCCAAGGACAACATCGAAATTCAAACTGCGCGATCACCCGGAGGTGAGTATAAGATAGGGCAGTACAAATTGGACGATGTGTGCCACAGTACCCGTTGTTATTACGAGTTTTTAGGTTGTTACTTTCATCACTGCTTGAAATGTTTCAAATCTGAAAAAATAGATCAGCACACGAGAAAGCCATTTGGTCTGCTAAACACCCGGACCATGGATCGTCTTGAGACCTTGAAAGTGCTGATGAACGGGTACACATGCAAAATTATGTGGGAGCACGAATTCGACGAGTTGATGCGCAAAAACCAGTCCGTCGCATTAATTTATAAATCCGTCGAGCCCATCAGGCGTATAGGGGCCCGTGACTACCTCTACGGAGGGCGCGTGGAGGTGTTCTCCATCTTTGCATCGGTTGACTTAGGATGTAGCCTTAACTACGTTGATTACAACAGCCTGTACCCCTATGTTTGCAAGAAGGCTGCATTCGGTAAAGGTCACCCGGTTCGGATCACCTCCGATTTCGCCACGGACCTCGACCACTATTTTGGCATTGCACACGCCACACTGTTACCCCCCGACGGTTTATTCATCCCTGTACTGCCCTATAGGTGTAATGGGAAGCTGCTTTTTCCCCTTTGTAGGATCTGTGCGGATGGACAGCTGGCACCCCCTTGTCGGCACACCGTGAACCAGCGCACATTGACAGGATCTTGGCCTACGTTCGAAATTTACGCTGCGATGCGTGCTGGCTACAGACTTCTCCAGTTCCACGATGTGTGGCACTTTAATACCATCCTGCAATATGACCCTACAACAAAAAAGGGAGGTGTCTATGCGGGGTACATAGACACTTTTCTGGGACTGAAGCAGCGCTACTCCGGGTTTCCCCCTGACGTGCAAACCGAGGAGCAAAAGGAAGCCTTCTGTGAGGCCTTCTTCCAGGCGGAGGGGGTTCGGATCCTCCCCTCGGAAGTTGAGAAAAACAACCTTAAGCGAACTCTTTCCAAGGTCTCGCTTAATTCGTCATGGGGGAAGCATGCGCAGAACATGAGTCGAACCCAGACGACCATTGTGAGTTGTCCTGTCAAGTACATGGAGCTCTTGACAGACGCATCGCTAGTCATCACTGACGTCGCTGTTATCAGTGATCAGGCCGTGCTTGTCACGCACAAGCCGGCGGAGTCTGCCACTCCAGCGAACACCCGTGGAAGCCTGATTCTCGCTGCAATGGTGACGAGTCACGCCAGACTAAAGCTGTACGAGCTTCTATCGAAATTAGATAGTCGTGCAATGTATTCTGACACAGATTCGGTGATTTATACAACGTCTCCTCGCGACACCTACACACCATCACAAAATCCCTTCCTTGGAGGTCTCGTTGACGAAATTTCTTCAAAGTATGGCCCCGGTGTACACATCACGGACTACATCAGCGCCGGGGCCAAGAGTTATGCCCTTCGGTTGAGCAACGGCGATGAAATTCTTCGCGCCAAGGGCATATCTCTCACGAAGCAAAACAGGTGTAAATATAATTTTGAACTTCTAAAATCCATGGTCCTAGGGAATTCCCCAGCCAGCGAGACCTTCGTAATGCCCTTTAATGTGGTTCATAACAAAGTGGATGGGTCACTTACGAACAGGCCCATGGTAAAAAGGTTTAAGGCTAACCTCGATAAGCGGTATCTCAGCCCGGGTTCGACTCTCACTGTACCTTATGGTTACAATGACCTGGGCCTGGATACCCTTATCCAACTCATGGATGAGTAATTGCACAGTTTTATTTATTATTGCACACTAATGTATTATTGTAAACTAATTTATTATTTATTTATTATTGCATCTTCATTTATTATTTCAGTGTGCATAGTATTACAACTTTATTTCGTTGCTCACCAGTGTAAATATTATTTCGTTGCTCACCAGTGTAAATATTATTTCATTACACGCTTTATTTATTTCACTGCACACTTTATTTATTTCAATGTTCCTAGTGAACCTTATTATTTCACTGCACACTTTATTTATTTCAATGTTCCTAGGGGACATTATTATTATTATTATTATTTCAGTATCTGTAGTGGATCTTGTATCCGTAGAAGACCTTTTTTTTTTAACTTATTATTTCAATGTTCCTAAGGAACCTTATTATTTCAGTATCTGTAGTGGATCTTGTATCCGTAACAGACCTTTTTAAACTTATTATTTCAATGTTCCTAGTGAACCTTAGTATTTCACACGTAATGACCCAGCACTGAGGCGTCGTCAGCTTTTGAATTACTGTATTTAACTTATTGTATTTAACTTATTGTATTTAAAACTACAGCGGATCTGTCATTGTTTTACTGTCCAGCATTGGATATGTCATGTAAATTATTGTCTGTGAATTGTTTCAATAAAAAAGGTTTCAAAAAATCTGCCTCTTTATTACCTAGCTGAAACACACTATGGCAGGGGGGAAAGTTTTATCAGTGCCGTGCTCCACAGTGCGAGCGAGAGCAGCGCATGCTGACGCCAGCCAATAAAAACCACCGGTGCATCCAAGCTTAGAGCGCTCCGAGGACAGACCAATGAGAAGCCTGGATGCATCCGTGCTTAGAGAACTACTCCAGCGAGACTGTGGAGCACGGCAGACCGTGTTTGGGGGGACACTGCACGGATTTGTAAAACTAATTAACTGAATGGAGTAGAAGAGTGAATGAAGCAAGAGATGCAAATATCAGTTTTACTTTCTTTTATTGGATATTTTGTAATGCACATTTTAAATACATGGGTTTTTTAACACAAATCTTCAAGCGCACAGGGCTTGGATTTTACAGAAGGTTTCAATATGCTGACCACTCGGATAATTTTCTTTTCTTACGTCGGATGGGTACGGCAATGTCTTTTGGCGGGCGCTCTTCAGCTATAGTGCTTCTGGGGATGTTGACTTTTAGTTCATGTGGAGTGTCAAGCTGTTTTGAGAATAACAAATAATTTTTCAAAGCAGTCAGATACTTTTCGGATTTATCGTCAGCATCGTCAGACTCCAATATTTTCTTCATCTCTGAGTCCAAATCACATACTTTTTTTCTTATGTTTTTTCTCTGCACAGCTTTTACAGAAATCATTTTTTTTTAAATAGCGAAACCAACAGGGGGAGGGCAGCAGTCAGCAGGGGTATAATGAACCCTGAACCACGCTGCAGCAGATGCTTCTTGTGGCGTAAAGATGCACGTTTGGACGCTAGACTCCTTATGACCGTCTTGTGCTGGCGTAAATTCTTTAATACTCTGTGGGAAACAGGTATATTTCCTTTTAAGAAATTGGAACACACTTCACATAAAGCATACATCTGGGGGTCGGAGATGTGCTTCATCAGAGCTGTACATTGCTTTCCCCCTAGCTTTGGTAAGCACTGAAGGAACGGACCTTGAGATTTAACTTTCATTTGGAACGTAAAGTATTTCGGGTTCTTCTGATGGAAGAATCTTTGCACGGAGCCTTTCACTGTCCAACGTTCTGGGATGAAGGTCAACACACAAATAACCGCAGGTTACCTGTGTAGCCAGTCTATAGGCATCCGTCAGGAGTTTAGATTGATGGGGATACACTTGTCTCGCCAGGTGGGTTATTTGTGATGCATCCCGACAATTGCGAAATAAAAACATGTAGTGAGCATTGAGCGATATAGTCCTCGAATGTCTTCCCTTTAAAAACAGATTTTGTAAGATCAGGACAATCGTGATATTTTTATGATGACCCCCACGAATAAACAATTGTGATATGCGCTCACTGGCTACAGACTGTTCCATCAAGTCATCCAGTACCAGAAGTGTAGGTTTGTGAGGATCAAATTCCAAATCCGTAGGTAGTCCTTCATAAAATTCCACCGTTTTCTTGAAGGGTTCAAAGGCAGGCTGCCACTCACCGTAGCAGTAAACGACACGCTGGGGTGGGGGTTCGAATACTTGAGCTGCTTCTTTGATGAGTTTCAGAGTGAAAGTCGTCTTCCCACACTGTGAAGGTGCTGCAATTATAATATTTGAAGGAGTGTGGAGAGCCATCGCACCACCATGCAGTCGTTAAAGTCTACTCGACACGTGTAATCACGATGCAGTACTGTGGGAAGAGTCGAACCACACGATCTTTTAAACAGGAAATACAGACAGTGAGCACCACATGTGTCTCCCAGGGGGTCCTGCAGATGTATCGAGGGGTGTAAGACATGACGTATGCCTAGTCGACTATAGTATTCTTGCATGGAGGCATCGGGACTCGTACCCAGGGGGTCAAAGTGATCCACTTGCACTCCTTTCTTGTAAACCGCTATCCAGTGGGTTCCAGGCAGGGAGGACGGATCGGTATTGTAGATAAACAAGGCTTCTGACTGATTGATTCTGTGAGGTAGTCTGTCACGGGGGAACACTCCGAGACTTGTGGGTAACATCGAAAGGATGGATTCTAACTGATAGGAATTCATGAGCTGTAGTCAAACAGGACTTTACGGTCCAATGGGATTTCCAACAAATTCTGGTACTCGGCATACAGGATCACAGTGACCGATGTGGGTAGCGGCTTGGCAAACTTTAATTCGACTCTCACACTCCCACTCTTTATTAAAGAAAATACTTGATTGCATTCACGTTGCTCGGGGGTCAATTGGAATCCGAATAATGTAAAACCTTCTCCATAGGCTTTTCGCGATAAGTTAATACCGCTATCGGATTTCCAGGCGTCCACAGCTTCCAATAATCCTTGGTAACAGCGGAGATAGCGTCCATTCGTAAAGTCGGGGGTGTAGGACTGATGATCACTGTCTATGTGAAGACTGATGTAGTTTAAGTCGAAATGTTGGAAGTTGAAGGGATTTTTTTCGTACGATCCATTCAGGCTGGTACTTTCCAGCATACCCAGTACAAGCCGTACAGGGAGCTGGCCGAGAAATAAATTGTCACGGTTCACACTCGTCAGGCCCGAAGCGATGGAAAACATACGTAAATCCGTTCTTCGCAGAGGGTACTTGGCACTCTCCGTACCCAGCAGGCGAGCGTGTGCAAGGATGACACCCGAAGTGGGTTTGACTTTACGCACGAAAAATTCAGCTTCGTGTATCTGTACTTTGTAAGAGGGGTCTGCTTCACCTGTCATGAGGCAGAATTCGGGTTTGGATCTCAGCAAACGCAGTCTCAGGTCAACTTGATTGAGTAGGTAACGATCTTGATTAAACAGGTCGGCGTGGATCCACGAGATGAGTTCGATACCTGTTGGTTTGACGTACCCCTTGTGTTGATGCCAGCCCTCATTCTCCCTGCTGGTCAGTTCCATTTTACCTGGGGTGTCGAGGTACCAGAGCGAGGTGCCTAGCTGACTTCGTGTGGCATCGGCCCCGTAATTCAATAGAGTCTCTAGATACGCTCTCTAGGGGTACAGGGTGTGAGAAGCACTCACGAGATGATTGTTGAGGAAGACGTCTACCTGGTTGAAGAGGGCGTGGAAGAAATGATTGCAGGGGGCAATCACTTCCGACGGTGCTGTGCCATCAGTTTTTACAATTTTCAAGACGAGACGTAGGTGACATCGAGATAGATCAATGTAATCGTCCGTCCCCTTCACGATGAATTCGAGTGGTGCATTACCTTCCAGGGAAGCCACAGGTAAATAATTGACATAACAGCCTCTTTCTAATTGTGAGACAGTGGGTGGGACCAGAAACAGATCCAGTTCTGAATTGGCACAGTCGCCAGAATCAGCGTGAATTTTCTGAATGCTCATGATGAAAACACGTCCTGCACAGTACAGTGTCTCTTCACTTTATGAACCTTGGGATGCTGACGACGACGTTTTATTCCTTTCCCTCCCTGCAGCTTTGAACTGGCACGCTGCAAGAGGTCGGCACCTGCTTCACGGAGTCCTGCTTTGGCTGCAGATTTGAAGTTTTGCCCCTGGGACATCTCTGAAACGAACCGTAGCCCACCCTTACGCAGGGTAGACAGCGCAGGTCGTACGAGAGGGCGTATGAGAGGGCTGATGAAACGTCCGATCCTAGCAAAGATGCTTCCTAGCCCGTCGCCTCTCTGATAACGAGGACCACGGAACACACCCTTCCCTGTCTGGCTCTTGTAGTAGCTCACGTAGGCGTCTGCGGAAGGGGGGACGAATTTAACCCTCATGACAGAAATGTAATTTAACTAAAACTTTACCGAATTTAAAATGCAGTGGTTCTCCGGTGTCGGTACGAAGGAAGATTCTCACACTCTCGAAACTGTTCCTTGCAAGGGGGTAGTAATCAGGCTGTTGATATACGGCAACAATGGCTTCGTTATTACTGGTTCTGACGGCAGGATTCACGACACGCAACAGTTCACCGTGAGTATCACCTAACAACTGAGGAGCAATCAGATCTGAATACAAATAAATACCATACATTCCTCTGTTCATATCGATGGGATAGTCACCCAGGACTTTATTCAGCGGTATATCTAATTTAGCAATTCCTAGCATGTCACCTAATCCGGGGTTCGATCGAGGAAATTTAATGTAATGCGACTTGTCTGTATCCATCAATACGGTGTGATCTGCCTGCTGCTTGAAACGGTAAGCTTTTCTCAGCCTGTAGGGTAACATCTGGTTCATTGCATCGAATAACGATTCGGCAGTTTCGTATCGTCCGTGGGGTACCTTTCGTTCTTGGAAACTACCTGGTGGGATCACGTAGAAATAACACTCGTCATCTATGTCGAAAGTTGGTGTATTGAAAAGTTTGCTGGCAAATCGTTGGTGGAAGGGTTTGTCAACTTCTCCCTCGCCGATACACAGAAGTTTACCGAAATTCGTTTTAGGAAACATCAGTCCGTACCCCTCACTCGGTTTGAATACCCAGTAACCACCGTTATAGGAAACTATTATTTCTTTGGGGAGCTGTGTGGTGAGGAGAGACAACAGCTCCATTCGAGTTATTTTACCCGGTTTAAGTTTGATTTTCCTGTATTCTTCAGGGGTGGCAGGGGCGTAATATTCATATGTGTCGTTAGAACCGTCCACATTGTACCAGCTCACCGGTAAGTGAACTTCTGCTAGTCCCACTTTCCATTTTCCTCTCAGTCTTAGGGGTTGTGCCAGATGGACTGTGAAATCGGTCTGCGAATTGTTCGGATAAATATTCTGACTAGCCGTGGAGGGAAGAGTCAGGTAGAAACTATCCATTTTTTAGGGATCCAGGAAGGTTTGGGATATCCGCGAAATTTGACCACTGCCTTTCGACCTTTTCTCTCGATTATTTTCTCAACCGTGTAAAGTTCGGGTTCTGTCACTTTTTGAAGCTCCGATTTATAGAATGTGCCTTTCAACACTTCTCCCTCGGAATCCCTTATGACATACACAGGGGGCTGGCGTTGTAATACCTTGTCGACTATAAATATTTCTTCGGTCCACAAATGTGTACCTGCCTTCTTGAAGGGCGCTTTTACACTGGCTAGTCGAACTGTGTCACCTACTTTAAATGCTGGTTTTTCTTTTACTACACTCGGATTGCGATAGAGTCGAACCCACACTACGTCTTCGTTGCGTAAGGTCACGTCCTTGGGGGCCATATCGTGTGCACTGTGAATGGTGGCATTGTATCCCCTTACAACACGCTGCAGCACGTCCAGGTAGCGGTAGGTATTGTTGCATGTATAATATCTCCCCAGTCTCTCGCGTAGGGTACGATTCCATCTCTCCACCAAAGCTGCTTTTTTGTCGGAGTATGTAGCAAAGAACCGAATACCTTTCTTTTTCAGGAATTTCTGGAACACTCTGTTGGTAAATTCCGTACCCTGATCAGTATTTAAATTCATTGGGGATCGACCCTTGGAAAGTATTTTTTTGAAGGCTGAGACCATTTCTTTCCCCGTTTTAGCCTTCATGGCCAGCGCCCACCCATATCTCGAGAACACATCGATGACTGTTAATATGTAGCGATACCCGTCATTGAAGCGAGTTAGATTTTTCACGACCATGAGATCGGCTTGCCATTGCTCGTCTAACCCTGTGACGTAAACTTTGTTACGAGGGAACTTTCTGCGAACAGGTTTATGTAACGTGTAGGCAGGCTGCTTTTCTAACCATTCTCGGACGAGTTTGAGTGGCAGTCCCGTATTCTGTGCCAACTTTTTTACACTACCGAATCCTCTTTCGGGGTCGAAATAATGGGACTCCAAAGTTTTGTTTTCTGCTGCACCCAGACGTCGTACCCCACCAGGTTTTGCCATTGATGTAGTGAAAGTGTAATACCTGTCACTGTAGGAACGTCACCTATAAACTGTCTGATATCCACTGTTAAGTTACACACACGAATTTTGTATTCTCCGTCTAAGGCTTTTGACTCCCCACACTGAATATTTTTACTAGGAGCTGCAAGTTCTAATACAAGTAAGGCTATCGTTAACAATGTCACGATTACACTACCCACACTAGCTAACACCTTCTTTCTCCTATCCATACCAAGACTAAAATGACAAAGGATGAAAAGACAGACACATTATATAAGGTTATAATTATTTATTTAATTTATACATTTCATTTTTTGCCTCGTCGACAATAGCATTATATTTTAGATTGCAAACAAAACCAGAATCTACAAAATTCAATAGACCTCGCTTCCAGGCCGTATCCACAAATACCTGTGCTAGACCATTAATGTCCAAGTCACCAGACCACCCTACGATGGTCGGTATTTTTTCTTCGGGATGCAGTCCATCTAACGGTATCACACGCGTAAGTTCTTGCTGAAAAATATTCACCAGCAGCGGGTAAACACAATCGGGACCGTCGAAAACAGGACTCAGTAGGAAAGGACGAATGGATTCAGAATGTTCCATAATGGATGTACGGAGTTGGTGATCTTTGGGGGTCCCGCACACGTTGTGCACAATTCGCATCACCTCGTCTAAGTGAATAGCCAGCGTGAACAACTGCGAAGCGTTCAATGTTATACAGCGTCTCACCACACGGAACTGTAGAGTTCTTTGGTCTGCTGATTCTTTGATGAAGTCGACATAGCATTCACCACCTGCAGTGCGATACATGTAGGCACGTAAACCGTGCATCACGTACCATGTCTGTTGATCGGGGCCGATTTTCACTTTGTCCTCTATGTGGGGTACCGCGGCACACAAAGCCTCCCATTCAGGTATGGAGAGGCTAACTCCTGCTGGTGTAGGGTAGATGAGTTCACCATTTTCAAATTTCTTGTAGCGGCGTACGTGCACAGAAAACTTATTTTTGAACAGTGAGGGCACGACGTACACATCTTCACCGAGACACCACGCATCTGGATTGCTAGGCTGCATCGTGAACAATGCGGCACAGAGCACTCGCTCCCTATTTAACTAGAGAGCTGCACCACCTGAGACGACCAATCAGGAACGAGCTGATAAGCAGGTGTTTGTTGAGACATGCTCTCGACGATCGATCCATCCAAAGAAAGCAACTGTTTCTGCTAAAGAGCAGTGGACGTCCTCTCCGGTGTGATATCCGCATTCGAACTTGGAAACTTTGGGGAGATCACAATATTTGGGGCAGCCGTAAAGTTCGAGATTAACACTGGGAAGATTTAATTGTTCCAAGAGAATTCTTTCCACAGTACCTCCTTTGTAACCCACCACAGTAGCTTCTTCAGTACGTGCAAGTTTGTAAACATATTTCACGACGTTAGGGACGTGATCTAGTGACCACACCTTTTCTCGAGGCAGAGGATGAAAGGGTAGACCTATCACATATTTAGACACGTAGTTGGCTGTCCTTCTGTCTTTTGCTGACAAAGGTTGGTGCTGTCGAAGATTGAAACGATAGACACCACATTTCCCATTCAGAGTTGCATATCCAAGTTCACGCACTAGGAAACGACCATTTACACGGAAACCGTCGAGGTCTAGAACCATACAGATGTTTTGCATAGTTGTACTAGTTCGAGTATCTGGAGATGAAAACACTTGACGTCTTCACACTGGCAGGGTCTACAGACGTCTCTGTCGTTTACGTCTCAGAGCCTGCACAACACTCTGCGGTAGTCCCGGTCAACCATTGGAATAAAATAAAGAAAAAACGAAGAATTAGAATAAAAATAGGGGCTTTTTGGGTATTAGTGTTCCTCACAGGCACCAGATGGCGCCAGGGGTTTTTTCATAAGGGGGAGGAATTTTTTTATAAAGGGGGAAATCAAAAATCGAAGAATTAGAATAAAAATAGGGGTTTTTTGGGAAAATAGTACTTCTTACTGTCAACAGATGGCGCCACTGAGAGGGAAGGGGGTGAAAGGGGGTTTAATAAAGGGGCGTGGCCCGTTACGTAATGATTATGTAACGATTACGACATGTTGCGTCATAGGGGAGTGGGCGTGGTCGGTGACGCCATAGGGGGCGTGGTCGGTGACGTCGTAGGGGGGAAAGCACTAGTGGGGAATCGGTGGGGTGTGATGGTACTACTGCCGTCCCGTGGTCGAGTGGTTAGCGCGCTTGACTATTGATCTAAGGGACCTGGGTTCGAGCCCCGGGTAAGGCATGGATGCTTTGTGTCGTTTTTCTGCTGAGGTCCTGCCATCCCCACAGACCTTCTACTATGGCATATAAACTGACAGGCTCCTGTCAGACCTCTGTGGCAAGCAGTTGCTTGAGGGAGGTATTTTTTTTTAAATAAAATGTATCTTTCGGAAATTTGTGTTAATAATTATTTCAATGTTTTTTTCATTTTTTATTCTTCATAGGACTGATGTTCCAGATGCAAAAAGTCTTAATACCTAATGAATGCTGTTACAAATTCAGATTTTGGGAGATTCGAATTGGATCATTAAATTATTCACTCACATTTTCCATGAAAGGAAAAAATAAAAAAAAATTTCCAAAAAATTTAATTTAAAAAATTTTTTAATTAATTTTTTTAATACATTTAATTTTTTAATTTAAAAAAATTTCCAAACAACAACAAGCGGTTTTTGATTTTGAATTTCGGTTCACCTAACATGGAGATGGCCCTAACTTATAGATATGCAGGAGTGAAAATATTTCCCTAAATGCTAAGAGTCACCTTAAAGTTTTGATTTTTAATTTCGATTTTAATGAACCAGTTGCTATGGGGATCACTTCCTGTCACCACTGCGAAACTTTCAGTCTCCCTGGATTTTTAGATCGCTGATTTTGCACTTACTCACTTGCAAATTAAAGATTTCTTTTAGAACAGTCTTTTCCGTAAACATAATGAAGCAGTCATGTTGCTTAGGAACGATATTCTCCGATGGAGTCATTGAATGGCCTGACGTCGTATCATTCAATTCCATGGGGTTATCTGTACTCTTTTGGTCAACTGATGATAATTATAATGGAGGATGTGAAATCGGAGGACGCAGAAAAATATGGGAAAAATAAAGAGAAACTTGTTTTTCTGCTGAGGTCCCGCCATCCTACCATGACTTATTAAACTGGCAGGCTCCTGTCAGATCTCTGTGGCAAGCAGTTGCTTGAGGGGGTATTTTTTCGTATTTGTTTTCTCAAAAGATATACGAAAACTGACATCCGGCTAAAAAATGTAACATGAAATTGTTTAGCTTTGCTCTCGTAACCTCTCTTAAATGTGCTTTTTCGTATTAGGGCTATCCATATAGCTCTTCATATACAGAAATCGAACCATTATACAGAAGAGCCCTAATACGGCTCTTCATATACAGAAGAGCCGTATTAGGGCTCTTCTGTATAATGGCTCGAGAATGCGGAACACGGGGCCACGGCTTAGCTTGTGATCGGTGACGCAAGATTTGTTCGCCATTTTCTCCATTAAGGTCCCTTTCACGATATTTACCTTAACATCAGCGTCATATTTATTCCAGCCATTTTACAATTCGACTGCAAACGTTTACCAACAATAATTTCCTACGAATGGCTCGAAAATGCGAAACAAATAGAAAAAGAATTCGGGCTTCAATTTTCGAACACGGGCCCCAACTCTATCGATAGTTACTGAGCCCGAGCCTGCTCAAGCCTGATTAGGGGTGGAAAAATTCGGACACATCGTAAAACAAACCTATAGAAATAGATGTCGCTAGCTAGGCATACACTGGAGGGAGAGCTGGGTACCAATCCCCTCTGATGATGCAGAAAACCGGACAAGTCCAGCACGTAAAAGTTCAAAAAAGATATTCTCTTATGGAAGGGTGGAGAGAGGGGGGGGGGATGCCAGATCAGCGTGGTCTACTAATCATTCAATCAACATTCATGGTCACTCTTTCTTTTTTCCTGCCCTGCTGAGGAGTGGTCAACTTCACAGGATCTTGGTGACGACCACTTAAACCCACTGGACTGGCTTATGGCTTTGACCTTGATTACATATCCTAAACTGCTGCCCTAGTGAGTCTCTGTTGAGAGAAATTTCATACCTGTATTTTCTGTTTGCCTGTGTGTTGCCAGTCCTATGTGAACAGATGCACAGGATATTTTATAGTAGCTGGCAGATAATCCTGATCAGAGGCCATTGCATTACGGTGTGTCTGAAATTTCCAATGTGTTCTGAACTCTTACTTCTGTTAAACCCACTGGACTGGCTTAATCGCTTTGAGCTTGATTATGAATCCTGGACTTGCTGCACTGGTGGGCATCGGTTGACGGAAAAATCTACCTCTGTGTTTTCTGTTTGTTTGTGGGTTGCCAACTCTAAGTTAACAGATGCAGGGTATCCTTATATCAGCTGGTGGATAATTCTCATCGGAGGCCATCGAAGATTGGATTGTTTTACTTCTGGGGACAACTTTTCTGCACACAAAGGGCTAAATGGCCAGGTCACAAGGGCTCAGAGAAAGTTGGGGGGAGGGGACGCAATGGACACATGGTAGCTTCCTATCAAGGCCATCCAGCATGTTCTTTAACGTGCACAAGTTACGGCTCGCCCACACACAGACCATGGCTTAACATCCCATCCGATGGATGACTGCCTTTCCAACCTATCGGTGTCCACTACTGACCGAGGACCGGATGAGGAATACTGTGGAGATCATCGCAGATACTTCAACCCTTCGATGGGCATCCCCAATCTACACTGGAGTAACGTGTCTCAATATGTCATTTTCTATCTAGATTTTAGTTCTTGAAAAGGTCTACTTGTAAAGATGGTGCCTGCAGTTCCTAACAGCATTGGTCGCTTCAGCTTTTAATGGTGGGGGAACGAGTCTTTGTCCCATGCCTGCGATTAGGGGGTTGCTTGATATTGTTGACCCCACCTCTCTCAATAAACCTGGTTTCTTTAAAAAACTTACAGTCATTTTCTTTCCACAGGTAATGGAATGTGGGGTCGTTGCATAATTATTCTCTTGACATCCTCACCACGCCAGTGATGCTATTCTAGTATGTGATAACATTTATGAGTATATAATGATTAATTTCTTACAGCTAAATTTAAAAGTAAGATTAAGGACTTGAATGTTATCTGTTGTTATGCCCTAATAGAGGACCCGGATGAGAAAGATAGATTTGATTGCATAGGAATATAATTGATTATACAAAAAGGACCCAAAACAACTGAGAATATTTCTACTGTAAATTGTTAACACTGTTTAGGAGCAGCATAAATGCATCCATTGGTTAATTCTACTGTCTCATAACCATGACAACCATTCGAAGTGAGGTATCTTCGTAGCAACCTGTAAAACGCACTTTTGTGACTATTTCTTTCAAGTTTTTTATGTTACGGATATCAAAACTGAACAGTGTTGTGCGATAAATTTTTGTGTGCAACTTGGAAAAAGAGTTTCGGAGACTGCATTATTGAAAGACTGGTCCCAGCGTTCCTGCCACTTGTTCAACGTTTTGCGGAACTCGCTGTTTGAAATGGCTTTCCAAATCGCCTTCGTTTTTTTGAAAGAACCTCCGAATCTGTGCTGAATATTCGACCTCTCAATTTTTTTTAAATGGAAATAACCAGAAGTCACATGGCAACAGATCTAGATCGCACAACGCTATTCAGTTTTAATATCCAAAACGTAAAAACATTGGGAAAAAAATAATCCCAAAAACGAGTTTAATAGACGGCTACGAAGATAACTCACTTCAAACGATTTCTATGCGTAATAGAACACACGAGAAACTAAATAACGTTGTCATGGTTACGAGACAGCATGTTCAACCAATGGGTTAGGTTGTTTTACCTATGAGCGGCACAACGAGCTAAATGGGCCAGGTCACAAGCATCCCGAAAGCTTTGGTTGGGTTGTTTTACCTCTGAGCGGCACTTTTCGCATACAATGGGCTAAACGGCCAGGTCACAAGAACCCCGAAGACTTAGAGAAGGTTGGGAGAGGGGACCCACTGGAACAGCCGTTGGGAGACAGATGGTATCTTCCCGTCAAGGCCATGCAGCGTGTTCTTTAACGTGCATAGGGTATGGCTCTCTCGCACAGGGACACGGCTTAACGTCCCATCCGAAGGACTTTCGAAGCCCATTGGTGTCCCCTACCGACTGCGGGCAGGGCGGGGAGTTTTGCGGAAACAAATCTCAACACTTTGTCAGGATGGTACCATCTGTCTCCTAACAGCTATCTAGTGCGTACACTTCTCTCAACCTACTCTGAGCTCTTGTGACCTGACCATTTAGCCCATTGTGGGGGGAAAAAGTGCCTCTCAGAGGTAAAAGAACCCAGCAACGCACTTAAAAAAAAATGAGCTGACAGTTCCCGAAATATCCCGCAACCCAATCACCAAGTGAGAATTGTGAATGTGAAATAAGCAAAAGCAAAAGTAAAATGAAGCATTACTCAATCATGTGAAATTATATTTAATGTTTTAATAATCTACAGGAAAAATTTATTTATGATAATTCGTTGCACTTTATTTTGATCTATGTTGCATAAAAAAAAGAACGAAAATAATCTTTATCTCTTACAAAGAACACAAAACTATTATACTGTATAAAAAATTAAAAAAAAATATTATATAGAAATGTAATATGAACAAATTTCTTATTGAAACGGAACAAAAGTAAAGAAGAAATTTTAAAAAAGGTGATGAAATTAAATAGAGACAAATGTATTTATATTACAACGAAAATGATCATTATGTAATGTTTAATTTGTTTTTATTAAAATGAACTAAATTTAAACATTAATATGTGTCATTTTTTTCATTTATTAAATTCGAATTGGCGAGGGTGAGCAAATAATTTTCTTATCCAATGCGGCAAACGAACTAGGAAGGGATTTCGTCAACGAAACATTCTCACATCTTGCGTTCATTTTCAGATACCGTTCAGAATACCGATGACAATATGGTCGAATTTAATGGTTGATATCATGTCTGTCAACAAAGGGAAGATAATCATCACTTAATTGATTTAAAAAATGCATTCATTAACCATTTTGACGCATCGTCCTGTACGTGAAATAGTTATTATTATCATCATCATCATCATCATCAAGCAGCCATGGGCTAAGGAGGTCCAACCAGACCGTGCAATTTAGTTCTCCAAGCGAGTCGGTCCTGAGCTACATCTACTGCATCTGGCCACTGCACACCAATTCTAACAAGGTCCTGTTTGACATTGTCTGCCCACCGCATCCTAGGTCTCCCCTTCTTTCTGAGGCCTTTAGGCACACTGTTCATAACCCTATTCGCCAATCTATAATTATTCCTACGGGCAACATGGCCAAACCAACGGAGTCTCTCTCTGCACAATATGCTGCTTAAAGGAGGTTGCAAACTCCTTTGCCTAACCTCATCATTAGTTACAAAGTTAAACCACCTAATACCCAAGATACTGCGTAAGCATCTGGAATCAAAAAGCACCTAGTTTCTTCTTATCTTGTTTACAAAGTGTCCAAGTTTCACTACCATAACTAACCCTAGAAAGAACCAAACTATTATACAGCCTAATTTTAGTCTTTAGGTGTATACGCCTATTTCTCCACACTCTAAATAGATTCTTAAAAGTCCCGGCAGCAATCCCTACAACTATGGCTACTTTTCTTTTTTTTATGCACTGCTGGGGCGTGGTTAACCACACGGGGTTCTGGTACTGACCACATTAACTTACTGGACTGGATTAAGGCTCTGAGGTTGATTATGGATCCTGAATTTGCTGCACTGGTGGGCTTCTGTGGAGGGAAAATCTTCCGCTGTGTTTTCTGTTTGTTTGTGGGTTGACAGCCCCAAGTGAATAGATTCACAGGATATGTTTATCAGCTGGTGGATAATCCTGAGCAGAGGTCATCGCAGGCACCTGAACTCTTTGCTTCTATTGGAATCGTCAAATTCTACATTGGAGGAAGTCTTCCAGTGTAGATGGCTTCAGCCTTTAGTAGTGGTGGAACGGGTCTTTGCCCCATGTCTGCGATTAGGGGGCTGTTTGATATTGTCGGCATTCCCTCTCTCAATAAACATAGTTTCTTTAAACATCCCACTAACTATTTTCTCTCCATAGGTAGTTGGAATGTGAGGACTCTGCACAGAGCTTTTTCTCTTGATGTTCTCACACAAGAATTCCAATATTATAATTTAGATATTCTCGGCTTGCAAGAGACCAGATGGACAGATAAAGGTCAGATTCTTAAAAATAATCTTAAATTTCTCTTTTCAGGGAGGGACGACAATAAGCATCACCAAGGCGTGGGTCTGCTTCTAAGCAGACGCGCTAGTGATGCTCTTCTAGGATATGAGTGCATTAATGAAAGGTTTCTTACAGCGAAATTTCAGACAAGCATTAAAGTTGTTTGGTTGTTTGGGGGTTTTTTGGCGCAAAAGCAACTAAGGCTATATTGGGCCAAACAAAACCAAGCATTAAAGACTTGAATATTATCTGCTGTTATGCCCCCCACTGAGGATGCTGATGAGGATGAGAAGAATAGGTTTTAT